>CAWUFW010000911.1:2507500-3107500 GCA_963921515.1 Calotriton arnoldi | reverse complement strand
GGCCCACTTAAAGCCCTGCCTGCAGATAAGCAGAGCACACAGAAACCTTAACAGCAAGCTGGACCCAGCACCAAACTCAGCACTAGGCAGACTGGTCTGTTTTGGGGATTATTCCAATGAATTACTTCCGTGCATCCCCACTGCCTTGATGGCTATCTCAATAATAGGTGCAATCTTCACTCATTCATCTTGAAATAAATCACCAGCCAACCCCTCACTCAGCTACCCAACACAATCAATACTTCACACTCACAACACACCTTCCTTGACACTCTCAAAACAGGACACATTCCCCATCTCTTAAGGAAGATAATGAGCCAGATACTCTCCTATCTCAAAGAGACGGCCACCATTCAAGTTGTGTAAGATGGTTCCTACATCGCAGCCCAAGTTGACCCCCATGCTCCCTGTGCTACTTGATGTGTCAGCAGCCTTTGTCACCACTGATTATCAAATCCTTATAAGCCAAATTTCCTCTCAAAGAGCCTGCATATCCCCTTGCAGTAGTTCTTTGGTTCTTCTTCCAAGTCACTAGATGCTCGGAGTCATTCAGATGGGCTCACCCCGTTCCCAGAAGCCACCTGTGAGCGGTGCTGTCATTCTTTCACCACTCACCTCCCCTGTCCGTGGAAGTTCTCCGAATCTTTGTTGCAACCACAACATCAGTATTCAGTGTTATGCACCTGACATCCAGTGGTGTAACACAGGCCCCCGCGACCCCGGCGGTGCAGGGGGTCCCCGAGCTGCAGGGGGCCCCCTCAGCACAGTACTCTCGTCCGAGAGCTCCTGATAAAATCCGAAGCGGGGGCCCCTCCCTGCACCTTGCAGGGGGGCCTCCTTAAATTTCGTTACGCCACTGATGACAACTAGTTATGCCTGAAACTTTCTGCAGTTAACAACATCAAGCGCCCCAAGGATTGCCACACAACCAGCCATTGCCTACTTGAAACCGAAACCAAACAATACAGAGCTCGTCTTTTTGGCCCATATTGCTGAGAAATAGACAGCTCACATCAGCTCTCGGTTCTACAAATGTCAAATATTTCATAGCAAAGCTGACTTCAGAAAGAGCACTTGAGCGCTGGTCTTGTGTCACACGAACAACGGCAAGGCCCCGCTCTCTGGGTCCAGTCTAGCACCCTGGAGAGCACCTGCACGAGTGCACGTCACGGCTGCCCCATCCTTTCTGACAGCTCTTCATCGCTTGGCCGTCCAGGCCCACATCAGTGAAGGAGAGTGCACTCCCATAACTGGCAGGAAAACTGTTATTTATCAGACAGCACAAGGCATTAGGACATCGTCAAACTGGAAGTGAAAAAGTACAAAAAACAATAACAAGACGCAAAGGGAAGCCTTCACGAGTTACATGTCAAGTTTACGGATTAACATTCCGGCACAGATCCGCTGCGCTCCTTCACTTGAGAATAGCGACGAAGCTGCATCTTCGTACGGAACATCCCACCTAACACCAGCGGGGCCTGCCCAGCTCTCCCCACCCCGCCCAGGCTAAACTCAGATAAGATTCCCTCATGCTTAGCACAAGTACTTTATGTGACCTCGCATCCCCCGTTACCAGGTTCAGCAGCACTCCGCTGCTCTCTCGCCAGGTGTGTTCCTGCATATATTCATGTGTACCTGCATGCATGACTGACTGCTCTCACATCTCATCTGTCCCTGCCCTCTCTTGTCTTTTCCTCCTACCTCTCTCCTGCTCTTTCCTCACCTGACCGGTCTCTTCTCTTTGCCTTTCCCTTGTTACCCTGTCTCTTATTGTGCCTTTCTCCACTGGCGTATCTCTTTCCTCTTACCTGTCTCTATATTAGTACTCATACCCTCCCTTACCAGTCTATCTACTGCTTGTCTCCTATGCTCTTTATCATCTGTCTTCCTTTCACCTGTTTCTTCTCCATGTGCCTCTGACCTTGGCGGTCCCTTGTCCGCTCACCTGTCTCCAATAGCCCTCCTCTCTGCAGATCTCTCTGCTCTCTAACTGGCCTCCCTGCATGCTTGTTCCTGCCTCATCTGTCTCCCCCACCTCTACTGGTCTCCTGCCTCGATCGTCTTTCTCCTCACCTGTCTATTTGACTATACATTTCCCCCTTCATGTCTCCTCTCATGGGGTCTCAGTCCTTTTTTAACGTACATTTCTCATCTCTTTTCTTATTATTCTCCCATAACCTTTCCCATTTCCTCTTTGATGCCCCTCTCCTCACCACTCACCCCACTCTTCTCTCCCACCATCACCCGTCTATCTCCTTCTTTGTCCTTCCCCCTCCCTGTGTCCTAATCTATGCTCCCACCTCTCTCCCTCCATCTATCTCTTCTCCCTCACCATTGCATTCCTTTCTCTGTCTCCAGTGTCCCTTGCCTCTGCACACCTCACGTCCCCCTGTGCTCCCAGTGACTGACGGTCCCCCATCTTGTGCAGGTTGTACCAGCAGCGCTACGACATGCCATGCGAGGCGACGGGCGACAAGCGGATTGGGCACCTCATGGGAGACTTCTCCTCCTCGGCTGAGTTCTTTGTCACCATGGGGGTGTTCGCGTTTCTCTACAGCATGGCCGCCCTGGCGCTGTACCTGCGCTTCCACGGCTTCTACACCGAGAACCGGAAGGCCGCCCTGGTGGTGAGTGCTGCACGTGGGGGCGGAGGGAGAGGCACAGCCCAGGATAGGTCAGCTCCGAGTTTTGCATATGTGGGCCATATGGGGGTGGAAATGTGTGAGGTTTGGGAAGGTAGCCGAGGCCTGAGGGGTTACACCAGGCTGAGTTCCAGAGAGGCACTCCGGTGCACAGGATACATTCCGGGTGTAGACAGTTGCCCAAACTTTAAGATCGGATCGAAGTCATTGTTCACCAGCTGCTGATCTCTAAGGATAGAAATAAGGATAAGCCAAACTCTCAAAGAGCCCCCCACTACAAGGGGCAGTGTGGCTGGTACTTCCACTCTAAGGGGGTGTGTAGTAATCTCCCAAATACAGAACAGATCACGCAGTGAGTGCAGGATAACTCGTATTATTCCTTAGCACAGAAGCTACAACCACCATCAAGCAGGAACGCCGGCATAAGTAACAGACTTAGAGCTACCAGGATGCCCTGGACACAGTGACCAGACTCGGGATTGTGTTCTATGATCTTTAACAGTCGAGGATCCAACAGGTTGTTTACCCCAAGCTCACATACACTACAGGTCAATCCCCAAGTGTATTGGTATCAGAAATATTATGTTTCACTACATGCGCCTGTGTTCCTGGCTGACTGTAGGCGTTGGTGATGTTCTGAGCCCCACGGAGGCTTCTAGAACAATGTCTAAATCCAAAGCATTAAATGGGAATGGGTTTCCCAAGGAGGAGTAAGGGGGACTGAGCAAATGTGGAACAGTATTTTACATGAGACTTACACTAAAAGAAAAAATTCAATATGCTGTTTTTGAGTAACAGATGGTACATAGGGTAAGGACACACCTAACTGCTGTGACATTGATGAGTGGGTGGCCCTATATTTTTTTTTGTGAATATATGTGTACTCTGTTCCCCAATAAAGAAGAGCACAGCAAGGACTTTGTACACAAAGGATACTGGCCATGGAGTCTAGGACCTTACCATATATATGTTACCACAGAATCATAATTCATAATTTGATGGTTATGCGTAATAATAAAAATGAGCTGGATTTTGCTTCACATTGGCACCTTTACTGAAATTCTTTGGGCATTTCCTGGTTTTATAATCAATCTGTTTACAGAATTCTGGCCAATAGCCAGGAGATTGCTTAATTAAGGCATATGAGACATTTTGACAAATTTAAACTGTCATCTAACTCTCGGAATCCTCCTCTCTAGGAAATCCAAAATGTGCTAAATGTGTTTATTTTCTAAAATGTTTAGCTAAAAACACAGTTCCTGCTCATGCTCTCTTTAGCTCCTGTGCATGAAAGGCCCCCATGCAAACAGCAGTGCTAATTCACTTGACGATCTTCTCATTTTGTGAATGATGGGTGCATGTACTGTCCTTTGTAGTGCATGTCTTTATCAACCAAGCATGTTCTGAATTCTCCGCAGACTTTAAGTATTTGTAAATGTGAAGACTGATACTAGTGCTGAAGCCCACCGCACTATAGTCAGTCTCAGAAAGTACTCCTTGACAGGGTCTTCAACTGTCAGTGCAAGTTTTAATATAGTTAATTTGTAACATTTATCCACAAGGCCTTATTCTGTTGACTAGATTGGGACTTTCCTTCTGGCTGATGTACTGAGGATTCATACTAATAGACACCATTTGTGCTATAGTCAAGAAGCCCAGTTACATCTTAAACTATCATATTTCCACCTGGTCTTGGTCAACAGTGAACACATTCAGCATAACAGAGTAAAGGGTGATGTTGAATGTCTGTCTGGCGTGGCTTGCTTTTGGCTGTATCAGGCACTCATGTAAGAACATAACAGCAAACTTTATAGTCTAATCAACTGGACAGTAAAACTATCACGTAGATCACATATATCCAAGGACTTTCTTTAAAAAAAGAGATATCTGGCTTGCCCAACTAATTCAACAATTTACTAGTACTTTCCCAATAACATTCACTGAATTTTAAATGAGCCAGGCGATGTTTTTTTGAAGGCCAGACCTGAACAGAGTACCTCTGGTTACATTAGCATGATTCATGCAGACTTTGTCACAATTGCTTTTGTCACTTGTATGATAATCCAAATGTATATGTTACCATTGTATATGTTTCTGTCATACATCCAAGTAAATACAGTTGAAGACTCTTTGTACATGAGTGTTCTTAATATCCACATGATCAAGTGCGCTCTGTACATTGGGGTCCACTGTTCGGTAAATGCAAAGCCAATCTCAAATGCGGACAACTTGCTCAGCTTGAAGTAACACTAGACACCATTAGCACTAGTCAATCATATTTCGCATTCTCATGAAGGCATGGTTTAATATTTTTTTTTTTAATATTATTTTTATACTAATTCTATTATGTGGTTGTGTTGCATGACTTGACCCAGTAAATATGGTTGAAGTGACATATTTTCTTTCCTTTTGGAGTCCCATGTTTTGTTTTCACTTGTAACAAAATGCACATTTTGGTCATGGTCTGACTTGTAAAATGGGGACCTCTTTCTGACGCTCTTAAATAGTAACCCTATTTAAATAGTGCATGTTTTAGTAGGAGTACAGTCAAACGTTTTGCAGAATTATGTGCAGAAGTGTTGGAAAGTGGGTTATTGGTAGGGGCAAATGTAGGTCTGCCACTGGCAATAAGGCCACTAACACATGATAGGACTCAGCATAGGTCTTAGAAAATTATTCCTATGCTCAACCCTTGGTAACGTGGCTGCGAGCAGACAGGCTTAACTTCAAAGACAGGTATGTAAAGCATTTAAAAACACCATTTCAGTAAATAATCAAGACACAACACAAAATAAAAATCCAACACCAATTTATAAAAATAGGTAATATTTTTATCTTTTAAATGACACCAAAACGAAAAAAATCCACTGTAGGGAACCAGAGATATGAATTTTTAAAGATTAGTCACTTTCTAGTGCTTAGAAACCAACAGTGCCCCTTTTAGTCATTTCGTTTTCTCTAACAGGGACACACCTTTAGAAATTGTTCTGAAGAATTTTCTCACCACTGTGTTGTGCCGCCTTCTTCAGCAAGCGGGGTCCAGTTAGAACTCCTTCCTGAAGTTCTGCTTGCGGGTCCCAAAGTATCCAACACACAATCCAAGGTTCTGGGATCTCAAAGAGGGTCCTTGAAAGTGTGACTCTTCAATTCCGCAATCCACTTGAACAAAACCCTTACAAATCCACTGGTACTCCAGGCTGGGAATTCTTTGTGGGGATGTCCAGGTGAGCTCAGTTAACCTGTAGCTTTCAGGGAGTCCACTCTTTAGTCCTTTTGCAGCAAGGTAATGCACAGGGCTGTAGTTTCAGTTGGTGCAGTCTTCAGAGGTCAGGCCTTAGAAATCTTTGCACAGCAAAACTTCTCAGCAGGGCACTTCTTGCTTCAGTAAGTTTCAAGCAGCAGATCTGGAGGGCTCTGCCCCTCTCAGATACTTATTCAAAATTCTCTGGGTCAAGCACCAGGTCACTTCTGACCAATGAGAGCAGGGTAACTCCTCATAGTTATGACCACATCCTGTAGAGTGTGGCATTATTTTGTCCCAGAGTGCACCAATCTTCCAAATCCATAATGGCTGATTTTCCAGCAAGGAGGTAAGAGCTGGCTAAACACACTCCCTGGGATGGCTTATACCCCTGGCCTCTCCCCCTACCATCTGCACATACCTTCCTTAAGCCTAGCCCTGACTCTGGGTCAAGAGTGTCAGAGTGAAACTGAAACCCAGGCCTCCCCTCTGCCTTTGAAGAGCATGGTTTACGACTCCACCCCCTGGCCTGGCATTCCTATAGACCAGCACACTGCCCTCCCAGCAGAGTGGTTAACCCAAGGGGTTCTTTATCACCTCTTCAAGGCAGCCTGGCTAATCCACATAACTCTGACCAATCAGGGCAGACCACTGGAAGGCTGAATTTGGACTTACAAACAAGAAAGTCTTATAACTTCTTGTATGTACACTTTAGGAGAAATTCAACAATATAATATTGTTGGATTTACTACTACCATTCTGGGAAGTCTTTGAATGGTCCGGCTAGTCCTCTCCTATCAATATTTATTAATCAATAACTTCCTACCATGTTAACCTATGGGCCATGGGGTTTGCAATGGGGAAAATGACTTGGGCCAGTTTTCTAGCACCAGGGCTTATAAAAACATATTTTATAAGTATTTCCCTAATTTCTACAGGACCCCCACCCCCTGTGCAACTAGGGGAGACTTTAGGGGTTCTGAATCTGCAGAAATATTGCAGATCCTCCTTACCCAGTGCTCCTAGCATCAAAGTCGAATTTGAGCAGCACTTTAACACAATGTGGGGAGCGAAATGTGAAATTTCACTTTACCCAGGCATATAAAAACTCATTTTATTAGGGTGTACCTTATAGATAACTGACCCCCCCCACCCCTGGGATACCTAGGGGAGACCCTGGGGTTCCCTAATATGCCAAAACATTGTAGGTTTTCCATTTTTAAGTGCCCCTACCACCAAAGTCGAGTTTGGGCACAATTTACTGTTTAAAAGCAGTCCTGGCACTCAGTGCTGCTTTTAAACTGACCTCAGGCTTCAGCAAAAAGCTGCTGGCGTCTAAACTGCCATGCCTCAGGGTACTGGGGACTTCTAGGTAGTTTCAATCCCCTGCCCTATTATATACTAGGGGCCTATGGGGTAGGTCATGCCAATTACAGGGGTACCCCACCATACCATAGTGTACCTTAGTGTATGTTGGGTGTTTTAACTGTATTCTAATGTGTTCCTTTCAGCTCAGCACTGGCCCTGGGCCTGGTTAGGCAGAGCCCAGGGTCAGTCAAAATCAGTTACCACCAGCATCAGTCAGCAAAAAGTTGGGGGGTGCCCAGGGCACAGGATGACTTTGCAACAAGAAGATATTACATCTACTTACTGAACTTACAAGGTTTTGGTAACTTAATATTCACTGTGTAAAGAACAGGTTACGGACAACATAGTCGCTTTGTAAATATCTAAATAATTGAATGAAACCACCATCATTTTTAAGGTGGAGCCCCAAGTATAAGGGTAGAATGTGATCATTCTATCCCCACTATATAGTCAGTGGTTGCTTTTCATTTCCGAAAAGGAAGCAACTTGCTGTAGAGTATAATAGATAAACTCTATTTGTGTCCCCCACGTGATTCATGGTGTGAATTACATTGACTCATACTCTGAAATTGCACTTAATTTTCATTGGCAGTCTGCAGATGCAAATCCTTTAGACCACTACAGTAGTAACACATTTGGTAAAACATTCTGGGCCCTATTCACAAAGGTACATTTACTTGTGCAAATCTACTACTACACTTGTAGTGCACTTTTTTGCTCTTCACCATTTCAATGTGTGAAGTTACTCCAAAGTGTAGACTTAAATGTCTCAACCCCTGAATTCTGGGGGTAAAGTCTCCTATAAAATGATTTAGGAATGCAAAGTCACTACTGGTAACTTTTCACATATAGCCGAAGACCTCCGCCATCAGATAGACCTACCGCTCTAGAAAAGAACATGGAAAATTAAAAAATCTTATTCAACTTAAAAATATATAAAATAAGTTTTCATTTTTATTTTAAATCTAGAACTAATAGAATTAAACATTACTCAATAACATACACCAGTGATTCTTAACCTTTTGACTTCTGTGGACTCAAACTTAATCATTACTGAAACCCGAGGACCCCCACTGAATCATTATTGGAATCCTGGGACCACCAGTGAGTGGATGCCGGGGACACGGCCAGAAGCATTTTCAATTATTTGAACCGCAAACCAATATACAAAACATAGAGAAACAAGCATTCATCAAAAAAATACGCAAATGATGAAACATTTTATTCAATTTGCAAGCAAATATAAAAAAATCTACATTTTTATTTTCATAGGAAGGTTGGAGCTTTTCTAAATTCAATTGAGGCCACTCATCATCCATACTATGTTCTGTTTGATGCATTTGCACTGCTTCCATGAATCAATCTGAGGATGCTAAGTTAATTTTTAGCCTCGAATTTAAAATCCTTCATATTTGCAGAACATTTTAAAATTTTCACTTGTACATTTTGCTTCTTTATTTGGATGCACTCGATTAATCTATTAATGTTATTTCGTTTTCTAAGCAGTGGGCTTTGCGTACCCCCAGGGGTCCCTGGACCACAGGTTAAGAACCACTGACATACACTTTTACTAAATAATAAATGTATCTAAATATATTTAGTGACTTTATAAATAACATTTTTTAAATAATATATTTTTTTAAATCCCACATATCAAAAATAAATGTAATAATTATTTCATATATATTGAAAATTATAAAATGTATGTACGGTAATTTTTTTTAACCAAAGTTTAAAAGTTAATATTATTTTAAATAGAAAAAGGTTTATCAATACATCTTAAAATAATGTAATAATTATTTATTACTTACATAAAAATGTTTAACATTAAATACATATATATATAACATATCATATATTTAAAAATCTGTAATTATTTTATTAATCAACATTGTTTCCTATGGGCTTTTATTCCATTGTTTTCTATGAGATTGTGTTGAAGTACCTATGAGTGGCCAGTGTGGTACTGCCCTTATTCCAGAGGTGAACTGGAGTATATTTATGACTATTTGGGGACCTTTTGCACCCTTATAACTTTGGAAGTGCAGTTTGTGACTAGTAATGGGCTTGCTTTTTTGTGGGTGGGTGTGTGTCTCTCCTGAAATCCTTCCTTATCGTTCCCCAAACCCCTCCTTAATCCTCCCTAAATCCCTCCCATGTTAGAGTAAGTATACTGCATTTTCCAGTTACTCCCCTAGGTTCTACTCACAATTACCACTAAAATATATATTACATATGCGGAGATCTATGCACAGGCGGTGGAGATTCTTTACAATTACTTGTACTCTAATATTCCTGATTAGAGGCTACAGTATGATTTAAATATTTTACAGGTTTCCCCTGACTATTTTACATGTCAGTTCTAAAATGCTTATAAATAAATAAACTTGGCCCATATTTACTAAAGTTGCACATGCGTTTGCAGGTTGTCGTGTTGCATTACGTGAGTGCTTGCACAATTTTTCAATAAATATGGGCCATAGTTTCACAGTTTGTTTGAGCCCTGGTATGCAGCTTTGGTAAGAGGTTGGCAGACTGTAGCTATTTCTGCATGCAAAGTCAGCGGATTTCCAACCTTACGCATGTTATTTTCTTCTTAGACCATCCGAATTCCAGAAATGGTACTGCTTGGTGTGGCAGTATCTTATACTTTGGAAGTGTGATATGCTCATTCATCAATATATATTTTGGACATGCAAGTGCACTCTTGTTTATGAAATGTAAAGTATTATTTGTTGTTTGGTAGTGGAAAATCGAATTCTCCTTGTCCTGCTGCAGTTCACTGATGTTTGTACCATTGTGTGATACAACCAGGCTCTAACTTCATTAATTTTAGGTTCTGGCCTAGAGACAGTTTTAGTGTCTTAACAACCTCATGTAATCACATATATGAATAGAAATGAATACACATACGCATACATAAAGTGGCCTTTGACCTCCAGTTAATGGAGGTCATGCATTGGTCTGTTAAATTGTCACTCATATTCTGCCTTTAACATGGTGCAGTTTGTCAGCCAACCTCAGCTATTGGCTCTCTTCTTGCACGGAGAGTGACGGCATTTATCTTAATCACATCTGCAGATCCACTTAAAAAGTAGTGCACTTCAGTGCCAGGATCTTTGGGCCAATCTGTCTTTTTATATATTTTTTTATTGTTAGTTTTTATTTTTAACTTCTGTTTCATATGCTTGCAAAAACATTGCACATTTCAAAGCCAGACCTATCAACTTAGCCAGTGCTTTTTCTTGGCATTTCAGGCCTAAGCGGGTCAGTCCTCAACAGCCAAAATCCTAGGTCTAGTCCACTTCTTAAATCATCAGCTGAATTGAAGTTTTCACTTTCTAGGTAACGGTATGTGAACTTAAACGGATGGTCTTGGAGAGACAAAGGAATGCAAACACTGTGCGAGAGCAAAGACCAAGTTGGAGAAAGAGGGATTTCGAGCCTATCTCACTGGGGGACTCGGCCATGCTTTTTGCTAACTGCAAATCCATCTCATCACAGGACTGCTGCCCTCTTGACATTCTGTAGTCTGTCTTGCCTATTGTCAATCTGATCCTTAATAAATTATTGAACGCCTCCTTAGAGTCCACTACTGTCCCGAAGATGTGGAAACAGGCCCTCCTTCTTCCACTGCTAAAAAAGCCTGCCTAATGCTGACCCTAAACTACTCTGCAATTTCAGATCAATCTTTCGCCTTCCTGCAGCAGCTATGATGCTGGAAAAGGCGGTCAACAAACAGATCTGCCTGTTCTTGGAATCCAACACCCTCCTGCATGATGCACTGTCTGGATTTCGCCCAGGTTACAGCACTGAGACCTCCTTACTGGAAGTTTAGGCATTTATCAATCTCAACCTTGTTAGGGGTGTATCAGCGATGATCGTTCTTTTAGACCTGCCATCAGCTTTGGACTTGGTCTCGCACCCCATCCTACTGCTCGACTAGGGAGGACTGGAATTCAAGGGAATGCACTGGTCTGGTTCAGTTCGTATCTGGAAGATAGGTCTCAGGCAGTGTTTCTGTCTCTCTTTCTTTCAGATCCCAAGCCTCTCAAGTGTGGGGTGCCTCAAGGCTCTGCCCTGAGCCCTTAACTTTAAATGTCTACCTCAAACCCTTGGCTAAGCTGGTGGAATCCTGGGGTTTGAATGTAACATCATATGCTGATTACACACAGCTCTCTTTTCAGGATGAGCCTCCTGATGCCCATAGGTCCTTTAAGGACTGCCTCAAAGGAGTGGGCGACTGCATGGGCAAAACCAGCCTCAAGCTTGATTCTGATAAACCAGAAATTCTCTTTTTTGACACAAGTACAATCCCTGACCTACTTGGCTGGTGGCTGTCCGAGCTGGGAGCCACACCCTCCCCATCATCCTTTGTCAGAAACTTGGGCACCAAATTTGACTCCGATCTGTCATTTGAACCACAAGTCAAGGCGGTCTTGGCCAGCTGCTTTGCCAAATTGAAGTCTTTAAGAAGGATGTTACATTTGGTGCCTGTGCCTCCCGTAAGACTATTGTCCATGCCAACAGTCTTTATCTGGGATTGCCAGCATACCTTCTGCAACTGCTACAGATAATCCAAATTGCTGCCTCGTCCCTCATTCTTTAGGTCCCGATGCGTCACTCAGTGTCTGCCCACCTCCGCCAGCTACACAAGCTCCCTGTAGCCAGTCACATCAGATTGAACGCTCTAGTCTTCACCTACAGAGCCTTGGGGAACAAGAGACCACTGTACCTGAGATGCAGACTCAGGACCTATCACCAGAATAGATCCCCCAGGACTAACTCACAGAGGTTCCTACACCTCCCAAGAATCCTTTGGGCTAGGCACGGTGGGAGATCCTTCACCTCTTTGACTGCAAAACTGTGGAATTTGCTTCCATCCAGCTTATGACTTGCTCCCTCAGGAAGGATTTTCAGAAAAGGCTTAAAGACCCACCTGTTTAGTGCCTAGACTCGGGCTTGGTGTTTAGTTTCTATCTGTTCGCTAGGGCAGACCAGCTGTTAGCACCAGGACACGTCCTCGGGAGTAGTCGTGCAATCTACAAATGCCATTGTATTGTATTGTATTGCATTGTATGTCATATGCCCTTGTGAACCATCCACATTGTCCCTGAAACCCAAGGACGACCTTCTTCTCCCATTTTGGGAGCTTGGCTCGCCATATTTGGATTCGGCTTACTGTTCTCTTCATGTTCTACAGGTTTGCAGTTGAACTCTGAGCAGGATAAGTGGCATCACTATGATGTCATTCTCCTTCACTGAGCGTGGGAAAGATCGTTGCTTTCTGAAAGCTCAGGTATCAGGATTGTGGCAATAAAGTCGGGATGCCCCCAGAATCATGCCCCCCGCCCCCCATTAAAATGCTGCACTGAACACTTCTGTTTTTAGTGTTACATCATGATGGTCAGAAAAACATGTCTGTAGTAGTCAAATCCTGTTTGCAGAAAGATTGTGGGATGTCACAAACATATTCAGCGCCCACGCACAGTCTCAGAAAGGGTCCATGCACCAGGTTTGCTGAAACTGCATTGTCTACATTGCATATATTCATTCTGAAAAGCAACAATTAGTGTACATGCTGTACACATCAGAAACAAGAAGAGGCAACCACTGTTCTGTGTTTCCTAGTATGGGCTTCAGCGAAACCAGTGTATGGAGCCGTCCTTAGCTTGCACGCTGACGTAGAACACATTTGTCATATTGCCCCAGCATCTTCAAGTTCAAAATTCATTCCCACTGCCTCCCTTTCAAAATGCAGCTTGGTACTTATAGTGCCGAAACAAAGCTGACACTTGGCAATATCACCCATACAAACCACTGTGACTGCATTTAATGGGAACATATTATGTCCTGAGCTTTTCCTTTGGGTGCTGTAGCCATACTCTACCAAAGTCATCCTTTAGTAGCCTAGAGTTGCTATCGTGTGAGACAGCTTGGCTACTGGAAGGGGTTGCCTTTACCTCAGTGCTTCCAAGATAGGGCTACAGGATTGACCCCTATTCCCCACCATACAAACTATAGAAGTGTGCAATGCATTCAAATACATACCCTAATATCTATAGCTGGGAAACTAGTGTGAATCACCTATATTTCTGAGTACTGTGCTGGTACGCAAGCAGATTCAAATGTGTAATTTCCCATGGGTCTGATGGAAACTTGAGAAGTCTCACATGGTAAATTATGAACATGCTTTGATGCAGCTAGACCTGTCGTGATTCACATCTGTTCTGTGAATCAGGAACATAAGTGTATTTCAACGCCGCTTAATGGCAAGAATTTTAAGCGATGGCTTTATCTTCTAAGTGATCGTTTTGTATTTTATGAATCAGTCTTCAAATCCAGTCTGTAAGAAAATGGCTGTGACATCTCAGGACACCATAACCAAGAGAATCAGCGGTTTATATTTTTCAGTTCATCCACAACTTCTTGTTCTTGTCACCTGCCACTAATGCAATTCATTCTCTAAAATGAGTAAATATCTGCATGGATCTAGATCACAGCAGCCTCTTGGGTTCCTGGTGTGTTTGGTAATTGTTCCAAGATAAATGCTTCTGGGTAAAATCCTCTGGTTCTCAGGGGGAAAGTTTTGTGTGCAGCTTTTACAAAGCCTCTCACAATAGGGAAGCCAAAAGGCTTCACCTTAGTTTTTCAGTATCAACTATGCAGTTTTACTTTCTTCTTTGTCTTTTTCATATTTACTTTTTATTTGTATTCAACCTAATTTACTCCTACCTCCCTCCCACCCTCACTCCATTCAATACAAAGTAAGGCCCCACCTGTTGCAGCCTCCCACTGCCTCCTCTGGACCTGCCATGTGTATCAACCAAGAAACAGTGGCGGCGACAGTATGGCACAGGCTTTCAACGTCAGGTGTGTGTATGCATGCAGGTGCAACCATGCCTTCATAGAGCTGTGTACACAAAGTTGTAAGGGGCAGGACATCCATCTGGATGGAAGGCAACTGACACGCCCTGTCCCTCATGACCATAGGTGAGAAGCATGCACCTGCAGATGTCACTTCTGTTGGTAACAGTTTAAAAGTATTGCTGAGTTCCACCGCTTGCATGTATAATGGATAAATCAGAAATGCCAAATTATCGAAACTTTCTCATTAACTTGAAGAGCAAGTGTTCACAGGTAGCCTGCAGATACTTTTAAAATCAGGTCATCTTTGTCCTCTTGGCTTGTGTTCAACTGCAATGACTCTTAGGTGAAGAAGGACTCTTTTGCCCTCAGGGCCTTCAAATGATTGTTCTTCTCTCTTGAGTAATTGGTGTGGTTTACCGCCTGCTGTCTTTTGGGAAATCATGTAGTAACTCAATGGGCCCGGTGTCATAAGTCCATCTAGCTCAAGTGTGTGTATCATGGACTGACAAGGATACCTTTCTCTTGGTACAGCAAAAAATGTGTGTGAAATGTATCCAGAACTTCTCTCAGACTAGAGTAGAAAGCAGTGTGGTTCTGATACAATGAATAGTAGTGGAGCTACCTTGGGTCACCCATCTAAAGGTCTGCTAAGAAGAGTTGTCTCAGGTCAGCTCTTTGGAATGGACTGGAAGGAATACCACCTGGGCATATGAATGGAAGGAAAAACCTTAGCAACTGGCAGTCTAGAGGTTTGGTAGGTGAACTGTCAGAATCATGTACCTGGAAGCGTGGGTCATGAGAGGAAAGTACACTGGGCCTATAATTTGTGAAGGAAAGGTATCCTTATAATATGAGGCTTGAGGGGAGATCTGCTTTGAGATGGAAATTTATTACTAGCAGAGGGTTTGTTGTGGGCTTTAAAACTAGAAAAGAAAGACTTTTGGCCTTAGGAGCCCAGGACTTGAAGAGAAAAATACTTGTACCTTGAGTCAATGACAGGATGGGATGTGTGTCTCTACCAATCCACAGAACCTGGAAAGGAAAGCAGGGTAGGGCAGTTTACAACTGTGATTTGCACCTGAACTCGAGGAGAAACTGAAACTGTGCATAATGATCATTGTGTTTTCTGTGTCTTTTTCTATTCAGGACTTTTTTATTACAGGTGGTTTTGCCTTTCTATGGCTAGTTGCCGCATCTGCCTGGGGCAAAGGTTTGATGGATGTAAAAACAGCCACACGTCCAGCCACGCTCATTGGTGCTCTGCAGCCGTGCCAAATCAAGGGAGCCCTGTGCACTGCCGGCTCAGTCCCCTCGATGGGCCTCGCTAACATCTCTGTGGTAAGAACTCCCTCATTGGAGGAGGGCAGAGGGTGAATGAAAAGGCGGAAGATAAACATAACTTAGGAGAGAGAGCATTCATGCAAGGCGCACTAAGGGGCCCCAAGATAGATATTGTAGACCATCCAGCAGATCTTACTGGGAATGAACAAAATCCTCAGTCGGTGGACAAATAGGGGCCTCATCCTGTGGTTTGAAGGTATTTATAGGTGTAGTGTCGGCCATAATGAGCCGAACACAATTCAGGTCAGCAGTCTAGCTGCTGACCAACTGCGTCACTTCTACGACGCCACTGTGTGAAAACCTTACGCCTGCTTGAAGCAGGCGTAAGGAGTGACGCAGCACAATAGGAATTGGCATTTCTGGAGTTGCGTCGCACTTGTGACACGACTCCAGCAATGCGTTACCTTTACGCCAACAGATGCGTGACGCATCTGTCAATACTTGCGCCACAGTGCACCGCATTGTAAATGCGACGCATTCATGGTGGCACAAGGGTTTTTTTGCGTGACGCAATTGAACTGACGCATCTTTGCTAAAATGCAGAGATGCGTCAGTTCTTGTAACTAAGTCTCTGAGAGAATGTCTTTTTCATTTTGTCAGTCCTGCCACGTAGAATACTCTCTTCCACCTCAACTTCACTTCATCCACCAGCACAAACCTCTCAGTCCATTTGTTTGTAATATTACAACCCCTGTGCCCCTCATGGGCAACATCAAGCAACATCGGCCTCTGTAAAGTGGGGTTGCCCCACTTTGTCACCATATATTAACCCCCAAATAGCCCATTCATGGCTCATCCTTGACCACATGTTAACATACCAACATACCACACTCACAAAGCCCGGCTTCAATCAGATATATTTTATCTCCTTACATTTCCTATCCTTCTCAAGCTTTTATTTCAACTCTTCATCATCTGGTCCGTCATCACCCGAGACAACCAGTCCACCAAATAATAGTCTTTGTCTGCAACGTATTCAGCTGCCAAATTGTACTCGTGTTAGTTAGACAACCACCTCACTATAATTGGTGGGGCCAAGCCAGAGCTCTCTATTGTGAGCAAGTGCACTAATGATTTGTGATCCATTTTCACCCTGATAGAGAATGCCCGCCAATGTGTCCTAAAACATAGTTAGCGCTGTCTGTTTCATAAATAAATATCTACAATTGGCGCACTCCCTAAGATACAAAACATATAACATACTTGCCATGCAGCACACAGTCAACGAGCACTAGCAGGTTTGCAGCATTTTAAGATCACCTGTGATATTATCAACCCTCATGACATTCATCACTCCATTCGAACAAGCATTCCTTCGTAAACAGTTTTCTCTTGGCTATAGTCAAATGTTTAAAAGCAGGGATAAAACTTTGGTTAAATTCAATGAAACCGAAGTTTAAATATAATTGACTTTATCCGCTTGAGGCAAAAATCTTGTTAGGGGCTCACCTAATTTCCATTTTGGTAGTAGTCCTTCCCCTGTAATATAGTATGCCTTTTATGTGACACTCTTCCCTTTCCGCACCATATACCAGTCCCCTTGAATCAATGGATTATGTGAAAGGACTAGATTTTGGACTCTAAATACAGTAGTATTTACATGGATGTTAAGAACTGAGTTGTGCCTTTGATTAACTATCGAATGAGGTTCTCATTGTTATATGTAACTGTGGATTTGAAGGAGGTTCATAGTTGGTGGGACCTCAGGAGTGAGAGCACCACAGTTGTGAACTTTGAAATAACTACCAACCAGTGTGGTGGACTATCTTTTGTTTTTTTTTCTTTCTTAGTCCGACTGTTATCCACACAACCACGACCAAAAATGAATTCTCAACTAACACTATTCTAAGTTTCTTGGCCAAAAAAAGGCAATTGCAAAAAAAGAACCCCTGAGAATTTTGACTACTGGCTCTTACTACAAATATTGCTTATGCTCAGCAATATGTTTACTGTAGAATGCTGTCTAGAGTCACTCTTTGGTTTTTCATTACAGTTATTTGGGTTCCTGAACTTCCTACTCTGGGCTGGAAACCTGTGGTTCGTCTACAAAGAGACTGCTTGGCACAAGCAGCCCCCAAATGCTGAGAACGCATTGGAACGTGGAGAAGAGGAGGAGAGGCAATGAGATTTGTATGTTACCCTAGACTGGACTGCACCTTCTCCTTTCCCTGCCCATCCCTGAGCTCCCACTACACCCTCAATTACATCCCAGGAGAGAAGCATCAGCATTGTGGCATGTCACGCCAAGACTGACATCTATAGAGTTCCTAGCCCTGGTCTAATATCCGTTGTCCATATATGGTAAACAAGTAGGCCTCATCGCCATCATGACCTGCCCGAGTATCACGGGATGAAAATGTCTGACATATCCATTTTCTCATCATGGATCATTCAGATACCGGGCTTGCTGCAACTAAACCTGCTTTGTGTTTTATTCTCCACACCTTTATTCTCTGCCTTGATGCTTCAATTGCTAATGTTGGCTGACCCATACAGAGGCTGCTGTCCTACACGCGGCTCCTGCTCCACACTTGGATTAATGAGCTATTCCAGGGGTACTGTTCTATACTGAAGTACGTGTTCCTCTTCCATGGTTCCTGCCAGCATCCCGGGGCGCTTGCCCTTGTTCCGGAGCACCTGCCCCCTACTGAGGTCACTCTGCCAAACATCACCCAGCTGTTGAAGTTGTCCAAGGCTGGGGCTCTCAATAGCATGGCTGATGTCCACGTTCAGAATTTCTTACACTGTCATCACAGTATGGCTGTCTCAGCAAGTAGTACGAAGAGTGACAACGTAAGGACAGGGATGGACTGGCAGGACAGGAGAAGAATCAGGTCTCCAGATAAGGGCTGCACCGACCCGATTTACTCCTGAAATCTGGCCTATATTCCAGTATCTTCATCCCCAAACTAAGATAGTTAATAACAATTATGTCTTTTTTGTTGATTCAGCGTCAAGACCCCCTCTCCCCCCACATGCAAACACCAGAAGGCGGAACTTAGTCGCATTATCTTAACAGCGTATTTTAAGTAAAAAATACCTTTGTTAAATTTATTCACACTAAAAGCCGCAAAATGGGCTTCGCAACAAAAATAAGCTAGTCTTAAAATTAAAAGTTTTTTAATAATCAATCAGAACCCATGTTACTCCCTATTTTTATCACCAGTGCAAGCCCTTATTTGGAACCCTGTCTCAGATGGGGAGGGGGGGAGTCACTGTTATTAAGGAGAGCAATGTGTGCCTCAAAGTGTTTTTAAAAAAACAACTATTTTTGCTATGATTCAAATATTTCAAATATGATCAAGATGGAATACATCTAGTCCTCATCACCCCATGTACCATAACAGTGAACACACAAACACACCCAACAGCTATCAAATTGTGTGTGTGTTTCCAGTTGATGGACTGTCATCAGTCACATTTACATAGTTTAATATTAAAAAAAGCTGTTCTTTTCGTCTTGGATATCTGTAGACTTTCATAATGGTTCCTGGGGTTGACCCTATGGTATGCCATCTCATGCACATGAAGTGTGTACCATAACAGCAAGTCACACTCTCTTTGCCATGAGTGAACAGAGGGATAGCATGGCAGCTTCTTGGCAGAGAGATGTTGTATTTAACTGGTAGGATCAGAATAACCTTCTTCAAGGACAGACTGGGAGTCCTTGTGTTGAATAGGTGTGAATTGAAGCATGACCCCTTCTCAGTTCCCACAAACTCCAGCCCCCCAACTCCCCTCCCAGGTTATGAGAAATCAAGGGGCAGGCAGACTCCGGAACTCCACCACACCATCCACTCTGGAGCTTCTGAGCTCGATGGGTGTATGGGCTTGATTTAGAGTTGGGGGGAAATGGAAAATCTGCTTATTTCTGGAGGAAGCGCTAAATCCAGAGCTGAATGAAGGAAATTGCACCTAACGACAAATTTAGCCCTTTATGCCAAAAGAATGCCTGATGTCCAAACCGTGGGTTTACAGGTGTGAATGGCCTTGAATCTGCAGTGCATCTGATCACTCTAAACAGCTATCACCTCCTGGGCTCCCTGGGACTCCAGGGGAAAGGCAGTACACACTGGCATAACCACACCAAGGTGAGGGGGTGGGCAAGTCACAGCTATGTAGTAAAGAGGGCAATGTGTACTGTTCTCACCCTCCTGGGTATTTTAATGCACTAGCAGTATATATTCCTTTCCTTCCTGTGACCTAGGTGTGTACTAAAAGAGGCAGTGCAAACTCCCCTACAATACAGCATGGCCTCCACTAAGGTGGCCAGTGTGCACAGAACTCCTTCATGGCTGTTTCCAGTACTTATGATTTCAGTAGTCATGTTTTCCCATCTGAACTCAGATATCTCGCACCTCTCTCCTACAAGTGTTTTGGGCAGAACATGATATTTTACCCTTTGTCCCATAGTGCAGAGTGACCACATTGATGGGGGTTCTCACTTCTCGTGGTCCAGGAGCGAAGTATGAGGAATGTGTGTGTGAGGGTGCTGGGCGATGATAGATGGGGGCATGACCTGACCGTGTAAAAAAGGGGCTGAAGGGATCAAACAAATGTCATCCTCAAACACATGTATGTTGATTCAATTTTTAGTTTTCAAACAACAAATATAAATTGTAAAATATTAATAAAATGAAAAAAAGTGAAACATGTTTGTGCTTTATTTTTTCGGCTTTCTTATTCAATGCAGAACACCCAGATGTTAGGCCAAAGGTTCCACTCTAAGCACTATGGACGGTGCGTGCGATGGACTATCCCACCTCTGTTTACTCATTCAATAGATACTGATTCACTGGAATTATGTGGTAATGGTTCACTGACAATAAATCGATGTAAAAAATATAGAAGTAAAAAATATAGATGAAAAAATATAGAATGCAAAAATATCGACTCCCTATACTTAATGTCGGGTCCCCACAAGTCTTACCTTATGTACTTGCAGAGTATTCTCGCAGGGACGACGTGAATAACCTCCACCGTCCCCCACCTTTTCCCTAGTAAAGGAATATATACTGACCAGGGCAAGGATGGGACCGGGGGAAGGAATCCTAAGAGCGTGAAGTGGAGATATAATACGTGAAGACCTGGATGGGTGCTCCTACCGATGCTGGGGGAGCCCTCCTGGGAATCACCGTCTGGAGAAGGGATAAACCATAAGTATTAGTGACTGCCCTTCCCTCTCCCAGGGTACTCTACATATAGCACACATACACCAATTCTAGAGGCACTGCTAAAGGGCATATAGTCACCTGGAAAACGTAACATCCAGCAGGGGTGAGATGAGAGGTCTTCAGGTATAGGTGACTACTACATGCTCCTGCACGAGCTTGAATGGGAAAAAGGAAACAAGGCGCTCCTGCGCCAATATGAGGAAGTGAATTTCGGCTGCGCGCTCCTGCGTGTGCCGAATGGCAAGGAAAACAAAGGTGCACCAGCTGGCGAGAGAGGAAAGGTTTGTATGCAGTTACACGCTCGTGCGCGTACCGCAAAGGCAATGAAAACAAATGCGCTCCTGCGCGAGAGTAAAGGAAGGTTAGATGAGGCTACACGCTCCTGCGTGTACCGCGAAGGCAATGAAAACAAATGCGATCCTGCGCGGGAGTAAAGGAAGGTTAAATGCGGCTACACGCTCCTGCGTGTACCGCAAAGGCAATGAACACAAACGCGCTCTGCGTGAGGGTACAGGAAGGTTAAATGCGGCTACACGCTCCTGCGTGTACCGCAATGACAATGAAAACTATGGCGCTCCTGCGCCAATGTAAGGCAAGGTTGAATGCGGCTACACGCTCCTGCGTGTACCGCAATGGAACGGAAAACAATGGCGCTCCAGCGCCAATGTGAATGTACAGTTCAATGCGGTTACGCGCTCCGGCGCGTACCGCAATGACAGAGTTACACCTAACGCTTCTTGTGTGGTGTGTGAGGCCGGAGTTGTGACAGCGCGGTCCTGCACGTATCACCGGGGGCAATAACACACCTGCGTTCCTGCGCGAGTGTGTACTAACAGGGGAGTACCTGTTCTCCGTCGTGAGGAAGAGTCTCCTGGAGCCAGAGGACTGCAGCTGGCATCCGGACGTAACTAGTATTAGAAGCACCGTCGGGTTGAGCGCCGCGGTCTTTAAGCAGTCTCACCCGGTAGTGCTTAATCAGCTGACCTGATGCTCCTTCCTGGAAAGGAAAGCTGCAAAGCTAACCGGTCCAGCTGTTCCCGTGTAAGGCCCGCTACAACCATGCAAACATAACGGACCTAACTGAAGCAGCCCACAGCGGGAGCCATGACACTTAAACAGGTAAGTACAAAAATATCCCAAAAACAATATCGATGTAAAAAATATAGTTGTACAAAATATCGAATTTTATATATAAAATAAAATAATAAATATTAAATATGTTAAATAATAAAATTAATATAAAAAAATTAAGTAGATTTGTTATAAATTTAAAAAAATATTTTAAATAAACTTAATTAAAAAATGTTAACACAAACACATAATAATTCATATATATTTACTTTAAAACAAGTAATAAACTATTAATTTTAATTTATTTTATAATTTTGAAATTATATAAAAATTCACACACACATATATATATATATATATATATATATATATATATATATATATATATATATATATATATATATATATATATATATATATATATATATATATATATATATATATTATCTACTGGCGGTCGCCAGTAGATAGTTATAGTTAGGACCTATTTTCCATAGGAAATCCGCAACATTCTATTTGAAATAACGTTGGCGCCGGTTGACGAATCTTCGCGAAATTTTCCAACTTGTTGGGGCACTCCGGTCCGCTCCTATCCTGAAAGTCTCGGGTGATTCGTCAAGCGGGGCCGAGAAAAAGGGAGGTCCCAAAACGTGTTTTCCCCATTCATTTTTCCATAGGAACCGTTCATCGCGGCTACAGCCCGAACTGCTGAACGGAATTACACCAAATTTGGCAAAGAGGTAGCCCTTGGTTCAGACTCGTGCCTTTTGCTTAAATGGTGTCAATCCGTTCAGTAGTTCCTGAGAAAATCACAAGTAAAATCACATATATATCTATGGCCGCGTCGGATCCGCGCACCCTGAGCGCACCCTGCACGCACCGTCCCGATCACGAGCTGCATGCTAATTGGCTGTCAACTGGCTGTCAACACTCCAAATCAGGAAGTGTTGGCAGCCATTTTGTCCCTCGGTAGAACCGAGGCACAGAAACAAGTGCGCAAAACGCACAAAGGGGGCAGGGTAGAAACACCCTGACCCCCTAGGTGTGCTCAGGGGGTCCCACAAGGACCCCATGGGCAAAAAAAAGCATTTAAAAAAAAAAAAAATCGGCGGGATGCGCTTACGGTGCGCGGATCCCGCCGATAAAAAAAAAAAAATCGAAGCGCGGGAGACCACCGGGTGGCCCAAGTCCCGGGGCTTTAAAAATAAATGGTGCAGGAGGGCTCTCGGCCCTCCTGCAGCCCCGGGGACCGCCACCCCACGGGGCTTCTTTTTTTTTAATTATTAGTTGTGTGGAGGGGCTCCAGCCCCCCCACATGCCCCGGGGACCGCCAACTCCCCGGGGCACTAAATCTTTAAATATGGGGGTCCGTTACGGACCCCCGAGCCCCGGGGACCACCACCTCCCCGGGGCTTTGCCAATGTTGGAAGGGGGCCGCGCGGCCCCCCTCCTGGAGCCTGTGGTGGCCCTGGGGACCGCCACCCCCCAGCGCCACCCTCCTGCAGTGTCCCGGGATGCCTACTCCCGGGACACTGTAGTTTGCTATGACAGGACGGGAGCCTCGCGGCTCCCGTCCTGTCATAGCAAACTGCTTTGGATTTTGGAAGAGAGAGCAGGGAAACCTGCTCTCGCTTCCAATATCCAAAGCACATTGCTTTTCCACAAGGGGAGCTGCATGTCAGCAGCTCCCCATGTGGAAAAGCAATGCCTGCTCCCGCAGGACGCGGGGAGCCGGCGGGACCGTGGGGGGATTGGGGACCCCCCCACGGTCCCCAACGGAGAGGGCCAGCCCCGGGGGATGGGGTCCCCGGGGTTACAAGTGGCCCAGGAGGGGGGCCACGCGGCCCCCCTCCCCAAAATGAAAAATAAATAAATAAATAAAGGCCGGCCCGGGGATGGGGTCCCCGGGGCCAGTAGAGACCTCAGGAGGGGGCCACGCAGCCCCCTCCATAAAAAAAAAGAAAATCTGGCCATGCCCCGGGGGATGGGGTCCCCGGTGCCGGAATTGGCCACGGCAGGGGGGCCCACGCGGCCCCCTTCCCGTTCATTTTTTTTTTTTACTTTAAAAAAGGGGTCAGGCCCTGGGGGATGGGGTCCCCAGGGCCCAAAAAAGTAAAAGAAGGGGGCCACACAGCCCCCTTCCAAAAACAAAAACACGCGATCGTGCCGAGGCCCCGCCCCTCCCAGCAACACTCTGCAAAAGGGCCCTGTGGTGCGTTTTAAGTTGGGAAATGAATTCCCTTCAAGACTGGGGGTCCCTGGGGGCCAACTAGCCCACCAGGTACCTCCAGTAAGCGCCACAGGGCTGGGTTGCAGAGAGGTGGTCCAGGCCACGCCCTTTTACACCTCTCTGCAACGCAGCTCTGTGGCGCTTTTTGGAGGTACATGGTGGGCTACTTGGACTCCAGGGACCCTCAGGATTCAAGGGAGTTAATCCCCCAACTTAAAACGCACCACGGGCGCGTTTGCACAGTGGTGAAGGAGGAGGTGGGGCTTCAGGTGACATGTGTGCAAACAGGCCCCGTGGCATGTTTTAGTTGAGGAATTAATTCCTCTTCAATCCTGAGGGTCCTGGGGCTAACTAGCCCACCAGGTACCTCCAGTAAGCGCCACGGAGCTGCGTTGCAGAGTGTTGTAAAAGGGGCGTGGCCTCTGAACACCTCTCTGCAACGCAGCTCTCTGGCGCATACTGGAGGTACCTGGTGGGCTAGTTGGCCCCTAGGGACCCTCGGGATTGAGGAGGAATTAATTCTTCAACTTAAAACGCGCCACAGGGCGTGTTTGCAGACATGTCACCTCAGGCCCCACCCCTTCCTTCACCATTGTGCAAATATTCCTCTAAAATCAGCCGAACTACGAATTCTGATTTACTCACCTGTTATCAGGAGAGACCTCAGTGCTGCATCTTTGAGCCCAGTACTGATCCTGAAAAGTAATTTTAACCGTACTTACCAGTAACTTGAATTTCCTTCCATAGGCTAACATTGACTGGTTTCACTTGGAAATTCTTCTGTGTGTGGAGTTTTGGAACTTTATAATATTCCTCTAAAATCAGCCGAACTACGAATTCCGATTTACTCACCTGTTATCAGGAGAGACCTCAGTGCTGCATCTTTGAGCCCAGTACTGATCCTGAAAAGTAATTTTAACCGTACTTACCAGTAACTTGAATTTCCTTCCATAGGATATCATTGCCTGCTTTTTGCTGAAAAAGTTTTTGTGTCGATTTTTGAAACATACAAATATTCCTCTAAAATCAGCAGAACTACGAATTCCGATTTACTCACCTGTTATCAGGAGAGACCTCAGTACTGCATCTTTGAGCCCAGTACTGATCCTGAAAAGTAATTTTAACCGTACTTACCAGTAACTTGAATTTCCTTCCATAGGCTAACATTGACTGGTTTCACTTGGAAATTCTTCTAAGTGTGGAGTTTTGGAACTTTATAATATTCCTCTAAAATCAGCCGAACTACGAATTCCGATTTACTCACCTGTTATCAGGAGAGAACCCAGTGCTGCATCTTTTAGCCCAGCACTGACCCTGAAAAGTAATTCTAACCGTACTTACCAGTAACTTGTATTTCCTTCCATAGGAATCCATTGTCTGGTTTTCAGCAGAAAAGTTTCAAAGTGTCGATTTTCACAAACTACAAATATTCCTTAAAAATCGCCTGTATGACTTAAACGCATTCTTTCAACTGTTTACAGGAGATGCACCAGTGCTGGATCCAGGATCCACCACTGAGTAAGAAAAAGTAACGATAACACTACTTACCTGCTAAGTGATTTTCCTCCCATAGGATAACATTGGTGATTCTATGTGAAAAAGTTTCTGTGTCAACTTTTAAAATACAATAATATTCCTTAAAAATCACTACTGTAACCAAAACGCTTTTACTCAACTGTTTACAGGAGATGTCACAGGACTGAATCTAGGATCCAGTCCTGTGGTTAGAAAAGTAATCCATAAAGTAACTAATTGCATTTAACTAGAAATTCACATTGAGCTCAATGTTGCATTGTGTTTGAAATTGTGTTGCCCATTGCAACAACTGTAACTACTGTACTTAAAAGTCTATTGCCTATTTGCAAAGTATTTAAACTAAAGTAATTCATTCTGAGAAAGTATATTTTGTAATGTAATGTATAATGTAATTACAATGTAATTTAAAAAATAAAATATCTAAAAATAAATAGATTAAAAAAATGTAGTAAATCAGTATAAAAAAATAAATATAACAATTAATACATTTAAAAATTGTCATTTACAAAACCTTTGAAATTCACTGAAAAAAACCATAGGTTTCAGGCACGTTATAGTTAGGAATTAGCATTTAAAAACCTTTGAAATTCACTGAAAAAACCATAGGTTTCAGGCACGTTATAGTTAGAAATTAGCATTTAAAAAACCTTAGAAATTCACTGAAAAAACATAGGTTTTAGGGACAGTTATAGTTAGTTGGACATTGCACTCGTACAAAACCCGTGAAATTCCCCGTTATAGTTAGTTCAGCTAACTATAACTCACGCCCCGCAATGCACTGCTGATGACGTCACATATTACATCACTCATGACATGGTCAGTGACATCACTGATGACATCACTGATGACATCTCAAATGACATCACTGATGACATCATCCACGTGATAATCTGATGCACCTCCTCACACCCTAATATAACCTTTGATACACCCACTCTAAATTACAGACTGCCATTCGCAAAACCATAGACACTCCAACACCAATAACTACATACCCACTCACTGATTCTTAGGTCTACACACACATCCACTCACTCACCCGTACAGTCACTCATACTTACAGTCACTCAGTACAGGACTATCATATGCACTCATACTCCTATATAGACACTCAAACACCGCCACTCATCCATAGAGGTACTCACACACCTAGTCAGTCATGCAAATAATTAAACACTGCCATTTACTCACCTATACAGTTATACACACACCAGCTCACTTACTCATACAAATACTAGCACATTCTTACGCTCTTATACAATCACTCATACAAGCACACACTCATCCATACAGTCACTCTCACAATCACACACTCTCGCTTATAGCTATTTATATACTCCAACACACATATATACTGCCTTTCACATATGTAGTTACTCACACATGTACCACTGGGACATACATTCACTCACTAACACACTCTTACACACACTTACCCACCCATACAGTCTATCACAGATGCACTCTTGAAACCATCCACCCAGTGAATCACCCACTCACACATCTATGCACAGAGTCGCACACACCCCACCCACACAAACACTCAGGCACCCATACAGATACTCAGACAACCAATCAATAACTCATATAGACACTCATGTAGCTATTCACAAACCCATGCAGCCACTTACACAGCAACAGACAGACGGATACAGACATTCACCCAGTTTAGTCACTAACCCATGCATTCAGTAAGATACGTTTAATCACTCACTTATAGAGTTAGTCACGCACCTAGTAAATCATCAATTCAGACACTTATACACCCACTCATTCTTCAATACGCCTTTCCCTATATATATTAAACATATTTAAACTTTACAGAAACACACAGTCACTGGATGATGTCATCAGTGATGTCATTTGAGATGTCATCAGTGATGTCATCAGTGATGTCACTGACCATGTCATGAGTGATGTAATATGTGACGTCATCAGCAGTGCATTGCGGGGGCGCGAGTTATAGTTAGCTGAACTAACTATAACGGGGAATTTCACCGGTTTTGTACGAGTGCAATGTCCAACTAACTATAACTGTCCCTAAAACCTATGGTTTTTTCAGTGAATATATATATATATATATATATATATATATATATATATATTCATTCAAGTTCATCCACCATTAGAGGCGCACACAAAGGCAGGCGGACCCGACCTCAAGCTGAAGAGTCCTTTACTTCGCAAACCAGCAGCGCGCTGAACATTTCCTGATCTGTGTCCCTACGCGTTTCGGAGCTCCTGCTCCTTGCTCACGGGAAAAATGCATCGGCAGAAACAACAGAATATATATATATATACTTATATATATATATATTTACATATATATATATATATATACATTTACATATATATATATAACATAAAATCAAATAAAAAAACATTCTATTATAAATTAAAACATTAAACTATTTAAAAATCTTCAAACTTAAATTTCCCACTCCAGCGAGTGCAACAGTAGGTAAAGGGTTGGATAGCGGAGGGGTAAAAATTCCTATTCCCACTCCAGTGAGTTTAACAGTAGGGAAAGGGTTGGATAGCGGAGGGGTAAACATTACTATTCCCACTCCAGTGAGAGCAACAGTAGAGAAAGTGTTGCATAGCCAAGGGGTAAAAATTACTATTCCCACTCCAGTGAGTGCAACAGTAGGGAAAGTGTTGGTTAGCGGAGGGGTAAAAATTACTATTCCCACTCCAGTGAGTGCAACAGTAGGGAAAGTGTTGAATAGTGGTGGGATAAAATTTACTATTCCCACTCCAATAATTGTAAAAGTAGGGAAAGTGTTGGATAGCGGAGGGGTAAAAATTACTATTCCCACTCCAGTGAGTGCAACAGTAGGGAAAGTGTTAGATTGCAGAGGAGTAACAATTAATATTCTCACTCCAGTAAGTTCAAAACTAAAAACAAACAATATTTTAACAACAAAAATATTTAAAAAACAAAATAAATTAAAAAATATATAAATATGTTAAAAATTGAAATACAAATATATTTAATATTACATTTAAAAAAAAACATATTATGTTAAATACATATGACAAATACCTACAAATATTATATTAAATAAAATAAAAATAATTTCCAAACAAATAAAT
Organism: Calotriton arnoldi; assembly: GCA_963921515.1. Classification (NCBI taxonomy): domain Eukaryota; kingdom Metazoa; phylum Chordata; class Amphibia; order Caudata; family Salamandridae; genus Calotriton; species Calotriton arnoldi. The sequence continues at coordinate 3,078,931 of CAWUFW010000911.1, read as the reverse complement.
ATTTTTAATTAGAAAGTATTTAGAAACAAAAACTTTAATTATTACATAAATTTACTTTTTTTATTTCCAACCCTACAACACCACACAATTCACAACCCAGATCTAAATTTAAAAACAAATGTACTTCCTTAGTTAACATAATTAATTACCAATTACAGAAATATTATTAATTAAAAAACAAATTAAAACTCATAAAAATTATTTAACTTCCTACACTTTACCCCTATAATCCCCACAACCCACAGCTAAAATTAAACTGTAAAAAAATTAATTACACAATTAAAACTTATTTTCAATTAAAAAACTAATAGTATTTAACAAATAATTATAAAGTAAGTAAAATTAAACTACTCCCCACACTGTGCCCCTATAACAATAAAACCCACACACAAAAAATATAAACAAATACCCTAATTAAATATAAATTAATTAATTAATATTAATGATCAACTAATTATTAATTAATTAAACATAAATTGCTTCCCACTCTTTACCCCTATAAACCCCACAATCCGCACCTAAAATTAATTACACAATTTCTATAATTGATTTTCAATCAATTAATTATTATTAATTAAGAACTAATTATTAATTAATTAAAAATAAATTACTTCCCACCCTTTACCCCATAAACTCCACAACCCACACCTAAGAAAAATCACACAATTACCATAATTAATTATCAAATAATTAGTTAATATAAATTAAAAACGAATTATTAATTAATTAAACATAAATGACTTCCCACCCTTTACCCCTATAAACCCCACAACCTGCACCTAAAATTAATTACACAATATCCATAATTAATTTTCAATCCATTAATTAATATAAATTAACAACTAATTATTAATTAATCAAAAATAAATTACTTCCCACCCTTTACCCCTATAAACCCCACAACCCGCACCTAAAAACAATGACACAATTACTATAATTAATTATCAATTAATTAATTATTATTAATTAACAACTAGTTAATAATTATTTCAAATAAATTACTTCCCACAATTAACACTATCGAATCTAAATTAAATAAATAAAAAATAATCATTAATTTATCATAATTAAATTACTTCCCACTCTTTTCCCCTATAAACCCACAACCCGCTACGAACTAAACAATGCAAAATTTAATTAAAATAAAATTCATAACTACTAAAAATGTAACACATATATTAAAAAACATAAACAATACTTATACAAAACAACATACATCACATACATTTAAAATCAGTAGCGGCTCCTGGAGGGAGTGCTGCGAGGCGGTGGGGCGGGGCGGGGGAGGGGCAAGGTGGGGGGTAGTAAACTCCGGCTTACGGCCGAACTGAGTTAAGTACATAAATAAATAAATAAATAAAACGAATTACATTGCGCGCGCTGCTTCGCAATCGGCGATGCAGCGCACGCAATGTAATTCGTTTTATTTATTTATTTATGTACTTAACTCAGTTCGGCCGTAAGCCGGAGTTTACTACCCCCCACCCTGCCCCTCCCCCACCCCGCCCCACTGCCCCGCAGCACTCCCTCCAGGAGCCGCTACTGTTTAAAATATAAACTAAAATACATAACACTAATTAAAAAATCGATATTTTAAACAACTATATTTTTGCAAACAATATTAATGCCTCCTATATTTTTAAAAACGATATTTTTTACCTTAATTTCGATATTCTTGACCACGATATTCTTGCTGTCGATATTTCTGAATCACGATATTTCCAACTCAATATTTGTGTAAGTCGACATTTCCAACTCGATATTCTGTCTCAACACGTGTGGTAATGCATCTAAAAATTATGAGGCAGCGTGGACAGAATTTTGCCGCAAGTAAAAGAAAAAAATTTCAACATGCTATACAGTTAAGGGACTATTGTGCGGTACAGTCTGTATAATTTTACGTCTTGCTTGTATGGCATTTAAATACATAACCCATTGATACAAGATCCATACCGGTGCTTCACAGATGCTTCTTAAGAGAGGCTTCAATACACATTTCGCAAATACTATTCAAAATGTAATTCAGAAACAGTCAATTAATGTTTCTTTCATGGATGCACAGGAACACCGTTCTATAACGTCATAATCTCTAGAATATTTTGTGTAGGGTACATACAATGCTGCACTTAGAAGCACACAAACATGCATGCCTCCCTTTTATACTAAAATATGACACTCTTTTAATCTTAGCCATATGTGTCCTCTGGTAGTCGGCACCACCGGTTAATTTTATGTTCATACCAAGAGGCTTGATTGAGCTCCTGTTTCTAAGACAAGACACTCCCACTGAAGAGTGTGCCCATTATATACGTATTGGTTTACTGGATTCTGTATACACTCTTGAAATAGCTGCTGGTTTCAGAACATAGCTATGTAAGTGTGAATTGGAATCACAATGAAATAAGAAATGTTCTTGGTTAAAAATTAAACATTATTTCCACTATTTGATATATATTTACATATCATGTCAACATTGGGTTAAAGGCCCAGGCTCGAGATCCTATAGGTGGGCGCGTATCCACGTGTTAAACCTTCCTTCAAACATCAGCACACAAAATCTAATGAAGGAAAAGGCAGGATCAATGTGAAAGACATCAATAATGTATCCGTCCCTTAGATTTAGTAAGGGTTCCAATGCGTTTCGACCAGCGCAAGTCTTGTTCAGGGCCACTGGAATTATGCGGCAGGGAAGGATAAAATTATGCGGCAGGGTTGAGTTAATTATGCAGCAAGAAAAAGACAAATTATGCAGCATATTTTTTTGATAGTATTATTTCAATATTTTGTCATTTGTAAACTTGTTAACACTGTCTGGTCATTAGTTGCACCCCATTAGTACCAACTTAACACCCAAATATAGCAATAAGCTACAAAAAGGTGCCCATTCAACCTTTGCAAAGGACCTTTCACTGTGTGGCAACACATGTCGCTGCAATTTTACTAACTTTTGAAACGTTTGAGCTAGAAGCAAGAAATATTTTGTTGAAATCTGCAGATTATGCGGCAGATGGTGGATTATGTGACAATTGTGGCAAATCTACAATTATGCGAAAATCACAGCAGCTGCACAATTGCATAATTCCAGTGGCTCTGGTCTTGTCATAGCTAGATCACACATTCACCTTCAATTCCTGTAGTCCCCGACTGATGATGACTACTTCCTGCAAGAGAATAGCCAGAATCCTAATGGTTTATGAATAGTTTAGTCATTAATGCAAACTTGTGCTCTGTGGGGAAAAGGTTTAAGTCTCAGTACTAGAATATTGCACAATGAAGTGCTGAGGGCTTGAAGTCAGGAGGAGTGAAAGGGGAAAATATGTGAGAAAATAATTCATCTTTCGTTATCTCGACATACAGCAATTATGTTTATCAGTCAAATATTGAAGCGTCACTGCATCCCTTTTCTGGAATAATCTGTCTAATGTGTTGTCACCTTAAAACATAGTGCATAAAGGACTCTATAACCTGGCTTCAACAAATGTCATTTCACACCTTACGCTCAAATTGACATTATTTCCCTAATAACAATAGCTATGGAATGTTTGTTGTGTATGCTGTGTAGATGTGACCTATGGATGGTCTAATGCATATTTCATCACAGTTTCAAACATGTGTATTATAAACAAAGTTTCTTGCAGCTGGATAGAGTGATACTAAATATGCATTATATGTTTTTGAAGGTAAATACAATTTAAAACAATTCTTTCTGTAAGTCTTACTTATTGTTTTTGTTATTTGAAGTGTGATTATTGGCAACACACTGTCCAAAAATATCACAAGCCATGGTAGGAACCCTGTAATAGTTCTTTGTTATTCCCATTCTGTAATGGTAAGAATTGATTCCTCATCTTATTGTAGATGAACAAAGAGCTCTTCATCTGAATTATGACCTCTCAGGCACTTTGGTCCTAAAGTTGCCACAGTTTCCATTCTCTGTCACCTCCACAAACAGAGGTGTTACCATATCCAAACCATAATATTGAATCAATTTGAGATTTGTTGTCTATACTTAATAAAGTATAAGGATTTTAACAAAGCTATATGTTTGGCAATGTCTGTGCTGAATGTAATCAGATATTTGTGACCTTTTTCATATTTTAGAATAATGTAGTCATATGTGATTCAACTTTTTGGAGCTCGCTTGCAAATTTTAGTGACACATCTAATCTGCTACGTTTTAAGTACTCTGCTCCAGTGTGTATATATTTGTTTTCACTGAAGAAAACATAGGTCAATGTGACTCTACAGTTAGGTAAAAGTGAGCATGCATGCAGGAAGGGTGAAAGTTAAAGTTACTACAGTTAACAGGAACTGGTAAATTTCAGTGGTACTGTGGACCGCCACCCTGGAAGGGGGCCACGAGTTTTTAAAGTTATTTTACCCTGGGGAGGTGGTGGTCCCCTGGGCCCATGGGGTCTGCGCCCCCCCCCCCTCATTACTCTTTATTTAGCCCCAGGAAGGTGGTGGTCCCTGGGGCATATTTAAGACACTGGAGGGGATCCGTACGGCCCCCCCTCTACTAATCTTAAAATGCCCCGGGGAAGTAGTGGACCCCGGGGCTCAATAAGCCCAATGAAGGAGGGTCTGCGCGGCCCTCCTCCTAAATTTAAATAAATCCACTCAATTACCATTAGTGGTAAACTTGGGAATGCGTCAAAATGCTACCCCTCCCCAAGGGAGGCGTAATGAGGAGAAATATCTTTATTTCTTCTCAGTTTTTTCTTCTTTCTATGAGACAGGAAAATGCCTCTCAGGATTGTTTTTGTGCAGGAAGTTGTACCTCCATGCACAAAAACAATCCTGCTTAAAATGCAGGCACCCTTGCACCATTTGCGCTAGGCAGACAAAAGTGCGCCAGCGCAAGTAAAGAACAGAAATGTGCCATATGATGTTAAATATGGCACACTCCTGCCCTTCTCTTTCACGCAGCACAGCGCAGCAAGGTGGTTTGCTGCGGTGCTCTGTGAAAAAGTATGATAAAAATGCACCCCAGTGTCTCTCTTAGGAATATCTAAGGTGTTCATTCTCAGGTAACCCCCATTCTCTTCTAAGCCTCTCAAATGTGAGTCTATGATATCACCAATATTTTTACAATCCGCCCGCTGTCATCCATGGAATGTTCACCCTTGAGAGCTCACATAAACTAGGTTTTCACATAATCATTGTGAGCGGGGAAGAGAAGGTCGTGAGACCCTGCTTCTGCACCACTAAGTCCCAGACTGTCATTGTGGTCTTAGCTAATGGAGATGAGTACATGCCCCAGGACCTATGTCTCTTTGCCAGCCAAGTAATTTTCGAAATGTATATCCTAGTTATTTACTGATCCATGAAGCACCAATGTTTTTCCATCCTATCCCTGGACCATTCCAACATCAGACACAACTGCGCTGACTGGAAGTAGCGCTGTCTATTGACAATTCGAAGACCTCCTTCTCATGAGTGTCTCGTGATTGTGTAAGGGACATTCACTCTGTTTTGCCATCCCATATAAAGGAATCTATTTCCCTTTGGATCATTGTCAGGCGCCCCGGAAGGGGCTGTTGTGGGAGCAAGGGAGTAGTGAAGCACCGGCTTTATCAGCTTAAGCACGGGTGCCACCGGATTTTTTTTAATTGTTTTATAGCCCTTACTAATTTTGATCTGTGGCTAACAGTGTGGCAAGAATAATTATAATGACAAAGCTGCGGGATGAGAGCCAAAGGGTGCTAATGAAGCCAAAAAGTGACAGACAGAAAGAGAAATTATTTAAACAGTAAATACAAAGGTGAGAGGTAAATGAGTGAGAGAGCATGATAAAAGGAAGGAGAATAGAATGCAAATGAGGAGAGAAAAATGAAAAGCAAAAAGGAAGTAGGATGGAAAACGGCACAAAAGAAAAATGAAAATAAGGAAATAGATAAAAAGAAAGGCAAGAACAAAGATAGAAGGGGAGAAATAAAAAGAAGCATGGAAAGGAAGACAGCAAGAAGAAAAGATGCAAGGAACAAATTAACATGAAAACTAGAATGAGGGAAAGAACAACAGAGAGCAGGAAAAGAGACTGAAATAATGGAAAGATGAAAAGGAAATGGGGACGGGTGACAGAAGGAAAAAGAGAAACATCAAATGGACGTAATAGAAAAAGAAAAAGGATGGAATGAAGGGGAGAAGTAATTTCAAGAAGATCATAAGAAATAAGAAAGGAACAAGAAAATAATTAAAGGATTGAAGGAAGAAGGATGGAAAGAAAAAGAAATAGGAATATCAAAAAGGACGTTTTTAGTAGGTTACAATGAAATATATTGCTGCGGGAATCATTTCAATCTGATTCGGTGCCAGTCTGTAGGTAACAAATGTGTTTCCTGCAGGAGGTCTATGTCACAAGTTGGAACTATGCAACATCGAGAGTACTTCTAAACATTTTTCAGGGTTATTCAAGCCTCTAACATTGAGGGTAAGCACTTTAATCCCTGTCAGCTAGGAGTGTATGAGCTCAGAAGAGCTTGCGGGCTGGGCAGGTCCACCCATTGTGTCACATATTACAGATGTGGCTGAATTGTGCATATGTGTGTATTCAATACAAGTAACAAAACAACAAAAACAACTAAGTTGCAGTTGCATTTCGTATGAACTGGGACCAATGTCCAACTGACAAAGTTGTACAATCCGCAGCTGTCAAGAGCAGGCAGCCGCCTGGGAATGGAGCTAGATTGAGGGGATGCATGACTGCCTATAGCGTAGGTCCTCCATTGGTCCCTGCCCGCACTATGACCATCCAGTCCACTTGGGGTCTTTATCGGGCCCCTATTTTCATATTCTGCCAAAAGTGCATAAGGATAAACATCCTCCTCTATGGATACCAATAGTGTTGGTACAGGATCAGCATTGGAACCCTTGTCAAAATTCTTAAAACACTATCTGAGACCACTTGTTGCAAAATTGCCACCATTTGTCAAGAACACAAGATATCCTCAACATTCTGGAGAAGGGGTCACATTTGATCGAAATATGGCAATACTCATGACCATGGGCATGGAAGCCTTATATACTAGAATCCCCCAGGATGATTCTCCGAGGGTCCTAAAAGAAATCCCTAGGAACACAGAGTGTGATTCAATAACCCCAGTCAAGGGCAAATTGGATTTCACACAAATGGCATTAAGAAGAAATTATTCTTCCTGTTCAAAAAAGAATTTGCTTTAAAGCCTTGGTCCTAGCTTTTAAGGCTCTACATGGTACGGGCGCACACTGTCTCAGAAGGAGAGTCACACACTATGTTCCCCGCAGAACCCTGAGGTCATCCTCACTGCATCAGGCGGTTGTCCCTAAGTTTTCCCGCACCCGTACAGGAGGTTGCTCTTTCCAAGTGCAGGTCGGCCGAGTCTGGAACCTCCTGCCGGTGACACTCAGACTGGTGTCTGACCTACTTACTTTTAGGAAATTGCTGAAAACCTGGCTCTTCCAGCACTTACCTTAAGGTTTACCCCCTCAGGGACAGCAGCAGTCTAACTCCGAGGTTCTCTAGCACCGGGACACTCTTACTGAGTAGCTGTGTACTTTACAAATACCCTTCATTCATTCATTTAAAATTTGAGGATCAAATATATCTGCAAGTACATAGTACCTTGATTGGCAAAACATTTGTACCAAGTATAGCCTATTTGTATGTCCACACTTTTGAAGTTACACACATCCTCATGCATTCCAATCCTTTTTCAAACCATATCTAAATTTGGAAACGATACATTGATGATGCATTTGTTATTTGGACTGGTAGTAGGACAGAGGCTCCGGACTTTTCAAATTGGATAAATAACAGAAATGAATTTCTAAAATTTACAATGACAGTGAGCAATCGTGAGATTTCCTTATCAGACCAACACATTCAACACATATGAACACACTGAAAAGTGAGGTCATTTTACAAACCTACAGATAGCTATAATCTTCTAAGGTATGACAGTTTCTAATCGAAGTCACTCAGAGACAATTTACTAATTCCTGAGAATCAAGAGGAGCTGTACCACATACTGATACCAGTAAGTCACAGACCACCTCCAGATGATGGCGAATGTGACATTGTTAGGGATCTCAATCAACGAGCCAAAGTTACACTTAACTCTTTCACAGAGGGTCCATTTTCTTGGAACTGTTATGGACATGGTGAAGTTCAAGGCCTTTCCTCTGTCACAATGAGTCCAAGATATTCAGGCTATAATCCTGATGTGTCAGCTTTGGTCCTAGATTTCCGTAAGAGCAGTTCTGAGGCTTCTTGGGCTTCTGTTCTCATGCATCCTGCTTGTCCGCTTTACCAAGTGGCATATGCAGGTTCTACATTGGGATCTGAAGTCTATGTGGTCCCAGCACCAAAGAAACCTGTCGGATGTCATCCAGGTTTCGGAGGAGACTGCACAAGATCTGCAGTGGTCGCTGTTGCGTGATTGCAGCGGGGTTAGTCAGAAGCCTCATTTTGAATTCTGCTTGGGATTTAGGAGTTTTTAACATTGTCTGAAGCTTTTTTATTTCTATTTTTAAAACATTGTGTTACCTGTTCTTCCGGTCCTCGTTCCGACGCGACTCTGTAGTCGTTGTTCGGAGGGACGTGGCTCCACCCAGTGGGCTGGTCATTCCAGGACCATTTCCGGCAAGAGTACACTGAAATACAATGACTGCACGGACGCGCAGCGGACGCCCTCAGCGGGCGCGCCGCTGGCGCGCCAAAGGCGCGCCTAAGGCAAGCCCGTCTGCGCCCGTCCGCGTCCGGACCGCGGCCAGCGCCAGCCATGCTGTTTATGGGACTAAAAGTAAATTCTCTCAATTTACCCGTGAAGAATTGTTGGACTTAAGGAGGGAGAAACCCCTGAACTGTTGTACTGCAAATATAGGACATACAGTTTTGCCATATATCTGTACGCAGTGCAACTGGGTTATCGGGTCCTCTGAGGGGATTGAAAACATCACTCGAGCACCGGCCTTACACGTAGGGGCAAAGCATTCAGAGGATAGGCTCAGAGCTTGCCTTATTAATTGCAGGTCTCTGGCCAAACATTCGGTCGACATCTGGATGTCCCTCATGAATAATAACTGGGACTTGATGTTCCTCACCGAAACCTGGCTAAAAGATGACTCTAACCCTGTTTTAGCGCTAGCGATTCCCCCTGGCTTTAAGATTTGCTGTGCAAACAGGCCTGGAGATAAACGGGGTGGTAGGGTTGCTCTCATTGTGAGAGATTCCTGTGAGATTGCAACATCGGAGGTGTCCAATCTTGGAGATATTGAGGGACTAAACTTTTGTGTTAAGACCAGTCCGACGGCATCCCTAGCTGGACTTTTCATCTACAGACCTCCCAGCTCCCCCCCTTGTCTCATGTCTGACCTTTGCAATTTTATAGTACAAAAGTCCTTACAACATAAAAACTATTTGGCACTTGGAGATTTTAACCTCCACATTTCTGATACGAAGTGCACCCAATCTTCACAACTGTTGATGTCACTTGAGGGTGCCAATCTCATGCAGCACGTAAAATCCCCAACCCATAGTGACGGTAATATACTTGATTTGGTGTTCTCTAACATCTCCTCCTTGGTTATTGAATCACCGCAAGAACAGATTTGGTCTGATCACTTCTTGATCCCATTTTCGTGTGGCAGAACAATACCCCAAGGTAAAGGGAAACCTCTACAAGCACTCAAGAGGAATTGGAAAAGACTGTCGCCTGCTTCCTTAGGACCAGTTCTGATGGACAGCCAACCCCAATGGTCCAATGACTCAGACAAACTGCTGTGTCAGTGGACGCATGGATACTGGGCGCTCTGGATAAGCTTGCGCCAGCAAGATTAGTAAGCTCCCCTAGAAGAGCTCCCTCGGCCCCATGGTTTACAGAGGAGCTGAGAGTGGCAAAGAGTAATTGTAAGCGCCTTGAGCGTGTCTGGAGGAAAGCGTACTGTCCACTGGCAAAAAATATGTACAGGGATGCCACAAAAGAGCTTCACAAAGCCATGAAAATAGTTAGAAGGGATCACTTTGTGAAGCGCATAAATTTATCAGATAATTCCAGCAGAGAAATCTTTAATATAGTACGCTCCTTCACCAAACCCTCCGCCCTCGAGGGCAAGATACCCTCATCCCCTATACTCTGTGATAAGCTGTCAGTCTTTTTGAGGAAAAAATTCAGAAGGTTTATGAGTTCTTTTCGCCTGTACAGGACACTGTTGAGTCTGATGTGGGAGAGAACCAGTCGGGGGATGTCTCCTTGTCTGCATTTTTTCCAATCTCACTCGAGGCATCCCTGGATGGAATCCTGAAGTGTAAGTCTGGTTCCCCAGCAGACCCCTGTCCTCCAAAATTGTGGGTGGCACTTGCACATATTCTCAATCCAACCCTTAACCTTTTATGGAATAATTCTTTAAGTACTGGCAGATTTCCAGAAGCTTGGAAACATGCGATGCTCCAACCTCTTCTAAAAACCTAATGCTGACTTGATGGATTTAAAAACTATCGCCCTATTTCCCTTCTCCCAGCGCCGGCAAAGATGTTGGAAAAACTGGTACAGCACCAACTTAATAATTTCGTGGTTAATAACGATATATTGCATGAAACTCAGTCCGGCTTCCGGGCAGGCTTTAGCACAGAGACGGCACTTCTGGAGGTGGCCGAATCAATAAGAATGGAAGTGGAAGGAGGAGCCTCAGCTATGCTGGTGTTGTTGGATCTGTCTGCCGCATTTGATACGGTGGACCATTCATTATTGCTGGCCAGACTGAGGAAGGTGGGAGTGAAGGGGAAGGTACTCGCTTGGATCAAGTCCTATCTTAGCGATCGCACACAAAGAGTGACACTACACCCTTATAAATCAGAAGCTAAGCCTCTCTGGTGTGGGGTGCCGCAGGTATCGGCGTTGAGCCCGCTACTTTTTAACATCTATCTGGCCCCTTTGTGTGTGCTCATTTCTAAATGGGGAATCAAAACCGTGTCTTATGCAGATGACACTCAATTGGTGTTCTCCTTCAGGGACCTATCGGCAAACACCTTCGAGAGGTTCAGGGGCTGCCTGTGTGATGTTGCTAGATGGATGAACAATAACAAATTAAAACTGAACACAGAGAAAACTGAGGTGTTGTTTTTTGGTAAGAATTCCCCCCCTCCATCGGGTCTGTGGTGGCCGGAGGAAATGGGTCCTCCACCTTCTCCGTCTTCTACGGTAAAAAACTTGGGTGTAAAATGGGATGCTGAGATGACATTTGCTCCCCAAATACGTTCCATTACATCTATTTGTTTTGGAATTTTGAAGAGTCTGAGGAAATTTCTTTTTCTTCTGCCGGAGAACTGTCGAAAATTAGTCGTTCATGCTACGGTGACTTCAAGGCTTGATTATGCCAACAGTCTGTTCCTTGGCCTCCCGGCATACTTGATAAAAAGATTGCAGATGGTGCAAAATGCAGCAGTAAGATTGATTAGAAGAGTGCCATTTAGACAACATATTTCTCCACATGTTAAACGACTTCATTGGCTGCCAGTTGTACAGCGTATAGAGTTTAAGGCCTTGACAATTGCTTTCAGGGCCCTGAACGGCAGCGGTCCCAATTACATTAAAAAACGTATCCGCCCTTATCAGCAAAGGCGATTGTTACGTTCTAACTCACAGAACTTGCTGTGTGTCCCCCGATTTGTAAAGGCTCGTATTGGAGGAAGGGATTTCTCAGTTGGAGTGACCAAATTGTGGAACTCACTTCCGGTTAGACTTCGGCATATACCGGAAGAAGGGGAGTTCAGGAAAGCTCTAAAAACATGGCTATTTAGCCGGGACTAGTTAATTACGTTTCGGTTTGGAGATCTGTCTCCCCCATGCTGCTGGATCATGCTAGCGCCGGGACACCTCTGTTTGAGGTAGCTGTTGCGCTCTATAAATGCTGATGTATTGTATTGTATTGTATTGTTCAACCACAACTGGTAGACCCCTCTCCCTTTCTCACTCAGAGCTGATGGTGGTGAGGGATGCATCCCTGCTGGGCTGATGACGTCATCTAGGAGAGATGGAGAGTAGAGGACTCTGGTATCTGGTGGAAACCTGACTCTACATAAATCTGTTGGTGCTGCGAGCCATTACTAGCTGTGAAGACGGGGTCAAGGGTGCACCCTGTGATGTGAGTCGGGCCTCGGACAAGCTGAGTGATTCCGATGTTGTCAAGACTCTCTAGAAGGGCGGTGGCATTGTGGTCTGATTCTACAGATTCCTTATGTTTTAAAAATTTCTCTTGATGACATTACAATACCTGGTTCCTTTTCAGATCAATGGGATATAAAAATGGTTAAAAGAACCACCAGAGATAATGATGATCTTTACTTAACCCCTTCGCTGCTAGGCCTTTTCCCCCGTGCTAAGCCTTTTTTGGCTATTTGGGATAGTTCGTGCTTAGGTAACTTGTTGTCCACATAAGGTACCCACACCAAATTTGCGTCCTTTTCTTCCAACATCCTGAGGGTTATAAAGGTACCCATGTTTGTAGATTCCCTTCGAGGGGGCCAAAAAATTAGCCAAAATACAGCAAAACGTTGTTTTTTGGGGGGAAAAAGTGCTGCAGAAGAAAGCATCTGTTTTTTCCCTGCAAATGGTATCAATGAAGAGTTTGCAGTGCTAAAATCATCGTCTTCCCAGCTTTCAGGAACAGGCAGACTTTTGTCAGAAAACCAACATTTTCTACACAGTTTTGGCATTTTACTGGGACGTAGCCTATTTTACTATTTGTTTGTGCTTTCAACCTCCTTCCATTTAGTGGTAGAAATGGGTATGCAACCAATAATGGATCCCAAAAAGCTATACATTTCTGAAAAGTAGACAACATTCTGAATTCAGCAAGGGGTCATTTATGTTTTCCTATACACCTAACAGTTGAAATAAATTAATATTGAAATTGAGTTGAAAAAAACAGCCATTTGTGTCTACGTTTTCACCTGTAACTTCTTCTAAGTATGGCAGATATTTTAAGCAATATACCGTTACGCCCGCTGGACTCTTCTGGTTGCAGAGATATATAGGACTTGTAGGTTCACCAAGACCCCAAGGTACCCAGAGCCAATAACTGTGCTGCGCCTTGCAAGCAATTTTCCAGGTATACAGCAATTCATTTGGTAAAAAATAAAGAGTAAAAAACAGGACTTAAGGAAATCTATGTATTTCCGAAATGTGAACAAAATATGGAGTTTAGAAGCAGTGGTTATTTGCACATCTCCGAATTTGTGGGTAACCATCAAGCATGTGAATTAGAGGGCATTTTTCAATATGACTTCTTTTTTACACACTGTCCTACATTCGGAAAGTCAATTGGAAAGACGGGAAGTCAATTGGTAATAACACTTGTTCTACTATTCTGTGTTTCCCTAAGTCTCCCGATAAATATGGTACCTCACATGTGTGGTTAGGCCTAGTGCCAGCGATAGAAAATGGCCCAAAACGCAATGTGGACACTTCACATTTTTCTAGTGAAAATTGACCCTTTTTTCGCAATGTGTCTAGATATGGATTTTGGACCATAGCTCAACCGGCACCTAGGGAAACCTAGCAAACCTGTACATTTTTGAAAACTAGACACGAAGGGGAATCCAGGGTAGGGTGACTTGTGTGGCTCTCACCACGTTCTGTTACCCAGAATACCTTGCAAACCTCAAACTTTGTAAAAAGAAACACACATTTCTGTGATGGTAAGTTCTGGAATCCACAGGGAGCCACAAACTTCCACCCACCCAGCATTCCCCCAAGTCTCTTCATAAAAATGGTACCTCACTTGTGTGGGTAGGCCTAGCGCACGCACCAGGAAACAGCGCAAAATATACTGTGGAGACTTCAAAATTATTGATCACAAAAAAGACTTGGTTTTGCGAGGGAGTCACCTGCGTTTTTGGTCCTGGGCTCAGCGGGCAGCTAGGGAAACCTTGAACTCCCCTGGGTGTCTACTTTTCAGAAATGTCTGGGTTTGGTAGGTTTCCCTAGATGGTCCTTGGTGCCTAGTGGGCATAATGCCCCCGCTGGGGGGGGGGGGCAGATTGGGGGCTATTGCAGCGATGTGCCCAGGGGGCAGAAAGGCTGTGCCCATTTTTATGGAGGTGTGGGGGCACTGACATGCCCATTCTAGACAGACTCCACCCCTTCACTTAGAAAAGAAAATAGTCCTTGGTGCCTAGTGGGCTTTTCCCCCCCCAGGGTACAGATTGGGGGCTATTGCCCCATATGCCCCCGGGGGGGCAGAAAGACTGTGCCCATTTTTCTGGGGTGTTCGGGGCATTGGCATGCCCATTCTGGGAAGCCCCCACCCCTCTTTTTTTATTTTTTTTAATAACACTGGTGTTTAATGGGCTCAGGGGTAATAACCCCCATCTGCCCCTCAAGGGGGGCATAAAGACTGTCCCTTTTGTGTTTTGGGGTGTGGGCATTGGCATTCCCATTTTGGGCAGCCCTCACCCCTATGCATTAAAAACTTGGTTCCTAGTGGGCATCCTGTTCCCCTGGGGGGCGGATTGGAGGTAATAAATAACCCCTGTCTGCCTCCCCAGGGGGAGGCAGAAAGACTATTATTATTAGGGTATGGGGGTGGGGACATTGGCATGCCCATTGTGGGCAGTCCCTCTTCCATAAAACACAATAATCCCTGGTGCCTAGTGGGCTTTCTGCCCTCCGGAGGCAAATCGGGGATAATAACCCCCATATGCCCCCCAAGGGGGACAGAAAGACTGCCCTTTTTGTTTTTTGGGGGGTGGGGCATTGGCATGCCCATTTTGGGCAGCACCCACCCCTGTGTTTTCAACAAAAAAATCCCTAGTGCCTAGTGTGCTTTCTGCCCCCCCCACTCCCCAAGAGGGCAGATCAGGTGCTATTGCCTCCTTCTGCCGCCCAGGGGGCAGAAAGACTGATTATGCCCATTGAAATATGGGGGGAGCAAAGGTCCTTGCCCAAGGGGCTGCTCCCCCCTCCCTGGTGTCTAGTGGTGGATCCCTTGGGAATTGCCCTCCTGCAGCAATCCTCAGGCAAGGATCCACTAGGTATCATTGGAAAGGGGAGATTCTCCTCTTTCCAATGATACCACTCCGGAGTGGTTCGGTGCTCGGGGGGCTGAGATAGCCCTGCGAGCACTGAAGCAGCTAAAGTGAAATGAGCCGATCAGCTCATTTCACTTTCACTTTCAATGTAATGACGTCAGCGCGACATGCATGTGATCGTCATTACATTGAGGGGAAAAAATGCCTCAGGAGGTTGGGGGAGCTCTTCCCAGCTCCAGAGGCTCAAAAACAAGAAAGAAAATCCCGCTGCTGTTTACTGCAGAGGGATTTCCTAGTCGTGTGCAGAGGATGGAATGGTTCCGTCCTTGGCACACCAGCACCGTGGTACATGACGGAACCAATCCGTCCTGCGCACGGAAGGGGTAAATGCTGATAATCTTAAAAACATTTTTTGTTTACGCCACTATGAACACTTCTACATACACAGAACCAGCACTCATCAAGAAATATATATTTATACACCTTAGCATTATGGGTTTCCAGCCATAAATAGCCACCTACATTTTAAGAAGCAATTCCTTTAGTTCATTAGCATTGAAAGGCCATATCCAACTGCCTTCTATCATTCACAGAAGGAAGAAAAGCCAAAAAAGAACCTCCTTACTAATCACAAGCTCATACCTTCTGTAAGATTTGTTGAAAAGCTTGATGTGCAAGGCTTCCTGAGTTTTGGAAAGACAATACTCAGGAAAAATGTATTTGGGGAACACCATTTTGGCAAATTCAGGACAAGAAGCCTTATTTACAGCATGCATAATTCCAATAGAAATAATTTTCATGAACAAAGCTGTCCAGCAGACTACATGTCCGCAATTATTGAAACAATGGATTTCAATGATTTCCTCATAGGTCCACACCCAGTTAAAGTTAAAGCAGGTTTTTAAATTATTAATGAAATTAAAAGATACTCAGAAAAATAAACTGTCAAAAGAATTCAATAAATTGACAGATAAGTAATGCTAATCACTTTTAAAGTTATTGATAATGGAATACAAACACTCTCAAAATGAGAGTACTCTATAAGTACTATAATGTCATAGACCCTTGGTCTTCTAAAAGAAGATTTAATTCTTCTACATCATGGACTGGCTATTACACAGCTAAATTGGGCACTAAATCATAAGTCTGGTAAAGTGTCTTGCCAGGTTCTCAACTGAAGTGCCATTTTTGAGCTCTATAATCGAACCTCAACACAAAGAATCATGGCTAAAAAAGAAGTCACATACACTATTACATATTGAAAAAATGGAAGATGCCCCACTTTCAGTCGCTGAAAACTCACATATCATGTGGCTCCTACATGAAGTAATTTCACTGCCTGTGAACTACCTTTCATTTTCGTGAATGCCATAAACATTAGTCCTAGGGTTGGTATAAAAAAAATGCACAACACTCTCCACCACCAAATGTCGGAGTTACCGTTTGAATTTGCCTGCTACACGCGCAAGACAATCCCGCATTCTTAAGTACAGGTGAGTTTTCAAATCCTCTATCGCACTCAATCCTTTACAATTCCATCACTCCGCGCAGAGCCTGTAACTCCTTGAAGACACACTTACGGGCAGATTTACAAGGACTGGCGCATCTCTGCTAATCAGCAGGGATGCACCAGAATAGATGCGACACGCAATTCTACCCTTGCGCCACCACGGATGCGTCGCATTTACAATGCGGCGCAAGGATAGGCAAATGCGTGTCGCATCTTGTGGTGTAAGGGTGGCGCATTGCTGGAGTCGTGTCGCAAGCACGACGCAACTCCAGCAATGCTCAGGGGTTGCCCATACTTAACGTGGTCACTCCTTACGCCTGCTTCAAGCAGGCGTAAGGGTTTGATGCAGCGGTGTCGTAAAACTGACTCAGTGAAATCTTGTAGATTTCACTGCGTCACTTTTACGAGGCTTTCCTGCGACGGAACGCCCACCCTGCGACGGAACGCCCACATAAAACCTGACGCAGGTTTCATGTGGCGCAGTGCTTTACAACGTGACGCATCTCCCTAGATGTGTCACGTTGTAAATAAAATCACAACGTGGCGCATGGTTTACGCCGCCGCTGCGTCACAGAAGTGACGCAACGGCGGCGCAAATGTGTCGCAAGGGGCTTGTAAATCTGCCCCTTAAGCTGCAAATTGGTAGCTGCAACATTTTCATCCATCCCAGCCCACCACAAACTCATGAATAATGGGTCTGATTTAGAAATCACAAAGGATACTACATGTTGCGGAATGACCAACCGTGGTTGTTAACTGTATCAGAAATCACAAAATGCTGTAGGGTAACCTTGTACCTTCTTTCTTAAAGACAGTTTTGAAATGTCCTTTGGCCCAGAATAGACATCGAAAATATGTGCCGTGATAAGTTGAAATTTGACTTGCAGACAGCCAGCTCTGCATCAGAAATTCAAAAACTCCTGCAAACCCAGAATCCTACTCACTTTGCTGATTTTGTGCATACAATCTTTAATGAGTTCATAACAACTGGCCTAGTGCATTTCTTCAAGACCACTGGATTTGGTTTATTGACTGGTTTTAACATTGTTTTTGGGACAAATCTCTTCATTTTTTCATTCATTATTCTCCAGTCTATTCGGTGGATTTCCAACCATCCTTCTGATCCTCGGTTGTGGAGTTCTCATCTTCCTTCTGACAAAAAAACATAAAACCAGCCTCATCTCCAGAATGAATTTCGAACGGGAATATTTCACAGAGAAGCAATAAAAGAGACCTTAGCTTTCTATCTTGGATGTGAATGGCTGACTGCTCTAAGCAATTACTGGACTCTGTCCTTCCGCAAATTGAATGCCTCACAGTCTTTTGGCGAATATGTTGTCTGCAAGAAACCGTACTTGAAGTTCCGATGGAACTGCCACCCCTAGATTCAATAAATGTGAAACAACTGCTATGACTACTAGAAATGCACTAAACCTGCTGCCAAGCATTGCAGTTGCCAAATGTGAAATATGCACAATATGATGGGCAAATCTCAATTCCAACATTCGATCGGGCAACCTTTTCAATGCTTGAACAAACAATAAGAGCCAATGCACAAGAGACGTCACCTTCTTTGAATTCCCCGGACTTACAAGAACTGTTCCAAAGCATATGCCCATCTTCCTCAGCATCTGATGGCAAACCAAAGGCAAAGAAACAACACAAGGAAGATACATATGCCGTTCCAGGTGCTTCATCCTCAAAGGGAACAGCAACGATCTCTGTATGTTATGGAGGCTATATGACCCCATTACTAACTGAGAAACAATTAATTCAGTTCAAGCTGTGCCTCAAGTGTAAAAGGGAAAAAGACTGTCCCTGCTTTCCTGATACAAAATGACGAAGTGTGTCAAAAGGACAGTTTGTCCCCTTTTTATTTTCGTTTTCTTTTTTTCTTTTGCACCCAGCCACATTAGCAACAGATACAATGATTTGCCTGGTTTGTTTTAATCTATCAATGCACAAATAAGAATATATATTATAATTGTTTTCACAATGTTTTACATAACATTTCGCACCTTGTTTTTATGCATTATTTTATCTTATTTTAGTCTATTAGTATCCATTAGATTAGTATTTACGTTTCATGATATTATAAATCTCTTTTAAATGCTACTATCGCAATTAACAATCCGAGTATGTCATGACCACTGTGACACAGCCTGTTAAAACTTCTACTTTTATCGTACGCTTGCCTGCAAACTCATTTCCTTCCTTCTATTACAGTGTGCAGTTTAGACACGCGCAGTTTGTCTTATTGGGATTTTACTGTTGCCAAACGTATAAACATTAGATAAAAATTGGCTATCAGGTACTATAAACCCCCTGTAATTGGCCACATTTTGGAGTGGTGTTGCAGTGGAACTGTCAGGCCAGAGGTCATGATGATTTGCTACGAACTAGTCCCAGTCGGGGGTTGCTCTTGGGCTCTGAGAGGGCACAGAGAAGTGGTCATCTACCCAACATTGTTTATCATTCCTGGCACGGGCTGTGATGGAGAATAGCTAAACAGCTGCTGTGGGATCCACCTTAAGAAACTCGATTTATAGGCATGCTATTTTGTGCTTCTCCTAAATTTTATCATAGCGCTTAGAAGTAGCAATAGGATGCAAGGAACTTGCTAACCATGTTAGAAATGTTCATATTGTTGTTGGTGGCCATGAAATGCATTGCTGCATTTATTTTCACAGTCTGTGTGGTTATCATTTATATTTTATGCACTAGACTTGGCTTTTAGAAAAAAAACATTTTAAAGTTTTATCCCCTGTCTCTTAGTGCCATTTTGAGTGTGTTATTCATTAACAAAAGACTGTTTGGAGTTGTGCTGTGTTCCTGAACTTATCTAGGGAGACAAATCATGGCCAGAAAACACCACCATCTTATTTCTTGTTGGAACAAGAATCAGCTGCTCAATGCAAAATGAGCTAAAGTAATTGTCCACTATGTTATGCTTTTGGCATTTGTACAGGGCTTGTGATGATGTGTGGTGGGCATTGTGCTTAGTGCTTTTGTGTGAATTAAGCTTTCACTGCTGGCTGCTGTGTATGCTGTTTCTGTCCCATGTGTAAGAATACCCTGTATGGCTGCTCCCTAGGCGATACCTGTTATACGTGTTCCACTACACAAAAGCTTAACTTTGTCAGTGCTTGGTTGTCTTTCCCTGTAATTTCCGTCTGCCTTATCTCCTTCTCCTAACTGCATGTCTACTATCGGCTGCACCACTGTTGTCTGCTTTTTTGATGCCTGCCCTCATTTCTTCTGGCTGCATGATACTTTGCTTGCATCTCTTGCCTCCACTCCAATAGCTTACTCTATTTCCCTGGGCCCTTTTCCTTGTCCCAGCTCATACGTATGTGCCTCTGAGCTAACGCTTAATGTGGAACTGTTGAGATGGCAGTTACATCTCTCTGGATCTCCATTTCATTACAGTGCAGTGCCATCTAGTTTTTCTAATTTACCCATGTATATCTTATAAGTCTCTGACGTCAGCTGAAACCAGACTCTGTCATTAGCAGATGTTTACGCTTGCTGTATCTGGTAGCTCTATTTGTCCAATTTCTCCTCTGATGGCAGGGAGTGCCCAAGAAAACACTGCATCCACAAACCTGACAGGGGGAAACAAAAGAGACAGACCAGCAAGAAGATTAGGATTCAAGTGTTTCCTTTGAAGATAGGAGGGTGATATATTCTTGCATCTGTGCCAATAGCTTACCAGAGATTGTAAACGTTCAGGAGAAGACGGTGGGTGCGGTCCAGATGCAGTCAGTCAGCATGTTGATAGACAAGGTTAGGTGTCCCTGCTGCCTAGACCATAATGGCGTTTCTGCATTCACAAACACCTGCAGGGTTGTTCCACGTGTGCATGGAGCACTGGGCAAGAAGGGCAGTGGTCAGACTGCAGAGTTTAGAACTGTAAAAAGGATGTCAAACTTGGGCTTCTTCGTGAGTCAAGATATATTCCCTAAGTTTGAAGAAAGAGGCATGGACAAGCCTTATAAAGTTTTTAAGATGGTAGTCTATTAAAAGAATGTTATTGCAGGTTTCCAATTCAAGATGGTCAAGACCAAGTGGAGCCTTTTTTTGAGATGTCGGTTCAAGTTTGAATCGTACACAAAGAGACATTTCCAAATAATGGATGCTTTTTTTTGTTGCCTTATTCTCCCCCTTGTGACTAGTTTTTGTCCCTGACTGTTGCCTCTTGCATTTAGAACATCTACTGGAACTACTTTTTTTGCTTGACTCTTTCCTCTTCCCTGATGTCTGAGGGAATCTGGGGGCACCTGCATCAAGCTTTTTACCGGTCGCAAACGGGCCGATTTGCAGAATCGGCCCATTTGCAACCGGTAAAAAGCCTTTTAGGATTCATCAACCCAAAATGCATTTGCAAAATAGGTAATCGCAATTTTTGCGATTACCTATTTTGCGAATGGAGTTAGGGAATCGCAATTTGCGATTCCCTAAATGCAATGCAAGAAGCATTTTCATAATGCGATTTTGCATTATGGAATCGCAAATTACCATCAACTTCAAGTTGATGGTAATTTGCAATTCCTTAGAAAAATGCACAAAATTGCATTTTTCTAAGTGCCATGTGGCGCATACACATACCCTTAGGGCACGTGTGTGTGCCACATGTGCACACATACCATTTTTGGGGGTGCATCAGGGGGGCCTTATGACCCCCTCGCACCCTTGAAATTGCATTCGTAATTTGCGATTACCTACTTGGTAATCGCAAATTGTGAATGCTTTCCCATTCATTCCTATGGGCCTCATAGGAATGAATGGGAAAGCATTCCTAATAGCGAATCGCAATTTGAGATTCACTATTAGGGAATGTGTAGGAATTGCTAATATTTTAGCAAAATCTACATGCATAAGGAATTGCGATTCCTTAATAGCGATTCCTTAAAAATCGCTATTAAGGAATCGCAATTCCTAAGCTTGATGCATGTGCCCCCTGATGCCTTGTGTCATGAGCACGGAACGATCGAGCGCTCGGTAAACAAATAGGTCAGGTTAACGCTTTGCTTCCTACCTCTCACGCCCGTAGACGCAATCCGGTGTCGTTGCGGTCGAGGTCATGAACCCGGATGCGGTTGGGGAAACGAAAGCAGGACTACACGTCCCATGAGCCTCAGCTGAGCCGAAGCGCAACGTGGGGGCAGAGCCACCTACTTAATGGAGGCCGGCCCGCGTAACGCTGTCGGAAATTCGGAATTGACACTGGAAGTCCGGATCCCGATGCTGGAAGCTCCTCCGGTCGGGTAAGGGTGCCGTTGCACCACTCGTTTTATGTGCCCTGAACAACAAGGGAATCCCTGCTCTCTCCTCAACCGTAGTCGAGGTGAGCATTGTCTTTCCTCCGTTGGCGAGCTTTGCTGCAGAAAGCTCATGCGGAGAGAAAGACATTAACCTTTGATCCTTTTGGCTTTCCCCTCACCTAAGGGAGCCCGGTCTCTCCTCCGTTGGCTAGCTCGATCACAGTGAGCTCATGCGGAGGGAGAGACATTACCCTTTGATCATTCGAGTGGAGGGGGGAACCCCCCCTAGTAATCACTCAAACATTCAGTAATAACTGGGAGCAGTGTCCGGGTTGAGTCCCACTGCGTGAAATACCAAAACAATTGGAAACATTGAATTTACTGGTTCCACAGACCATAGGAGGTCCCCATACATGATGTGATTTGTTTTTGTCGTGTTAATCAGTGCCCGCTGTACTAATGATATATGCTTTGCATGCACCTGCACCTACTTATCTAGACCTGTCTTTGTAGCCCTTAACAGGGGTGATTGAAGGAGTGAGATTGTTTTACACGGCACCCCTGTGACGTTAAGTGGATACAAACAAGGGTAGGTTCTAGGTGTTGAATATAAATCCCATAACTATGCTTACTAGAAAGGAGATTCAGTGAATGTTGTATGTGCCTTTTTTTTCTCTACACAGCGGTATGCTAAGGATTTTTCTCTAAGTGTGCAACATTGGAACCACAGACTGAATGTGGAAAGAAATGGCTTCTCAGTTATTTTTCTTTACATGTATAAATTAATTCTTGGCATGTCATATCTGTGTACACCTGTATAGTACCAATTTACGAAAAGGAAGGAACTATAGTGTTAATGAGTTTTCCCTTGTGTCATTTCAGGTCTTCCTCCCAGCAGTTCCCTTCCTATCCTTCCCTCACTTGATCATCCCACTGTTCTGTGCTATTACAGCAATTCAGACTTGGGACTATCAAGGGGTGGACAATTCTGAGCATCAAACTGATCCCGAGGATTTAACAGCTTGACACCTTGCTAATAACTTCTGTGTTAATCTTCATCTTCAATCAAGAGCTACAAGATTGGCAAGGAGCTTTTTAGCCTGTTGTTGTTTTCCTTATTACTGGGACCCTCTGAAGGAGACACAACACTGTGCATATGCACTCTTAAGTACAGAGTGGCACCGTGGCTACTGGAAAGACTCATCCTTTCCTCTTGAAATCAAGACGGGGACTTCTCAACATTCAGTTCTTGACATATCTCTAGATAGAAACCCTAAAGTCAGCACAGCAGAGTTTCCAGGAACTGTGGAAGAAAACTGTTTGAGGATGACCTGAAAGTCTGATTCAGTAAGCTATCAATTCATATGAGCCAAGTATTCCTATGTCTAGCCTACCATCACCGATTCACTCTCATGGGTTTTTGGTGGTGCTAATCTTGCACACTCTGGTTGAGGTGTCCATAAAATCCACTCATATGACTCATGCCTCAAAGGTTCAACTAATCATCTGTTGTGTAGTATTCTCACTCATACATAATTTTCAACCACATGCACATTCATTCTATTTACCATTCAAAAATGTGTGTTATTGAAATTTATATTTTTAGATAAACGTCTTAGGTTCTTTCACGAAGCACACAATAGCACTGTGAGATCTTCAATGTATATTATTCACAATAGTTTCTTTGGCTTCCAATAAAATGTACATCATTGTTTTATACAATGCATTTCAGACTGTACTGTCTCTTTATCAGGAGTGTATGTGAAGAATAGATACAATAGACACCGGGTAGGACACACATATCAGGTGGTGTGCATGCATTTACAGGAACCAACATTTACCCGATACTAGAGAAAAGCAGCAGCGATAAACACTAAGGACCCAACACATACAGGGAATAAGGTAGGTATGAAGCATAGGGAGGAGATGCCTAGGATGACATTAGACCACGCACGTAGAAATCTGCAGGCTATAGCGACATTTTTGACATCAGGTAAGGTTGCATTTTGGGGTCTGGGAAGGCAGCAACAGTTTAAGAGCACGTGAAGCAAAGCTAAGAATTGCCAGGAATGGTTGCATTTTGTTTTGTTACTAGAGCAGCGTGGTTTTAGCTCCACCCTTACACGTCACAGAAGTGTAATATTTATGTGCACTTAGCATCATATATTCTGTGTGCCTAACTTTGTTAATGACAAGTGAAATATTCAAATGTATTACTGAGTTGCATTCACTGCAGAAACTAGAGAATCATAAAGTGTGCACATGAACGTTTAGCCTAGCCATGAACAAAATGTAGTTCTCATACATATTTACACTTATGTTTCAAGTTATGTTGCATTTATTTGAAAGTGCGTTGCATCAGTTACCTAAGTTACATTTATACTGCTGCATTTATTTGAAAGTTATATGTGCACATATAGTCATGTAATCAAAGTGCACAATTTAGCGTTTAGCTAAGCTAACTTAACTAGGCCTGAATTTCGAAATGTATTTTTTTGTTTACCTTCATGTTCTTTACTCTGCAGACAGTTCCAATGCTTCA
Source organism: Calotriton arnoldi (assembly GCA_963921515.1). Classification (NCBI taxonomy): domain Eukaryota; kingdom Metazoa; phylum Chordata; class Amphibia; order Caudata; family Salamandridae; genus Calotriton; species Calotriton arnoldi. Next base: position 3,054,605 of record CAWUFW010000911.1, on the reverse strand, counting down.
TTAGTTAGAGAAAGGAGTATTATGTATTAGTGATAGCTAGGCCTCAGAAGAAAATCCTGGCAGAAACATGAAGAACAAATAATTTGAAGAAAGGTGTCTATTCATTGTGTGTGAGCAACAGTGTTTTGTTGAATGCTGACTCTCTTTTTCCTCAGTCAACCACAAAGGTCTATCAATGAAAACTGTAACAGCGTGCCATCATTACTTTGAGTTTTATTATATTGGCCTGTCTAAAAGTATTTTTGTGGAAATTGCACTACAATGTTTACTATTATTGCATACACTCTTTAAGGGTTCGCTCTGGGACAACAATCATGGCAGAATTCTTTATTCCTACAAGCGTAAACACCTCACCCGAACTGAGACCAAATGAGGTGGCATCTTTTTTCTCACTTGTTTTGTTCTCCCCTTCCCACCACCATCCGAGCCTGACTTTTAGCGTTCCTGCTTTCCCATCATGGTAGAATCGCTTGGAAAGGCGGAGCATTGTCTGTTCCACAACAGTACTGCATTTCCTGACAGGATATGCTCTTAGACCATTCAGTAGATGACTTCAACACACTGATAGTCTTTTTATTAGACTAATACCTATGTCTGAGAAAATCAGACAACATTCTGTTTCCTGAATTGTTTCAATTCCTTAAAATAGCCTCAGCATTCTCAAACGCTCTAAGGGGCATATTAACAACCAGGCGATAGTCAATTATCGCCGCTTTAGCGTCCGTTTTCGGACGGAAAGCGGCGATAATTCTATCGCCTAATCAGCAAGGTCACGCTATCGCGTGGATCCCTGCACTATCGCCCTTTCCCCCAACGCCCATCCTGCATCTCTAATGAGATGCAAGGTGGGCGTTACTGGGCGTACTCCCAGATGGGCTACGTTGTAAATATCGCCGATGTGCACATCGCGATATTTACAAGGCAGCCCACAGGATGATAGCAGACGTTAGATTTTGGCGAAAACGGCCGTTTTCGCCAAAATCTAACGTCTGCTATTATCCCGACTTAGCCATCCCTAACATAGGGGGTGGATTGTGCTGATACGACCACAGGGTCGTATCTGCAGAAGTTATCGCCGTTTGCAGGGAACATCGCTGGAAAACCAGCGATGTTCCCTGCAAAACGGCGATAACCTCGCTATCTCTGGAATTTTTATCGCCCTGGAGAAGCGTGTTGTTAATAACGCGCTACCAGGGCGATAATTCCGGAGATAGCCAGCGATAAGTAATCTATCGCTAAGCACGGCCAGCGATAATTATCGCTGGCCGTTGATAATATGCCCCTTAGTTCAATGTGACTCGCATTGTTCGCACTCAACTGACAGTGATTGTTGTCCAACTTTCCCAAGACTCTCTTAAGACACCAATGACGTACTGGTGTCAACCTTGTGTCAGGTAGTTGTCTTCAGTCTAGTTAACCTGCCGGGGAATCACCCATTTCACTGGAACCTGCCGGTGAAATGAAGCCACTGAGCTGGCCCCAAACCAGTTACAATACTTTTAAAGGCAATTGTGTCATTAGTGCAGGGTACACAGATCCCACGGACACAGGTATAGTTCTAATCTATTATGTCTTGAGTAGCCCTGTCTGTTACTTTTATTGTCGTTTATGAGAAGCTTGTCTCGACATATGCTCTCCCTTCATCACTCTGGGTTGGAGTGTCCTGCTCCTCCTCGCACTTCCTGTCCAGTCCCCTAAGCAGGAAGTGGTATCCAGTCTCCTGACAGCGGACCTGGGAAGATCCCGTCATGCAGGGTCCTAGTGTCCCCCTAACATACCATCTTCTCCAGCAAACTTTATCCAGTCTTCATAGGAAACTCTTCAGCAAAACATCAAGTCCAGCTCAGCTGTTCTACGTGCGCCCCTCTGATTTTACAGGGCAGAAGCAGGAGGGGATTCTTCACAGTCAATGCCTCTGCAGTGCATTTTACCCTCAAGAGTTCTGCACAGGCCTTTTGGGCAGTCACTAATCTAACTCCCATGCTCGGTGGAAATAACAAACTCACTATTTTCTATAAAAAATTAGTCTCACCGCACTTGGTCGAATCCGATAGGAGATATAATTCAGCGCTGAGGCAGCAGATTCCATAGTGGCAACCTCGCGCCATACGATCATGGACCCCCAATGTCGTCTCAATGGTGAAGCTCTGATCCTAGTATTTGTGCAACCACAACTCTGCTGCATGCCGCTGTCCACCACACTCTCATTCTATGTATGCGTGCTTGGTGTCTCAAGGTCTTAAATAAGCAGGGATGCTAGTATGGCATGTTCTTCTTACTGACTCCAAAACTACACATAACTGATTATGTACAAGAAACAATCATCCCTGAGTGAGAAGGGGTAAAGAATATGCACGTTTTGAACTGGTGTCCATGATTAGGCGAAGGTTCTCAGGAAATCTCCCCCATTCACCTGAACAACATACTTTATGTAATACTGTGGGTGTCCTCTAGATTTTGCTGTAGAGAATCCTAGGTGGATGTCAAGGTGGGTGAAATTGAATGTCATAAAGGCTCCCAAACATTCTACCAGGAGACTAAAACGTCAACCCAGTACTAACTACTACAGTATGTCTCCTTGGAAAAAATGTTTTCTACTTGTACTTATAACCCCTCAGGCCAGGTTTAGAAGAATAAACCTTACCATGTAGAATATAATGGGCCTCAACCGCCCAATTAAAATCTATGTTTACTTGGGTTGCCAAGGTGATACGTCACGAACAGTTTTTAATGTTGCACCGGCCTGTCAGATATGGGTGGATCTGGAGGGGCATATGACAGAGGCCTGGAAAGGTTGCGTTCAGTGGCCACAAAGCCCCTCCGGTACTAGAAGCTTGCTGACCAACAGCTCTTGGAATACCTGGAAAAACTAAAGGTGGGACTGGCTGCAAATAGAGCCCTCTAAGCTCTCAGGCCCCATCACAACTCATGTATAATTCCTGATTCAGCGGTAAATGTTTCTGGCTAAATCATGAACTACAAGGCATGCGTGAACACCACTTTCCTGGTACTCCACCCACCCAGGCCTTTCACCAATCACCAATAGGTGGTGAAATTGCCGGGTATGAATGGGCAGGTGCACAAAAATTACCACAGGAATCGCCATCCCTGATTACTGCCGTAATTTCTTAATTTTCAAGAGACCCTCAGGTGTAAATGTGGAATCTTGTGGTATTTCGCACCCAGAAATTACTACTACTAATACTAGTGCAGAAACCCTGTGTGCCCATAATGAGGGCTTCAATTGGAAGCTGGGGAACCTCTTAGAGGCTCTCCTGTAAACCAGACAGGTTTTACTGAATCACATATGAATGAGATACGTGCCAGGCTGCAGACTTCAGAAGATTTCAGGACTCTGTGGGGGTTAATGAAGAGGTCCTACCCCAGCCGAACAACAGTGTATCCCACAAGCTCTACTAAACAACAGTGTATCCCACAAGCCCTATTAAACACCAGGGAATCCCACAAACTCTATTAAACAGCAGTGTATCACACAAGCTCTATTAAACACCAATGTATCAGACAACGTCAGTGTATCCCACAACCTCTATTGAACAACAGTGTATCCCACAACCTCTATTAAGCAACACTGTATCCCACAACCTCTATTGAACAGCAGTGGATCCCACAACCTCTAATAAACAGCAGTGTCGCACAACCTCTATTAAACAGCAGTGTGTCGCACAACCTCTAATAAACAACAGTGTGTCGCACAACCTCTATTAAACAGCAGTGTGCCGCACAACCTCTATTTAACAGCAGTGTGTCGCACAACCTCTATTAAACAGCAGGGTGTCGCACAACCTCTATTAAAAAGCAGTGTATCGCACAACCTCTATTAAACAACAGTGTATCGCACAACCTCTATTAAACAGCAGTGTATCACACAACCTCTATTAAACAGCAGTGTATCACACAACCTCTATTAAACAGCAGTGTATCACACAACCTCTATTAAACAACAGTGTATCACACAACCTCTATTGAACAGCAGTGTATCACACAACCTCTATTAAACAGCAGTGTATCCCACAAGCCCTATTAAACCGCAGTGTATCCCACAAACTCTATTGAACAGCAGTGTATCACACAACCTCTATTTAACATCAGTGTATCACACAACCTCTATTGAACAGCAGTGTATCACACAACCTCTATTAAACAGCAGTGTATCCCACAACCTCTATTGAACAGCAGTGTATCACACAACCTCTATTAAACAACAGTGTATCCCACAACCTCTATTGAACAGCAGTGTATCCCACAACCTCTATTGAACAACAGTGTATCCCACAACCTCTATTGAACAGAAGTGTATCCCACAACCTCTATTGAACAACAGTGTATCCCACAACCTCTATTAAGCAACACTGTATCCCACAACCTCTATTGAACAGCAGTGGATCCCACAACCTCTAATAAACAGCAGTGTCGCACAACCTCTATTAAACAGCAGTGTGTCGCACAACCTCTAATAAACAACAGTGTGTCGCACAACCTCTATTAAACAGCAGTGTGCCGCACAACCTCTATTTAACAGCAGTGTGTCGCACAACCTCTATTAAACAGCAGGGTGTCGCACAACCTCTATTAAAAAGCAGTGTATCGCACAACCTCTATTAAACAACAGTGTATCGCACAACCTCTATTAAACAGCAGTGTATCACACAACCTCTATTAAACAGCAGTGTTTCACACAACCTCTATTAAACAGCAGTGTATCACACAACCTCTATTAAACAACAGTGTATCACACAACCTCTATTGAACAGCAGTGTATCACACAACCTCTATTAAACAGCAGTGTATCCCACAAGCCCTATTAAACCGCAGTGTATCCCACAAACTCTATTGAACAGCAGTGTATCCCACAACCTCTATTAAACAGCAGTGTATCACACAACCTCTATTGAACAGCAGTGTATCACACAACCTCTATTAAACAGCAGTGTATCCCACAACCTCTATTGAACAGCAGTGTATCACACAACCTCTATTAAACAACAGTGTATCCCACAACCTCTATTGAACATCAGTGTATCCCACAACCTCTATTGAACAACAGTGTATCCCACAACCTCTATTGAACAGAAGTGTATCCCACAACCTCTATTGAACAACAGTGTATCCCACAACCTCTATTAAGCAACACTGTATCCCACAACCTCTATTGAACAGTAGTGGATCCCACAACCTCTAATAAACAGCAGTGTCGCACAACCTCTATTAAACAGCAGTGTATCGCACAACCTCTAATAAACAACAGTGTGTCGCACAACCTCTATTAAACAGCAGTGTGCCGCACAACCTCTATTTAACAGCAGTGTGTCGCACAACCTCTATTAAACAGCAGGGTGTCGCACAACCTCTATTAAAAAGCAGTGTATCGCACAACCTCTATTAAACAACAGTGTATCGCACAACCTCTATTAAACAGCAGTGTATCACACAACCTCTATTAAACAGCAGTGTATCACACAACCTCTATTAAACAGCAGTGTATCACACAACCTCTATTGAACAGCAGTGTATCCCACAACCTCTATTAAACAAGAGTGTATGCCCCAACCTCTATTAAACAGCAGTGTATCCCACAACCTCTATTAAACAGCAGTGTATCCCACAACCTCTATTAAACAAGAATGTATCCCACAACCTCTATTAAACAGCAGTGTATCCCACAACCTCTATTAAACAAGAGTGCATCCCACAACCTCTTTTAAACAACAGTGTATCCCACAACCTCTATTAAACAACAGTGTATCACACAACCTCTAGTATCACACAACCTCTATTAAACAACAGTGTATCACACAATCTCTGATAAACAGCAGTGTATCACACAATCTATTAAACAACAGTGTATCACACAGCCTTTATTAAACAGCAGTTTATTCCACAACCTCTATTAAACAACAGTGTATCACACAATCTCTGATAAACAGCAGTGTATCACACAATCTCTATTAAACAACAGTGTATCACACAGCCTTTATTAAACAGCAGTGTATCCCACAATCTCTATTAAACAACAGTGTATCACACAATCTCTACTAAATAACAGTGTATCACACAACTTCTATTAAGTAGGTATGAGGGGGAACACAATGGATGGGCAGAGGTGCAAATCTGAAAAGGAAGCGTTCATGGGGAAACCAGGATGGAAGGAGACAGAGCAACATAACATGAAAGAGAGTTGTAGCAGGCTTGGTGTAAATCCCTAGGATATCAAGTAAGACAGTTATTCTGTGTATTTGTTCTGCTGCAGAAGATAGAAAACAAATTCAGCACACCTGTGGGAATCTTCTTCCATCAGAGAGAACAGAACAAGGAAAGAAATAAACTAATCCCGATGAGAAATCAAACTAAATACTTAAACCCAAATCCATAATGTCTACAGATAGGACATTTACATCCTTGGTGCTGTTCTGCTGATTCCTTTTTAGCAAGGCTTTGACTGGCTGGAGCCTGCATGGTAATAAGGGTTTGCAGTGAAAGCCTCTTAAATCTAAGGTGGTCTCCTTGTTACCTGTTGTCCCCCAGCACCTGACAGCTAGTTCATGACCATCTTGGAGTGGGATAACCTTTCCCAGTCCAAGGCCATCTTGGATTAGAATGCTCTACCCTGTTATCCAGGTGTTTCTGCTGGTGTAAGTCCATTTCTTTTCTCAGTGCAGTCCAGAGAGCAGACTGGTTTTCACAGAGGGCAGAATGGAACTTGTTTAGTGACCTATGAACTGCCCCAGAAGTGTGGTAATTTCTTTCAATGCTCTGCTGCCTTCCTGGCCTGAATCACCAAGAGGCATGGAGCAGAACATAATCTGTTGGGTACAATGGTATGGTAAGGCAGTGGGATCCCAAACACCATAATAATAGCCTTAAAAGAACAACTTAGGGCCAGGAACCAAATGCATTCCTGGGGCAAGATATATACTGGCTAAAGTAGTAGTCGGTCACTGAACAGCGGTACCAACTTGTAGGGATTGCAGCTGGCAGGGCCAGTGTTAACTTCCGGACCCCATAAATGCCTTTACGTGTATTAGACATGGACATTTAGGGGAACCAGACGCCCAGAAGTTTTAGTGCAAATTAATTCATTATAATGCTAATGAACAATGCCACTTAATACCCAGAAGTGCACTGGCGTTTAACATGTTGTTAAAGCTCTAAAGACTAACTATTTCCATGCGTGGTTGCCTAGTTTCTTGGTCGTTTCATGAAAAACCTGTTAAAGGTCTGTCTGGTTAACTGCTCCATAGAGCCAATGGGCTGTGGACGAGGGGTGGAAGAGCCCATCTCCCAGCCTCATCAGTGAAGATTTAGAATGAGAAACCATGATAGAGGTAGGCACTGTAGGCCATATTTATTGAACCACTGGGAACATAGACATGGACATGGACATATTACCGCTGGTCCCTCAAAGCCCTGCAGCTAACATATTCCAATAGGCTTGTGCAATCCAAATCCCTGGACAGGTCTTTCCTGACTGTGAAACAGGAAAGGATGCAGGTCCCATGGTTCAATATGAGATAGGCAAAAGTAAGTGGGCCAGATAAATGATGTCAACTGCGAGGTGAACCTCCCAGGTATGTACATAGGGTAGCACATTAACATACAGAACTCAGAACCAATTGCTGCACAATGTGTACAACATGTGTGATGCTATGGGAGACCTATCTCCCAGACCTGAGGAAAGAGAGTTGCAGAAGGTTTGGAGTAAATTCCCCGGATATCAGGTACGACAGTTATTCTGTATAATATTTCTGAAGCAGATGGTTACTTAACGCCTTCTAAATTTAAGGTTTATTTACTTTGCTTTGTTTTGTTTCCACATAACTCAAAGATTAGAACCAAGAAGGATTTAGGTTAGAAGCAAATCAATATTTGACCTATCCTGGTGAATGCCTGTAACTCAGGGAGGGCAATAGATAAGGCAGAAACATGTTGACAATGTTACCATAGACATATCTAGTCTTCATTGGACTTGTTTGTTTAGCATCTGAAAGGGAGGTACCAATAAAGATATACAGCCTATAACCATTCCCTACTCATTTTTAGCAACAGGTCCTATACATTTGTCCCACAATGAGGGAGGAGAGCGGCTCGGCTACCAGCAGCTATTGAGATACTATTTGAACTCGATCAACAGTGTAACCTATTCATTTAGGGACACTTAAACCTTTCTTAAGAGCGCCACAGGAGCCCATAATGTATGGTTGTGGTGAGGAGGATTCCTTGATGAAGTGTGCCACTGGATGTGGGTGAGTGTTACCATACTTTTTAAAACAATACTGTTAACAGGACTCTAGAAACATTATATGAGGAACTTAGTTAAGTATAGTTTTCAAGCCTATGTAGAGTATGGCAGGCCCACCAAACAAATCTTTTAATTGCCTCTGATATCTCTTGTAGTACATAGTAGGCTGGGTGAATATACTAGGGCTTGTGAAAACACATTGAACTCACCATTTAATTCCCCTTGTGTGAATACATAAAATCATATTCCTGTGTAAATAGATAGTTCATTCACAGGACAATATTCACTGCAGTTTTGAGGAAATAAATCTGAACCAATAGAGTGAGGGATTCCCACCATGGTGTTTGCGTAGAGTATGGTGTGATAAGTAGAGCCTTTACATTGCACTACAACAGAACTGTGTTTCAAGTAAGAGTTCATTAGCTATGTACCCATAGAATAATCTGCCCTACATAGGGCACTGATATGCATATGTGGGAAATGTATGGTTGATAGGTGTATCACCCCATCCTTTGTCTGAAGGAAGGAAGTAGTAGGTTCACAAAGCATTTGTGGGATGTTCAGAAACGGGCTGATGCTGTGTACCACACACATAACACAACATGCACATTTACATCTCTTGTTGGCAGTCTCAGATAGCGTAGCCATGGTCTGTAGAGTTATGGTTTCTCCACTTTGCACACCATTTACCTTTCCAAACAGGTACAAAGCACACTAATGAGTAGTGGGAAGTTAACCACTCTTCTCAGCAAGGTTGCTGTAGCATTTTAAAGGGACATTACAGTATTAGAACTCTCCAGTTTCCCTGCTATTCCTTTAATGGGGCACAACCTGGACTTCTAAGCATGTTTGCTATACTTCTAGTGGGACAGGAGGTGTACTTCTTGGCTGAGACAGTACCACATTTGTGTCAACACACCTCTTTCTTTCATGACTGCAATACGATTATTAGAAAATGTAAATGGTTCCTAAGTTTTTAATAACAGTATCAGCACAATTTGGCAACTGCAGCTTAGAGGCCAAATTTGACTGGGCTCTCTTCAAGCCATCAAGATCAGGTTAAGTATTGCATGCTTTATTTTGCGTTGTCAAAAGAGTGCACCGCTGAACAGGATATCTACTCATTGTGCTCTCAAACCAGCACATTTGATGATCTATCTTTATAATATCTGATGAGTAATTGACCAACAATGTGTTAGAATATAAAAAATGTCTTCGCTGTGTTGTTACATATTGTTCTGCATAAGTTAGCATTCACGGCACCATTTTATGTTTAGCCGCCATTTTGATCCATGAGCGAAACTAATCCCTCATCTCTGCCTCTGCGAGAAGCAGCTTTGGTGATTTTCCTTACCCTCAAGGTTGGGCCTTGCTGTACTAATGAATACACTGTTCTTATTAGCACATACCTTTCCCATTAGATAGAGGCCTGCTCCCACTAGTCCAGCGATGGGCGCAGGCAGAACGACCTTGGCATAGAGATAGTGTGTGCCCGGTCTCAGGATCGAAACTTATCCTTCTGTACCTCCTTTGTGTAGCTGCCTCCATCTGGAAATTTCCAGTCTGGTCGTGCCTTCATTGGTCCTGAATCGTACATAATGTATCACCATGTTTTCTGATGTCAGTCCTCTCTCCAGCACCCCTAAGCGACTGGGCTGACGGGGCTCCGCTCGAGTGTATCTGAATAAACATATACTTGGTTTGTATTCTCTACTGTCTGACCGACTCTTCATTTGTACGGAAGGCTGAGAGGTGGTCGCGAGTGATCCGGGTGGCCCTAATCGAGTCACTTCCTTCAGTTGGCGCCCGAACAGGGACTCCATCAAGTGACCTATCCCCTCCCGTGGACGGGTGGGGAGGGCGGGGCCATTGTCGGGTCTGACGGACGGATCAGGGATCCCTGTACGTGGAGCATTGTTTGCTACCAGCTGCCCCTTCTGTCCCGCCAGACGGTGCCTTGCCCAGCAGTCATCCTGACTGGGTTCCTGAACGGCGAAACCCTTGGATCTGACCGTTTGGTCTGAAGAGTCAGCTGTGGAGAATACATTTGTTTGACCTGTGTGCACCAGGTGAGTTTGTTTTGATTCTTTGTGGCTATGGTACCATTTTGGTTTGTATTTGGCACGGTCTGAGAACCGATTTTGGTACGAAGTGTTTGTGAACACTCTGCCAGGCGACATAACGAATTTGGCTCACTTTTGAAAATGCCTGGGTTTAGTAGGTTTTTGGTTTCTTGTTGTTATTGTTGCTCTGCAGATGCTCGATTGGAAGAAAGTCAGCGGGCGCCTCCAGAAGGCACTCCGAACTTTGATATGTATGTGAAGCATGGTCTTGGCCCTATTATGTTTAGTACGCTATGGCACAAATATACAAGGGACAATGCTGAGTTGCAGTGGCCGTTGATGGGCACTTTCGATGAACAAAAAATTGTGTTTTTACAGGAGAAGTTGTTTGCTAGAAGAAGTAGACAGTCTATGTTTGATTCTCTTTGAACGTGGCAAAAGGAGGCTAAACAGAGGCGAATGAAAGCAGAGAAAGAGGCCCGGAAGGGGAGAATGCAAACATTGACTCAGAAAGCTGTAGCACATGATAGAGAGAAACAAGAGATAGGAATTGAACGTGAAGATAGGAGGTTTCGATTGAATATTGATAAATCTTATGTGACCCAGGAAGAAAATGAGACGTTTGTAGAACAATTGTTAGATACTCGACCCCCACCTCCATATGCCCCGCAGAGGATATATCCCGCTCTTCCCTCACAGGCTCAGCTACCCGGTTCTTCTGTCTCTGCTGTTTCTGCTTCTGTTACTGTTGATCGGACTGCCTTGGCCACGGCACCTCCTGTCCTTTCTTTGTCTTCGCCATCTGTGGCAACTGTGACTGTTAGTTGAATGAAATGAATGAAATGAAATTTGTACTTGTAAAGCGCACTGTTACCCTAGGGTGTCCTGGCGCTGTACGCATACCGCTGTGGAACCCTTCCTGTCTTTTCCCTGTGAAATGTCCACTCCTGGGCACCCCCAAGGTGAAGCCAGGCATCCCAGCGCTGGTGGGGCCGTTGTGGAGATTAAGCAAGCTATTGCCCAGAGTTGCAGAGTGGGACCCATGATTAGAATAGGCACCGAGGCGAGAATTATCAGGTCCGAGGAAATTGAGCCCAAGCACCCGCCGAGGCAGGAATTGAACCCTGGTCCCGGGCCAGATCTCTGCATCAGGGTCTGCCGCTCTAACCATTGAGCCACACTTCTCCACAACACCTATTGCTTCGGCGTCTCTTTCACCAGCTCTTACACCCACAACACAGCCAGCAGCGACGTTAGTGCCTACTTCCTCTGTGATCACTCCCACTGTGTTCTTACATTCCTCGACATTACAGAGTAGTGGGACACCAGCACGTGGATTTGAGGATAGAGACTGGATGAAATTTAAGGAATGTATGGGGCGGACGTTAGTCCGATCTGATATGGGAGATGAGCAGAAAAAGGTAGTGGCTAATCAGGCTGCACAGTGGGCCCGGAACCCCATTTATGGTGTGGAAGATGTGTGGAGTGTGATGAAAGATTATGAGCCTTTTGTACAACAGCATGCCCTTAAGCATATGTCGGCTACTTTGATCGGACTTTGGGAGCAGTGCTTCAATGATGCAGCACCGCAAATTATATATGATATTAAGGATCATGTATATGTAACTGATATGGTGCCTGGTCAAGTTTTTGGTAATGTTGCGATGTTGGTTGCTTATAGGGGAAGACTGCTTGAGAAGAGTCCCACCCCGGTATCTCAGTTTCCGATGCGGGAGGTTCATCCTATCTATCATCCTGAAATACCAGAGCTAAGGGATCAGCATAATGCTGTTACTAGACCAGGGGTAGCGGACCATTTCCAAGAACAATGGGTTTATACTCCATGGAAAAGAAGTGAGGTTTTGTCCCTTAAGACTCAGTTACCTCATCCTAGGAAAAATCCTACTGCATATTATAAAGAACTGACTGAGGTTGCCTCTTCTACAGTGATGGCACTTGCTGATATTGAAATGTTCTTTGGCTTACTAGTTCCGGTTGATATTTGGAGACAAGTACACACACAGGATCATGCTGCAGAATTGGGTGGCACATGGGACCAAATTAAAGTATGGGATCAGGAACAGAAGCCAGGTGATAAGCCTAGAGCGGAGATACTTGCTTTGCCCGGCCGTATCATTACATATATGCATTCTCTTATCCCACCGAGAAAAGTTGATTGGGACAAGTTATTGGCTTGTCGCCAGAAGAAAGATGAGAGTGAGTCTGACTTTTTCACTCGGTTTGAAGGTGTGTTTCTAGACTAAAGTGGGCAGGATTTGTCGATCGAAGGTGGCATTCGATTGTTTGTTAATAGATTTGTTTCCAATTTGCTTCCTGAGATTGCGACCTGATTACAGGCTTCCGAGAGCACCTAGTCCACCTCTTCCCCTTCCGTTATTTTGAATATGGCGCAGTATTATGAGCACAGGAAAAATGAGGATAAGGAGAGGATGGAGAAGAAGCACAAGGATTTGAAGACGAAGGTGTTGTTGCAGCAGGCTTCTAGAGGGAATGGTAGAGGATGTGGTGGTTCGGCCCGACAGCTTCCACGCACCAGCAGGCCTACAAATACCATGCCTTTAGGGCCGAATCAGTGTGCGTATTGTAAAGAGGAGGGACACTGGCGTAGCGAGTGTCCGGTGCTTTTGCAGAAGGTGGCCATCCAGAGAGGACGAGGTTCTCGTGGAAGGGGTCGTGGAGCTGGTGGCGAGGACAGGGCTCAGAATGCTGTAACCCCACAGGGTCGTTCTGATCAAAATTATTTTGATGACCCTCGGGGAGGACAGTATTATAATGATGATTATGACACGGATGAGGTGACAGGGATGTCTTACAGCTAGAACAGCCAGGGACAGAGTGAGGGACCAGTTCCGATACCTGTAGATCAACGTGGTCTGTACGTTAGTGCGGATGTGCATGGTTCAACTAAGGAGTTTTTGGTGGATACAGGTGCGACAAACAATTCTATTTCTTGTTCCTTGGTCCCTGGTGCGGCTCTGTCTGGCCATAATAATGTTTCGGTAAGTTTTTCTGGTGTACCGGTTGTGAGCCCCATTTCGAAACCCCTTGCGTTGACTATTGGTCCTTTCACTGTGGATTCGCCATTCTTGTTGATGTCTAATTGTGGAGAAAATTTGATGGGATTGGACTTGTTGAGAAAATTGCATGCCACAATTTACTGCTCTCCGGCAGGTGTTTACATGACAATGGGTCAGGATGTTGTGCGCGCTACGCAGTGCCTGTCCAAAGATGCGCCTCTTCCTGAAGAGTTTAAAGATGTACCGCCCACCCTTTGGGCGACAGGTGACACAGATGTGGGATTGTTACAGATCCCACCAGTTTCAATCCGGGTTAAAGACAATGCTATTTTACCTCGCATCCCTCAGTATAAGATTCTACAGGCAGGTGAGCGAGATTTATTGCAAATTATACAGTACTTGATTGAGAAAGGAGTGGTTAAGGAGACGTCTGCTAATGTTTGCAATAGCCCTATTCTTCCCATTCTCAAACGGACACCTTCGGGTTCCTCTGATGATCATGCAGATGTTTATCACTTTGTGATTGACTTGCGGGAAGTTAATAAAATAGTGATTCCCCAGTTTCCGGTGGTCCCTGACATTACGACTCTTTTGACAATGATTCCCTCTTCTGCTACCTACTTTTCTGTCATTGACTTGAAAAACGCGTTCTTCAGTATTCCCATTCATCCTGACAGCAGGTATCTGTTTGGGTTCACCCTGGCTGGTAGAAGCTTTAAATTCTGTCACGCTCCTCAAGGCTATACAGAGAGTCCGAGTATCTATAGTCAGGCATTGAAAGGTCAGCTGGATTCCTTGTCACTCCCTACAGGTAATGTATTGCTTCAGTATGTCGAAGACTTGCTCATCGCCTCGGATACAGAACAAGGTTGCAGAGACAGTACAGTAAAATTGTTGTTACATTTAGCTCAACATGGCCATAAAGTGTCCCTTTCCAAATTTCAGTATTGTCAACAGGAAGTCACCTACTTAGGTCACCTACTGTCGAAGGAGGGTCGGAGATTGACCTCTGAGCGCATCAGTACCATTGTTAAAATGCCCATTCCTCAAATTCAAAAAGATGTGCGCGCTTTTATTGGCATTACTTCCTACTGTCGCCAATGGATTCCAAATTATTCCCTACTAACCAAACCCCTGCTCGCTTTGACTACTAAAGATGTGCATGAACCCCTGCCTTGGACGCCTGAATGTCAGCAGTCTTTGAGCAATTAAAAAGTGCGCTTTGTTCAGCTCCAGTGCTTGGCACGCCTAACTATAGCAAGCCATTTGAATTATATGTCCATGAGACGGCTGATTGTGCGCTTTCTGTTTTAACACAAAAATTTGGAGATAAGCAACGGCTGTGTGCTTATTTCTCTGCTGTGCTTGACCCTGTCGCACGAGCCCTCCCGAGCTGACTAAGAGCGGCCGTGGCTGTCTCGATAAGGCAATTGGCTGGACTCGTACTTGATACTGACCTCACAGTTATGGTACCCCATGATGTGGATACACTTTTGAATAAGACCAAGACACAGCACCTCGCCAGTGCACGTATGACGGGTTATGAATTGACACTCTTTGCTAAGCATATTACGATCAAACGATGTGCCACTCTGAACCCAGCCACGTTACTAACCCTCCCTTCTGAGAATGAGGAGATTGACATACATGATGGTATCTTCCGGATGGAAGAAGTAAAGGAAAGAACTGGTAGACTTAAATGATATTCCCTTATCTGATCCCCAAGGGGAGCTATATGTCGATGGCTCTTGCTTTAAATTATCAGATGGCACTACAACTGCGGCATACACTATCACTACGCTGCGTACGGTAGTTGAGACATCACAAGTTCCCTATCAGTCGGCCCAAGCTGCAGAGCTCGTTGCCCTTATTCGAGCCTGTGAGTTGAGTGAGGGACTGGTTGTTAATATTTATACTGACAGCCAGTACGCCTTTGGAGTCGCACATAACTTTGGGCGACTCTGGGCAGAGAGAGGGTTCCTTACTTCCCATGGGACCAAGATTCAGCATGGTGTAGGTTTCAAAATAAGCATAGGGCTATGCCCCTTATGTTACGCTATTAGATTAGCCTTATATAGCTAAATATAAGCAGTGGTAGTCATCTATATTGACAACCCACTGAGCTATATTAGGAAAGATGATGTTTTACAGAATAGGTTAGTCTTGGACAGGTGGCAGCCATTTTGTATACTGGCCGCCATCTTACATTATGGCTATGTTTAAGCACGCGGTGAGCTCTAAACTGCGAACGAGGTAGGACCAGACAGCTGCGCCATGACACTTGTTGTTCACCTGATAAGTAAATGCCCAGTTTCGTTTCTTTATCCAATAACGGGTGCTGCCTCGCTTATGAATAAGCCTTTCTGTGTGCGTAAGTAATATTCTATTTGCAGCACCTCTCCTACGTTGGGAGGAGCAGGGATGCAGCTGGCTGACCTTGGCTAAGAGATACCGTGTGCCTGCCTCGGGCTGGTGATATACGCCCTCTGCCTCCCTAAAGTACGCATCCCTAAACCTGTAACTTTCCCTTGTAGGCGTGCTCTAGATGTTTATGACGTGTTTGATGTATCATACTATGCTGCGCATGATTATTGAGTCAGTCCATTAGCAAGCATTGCATGGTGCATGTTGTATTTGGGCTCCTCTGCAGAGTATAGATAATAAACTGCTTGTTTGCATTCTCTACTGGTTGACCGACTCTTCATTGATATAGGTAAGGCCGAGAGGTGGTGTAGTAACCCGAGTGACCCTATACCGGTCACTTCCTTCAGTTGGTGCCCGAACAGGGACCCCGCGATTAATCACCCATCACACCCGTAAACGGGTCGTGAGGTCAGGGTGCAGGCTGGTCTAGCGGGCGGATCGGGGGCCCCCCAAGATAGATCTCTGTTTCTGTGGCTTGCCCCACCCGTCTGATCGAGGGTGCCCTGCCTAGTGGTGATACGCCGGGGTCCAGAGACGGCGAGACCTTGGAGCTGACCAGATTGGTCTGGAGAGTCGGCGGTAGAGAATCACGTGTGAAACCTGCGTTTGATAGGTGAGTGACTTTGTGTACGTTTTAGTACTTGAAAATGTACTGGCGCCAGTCCTGAGGTGGTGTTGGACTGAACCGTGCGAGGCAGACCGTTGACCGCCTTTCGATGTGAACTTGAACTGCTCCGGGTGATTCAGGTTTTTGAGATCCGTCTCATAGTGGTTCTCGGGTAGCACCGGGAGGGGCAGGGCCTTCGGGGCGTGTTTCGTGGACGGAGCCACACTACCGACTTGAGGGAGACAGAACCGATCGGTCTGTGCTCCATAAGTGGTACCGGACTGTGAGGGTGAGGTCGCCCATCGAGCTGTATCTCAGTGGTCTTGAGCCACAGATGAGATGAGCCTTAGTGGCGAACCCCACGGGCAGTGCCGGACCGCGTTTGACAAGGCAGAACCTTGAGTTGTACCCTTAAGTATTGTGGACAAGCTACTTGGGCTGTGCTTTAATAGCGAGTTTGAACTGTATTGTGTGAACGAGTGCTGGGGCTGAATCTCGTGGTGGTTTGAGAGTCGTTAACGGCTCTACGAGCTACAAGGTACGGGATAGGCTTTAGATCGTGTCTAATCACAACAGGGTCGAGCTGGGCTATCCATAGACGTAACAGAGATTCTTAGGTGGTGCTTAGTGAAAGGCTGTTTGGGCCGTGTTGTATCGCATACCTTAAGAGGTCTGTTCGTGTTGATTTTTTAGTGTATTTTGTGTACGATTTTCGGACAGAGAAGTGGAGTTGCTTTGCGCTTGCGCAGTGGGAATTGTGTAAGTATCTTATATTAAGATGCCGTGTTTTAGTAAACTTGGATGTTATGTATGTTGATGCTGTTGTTCAAGTGATCAACTGGAGGAAAAACAACCTGCTCCTCCAGAGGGTACCCCGAATTTTGATATGTACATAAAGCACGGTATTGGCCTTATTATGTTTAGCACCTTATGGCATAAATATACGAAGGACAATGCTGATTTGCAGTGGCCACTTGTTGGCTCGTTCGATGAACAAAAGTTGAATTTTCTAGAAGGAAAGCTGTTTGCTAAGAAGAGTAGGCAGTCAATGTTTGATATGTTGAGGGTTTGGCAGAAGGAGGCAAAGCAGCGGCAAATTAGAGAGGAAAAAAATACGAGGAAAAGACGATCGCGCAGAAAGCCACGGCTTATGATAAAGCGACAGTAAACAAAGATGTTGAGTGCGCAGATAGGGCGTTTCGGCTGCAAGCTGGGAAGAGTTATGTCGTTCAAAATGAAGGTGATGCTTTTGTTGAAGATTTGTTAGACACCCAACCCCCACCACCTTATGCTCCTCTACAGATATATCCTATTGTTCCAGCTTCCCAGGCCCCGGCTTCAAGGGCTCTGACTCCGGTTCTTGGCCCCACCAGTCCTCCTCCTCCTCCTAACATGCCGGGTCTACATTTGACGCCTTCTGGGTATTATACTGCTTTATCGATGTCCGGGTTGGAGGGTAATAGCTCTCCGTCTGTGGCACCTGTTTCTGCATTTTCTGGTTCGACTTTCTTTACTCCCTCTAGTCAAGATCGTTCATTGATGGTACCTGTCTCTTCATCCACTCTTTCACCGGCTGATGTTTCACTTCTCATGATGCAATTTGACAGAACGCCTGTGAGTGGAATGTCCCCGGGAAGCCGAGCGAAAGTGCAAGAACGCGTGAGTAGGGTGTTGGTGCGTTCTGCAGTAAGTAATCAAGAAAAGGAGATGGTGGCGAATCAGGCTGCGCAGTGGATTCGAAATCCGATCTATATGGTTGAGGATGTATGGAGTGTGATGAGACAGTATGAACCGCTTATGCAACAACTTGCGCTTAACCATATGTGTACAATGCTGATGAGTTTGTGGGAGCAGCGCTTTAATGCTGAGGTCCCAAGGGAGGTTTCTGAGATACGAGATGAAGTGTATGGTTCCGGTATGGATCCTGCTGCTGTGTTGAATAAAGTTACTACTTTGTTAAAATATCGAGGTAGGATGCTTAAAGAGGGTTCCACAGCATTAGCGCAGTTCCCTATGAGAGAAGTTCACCCCATATATCATCCCGAGATACCAGCAAAAATAAATGCAGTGGGTGACATTGTTCGGCCCCGGGAGGGGGCACGGTTTCAAGAACAATGGGTTTATACCCCCTGGAAGAGAAGCGAAGTACTTTCTCTTAAAAATCAGTTGCCAGATCCCAGAAAGAATCCGACTGCTTATTATAAAGAACTGACAGAAGCGGCCGATTCGACAGTTATGACGTTAGCTGACATTATGTTGTTTTTTGGGTTCCTGGTGCCGATTGATATATGGAGGCAGGTGCACTTGGTGGATCACGTGGTAGAGTTAGGAGCAACATGGGATCAGATAAAGCTGTGGGATCAAGAACGTAAGCCAGGTGAGAAGCCAAGAGCGGAAGTGTTAGCTTTACCTGGCCGAATTATTACGTACATGCATTCGTTTATTGTTCCCAAGAAAGTGGATTGGGATAAACTTACAGCATGTTGTCAAAAGAAAGAGGAGAGTGTGTCAGATTTCTTTACTAGGTACGAGGGGGTGTTTTGGGATTTCAGTGGTCAGGATTTGTCAGTGGATGGTGGAGTCCGGCTGTTTGTCGACAGGTTTGTTAATAATTTGCTTCCTGAGATTGCAGCTCGGATCAAGGCAGCGGAAAGTTCCACGTCCACTCCCTCGGGAATATTGAGTATGGCGCAATATTATGAACATCGAGAGAACAAACAGAGGCAGGTTGTAGAGAAGAAAGGGAAGGAACTGAAGACAAAGGTGTTGTTGCAGCAGGTGCAGGGAAGTAGTGGAAGAGGAAGGAGTCAGCCGCAAGTGCAGCAGCAATGGTCCGTACCGCGAGGTGGTGGACGAGTGCTCCATATGTACCTGTGGGACCTAATCAATGTGCATATTGTCGGAAGGAGGGGCATTGGCGAAATGAGTGCCCTGAATTGCTACAGGCTGGTGGGATCCCTAGAAGAGGGGGTTTTCGGGGACTTGGTAGAGGAACAGGAAGTCAGGGTGAGAGAAGACCAGAACGAACTGAGAATGTTGAAAAGGATCAGAATTACTTTGATGATCCTAGAGGACGACAGTATTGTCGCGAGGATTATGATGTAGATGAAGGAACAGGGATGTCCATCCACAGCTAGGATAGCGACGGACAGGGTGGGGGACCAGTTTCGGTGAATGTAGATCAACGCGGACTCTATGTTGCTGCGGGTTTGCTTGGTACCTTTCAAAAGTTTTTGATTGACACGGGTGCTATGAACAGCTCTGTTTCCCGTTCGCTGGTCCCTGGGGCAGGTCTGTCTGGCAAGAATAATGTTTTGGTGGGATTTTCATGTACGCCGGTTGTTAGTCCCATCTCTAAGCCCCTTGCTTTGACAATTGGTCCGTTTTCAGTGAAATCCTCGTTCCTTTTGACTTCAAATTGTGGGGAAAATTTAATGGGGCTTGATCTGTTGAAATGGCTGCATGCAACCATTTTCTGTTCCCCAGACGGTGTTTACATGACGATTGGACCTGATGTGGCATGGGTGAAGCAACACGTTGCCAAAGACGCCCCTCTCCCCGATGAGTTCAAGGACGTGCCTAGTATGCTGTGGGCTACAGGTGACACGGACGTAGGACTGTTGCAGGTACCGCCAGTGTCTATTCAGGTTAAGGACAATGTTTCTCTGCCTCGTATTCCACAGTATAAAATATCGGAGACAGGAGAGACTGCTTTGTTGAAAATCATAAATGATTTAATTGCGTCTGGTGTGGTTGAGGAAACAGTTTTTAATGTGTGCAACAGTCCTATTCTTCCGATTCTTAAAAAGGCCCCGACAGATTCACCGGATGCCCATTCTGATGTGTACCGATTTATTATTGATCTTAGGGAAATTAATAAAATAGTGGTACCATAATTTCCTGTTGTTCCTGATATCACTTCGATTTTGACTATGATCCCTCCTACAGCTCAGTATTCCTCTGTGATTGATTTGAAGAATGCGTTCTTTAGTATTCCGATTCATCCAGATTCCAGGTATCTTTTCGGGTTCAATTTATCTGGCAGAAGCTTTGTGTTCTGTCATGCTCCTCAAGGGTATACTGGAAGTCCTAGTATATATAGTCAAGCCTTGAAAGCACATTTGGACTCGCTAGTGCTTCTGGTTGGTAATGTATTGTTGCAATATGTTGACGATCTCCTCGTGGCTTCTGATACTGAAGAAGGATGTAAGGAAGCCACGGTCAAATTGTTAATGCATCTGGCACAAAATGGACATAAAGCGTCCCTTTCTAAGTTTCAGTATTGTCGACAGGAGGTTACCTATTTAGGTCACCTCCTATCGAAGGAGGGTAGAAGATTGACACCTGAATGTATTTCTGTAATCAATAAAATGAGCGTGCCAAGGACACAGAGAGAAGTGCGAGGTTTCATTGGAATTACCTCATACTGTCGACATTGGATCCCCAACTATTCTCTGATTGTGAAACCCCTCCTTTATCTAACTACGAAAGGTGTGTGTGAACCCTTGCCGTGGACGCTTGAGTGTCAGCATGCCTTCGAGCAACTGAAGCATGCGCTTTGTTCTGCTCCTGTCCTTGGTACTCCTGACTATAGGAAGCCCTTTGTATTTTATGTACATGAAGTGGATGGTTGTGCGTTGAGTGTCTTGACACAGGCTTTCGGTGGTAAGTAACGGCCCTGTGCTTATTTTTCTGCAGTCCTTGACAATGTGGCTAGAGCGCTCCCGAGCTGTCTGAGAGCCGCTGCTGCAGTGGCAATTGCAATCAGACAATCGGCAGGGCTCGTTCTTGACACTGACCTAACGGTCATGGTACCCCATTCTGTAGACACTCTATTGAATAGAACGCAGATGCAGCACCTTACTAGTGCGCGTCTGACTGGATATGAGCTAACTTTGTTCGCTCCACATGTCACCATTAAACGATGTGTCACTCTGAATCCAGCCACATTACTACACCTCCCTTCGACGAGTCATTATGCAGATGCGCATGACTGTATGTACAGAACAGAGGAAGAAACGAAGGGACGTGTAGACCTGACTGATGTTCCCTTATCTGACCCCCAAGGGGAACTATATGTCGATGGCTCCTGCCTTAAGCTACCAGATGGCACTACTTCTGCCGCATATGCGATCACCACATTGCGCACAGTCGTAGAGACTTCCCGCGTCCCATATCAATCGGCCCAGGCTGCTGAGTTGGTAGCCTTGTTGGTAGCTTGTGAGTTAAGTGAGAAGATGGCTGTTAATGTTTACACCGACAGCCAGTACGCGTTTGGAGTCGCTCATAATTTTGGGCGGCTCTGGGTGGAAAGGGGGTTCCTGACATCCCATGGGTTGAAGATACAGCATGGCACGTTGATGCATAGATTGCTGTCGGCTTTGATGTTACCCAAAAAGCTGGCAATAATAAAATGCAATGCCCACAAGGTAGTTACAGATGACGTGGGTAGGGGCAATGCATTTGCGGATCAAACAGCTAGAGAAACTGCTAGATCGAAGATGAGTAAGATGTTTGTGGCAGGACCTGCTAGGTGGGTACCTGATAATGCGATGTATGAGAACACTGTAAGTAGTGTTAAGGACATACAGAATGAGGCCACAACAGATGAAGTGGCTGTATGGCAGGAAAGGACAGGTACTCTAGATGAGGATGGGTGCTGGACTGATTTGTCTGACAGCCGGAGATGGCTGTTACCCAATGCATATGTTTTCCCAGTTGTCACTATGGCTCATGGTCCCGCTCATATTAGCGCAAAAGGGATTTGTAAATTGTTAGACCCAGTGTGGCGCAATGATCTCATTCCCAAGGTAGCTGCCCATTTAGTGAAACATTGTATGATTTGCTTAAAGCATAATCCTGGGAAAGGTACTCCTGTGCCTTCTGGGAATTTCGCACCACCCTCATTTCCCTTTGAGGTTCTACAAATGGACTTCATTGAGCTAGAACGAGTGAATAATTTGAAGTACGTTCTAGTGGTTGTGTGTGCTTTCAGTAAGTGGGTGGAGGCGTACCCTGTGAAGGAAAATACTGCTAACGCAACGGCGAAAGCACTCATAAAAGAGTTCTTCCCTCGTTTCGGTTTGCCTCGGGTGATCTGGAGTGACAACGGCAGCCATTTTAATGCCCGAGTCATGCAGTTGGTGTGTGAAGGGTTGCTTATAAATCAGAAGTTTCATGCAGCAAATCACCCCCAATCTGCAGGTCTTGTGGAGAAATATAATGGAACGCTCAAGTTGACGCTGGCTAAGATCCAGGAGAGCACAGGCCCGAAGTGGCCGGATGCGTTACCATTAGCCCTTTTGTCCACAAGAAGGACCGCACACACGAGGACTGGTCTATTTCCCTTTGAGGTAGTTTTTGGGCGCCCTGCCAATATATGGGGTGTCCCTAGGCCAAAACGATTTAGTGAGATCGAGTATCCGATGATGATAGATTACCTGTATGAGTTAACTAAAAATCTTCGTTCTATTCATCAGCAGATCGGAGAGTCACTGCGACCACTTCCAGAGAGTCCCGGACATAAGTTGCAGCCCGGTGACTGGGTTCTGATCCGAAACTTTGCGAGGACAAAGGCTCTGGAGCCTCGTTGGCATGAACCGAAGCAAGTCCTCCTTGCAACGAGGACTGCGGTGAAGGTGGATGGGAGAAAGAATTGGATACATGCCCACCATACCAAAAGAATACCGCTGCCACTCCCTTATGACCGATGGGCCCAAGAAGGAATCGGAGATCATGAATGTGAGTACGTACCAAGGTTCATCCCGTTTTCGGAGGCTCGGCTAACTTGGACGGAGACAGAAAAAGAGAACGAAGATGTGCTATTGGAAGCTGTCCCTCCCGAAATAAGGGCAGCACGAGAGTCCTCTGACACTGAACAACGAGTGTTGGAGTCTGGGAGCTTTGTTGAGCCTGAGCCTTCGTTGCTTTTCTCTGATCAAACAGTGCCTGAATCTGTAAG
This sequence comes from Calotriton arnoldi, assembly GCA_963921515.1. NCBI lineage: Eukaryota > Metazoa > Chordata > Amphibia > Caudata > Salamandridae > Calotriton > Calotriton arnoldi. The sequence continues at coordinate 3,031,255 of CAWUFW010000911.1, read as the reverse complement.
ATATGATCTACGCCCACGACAAAAGAAGAGCACCAGAGGGAAATAGAGAGTTATGGATTTGAGTTTATGGTAAGAGCACAATATCTGTAGTGCCTGCCACAAAAGAGAGATACTGATGCACTTTTTTCGAACATTTAGACTTTCGAGTGAGCTGTGGGTGTTTGCCAGGAGGGCACCCCAACCGACACAAAGAAGGGTTGGATTACTGAGTAGGCCTAGACTGTGAGGCCACAGGCGGAGGAAATCACCTGTTACAGTATGATGGACAATAAGAAGCCTACCAAAGAGGCTTAGAACGGACTTTGGCGTAGTTGATCATTGATTGAAGAAGGTCGCAAGTGACTCCATCATTATTGTAGAAAGTAGGTGTTAGATATGTTCCCGTTTGGGCGAGTTGTCGCGCAAGAGGAGCAGCCTCTGGCGGCCCCGCCCTTAGGTCAAAATGATCCTGGATGGCCCTAGTTGGACCACTAAAACCAAAGTTGTGGTTTTAATCTGCATTTTTGTTGTTATGATTATATTGTTTGGGGTGATATGTTATTTAGAAATTAAGCATCCAATGCATGTTCTGATAGGGACTACTCCTGATCCGCCTGAGCATTCGTTTGTTTCCTTAGCTCAACATAAAGAAAGACATAGGCAGACGTATTTTGGAAATGCTTTTCTTCAGATGCTCCATGAAGTACACCAAACGACTAATGCGACAAAGTGTTGGATCTGTGGTTTACTTCCTTCTATGACTCATAAGAATGATCTTCTTATATCCTTGCCTCTGTCATATCTAGGGAGTTGTGAAGCATGGTTCCAGCTCCTTACTGTAGTGTATACCCACTCACATGCAGATACTGCCCAACTGACTAAAGAAGATTATGAAGCAGTGTTGGAATACATAGTGATGCACCAGGGATGCACTCCCGGAAAAGGAGGGAAGGCAGGTACTTTGCATCCAGATGCCTGTATGAATGTTTATGAGCAAAGTGCAAACATTTCTTGGGTAAAAGATGAGATGATGGAGTTCCAAGGGTTTAATATAACAGAGTATTTTAGATCCTTTCATGAGAGAAATATCCCCGATAGTGAGGTCCTACCCATTCCGATAATTGATACACCAGCCCCATTTTGTGTAGAAGGGTTTGGGAATGTTCCTGTGGGGAAGAGTCATTGTAATTATACGTTTACATTGAACACGACAAGTAGTCCACCCTTGCTTACACCCCCAAATGTATATTTTATCTGTGGAACACATGCTCATGTATGGCTCCCTAGGGGGTGGGCAGGACGCTGTTATGTTTCTTTCCTTCTACCCCCAGTTTACTTAGCCCCATCCATTTATCATAAGGATCATAAGTTGCAGCAAAAGGGTACCTCATTGTCACGAGTAAAGAGGATTATCAACACTGAAGATGTTGATCAGACAGATACCACGATGCAGCAATTTGCTGATGCTATGAAGGGATTGGTGCCTCTATGGAGACCTATGTATAATAGTAGGCGAATTCGCCATCTTACTAGAGTAGTGGAAGCGGTCATTAACACTACTGCTGGTATACTCACGAATATTACAGCTGAGCTTCAGGCGACCAGGCTCGTTGCTCTTCAAAACCGGATTGTCCTTGACGTCATTCTTGCAGACAGGGGTGGAGCCTGTCGTGTGACTGGCAGCAGCTGCTGCGTTTACATACCAGACCACGCCCCTACCGTATATTCAGCTATTCAGAAACTCCATAGGTTAGCCTCTGAAATACATGAAGATAACGGTACAGGGTCTCTGACGCAGTGGTTCTGGGGCTTAATGTCCGCATGGGGATGGAAGATTCTCATGGGTTTAGTAGTAGTTTCAGGGATCATCTTCACTTGTTGCCTTTGTGTGAATTGTCTTCCATCCTGTTGCACTTATTGCATGGCTAAACTCACCCCCTCTGTTCCAATAAGTGAGTCTAAAGCCAGGGATGCGATTATGATGCTGAAAGAACTTCAAGAACTGATAAATATCGACGAAGGCATTTTCGAGGAATAAAGATTCGAATTCAACAGAATCTCGCCTTAGTTCTGCACAGTTGCATACCCCCCTGGTTTCCTCATGTTGACGACTGATAAAGACCCTGCCTGATGGCCTCTGTACTTCTATATTTAGCTTATAACGCTAAAAGGAGGGTCTGTAGGTTTCAAAATAATCATAGGGCTATGCCCCTTATGTTACGCTATTAGATTAGCCTTATATAGCTAAATATAAGCAGTGGTAGTCATCTATATTGACAACCCACTGAGCTAAATTAGGAAAGATGATGTTTTACAGAATAGGTTAGTCTTGGACAGGTGGCAGCCATTTTGTATACTGGCCGCCTTCTTACATTATGGCTATGTTTAAGCACGCGGTGAGCTCTAAACTGCGAACGAGGTAGGCCCAGACAGCTGCGCCATGACACTTGTTGCTCACCTGATAAGTATAGGCCCAGTTTCGTTTCTTTATCCAAGAAGGGGTGCTGCCTCGCTTATGAATAAGCCTTTCTGTGTGCGTAAGTAATATTCTATTTGCAGCACCTCTCCTACGTTGGGAGGAGCAGGGATGCAGCTGGCTGACCTTGGCTAAGAGATACCGTGTGCCTGCCTCGGGCTGGTGATGTACGCCCCTCTGCCTCCCTAAAGTGTGCATCCCTAAACCTGTAACTTTCCCTTGTAGGCGTGCTCTAGATGTTTATGACGTGTTTGATGTATCATACTATGCTGCGCATGATTATTGAGTCAGTCCATTAGCAAGCATTGCATGGTGCATGTTGTATTTGGGCTCCTCTGCAGAGTATAGATAATAAACTGCTTGTTTGCATTCTCTACTGGTTGACCGACTCTTCATTGATATAGGTAAGGCCGAGAGGTGGTGTAGTAACCCGAGTGACCCTATACGGGTCACTTCCTTCAGTGGTCATCTTATATATAGGCTTTTGTCCGCTTTGACACTCCCTAAGAAATTGGCAATAGTGAAGTGCAGCACCCTTAGGAAAGTTACTGACGACGTGGGTAAAGGGAACGCTTTTGCAGATCAGACAGTTAAGGAAACAGCCCGGACTAGGATGAAAAGAATGTTCATAGCAGGTCCCGCTAGGTGGGTGCCCGAGGTCACCATGTTTGAAGATACGCTTGAGAATGTGAAGGAGATACAGAGTGAGGCCACAGTGGAGGAATTAGCAGTGTGGCAAGAAAGTACAGCACAATTGAATGACGAGGGATGTTGGTTTGACAAGTCAGTGAAGCAAAGATGGATGTTGCCAGATGCATATGTTCTTCCTGTTGTCACAATGGCCCATGGCTCAGCCCATATCAGTGCTAAGGGTATTTGCAAGTTGTTAGACCCTGTATGCCAGATTGACAACATCTCCAAAACTGCTGCACATTTAGTGAAGTATTGCATGGTGTGCATGATGCACAATCCTGGGAAAGGTACCCCTACACCACCCGGTAATTTTGAACCCCCTACTTTCTCTTTTGAGGTCCTTCAGTTAGACTACATTGAATTGGACAGAGTCAATAATTTGAAGTACGCGTTGGTGGTTGTTTGTGCATTCAGTAAATGGGTTGAGGCTTCCCCCACTAAAGACAATACAGCCATAACGACTGCAAAGGTACTCCTAAAGGAGTTCTTTCCTCGTTTCGGCTTGACCCGTTTGATCTGGAGTGATAACGGAAGTCATTTCAATGCCAAGGTTATCCAGTTAGTTTGTGATGGTTTTCACATAAAACAGAAATTCTATGCTCCAAACCACCTGCAATCAGCAGGTTTGTTTGAGAAGTACAATGGTACTCTCAAACTGAAATTGGCAAAGATTCAGGAGACAACAGGGTTCCAGTGGCCAGATGCTTTACCATTAGCTCTTTTGTCGACAAGAACAACAGCACATTCTAGGACAGGATTGTCACCGTACGAGGTCGTGTTTGGATGCCCGGCAAATGTCTGTGGCGTCCCGCGTCCCCGTCGGTTCTCAGATATTGAGTATCCATTGTTGACAGACTACCTGTGCCAGTTAACTGAAAATTTCCATTCTATTCACCAACTGGTCCGGGACACTCTACCAGATATACCAGAGGGGCCCGGACACAACATTCAGCCTGGTGATTGGATTTTGGTGCGAAAGTTTCAGCGGAAAAAGAGTTTGGAGCCACGCTGGAAGAGACCTGAACAGGTCCTTCTAGCCACCAGAACAGCAGTCAAGGTCGCCGGCCGAAAGAACTGGATCCACGGCACTCACTGTAAACGAGTGCCTCTACCTTTACCCTATGACCAATAGGTCGCTGATGGAGTTCGGGACACTGAGTGTGAAAAGGTGCCTCAGTTCGTCCCCTTTAGCGAGCGAAATTAACGTGGACCCAAACGGATGCAGAGAATGATGACGTGCTAAATGCGGCAGTCCCTCCGGAAATCCGAGCCATTAAAGAGCCGCTGTTTGTTGACCCCTCTGTGCCTGGAGTTAGCAGGTACAATTTGCGCCCTCGGCTGAGGAATAGTGCACCAAAGAAGAAGTCAGATTAGTTAGGGATGGCCTGTGCAGGTTAGGCTGTACTTTGCTATAGTACCAACTGTGTTAGTTCAGGGTGTCGTGAGATTGGTGCACTGTTCTGACATTGGACAGGATAAATAGAACGTGCTCTCTAAGAGAGGGGTACATTATCCTGTGCAACGTGGGATTCATTGTGAGCTTAGGACTGAGCAAGCTCCACTGCCGGTGCTCAAGAGTACCAACGTTGATGAACAATAGGAGCCTGTACCAGTGAGGCTCTGACAGACACTGGGAACACTTACTTTTGCTATCAGTTTATTGCATTCCTCTTCTTGCTTCATAATGCATCCGTTTGGTCGACCTATTGAGGAGGAGGAACAGCCGTTTGCAGCACTGCGTTTAGCGCGGGGTTGGTCAACAAAGAGTAAAATAGTTTTCATATTAATTGTTGTCATTACGCTAATGATAATACTTGGAATAACATGGTTTCTAGAGGAGAAATATCCTGTACATTCCTTGGTTGGTACAACGCCCACTCCCCCCGAACATGTTTTTGTCACTTTGGCTCCACACAAGGCAGCTCATAGATTGACCTACACCAATAATGTTTTTATACAAATGTTGCATCAGGCTCATAATGTGTCCAATAGAACTACCTGTTGGGTTTGTGGATTGCTCCCTTCAGTCACTCATAAGAGCGACAATTTGTTGTCCCTACCATTATCATATATCAGCAGCTGTGAAGGTTGGTTTGAATTGTTCGTTATGGTGCACTACCATTTCCAACTCTCTACTCTGGTTATGACACCTGCTGATTCTCGCACTGTGGTAGAATATATACGTTTTCATCACGGGTTTACTCCTGTAGGACAGCAGGGCAAGGGACCTTTGGTACATTGTCCCCAAACTCCTGTATCAGCACATATGAAACCGTGAAGAACGAAACATGGCTTCGAATGGAAATGGCTGATTTCCAAAGGTTCAACACCTCTGAGTATTTTCAATCTTTCCAAGCTCGCAATATTACTAATGACAAACCGATGCCGGTGTCCGTGGTCAACACAACAGCTAGTTTCTGTGTCCAGGGGACTGGGGAGGTAAAGGTGGGGGAGAGTGAATGCAATTTCACCTACAGACTGAGAACGATTAATAGTCCGCCTTTGATCTTACCCCCTAATGTCTATTTTGTCTGTGGATCCCAAGCTCATGTCTGGCTTGCAAGGGGATGGTCAGGCAGATGTTACCTCTCTTTCCTACTTCCCCGTGTATGTTGCCTCGCCCAATTATCATAAAGATCATCAGCTGCAGTGTAGGAGTACATACTTGCCCCGAGTCAGAAGGGTTGTTGACACGAAGGATATAGATCAGACAGATACCACCGCACAACAGTTTGAGGATGCCATAAAGGGTCTCCTACCCTTTTGGGGCCCCATGGATAATAGTTTTCAACTTCGTCAGCTAACAAGAGTAGTGGAGGGGGTTATCAATACCACAGCTTGGATAATGACAAACATCACTGCTGAGCTTCAGGCTATGAGATTAGTCACTTTGCAGAACCTGATGGTGTTAGACGTCATCCTTGCAGATCGTGGAGGGGCTTGTCGCATCATTGGCAGCAGCTGTTGCGTTTACATACCTGACCACACCCCCAATGTGTATGCAGCTATACAGAAATTGCATAGGCTTTCGTCTGACATACACCAAGAGACAGGTACTTGGACCCTATCAGGATGGTTCTGGAATATGCTAACAACATTGTGTTGGAAGATCCTCATCTTTTTGATTGTGGTTGCTAGTATTATTTTTACATGCTGCCTCTGTATACACTGTCTCCTGACTTGCTGCACCTATTGTGTAAATGTTCTCACCCCTAAACCGAAAATATCAGTTCATGATACTAATGCTGCGATTATGTTGCAGAAGAGCATTGAGGACATGATGCAGATTGACGAGGGCATCTTTGCTTCTACATCATCCCTTGCAGCTTCTATTCCTGATAATGAGAATATAGATTGTTCCGAGTATTGATGTCCTTTTGCTTATATGAATGTTATGTCTTTTCCGCCCACCGAATAAAATTGTTAACGAATGCTAAAAGGAGGGTCTGTTAGAATATAAAAAATGTCTTTGCTGTGTTGTTACATATTGTTCTGCATAAGTTAGCATTTGCGGTACCATTTTATGTTTAGCCGCCATTTTGATCCATGAGCGAAGCTAATCCCTCATCTCTGCCTCTGCGAGAAGCAGCTTTGGTGATTTTCCTTACCCTCAAGGTTGGGCCTTGTTGTACTAATGAATACACTGTTCTTATTAGTGCATACCTTTCCCACTAGATAGAGGCCTGCTCCCACTAGTCCAGCTATGGGCGCAGGCAGAACGACCTTGGTATAGAGATAGTGTGTGCCCGGTCTCAGGATCGAAACTTATCCTTCAATACGTCCTTTCTGTAGCTGCCTCCATCTGGAAATTTCTAGTCTGGGCGTGCCTTCATTGGTTCTGAATCGCACAAAATGTATCACCATGTTTTCTGATGTCAGTCCTCTCTGCAGCACCCCTAAGTGACTGGGCAGACGGGGCTCTGTTCGAGTGTATCTGAATAAACATAAACTTGGTTTGTATTCTCTACTGTCTGACCGACTCTTCATTTGTATGGAAGGTTGAGAGGTGGTCGCGAGTGACCCGGGTGGCCCTAATCGGGTCACTTCCTTCGAACGTCTAAACACTACCAGCCTAACTGAGAGAATGTCCTCTCAAGAAACCTCAAAATATTAGTGCAGGATTGTTCTTAGATTATCAGGTCGGGCAGAACTAAGACCATGTTTGGTTCACCATAAATTTCACTCCTTTGGAAGAGCCCTGGCCAGTGTTAAACTATAGATTAGTATGTTAACATGCATATTTAAGTTATTAGAAACCATGTTCTTATCTTGATAGTATGATAGTTAGGCAGTTTAAAGTGTCTGCGGCAGAGACATGCATGTGGCCTGACTCAGGGGCAGCTCCTCCTTCTGAGCGGAGGAGGGTCGTCCCACAAGCCCAGAGCTGGAAAATAAAACAGTAATAAAGTTAATTTATTACTGTTTTATTTTTCAGCAACCCACCCTGAACTAAGTGTCAAGACGGGGCGGGGCCAGTGCAGCTGAGTGGCAGCAGCAGGGAGCTGTGAACTTTAAAAAGCGCATGTCTCTTTGGCCGGCCAGCCAAACATGCGCATTTTTAAGTTCTCTAACCTAGCTGTCTTAGATAGCTGGGTTAGAGAACTTGCAGGCCTCCAGTGCTCTTAGAAGCACTGGGAGAGGCCGCTCTATCCCATCCTGGCACTGCTGTCGTGCTGTGAAAGCAGCGCCAGGATTGGGTAGTGCAGTTTCCTGCATCGGGAGCTTCCATGAGGAGAGAAGACACTCGAGGGTGGAGAACGTTACGTTGCGCTGCAAGATAAAAGGTAAGTCTATTTTTTTTTTTTTATTGTTGCCTCCTCCCCCACCCCACCACCCTCAGTACAAGCCAGCCACCACTGTGTTTAGTTGGTTGAACCTCAAATGAAGTGCCATAACATAACCTGCCATTTCTCAGAAGAGCTGCCCTAGAGATATCTAATGCTTAATTATCCCCTCAAGGGTCAACACACTGATGTTTCTGCTTCTTAAGCCGAATGCTGTGGAACCCTTCTTCAAGGCCATTGAATGTCTGATTGGTGAACATTTATATTAATTTCTTACATAGATGCAACATAGCTGATTTCTAAGTTCACTGTACTATGCATGCATGGACATTTGTCCTGCTTATACTGATTGTGATTGTTGATTTCCTGTGTCCCTCCAGGGAAGCTCAAAGACATAGGTATACTCTTGTACTATTTTTTATTCAAGATCTATTCTCACTCATACTTGTTGCTCTACTTCCGGGACAGCTTATCTCCCACCACCCTGTCCCTACACTGTCCTATTCTACATAACACCCTTTTCCTTCTGACCTCCTTCCCATGATAAGGTATCCAAAGTCCGAACTGCAGGTTGCTAGCCACATTTTTTTTACTAATAATTCACTAGACAACAACTCCTTTCCCTCATAGAGAGAAACTCATTCCATTTCTTTGAGATAACCCCATGTTTTGGGTATCACCGGGTGAGTGCGACCAAGCCTTCTACGCGCTATGATACGGAGCCCAGGCTATCAAGTGGCAGAGGTATTTGTTTGAGTCTTGTGATGAAGATATTCCCCTCGATGCATGTTTGTGTTTCAATTACTCTTTTATTAGTGTTATGTTCCTTTCACTTTCAGGCGTTCTTGAAATCCTGTTTCGTACGTCTGCATATTTTATCAACTGAAGTCTTTTGTTGTGCTGTAAGAACAGTGGTTTGCTTAGTCATTTACACTCTAGCCTCAATAGCTGGTGATATGATCAGTCTCACTGAATCCATCTGCTCTTCATGCTATTCGTGATCTAAGGCTTTGGCTGTTTGCTCTTCCTCCCATGTCAATTTTAGCAGGTCTGTGGACTGTCACTCAGCGTTTGCTGCCAGATCGAGCAGTGAGCTGCCATGGATTTGCACATTACATGCTTGTAGGCTCAGGCTTCCTTCCTTTAAGCATGATTGTAATGCAGAAAACTCAAATACATAGGGCCCTATTATGAGTCTGGCGGTCCGAGGAGCGCCAGACTCGTGGTGGCACAGCGGTGGCGGATCCAGCCACAGCAGCACTGGCGGTCCGACCACCCGATTACAACCTGGGCAGTCAGACCGCCCTGTGACCGCTGGCTCCGCCAAGGAACTGCTGCTCCCTGGCATTGGAGCGGCGGTAAGAGGTTGCAATATGCTTGCCGGGGCCGCCACAATCCTGCCAAGCATAGTCCCATTATTGGCAACACACCCCACCCACACCACAACAGAGTATGCATGCATAAATAAATACACAACACAACTTTTGTTTGGGAAAATATTGCTGCAGGTTTATTCCATACAAAAGTATGCAAATATGGTGGGTTATCTTACGGGCGATCCAAGGGCAGGCAGCTGTACCACTCTATGCTGCCCTGCCCGCCTGATGAGCCAAGCACTGTGGAGAATCCAATCAGCGCTACCCTTATGGGGGTGATCCCCTTACTGGATCACGTGACACATTGGTCCCTTATTACTCATGCCCCTTTCAGGGCGGAGCGTAGCAAGGCAAGCCCCCGGTTGTTCAGGCCCACAACCGCCCGAAGGACTAACGGGGCGCCGACGTAATTGTTCCAGGACCCTCCCATGAGGCTCCTGGGATTTGGCTCTGGCACCCCTATTGTGCCCACGCAGAGGTACCCTTCTGTACCCATCTGCTTCCAGATCGCCCTGTAACTCCGCCTGCAACGACAAAAGAAAAACATTACAACGTTCTATGTACTTCGCCTGCCAACCCCACGCCGGGTATGCGGTAGGGTGGGAGACGGCGTGTCCGGCGCAAAGAGGACGCCAAGATGGCCAGGGGAGGCATAAATACCTCCCCACCTCCTCTGCGACCCGGAAGTGACGCGTCTGGAAGGGGGCTCCTCCTCGAGCCCCGCGTTCTTAGTGGGGGTGGGGAAGTGCCCAAATGGCACTAAAGGGGCCGCCCGTTTAGGGGGCCCCTGCGGGGCCGCGGGCAGCCGCATAGTCCCATTATTGGCAACACACCCCACCCACACCACAACAGAGTATGCATGCATAAATAAATACACAACACAACTTTTGTTTGGGAAAATATTGCTGCAGGTTTATTCCATACAAAAGTATGCAAATATGGTGGGTTATCTTACGGGCGATCCAAGGGCAGGCAGCTGTACCACTCTATGCTGCCCTGCCCGCCTGATGAGCCAAGCACTGTGGAGAATCCAATCAGCGCTACCCTTATGGGGGTGATCCCCTTACTGGATCACGTGACACATTGGTCCCTTATTACTCACACCCCCTTCAGGGCAGAGCGTAGCAAGGCAAGCCCCCGGTTGTTTAGGCCCACAACCGCCCGAAGGACTAACGGGGCGCCGACGTAATTGTTCCAGGACCCTCCCATGAGGCTCCTGGGATTTGGCTCTGGCACCCCTATTGTGCCCACGCAGAGGTACCCTTCTGTACCCATCTGCTTCCAGATCGCCCTGTAACTCCGCCACAGCTCTGGAGGCGGCCACCGTCGCCTAAAGAGCCCCCCACCAAAACAGTTCCTTTCTCACTGCAACCTGCAATTTCCCGGGCCTCCTTCATGTCCAGCAGGAACAGATCCAAGCCCACCTGTGCCAGGTGCACCCCAACTTTGTCAAAATAACCTTTGGTGTTCGCCCGGCATAGCTCATGCCTGATGAAGCCAAAGCCCCTTGCTCTGCAAACTTGCGCATGGAGCGGTTTATCCTTCTCTGGGAATGGACCAGTGCCTCGCATTACCTGCAAGAATGTGATGGCCTCCCAGGAGGGAGCTCTACTTTTAAACATCGCTATATTACCCTTCAAGCTGATGTGGCTCCCACCTCCTGCAACCTGTAGTTGCAGTCCTTCTAGCATTTCGTGCTCCCTAACACCTGTTGCCAATTTATGGAACAGCAGCACACTTGCTTAGCACACCGCTTCCACAACCAGCCTAATATACTCTGGCTATGCGGACGGGGCATTTCATGCATCACTGAAGCAACCCGTAACCTGCCCCGGGAGCAGCGTGCACCTACTTTGTTGAAGTTGACCAGACATGCGCCCAGACCTATGCGATTAATAACCCTGGCGAACAAGACTGTTCGCATAGCGCACACCATTGCGGTCACAGCAACCATTTGGAGTGACATCTTACGCCACCTACCAGGCTTGCTTAACTAAAGCTCGATCACAGATACACACATACCTGCTAACCAGCTGTGACCCTTAATGCTCAACCCAGCTAAAGACCTAGTACTTTATTTATCCAGGGAAAATTGGCCTCCACAGGATCAAGCCGCACATGAGCATATGGCTTCACCTACTGGGCCGAGGCGCAGTGTGTGGTCTGGAATTGTCAGCAATGGTGCTCCAAACACATTTCAAGTCGCTATTGGAGCCACGGCACACCTTCTGGCCTAACCAACTGACGCATGCCAACTGGCTAACTTGCCGCTGCGAGATATTGATCTTAACACCACTCACTTGCGGTTCCTGGTGCACATCCTCTATAGGTCTAGCCCCCCACTCTATTAAGGCAGTTTCCCGCAATGTCCCTTCTTCCCCTGTATGAGCGGGAAAATACCTGTAACATTGCAATCCCACTGCACTCACATGCTCGGGCAGTACGGTGGGGGAGAGGGGTCCTTAGAATTGGTTCTGCTACATTGCCTGGCCTCCTAGCCCGCAAACACCCTTGTCTGACAGCAGGCTATCTGCCGTGTCGCCCGTGCAATGTCCGCACCCTGACGCAAGACGTCCCGTTCTATACCTCAACTAACAGACTACCTTCAGTGAGGCTGGAGTGAACCGATGTGTGTTGTGCCTCTGACCATCAGAACCTTGGTTTGCTTTGGCAGGGATAAAATTGTTGCATCTGTCACACTCAAAATAGTGTCAACGTGACGTTCTTTTGCATTATACCTGCAGAGTGTGCCTGGTAGAAACCTAGACACCCCCTGTGTGCCAACCCGCTTTGACCCAAGATGCCAAGCACAGACCCGGTACACTTGGTTACCCCGGACGGACTTACTTGCCCTCCACCGAAATCCATGTGTAAGGTAGCTGGTCCCTGATTTAATTCCTAGTAGTCTATGTGTTATGCCATACACCTTTTATGCCTTTTTTAAAGCAGTTAACCCGCTCACACACGAGACCCACTGGTAGCAAGACCAGTATAACCTGTACATGGAATTTAAATTTTCCTACCAACTGCACTGAGGGCAAGCCACACTCACTGCTACTGGTGTCTGACTAATCGGCCCAGGGAGGGTGTAGCAATACTGCCTGGTTAGCAAGTACGCCCACTGTACAGTTGTAATTTAGTAACTCCTGGCGCTGACAACCGCCGGTGCCTAATACCGGGCTGTGTGTATGCGGCCCAGGCACCTAGGCAATAGGCTTGGTGTGGATGGGTTGTTAACAATGCCTGGCAATAAGTGTAATACCTTTGACAAACCTCTCCTGACCAGCATCTATATCATGCTTAAACATATTTACTGTTTTTTGCCACATGGCACTCTTCTGGTTGGTGATACGGAACCACCTACCCAGCATAAGCGGACACTCCCGCGTTGCCGTCACACCACCTGTGTCCCTTGAAATCACCCTCCATCCTCCTGTGTCACCTAACCTCGGTTCTAGAGTGCACTTACTTCGCACTGTTGACCAGACAATTCTGCAGACCTCTTTGCTTGCTAGACCCTGGTGAACACATTAATGGTGTCAAATCTGGTTTGAAACAATATATGTAATGTGCCCACTATTGGAGACAACTCACCCCTTTGTGGAGTGACAACTACACAGGTGCCTACTCAAGTCACCCAACAGACAAGTTGGCCCTGACTACCTTGTGTTCTGGTGCCAGCTTTGGAAAGAGCCTTACCTTCACTTGCTGATCCCTGGGAAGCACACAATGCCCGTGCTCTGGTCGCAACGCGGCGATGCCCTCGTGTAGCACCGAATCCCTGGTCAAATAAGAGTGCCACTCCAACTAATTAAACATACACCTTGACCATGGGTGGAGTCTAGCTCTCCCCAAACATCTGCTGTTGTAACCCACGGTCACGCCTCCTGTTCACTTCAATTTAGTAATTCATGGCACTGACAACCACAAGGGGCCTAATACTGGGCTGTGTAAATGCGGCCCAGGGTGACCTTAAGCAATCGGCTTGGTGTGGATGGGTGCGAACAATACCTGGCTGAAGTGCAAACTCTTTGACACTCACTCCTGACAAGATGTGCCCATGCAGGTAGAAGAAAGAGTTATCCAGCCCACCTTACTTCCTGTCCCAGTTATCTGAGTAAATTAGTGAAAGATGCACGTTTGAACTGGTAGCTGTCACCGTTAGTTACGCCTGCAAATGCTCTGCTCAGAGCAGCCCGCTAGACAATGGCTTCCATTGAAAAGCGGTGCCAACAGACCTCCAAGCACTTGAGGCAGCCCTCTGAGTAGGGCTCCAATGTAACAGATGCCCCTTGCCTCGGATACCGCATCTGGCGGAAAGCCTCTCAGTGCTACTGATGCCTTGGCGCTTCCTGCCCCACAGCCAGCTCACCCCGATACAATCCGCTCGTGACTGGGACTCAACCGTGCGGCGAAAGCACGAGGCATCCTAGCCTGACCTTAGCTCTTCACCAGGCTCCCACACAAGAGCCCTCCACAAACCTTGTGCCCTAAAACATTCGCCCTGTGGGGCAGTTGCGAACGGACTGCAAACAACTCCTAGGCATTCTCTACCAATGTTGTAACTGGAGTTTCTAGTTGGCTAGGGTATGCACCTAAGCCTGTCCGAACCCACCTCTCTAGTCAGAAGGGAGTACACTTAAGCTGCCACCTGCCCACCCCTAGGGGGCTAGGCAGAGACTTTGGCTTATCCCAGAGGCAGTGTAAATTTACTGTGCCAACCGCACTCCCACAGTGGCACATTACAGAAGAGACTCCATACCAGGTTATTTTGATTACCCTTCGTATCGTCCATACAAGAGAAACTCAGTTCCATCTGCCCCTATTACCCTGTGCTACCAAACCTCATCATGACATCACAGGGATTACATAACTCACAAGGTCAATCGGGCCACCGTCCTACCGCTCAGTTAGCACAACCCCGTACCTGCCGGTAGGAGCTGCACTTAGCATAACACAGCACAGAGTAAATATAAATCTGTACTTTCCCACCAATGGGCTGGTAACCGACGGCCAAAAAGAGACAGAACCTGGGCATGAGATCCCAGTTTCCTAGAGTAAAACAATAATTATCCTGCACCATTAACAAATGTGAGAAAAGTCTTTCTAACGCAGCCACCGACGGTTTATACGTAAGTGACTGGCCCCCTTTATGGTACGACCAAACCAAGGCTGAAGCAATAGGAGCATGAGGCCTTAAGCAACGGGTGTCTTTGTGTACTGGAAACATTACTTAGCCACGCAAAGAACCATGGACATCCCCTTAAATGCGAGACACCAGCTCGTCAATGAAACAGTGTTGGATTTGGGACATAGGCGCCATCCAAAACTACTGAATTAAAATTCAGCGAAAATAGTTCTATGAAAGAAAAGCATTGAACGAATCGCTCAAAGTCAAAAGACACATCAAACCAATTTGGTCTACCGTGCTGAAAAGGAAAAGGATGGAGCAATGCCCATTATCGCTATTAGTGAATGAAGACATTATTCATTCATTTCCAGCCAAAGTGAGAAACACTGCCCCCAAGTGGCCTCCCCACTTTAGGGCACCGTAGCAGTACAAATTGGTTTAATGCACCAATAATCAACCCCAAACTGATATGCTGTTTAGCCCCACCCAGGGCACTCTGTCCGGTTACTGCCAAGGCAGACGCACCGCAGCGCCAACTGAAGGCGGAGTAACACAAGATCTGACCTAGAGCTGTTCACGGCGACACATACATAGAGACGCCCAATATTGCGCAAAACTAGAATCAGCATTCGCCCGCGCTACACTACAGCAAGGCCATTCTACAGAAAACTTGACACTTGTGCCACTAAATGCCAGGTGAGGCCCGAACTCACAACCTCGGCATTGCTTTGCTTTGTACTGCTGTATAAGTACCGTGCGCTAACCGATTGCGCCACTGGAGCTTTAACCACACGACAAACCACACAAACAGCGCCACCCTTATGAATTTTAAAGGAGACTATCACACTTTACTGCACAATGTCTTTAAAATTCAAGATATTCCTAAAGTTGGGCAGAGCAGTAAACATCAGCCAGAGCTTTTCAACTGACATAGTTGGGCTTTGACGGAGGAACACAAGGTAAGCTTGGGTGTCCTACTTATGTTGCAACAGTCAACACCACCACTTGACCACCTAACACCTGCATTGAAACCTGCGCCAAAGTCTACCTCCCCCTGTACCAGACTGGGAACATTTTGCCCCGAAGAACAAGCCCTCCGCCTGTGAAACTCGGGGTGAGCTCAGCTGGCTGAAGCTCCGACTGAATTTAATACAATTGTTTGCCTGCGAAAGTGAATTATAATCCATTCTTCAGGGCTTGGGTGGGATGGAGGTGGTTGGGGAGACTCACACCTGCCTTTGGAAACAGACTAGTTGTCTATCAACTTATTTGGGACACAGGTCGCTAAGCCCTCCGCCAACAAAAAGGGGAGGGGGCGCCCCCGCAACGACAATGGACCGCCCTCTGAAACTCCCGGCCCCCCCAGGGAAGGGGGGGTGGGCACTCACTCTCGCTTCTGAGGCGAATGAATAAGAATGCCGGGGAAAAGCAAGTGTGCCACTCTTTTCTGTTCCCCCGCTGCATGGCGCTCAGCCATGAATGGCCCAAGCACAGAGACAGGGCAACCCGCCCAAAAGGCACTGCCAGGGGGCTCTGGAATAATCGAACTTTAACATTACAGGGCCCAACTCCAAAAAACATGAAGCGCCGCACCTTTAAAAGCTGACCCGCATCGTCAGAAGCCACCAGCGACCCTTATTCACCCTGTGTCGAGCCAGCCTGATCAGCCCTACCCCACCACCGCGTTCTGTACTCATTAATCTGAAATGCATCCTGGAGCCACCGCATCCGCACAACGGGATGCTAGGCAATCCAACCCGAATAAGCCCCAGAAGCTAAGCAATAGGTTGCCTTGGGTAGAGCTGCGTACTGGTGCCCAGCGCCCATGAAGGCATGAATTCCTCTGGCAATCTCTTGTTAAGGACATCTAAATGTCTACACACAAACCAGTGCCGCCGATTTAGGCAAGAAACAAATCCCAATACCAACAACATTTGGGTGCAAGAAATATGCCCCATAATATGTAAATGCAAGAACGGTTTGAACTGAAATATAAATGCCCAACACCAGCAAAAGTAATTAACATCTGAGTGCATTTAGCATGCCCCAAGATGTTCAACAATTTAGTATGGTTTGGGTGCACGCAAATATCCCATCACCAGTAACAGTAAGAAGTGTCTGGGTGTAACCCAGTACAAATAAAAGCAAGAATGGTTTGGGTGCAAAGCAAAAAGTGCTGGTTGAGTTGCAGAATAGCTGCCCCGTCACCAGGGACTGTAAGAATAGATTGAGATGCACTGAACATGCCCCAACTCAAGTAAAGGTAAGTAACATTAGGGCAAAACATAACTGTTAACAGCATCCGTCTTCCTCGTCTACCTCAAGCCCCCAAACATTGCCTCGTGAAGTAAGAGCCGATAACAATTGCACGGCGATATAGTTCTTGCCTCAAAACATGGGCCGCCGAGACATGACGTCGAATTCAGAGTAAGAATGCTTTGTAGTATCCACAGTAGTGTGCAATAGACCACACACGCCTAACAAAGCAAACCATGTGCCCCCAGAAACAATCTGCCGGAGGCGCATGCCACCAGCAGCGCCACCCCTGGCGCCAAACAGGACAGGCCTAGGTACGAACCGGGCATCCAGACTCCAAAAGAACAGCACCACAAACAACCGCGCACCGCCCGGTCGCTCGCAAAGGTCCCAACGTAATGACCCAACCTTGATCACACTGCCACCTCCATGAAACTTGAGTGCACCCTATAAAACGTAGGCTGTGGTTTGCCAGACACAGCTTGCTGAACAGAGTAGGCCGCATCGCTGATGCTGCCCTTATGCAACTCGCGTCCCGGCCGTGAAGTTGTTTAGTTGGCCAGGCAATTCAGTGGAAACTTCAGGTATAGGGAGAGGACAAAGAATGACATGGGTGAGAGACCCACTTGCAGCGCATTTTCTAATCAAAGGAGCAGCGCCCTACCAGGGGCACTTAATTACTGTATCAGGAGCAACTGACATGTCCTGAAATGCTGGCAAAGGCGCTGCAAGGGTGCAGTTGGCGCCACCTTACCACTGTAAAGATTGGCTTGAGCATGTTCAACTTACCCAATTTAACTCCCCTTCCCTGTCTTTCCCTCACTCGTCACCCTCGAATCACCAAACCAAACGGATGACCCGTGCCACTTGGTGGCTTAGACCTCATGGCACCCCCGCAAATGCACAATTAGGTAGGGCTCCTGTTTTGCATCGCAACAATTGAAACAAAGCTCGATGGGTGTGCAGGGAAGGAATGTCCTTCTGCCCGAGACAGGCAGGATCCAAGCTGCCTGTGGATTTATCTCCCGTGCCCGTCAGGCCTCCTGGACCCCCTTATCGCCACTGACGCCCGAGGCAGACCGGGGCAGGGCCCGTGGGCCAAACTCACCCAATGATGGAAGCGCAAAATATCCACATATGCTCTATGGAACCTACCCCGAGGCTCGAACCCAGGTCCCCAGAATAAAACTCGACAGCTCTCCCAGTTATGCCCCGTCAAAACCCCATGCTTTAACAACATCAAAAGGGTAGAAGGAACTCCCACATTGTGCGCATGCTCCTTTCACCATAGCCAAGACACCATCCGCGGATTCCACATCGTCAGTACCTAGTCTGTAAGGAAGCTGCAGACCTGGAAGGGTAACAGCCTGCACGCCTTCCATTTCACTAGAACCAGTATCTTTTGAACCTTCTATTCGCAACGTGCGGCTGCACACACTAAGCGCGATGTACTAACAGACTTTAATTTAAACTCACTAATTACCTAGCAAAATCTACTGTCTCAGGGGGTTACCGGATGAGACGCCTAATGAATATTAATTGGGCAGTCACTATAGTGACCCACCGTAACTGGCTACCGACAGAAGGATAGCCGCCTCCAGGACACAGTTAAACACCCTCCTGTGTCCGCTCTCCCAAATTAGGTTTTTTTTTTGTTTTTTTTTGTAAGGCGCTTATGTTCCTTAAAACAAACAAACAAACATTCATTACCAGTCTAAGAAAAAGATTGCGATCCGAAGCAAATACAAGTCGGCAATGTTACTGCTTATGTAAAGCTGTAGTAGGGCTAATGGAGCTGCTTTGTAACTTAAAGCTATACATTTCTGCCCATACTTAGACAAGTGCGTGCGAACTTCACAATAACGTTCTGCATGTGCTGCTGCTGCGATTCGGTTTAACGACCGCCAGAGCATGGGGCAATCTGTCTGATGAAAGGACGTCCATGGCTGGGCAAGGAAAGGTAACTTGACCCTTAACCTCAACTTTCTCTCGCAGTCTCGTCCCCAGTTGCCTATAATTGTACCTTATAGTGTGAACAGCTTATCACCCGGTTATGCAGCTCAACGCCCAGATCAGCCTAGTCTCACCGCCCGAGCGTGTGGACATCACGCAGCGGTGCGACACAGTGCTGCTAGGATAGCGTGTCCGCAAAGCAATGCGGACCATTACAAAACCCATCGGCCGCATCGCATCTGTCCCCCACGACATACCACGCACCAGCTGACCCTCGGCAGGCCGCCCGCAAACCCGTCAGGCCGGGCCCCCAACTTGCAGCTCCCTTGCCCCCTCGCAAGGCGGGAGAACAGGTGGCACTCCGACCCTCCCGGCCCCAACACCCACACACACATGGGCCAGGAACCCAGGCAGCTTTAACTCCCGGACCGCCGACAACAAGGAGGCTGGCCGGCCCAGTAGAGGCCCCTCGTGGCCCCTCCCGTCCCTCACTCACTCACCGCCTACTTCGCCGCCCGCGATGACGATGACCCGGAGAGCCTAAGACAGACGGCGGGAGCAAAAGAGACTGCAACAACGCCGACCTCACGACCCGAGGATTCGGACCCTCACGACGGCGTGTCCGGCGCAAAGGGGACGCCAAGATGGCCAGGGGAGGCATAAA
Organism: Calotriton arnoldi; assembly: GCA_963921515.1. Taxonomy (NCBI): domain Eukaryota; kingdom Metazoa; phylum Chordata; class Amphibia; order Caudata; family Salamandridae; genus Calotriton; species Calotriton arnoldi. The sequence continues at coordinate 3,011,943 of CAWUFW010000911.1, read as the reverse complement.
TACCTCCCCACCTCCTCTGCGACCCGGAAGTGACGCGTCTGGAAGGGGGCTCCTCCTCGAGCCCCGCGTTCTTAGTGGGGGTGGGGAAGTGCCCAAATGGCACTAAAGGGGCCGCCCGTTTAGGGGGCCCCCTGCGGGGGCCGCGGGCAGCCGCATATTAAGAGTTTCCTCTCTGCCAGGGTTGCCATGAAAACCCTGGTAGAGAGGAAACAAAGGGGGCTCTACAGGGCCCCCTGTGCCTCCACCCCATGTGCATACACACAGGCGGGCATAACATTGCCCATCTGTGTCTATGCACATAGGTTCCTGCATGTCATGGACTCGAGAGTCCATGCTGTGCAGAAACCTTGTGAGGCGTTTCTATTGTGTTGCCTTTTTTAAAGGCACCGCTGCCTTTGAAAGGGCACCGCAGGGGGAACTTCCATGCCGCCCGCCCGCCCGCCTGACAACTGAAAAGTAGTAATCTAGTCAGTGGGCGGCGGCGACCTTCGGCGGAGCGGTGGTGCGGCGGTTTGCACTGCCGTGCCACCGCTCCGCCAAAAGTCGTAACCGGGCCCATAGTGATTTCAATGTGTTCCATGTGAATACACTCATGTTACATGGCGTCTGTGCCGGGGTGTCTCTCCTGTTCACATACTTGGAGAAAACCTCCTCTGGATAAAGAGGTGGCATATAGTTGACTCAATTTCATTACTCGGTCCCTTTCTAGATCAGACGAAGCAGATTCGGATCTGTCTCTGCACTAAGCACCTCTTCAGGATATTGTCTATAGACTCTGCCAGCAGATGCTCCAATACTGCTTATCCAGGACAAATACATGATGCACAGTTGTACCTTCCCCTGTCATCCTCTACTGCATTAAGCACCCCATCTGGATATGCACAGGTTGGACAGCAACATTTGTCCACACCAGCAACTTTTTTGTAGTTCTGTGTGGAGAGAAAGAGGGAGAGATGCATGTGTCTCCCCTCATATTGGACGAGTAGTGCATGCTAATTTCCTTTAGGTTTCCCAAAATCCCATACTAATAATATTTTATGCGTTCACTGTCTCCCCCAAACTAATACATACTCATACCACTCGCACACTGGACACTGGTGAGCAGGCTGGTTTAGGAGAAGGGCACAGCTTGAACTGCCATGCCATGTTATACTGCAGCATAGTTTCTGTTGGTTACTCCATAACATGCTGTTTTTGAATATTTCCCGTTGATTTCGTTTAATAATAATCTCTCTTCCATTGGACTAATGAAAATAGTGTCATTGAGGGGGAAAGAGAAATCCAACGGTAACATAGATGGGAAAATAGAAAACAGAAGGTAAAATATACAGCAGGGGAGAGATTGTGAAGGTGTTCATGGGAGTGAAGGGAAGAGGAAGAGAGAAAAAGATCTGAAGGTGAGTATGGGGCTTGTAGAAAGAGAGAGTGAAGCCACAATGTAGAAAGAGTAAGCGAAGAATGAGAGGCAGAGGAGGGGAGAGAACAGGACTGGAATTAGAGGGAAAAGAGTAGAAAACGGGGAGACTGGGATAAGGGGGAGAGAGGAAGGGGAGTAGGCAGACACAAATAAAGACAAGACAGAAGATGAAAGGGCCAGAGAGGCAGAGGGCACAGATTGTGAGGTGGATAGAGATTATTTAGCATAAAAGAGCAAATTGAGAAGAGAAACACCCTTTACCACACAGTCTAAACCATGTAGTGCCTTTACAACCTGGAAACTACATCGAACGCGTCGTTACCATGAGTTCCTTTAGCACACAAGTTGTTACAATGGCTTTCTTTAGGGAACGCGTTGTTGCACTGGTGTTGGATTTAAAGTCCAACACCTTCCTTACTGCTACACAGACTGGAGTTGGAATAGTAAATTATACTATTCCAAAGTCCAGCGCTTCCCTAAGGCAATTTGTTGTAACCACTTGCGTGCTAACGGAAAGAGTGGTAACAATGCGTTAGATGTACTGCCCGCATTGTAAAGGCATGCGTGGGAAAGGCATGAGTGGTTCTGTCATACAACCAATAGAGGGTGAGGGAGAGACAACCAGAAAAAAGGTAATGCCTGTTGTTAAATTGTTGTTAAAGCATTTTTGATGTAGGCTACTATTACTGGTCCGATAAGCTCAAACGCACACAATTTTGTACTACTTAAAAAAAATATTTTATTGGGGACCTCACAACTTTTTTCATAAAACAGTATTTAAAGTTGTCAAAGTTTTTGACAAGTTTCTAACCAACGCAATGTTTGATCATATTTTGACCAATGTTACTGACACAGTATGTGTTCAACTTAAAATGTTGTACTCATTCCTAAAAAATCCTTGGGAAACAATTTTCTTGCAAAGTGGTCTTTACAAACCTATTAAAGTCTGACCAATGTTATTGGTGGCACTTTGCTTGTTGGGTAGTTTCTTAACTAGGGTATTCAGTGAAGGCGGCTGCCCGCATGTATATGTCTATTGAAGCAAGGTTAACTGAACTGAGGATGCGAGGCTTTGGTGTCAATGCACAAGGCTTATGTGTGAGAAGTAGAGGAGCATTCTGTTTATTTTCTGGAGAGTTGAGCACTCATCATCATCTGAATGGGAAGCACCATGCCAGCAGTGACTTAAAGAGGCTGGCATAGAACAGGTGTTTGCATGGGTACTGCAATTTACCTAGGTACTCGGAATAGAGGCATAAGTCTGCAACATAATTCAAAACTAAAAATCATTTATTGCAATTTTACATGGAGAAGAAGAGAGACTGTGGAATATCCCTCAACAAATTGTGAATAGAAGCGTGGTAACTCCAGGACTCGTGTTCCATTCGCAGTCAAGAAAGAAGGGCTATCAAGGCCAATGCCAGGCCCGAATGATTGTCATGGAGCGATGGTTTCGCTGGTCGGCTAAGGGCATATATAAAGATTTTATAAAGATTATATCAAGAAGAGTCTCTGACCTGTGAGCTATACAGTTTGACTGTGTAAAGTCTATATAAAACATAGGAAACTTTCAGACGTGGACAGTGGGTTACCATTTACCAGGAGGATATTTTTTTACAATGATGTGTTTACCAGTTTTGCATAAGGAACCACGATTTTTAGATATAGCCAATTGGAGGCACTATGTCGTATTAAATGTAACCTTGATTATATGTGTCACTGATTCGTATTTAGATTATGCTAGGTATTAGGTAAAATGTCAATGCTCTTTTCAAGAGCTCACTAAAAGCACTGAAGTGTTGTACCCTTGTACATAAGAGTCGACATTTGATTCATTTCTGGTGTGGAGCTTGGTATTCTTAGCTTTCCCATAAATGTGTGAAAGAACATATGCAGAAATATGGATGAAATCATACCCTCCACCGTGATCCTGGTCTCCTTACATGTTAGAAAATGTCAGTGCGCGGTGCTGCGCCAAATTTGGCAGCGCCGCGCTCCGACATTTTCAAAACGCAGGGATGCGCCCTTTTTACTACAATACAGCGCATCTCTGTGTTTTCCCTAGTGCTAAAATTAGCTGCCTAGTGCCAACGCAGGCACAATAGTGCAAGGGTGCCTGCATTGCAGGGAATGATTGTTTATGTGCAGGAAGGTATCCCTCTGTGACACTCTGTTAGGTTTGAAAATCCCATTCTCGCTATACACTCGTTTCATGTTATATTAGGTTAGCAGTGTGCAGCTAAATTAGGCACCATTCGTATTCACGTTATGCAACCCACAGAGTTATCCCCGCAATGTGTAAGCTTCAGTTAGCAAGTGCGACTCCATTTTGTATTTCGTAATCCCTATTAGGCTGTGTCTGAACTAGGCCTCATTATTCGTATTGCTTGCCTTAGCAGAACCCTGTATTTAGTTATTTTTTTTATTTTGAAGGTTTTATATAGCGCGAACAAGACCCTTGCGGGTATCAGAGCGCTTTACATGTCATAAATTGGAAACAAGAGTAGGACATGGAAAAAAGAAAAATCAGCATAGAAGAATACAATTATAGATGAATAGGATAAGAGTCATATGAGGTGCTCTGTAGTACGAAACTAGCAATTAAAATACGGTGCTCAAAAATACATCCTAGTAATTAACAAATAGTAAAAAGTAAATAGTTCATGTGAATTTGGCCATGAGAATCGCTTTCACTTCTTTTTTGAAGGCAGCAGTCGATGGGTTCGTTCTTGTTGCTGTGGGCAAAGCATTCCAGATCCTGGGAGCCATTCCAGAGAAGGACCGGTTGTAAGTTTTTTTCTTGGCAAATCGTTGGGGTTTCAGTAAAAGATTTTTCGAGCTTCTGGAAGCTCTATTACCAGCAGAGAGTACCAGTTTCTGAGCTAGATAGTTCGGGGAATTGTGGTGTATGGCCTTGTGCGTCATACATGCAATTTTTAGGTGAATTCTAGCTTCAAACGGTAGCCAATTGAGTGTTCTAAGGTCTGGGGATATGTGAGAGGTTCTCTTTGATCCTGTGATGAGTCTCGCAGCTGAATTGATAGCGGCTCTTAACGGGGCTGTCGACGACCTGGGGAGGCCGCATAAGGTTACTGCTCCATATTCCACTCTTGGGATTACTAGGGCCTGAACTGCTTGTTTAAAGTCGTTTGCTGGCAAGAAGGGTTTCAGTTTTCGCAGTGTGTTCAAGTGGAATTTTGCTCCTTTTGTGGAGGCGCTAATATGCTTCTGCATTTTTAGGCTTCTGTCCAGTGTCACCCCTAGCGATTTCGCTGATCGACAATGAGCGGTTGCCCTTGGAGTGCTGTTAGATGCTTCATCCATTGCAGGATGGTGGCTGATTTGTTGGGGGGGACGATTAGGAGGAACTCCGTTTTGAGGGCGTTTAGTTTCAAATGGTTTTCGGCCAGCCATGTTTGAGTATTTTGTAGCGTTGTGTTGAGAGCTTTGATGTCCTCAAGAGAATGGATCTTGATGTAGAGTTGGGTGTCGTCTGCATACATATGGAAATGGACCTCTGAGAGACTGAGAAGTTCGGTGAGAGGCTCCATGAAAAGGTTGAATAGTGTGGGTGAGAGAGAAGAACATTGCGGAACTCCTAACGTGACTGGGACGGGGTTAGATAAGGTTTGATTGACCTTGAATCTTTGAGATCTATTTTGGAGGAAAGAGGTAAACCAGGTAAGCCCAGACCCAGATATTCCCATCCTGAGTTTCAGGAGTTCTAGCAAGTTGTCGTGTTTGATGGTGTTGATGGAGCAGAGAAAATAAAAAATTTAACCCCTAACAAATTTTATAAATAATTAATAAAATGTTCGTTTAAATGTATTAATCAACACTGTACGTGGGGAAGGGTAATACGTAAGTGTATGTGCTGAATAATCTATTAACGAATGTCTTTGTGTCTAATTATAACATAAAAATAAATGCGTACTAATTTATAATAAATGCATGATTTGTGCTTCATAGAAAATAAACGTGTCGTTGCAAAAACAATAGTGATGGTAAGTAAGGAACAGCTTAAATGTTGCTTTCTGCTAGGTAATAACTAATTGGGGTACGTAGATGACGGGAGGGAAACGAAAAGGCTATGTTTCTCTATTTTAATTATGTTTTGTTTATTTCAAAATAGTGCTTCTAAGTATAAACGAGTGGCGATATAAAATGGCTGCCAGTTAATGAAGTGCGCAAGTGCGGGGAAACACGTGACAAGGGAGAAAAGTTGGAGAAAAGCTAACCTCGTGATGTTGCTGAGAGGCTAGGATGCGAGAATGGTCAAGGCTGATGTGACCTAATTGAACTGATAGTGTGCCGTGGTGATCAGCAAGGAACCGTGGGAAACCATTTTAAGAGAAAGGACAATGCCTGCAGAGTTCTCGAATGTATCGAAAGAAGTTACAAATGTACTGATCGAAGCGGATGGAAACATGTCTTGAACTGTGAGAAAGGAAATGATCCAAGGACCATTTGGATCCAAGAGAACTTGATTAAAGAATGAATAGATGAAATGTATGAACCAATGAAAGAAAAGCGTGTTATTAATGTTGCAACAATTAGTTAGCAAAGTTAGAATTAGGGTATAAGAGGGCCTACTCTTAGTGGGAGGGGGTCACAGTCACGATCGGAGTTGGAGAGTCGTGTTGGTGGCTTCCTGTGCTTGGTGGTCCTGATCGATCCATTACTGAGCGGGAGATGCTGAAAGACTGTTAGATGAGACGGGTTGCAGGTAGCTGATGCTGACGAGCTGAAGTTTCTGTTGCTGTCTTAATTTTCCAGTTGAGTATGAGAATCAGGTTATTTTTAATTCTTAAACTTAGGTTAGAAATCATTAGGCTAAATTAGGAAGGTAGGCAGGTAATTAGGATTTGCTTCATGACAAAAATTTCCTTTCTGCAATAAAATTGATTATGTTTAATAAATATTTGAATGAATAATGAATGAATAATTGAATAAAAGTTTAAATTCTTTCTCATGCTTTTAAAATTATATAAAAATTAAGATTCTTTAAATCAAACGACTCAGTGGTTATTTTACTAAATGATTGTGACACCAGTAAATGGTTATTGTGATTTAGCTGGTCTAAATCACTATGAACTAATTTCTTACATGAATGATTCATCGACAAAACAATGAGCAGGAATATCTTAAGAAATAACTGAAAAGAAAACGATATTTTTAGGTAATAAGATATCCCGGCTCCTTCCAGCGGTACATAAATGGTGTTTTCCATTTAGTTCTCATGCTTCTCCTAGGAATACAGATTTTCGTAAAGGTGTAAAGGAAATCCAGGTGTGTGCGTGTGTGATAGGCGATGTTTATGGGCCCCATCGTCATGTGGATGTGAGAAAATATAGTTTGCCCCTGGATTGACCAATAAGTGACCTAGGAGGAGAATAGTTTTATTGTACGCGCTGCATCAGTGTCAAATGCTGATGACAAGTCGAGTAAGATTAGTAAACAGGCTTCGTTTTGGTCAAGGATTTTTATAGCGTCGTCAACTATGTGTGTCATGGCTGATTCAGTACTGTGGCCTGCACGGAAGCCCGATTGATATTGGTTAAGCAGGTTGAATTGGTCGATGTGTTTGCTAAGCTGAGAGTGAACACATTTTTCCAGGAGCTTGGCTAGAGTGGGGATATTGGATATCGGGCGATAATTATTTAGGTCCGATGAGTCAGCTGTTGGTTTCTTTAAAATAGGGGATACTTGCCCTATTTTCAGGATATCTGGGATGGTACCTTGACGGAGGGAGGTATTTATAATCTTGGTCCAGAGAGGTAGTAACAATGGGATGAAGTCTTTTAGATAGTTAGCGGGAAGTGGGTCTGTGAAGTGGTTGGAGGGATTCAGGGCGTTTAGTGTCTTTAGTATAGAATCTTCACTATAAGTATTGAAGTGGGACCAGGTTGCATTGTTTTTCAGGTTGAATATTGTGGAGCTTTTGACTGAGGCACCTGTCAGGGGCGGCGCCGAGTTATTATTTTCTTTCCTGTTCAAGGTTGCCTTCCGACTTACTAATGAATAGGCCATTCTGCCCTCGCATACCTATCCGTATGTGTAGTCCTGCTCCCACGTTAGGAGACTCTGAGACTCAGCACGGCAACCTTGAAACTGTGATAGTGTGTACCCATCTAGCAGGTGGTATCCCATCCTTCTGTGCCTCTTTTGTTCATGTCCGGCCTAAGCCGGTAACTTTCCACTGTGGGCGTGGTTGGAGGTTCTTGGGAGGAATGGTTATGCGTTGCAGACTGTTGGGGGGTCAGTCCCTCGGCAGACATCTTAGAGTGCAGGTCAGATTGGACTCCTCTGCAGAGTATTGCTAATAAATAACTGTTTGTATTCTCTACTGTCTGACCGACTCTTCATTTGGTAGAAGACGAGTAGGAGGTTGCAGATAACCCGGGTGGCCCTTTTTGGGTCACTTCCTTCAGTTGGCGCCCGAGCAGGGACCCCGCAAGGTGACCCGACTCGCCCGTAATCGGGTTGTGGGGTCGGGGTTGTGTCCGGTCGGATGGGCGGATCGGGGATACCCACATGATCGAGCCTGGTTCTCGCAGCTGCCCCGCCTGTCTGATCGGGCGACTCCTCGTCTAGGGTCACCGGCTGGGGTCCTGAGAAGGGTGGTGATAGGAGCTTGTATATAAGGCCCATGGTTTCCAGAGAATCTTCCGCAATACCCAGGCAGTGTTGTCCGCCCTGTTTAATGATGAGTCCATTGCCCCCTGCATCTTGCACATTCGTATAGAGAACCTCCTTTCCCCACTCATGATAAATAGATTGTCAGAAATGTGGATATTTGGACCCCATGTTGGAACGTACTAACAGGGAGCTGGTGAAGGAATGAAAATGTGGAGCACTACCACTCTGTAATGGCAGCTCACCACAACACACCAACTATTATTTTAGAGGGTGTTATTATAACTGATTTTTGCTGTTATATCAGTCAGTTTAATATTATACTGTGACTCGGTGTTGACTCAGCTTGTGTAATACTTTATGACCATCCATGTATATCGATTACCGCTCTATATAGCCAACTTTTGCCTTAATTACAAGACTAATCCTAGCATCTTTTCTCTGATATTTATGCATCACTAAACATAACTCTCTCTAAACTTGATCTCAAAATGTGCTGGTATACCATCTTAGCCCTGTGGTAGGTGGTAACTCTTTTAACATACGTGTCCCTCTTGTAAGTGACTGTCAGCAATTGATCACGTTCAGTCGAATGTTAGAGTGCAAATCTCAGAGTCCAGATCTTAGGCTTCTAAATTGTAAAAACAGCTTTCCTGTCTCATGGTTAGAGGTAACCATCTTCCAGCTTGGACCAGGGTGAGACAGGTTCAATTCTTATGTCATCGTCAGGATAACCCATGTGTCACTGACCATGGCCTGCATCACACACCTAGTGAGTTATTGACTAAGCAGGGCCTGCATCACACACCTAGTGAGTTACTGACTGAGCAGGGCCTGCATCACACACCTAGTCAGTTACTGACTGAGCAGGGCCTGCATCACACACCTAGTCAGTTACTGACTGAGCAGGGCCTGCATCACACACCTAGTCAGTTACTGACTGAGCAGGGCCTGATTGCTCCCTGCACTGTCAATCAGAATGTGGCGCATCCCCAAAACAACCCTTAGCAGTCCTGAAATCATTAAAATGAGCGGCTGATAATTAATTCAGCAGCAGCTAAGCAGGGCTACACTAACTTATGGCTGTGAGAATGGCATCCCTCCTCCAGTCTGACTGCCTCATTGGCAGCCGGAGAGCATCTGCCCTGCCTTGTTTGCATACACAACCTGAGCCTGCCCCACCCACTCCCTTGCTGCCCGTCAGAGTGCTGGTGCTCTCCCTGGCCAAGGACAAGTTCCAGTACACAGGGAGGGGGGGGATGCAGAAGTATGGTACTCGGTCCCGGGGAGTACTGGCCCATTTGAAGCACTGTACCCAAACCTAATTGTTTCAAACCTTCAAAGCCTGGCACTGCCTTTGTTTACTGAAAGAAAGCTTAAATACTTTTCAATTCACTTTATTGAGTATATGAGCTCTTAGGTTTATTAGTTAAACAGACCGATAAACTTAGCACATTAGAATGTCTCCTCTTCGTCTCGGTGGCCGCAGCACGGCTAGTGGCTTGCATCTGCTTCCTTACTGGTGACTCAAATGGAGGCGAGGCGTTCTTTTATTTCTATTAATGTGAATGCTTTCCAGACACCACGACATTCGAAGAAAGACTTTGTAATTCTATTTGAGGAACAGAGGCTCTGATTATGTTTAGGGCTCCCGGTTTTATGGTATTTATTTTTTTGACATTTCCATCTGGTTTTATCCATTATTTATTTTTTGTCAACTTTATCTGTATTTATCCATATTTATTATGGATTTTGTGAACAAAATAAAGCTGAAACTGGTATATTTCCACATTTATTTAACCAATAAATATCCAGTAATGCTTGAATGCCTGCCAGATTTCAGTGATATGAGCACCCGCAGAAGAGAAATCAATGCACTTATATGAAAATATGCACATTTCAGTATCAGCCTTGTGCATATCGACTGCTGTTTAAGCCTCTTTACTAAAATTCTTTTTTTAGCCCCCTTACCTATCAATCCACAAAGTTATTGGCCTGGCACTCATGGCAAAGTGTATTTAGAATCACTCAAAAAGCACCCAAATTCCGTTTTTATCCACAATTAAAAATAAATACAGGCAAGAAAACAAATGGTTTTCAGTCTGCATTTATCTGTAAAAATCAGTAAAAACGGAAAACAGGGAGCCTTAATTATGTTTAGTCTTTCTTTACTTAAACTCACAGCAGCCAAACACGTACAGAAAACTACAGTACCATTTGCATTGTGAATACAACTACAAATCACATTGCTCACATAAACCAATACCAACCATGTCTGCAGAATATAAGGCATGTCCCCTTGTCCTTCATTCTCTTTCTGTACTGCTTGCGGCAGCTGAAATAAGTAATTTCTCCATATTTCCTTTATGCCTTGAACACATTGTAATTCGAATTAGCATTTGTTCTATTTTTCCACAACCCTGCCATGTCAAACCTTCACATGGCGGGAGTTAAAAGGTTCACCTGATTGCTGCCGGGGTCTGCATCATGGAGCCGCTGTGCAGCCACCAGCTTCCAAGAGCTGCGGGCACCTACCTGTCTCAGTCCCCCACTTCACAGGGAATGCCCACTGGGTTGGGACCCAACAGTGCTCTCATGCTGTCCTCTTTCGATTTCACTTCCCTATGTCTTCTTAGCACTATGTGCTGGTCATTTTCTGTCAGGTGTAGAATGCATTTTCTAGCAGGGATGTGGGGGAGTGCCTCTTCACATTTCTGAAGACCCTAAAGGAGATGCAGGCGGAGCTAGCCAAACTTTTCTGCCATTTCTGCCTAGAGAAGTGGATCTCTGTCAAGGCAGTCCACCTACCAGGTCAAAACAACTCCATCATGGACTGGCTCTCCCAGTTCTTGAAGGACTCCAGCGACTCGCAACAGCAACCTCAGCTCTTAAGGGAACTCACACGCAGATGGGGCCTACCACTGCTCGCTTCCAGGCTAAACGCCCAGGTCCTGTTGATTTTCAGTTGGAGACTGGACCCAAAAGTGACACAAGTGGATGCCTTCCTTCAGAACAGGAGTGGAGGTCTGAACTATTCTTTTCTTCTGCTTCTCTTGATAGTTCAAGCTATAGAACAAGCAGGGTTGATTTTGGTCACAAGTCTGGTCTGATCTGATATTTCAGCACGGCATGTACACCTAGCACACAAACTAGTGGGAAGCCACATTTTCATCTTCAAGTTGGTTAATTGAATTAGGCTCTCTATCCTCTGAATTCTCGCTACTTGAACTTTTGGGAAGTCCTACATCATTTTTGTACCTGTACAGATAATGATGACCTGTCAAGGAAGCAATTGTTTGCAAAGCTGACCATGCTACTATGCCTTATTTTGTGCAAGAGAGTTTCTGAGATCCAAGTGTTGGATTTAATTGGACGTTCATTTACCTCAGATGGGGGTAATGTTCTCGATTTCCAGGTGGACCAAATCCAGCATTCATTGTTTCCAGCATTTTTGGACAACTCGAAGTTGTGTGTGATTAGATGCCTGCAGGAATATTTAGATGTTTTATTAGTTTTGAGACCTAGTGGGGGGAATCAGTTGTTGATATATTTCAGGAAACCATTCAACACAGTCTCATCTCCACTTTGGCATGATGGGTCAGATGGATTATGCAAGAAGCAGGCGCTCATGTGTCCAGCTTCGGAGGGCACTCCTATAGAGAAGTGATGGCTTCTGAGGCGAAATCCTTAGGAACAAGCCCAAAGGATATTCCTAAAGCGGTAGCTAGGTCTTCAGACTCAACATTTAGAACGTTTTTCTTTAAACTGTCTCCGATTGTGTGGTTTTGATTGTAAGTAAGCCTTGAAAGAGAACAATCATAGCCCCTGGGCCTGACACAGAATGTAAAATTTCCTAGCTGATGTAAAGGAACGTTTCAGTTCGATTAAGGATACAGCAATGAAGATTATCCCACCTATTCTGATACAGAAGTACAGTATAAGCTCCCTGTGTAATGCATTTTTTGAGATGACATTTGAATTTGTTATTGATATGGGTTACACACAAATTGTTTACACATATTTTGAGTGCAATAAATACTAAATGCAGAAGGTGTACCCCAGGAGGGTTGAAGATGTCTTCTATAGTTTTACTGAATTTGCAGTGGCGGAGGAGAAATAAGCTTGATGGAAACTGAAGGAGGATTATGTCAAAGAGAACAACAGATTCACTTTGGGCAAAGAAAGAGGATGAAGAACAGGATGACATACATTGTAGATTGCAGACATGATCAATGGTTTATGAGTCAGGAGTCAGATATCCAACAATGCTTTGTCATCCACCTCCCTCCTCCTTCCACGGTATCTCCAAAGTGCATGGCAGATCTGTCTGCAGCAGAATTGTTGTGAACAAGTGCGAGAAGCTGGCCTGGTATATGATGTCCAGTAATGTAAGTGAGCACCTTGCACCAGTCCAGACAACCCTTATGGTGATTTAGGAGGTCTCAGACAACCTTAGAAAGCTATCCAAGTGGTAGCTGTGGAGAGCAGCCTTCAGGCTTTGTCTTGAAGGAGTGTAAAGCAGCTTGTTTTACCAGAATGCAATCTTATAGTATAGATTAAATGAAAAAAAACCACACCAAGTATTTATAAAAATATGTATTTATTATACAACACTATTTAGTACGTTACAGTATCTCCCACACAGAGATAGACACAAAGCACACAATACCTTAGCAAAACAATCACAGTAAATAGCACTAATACACAGTGGGCCACAGGGGGGGACCAAACCATATACTAAGAAAGTGGTATAAGAACCACGACTAGAGTCAGGATAATGTCGAGAGGACGTAGAGTCACTGGAACCCCAAGGAACCACCCAAGGTGAGTAGATAGGGACCCCATGGAGAGTGCATGCAGTGTGGGAACACGACCACGGGCTCCGTACAACTCTACGTGTAAGTCGCGGTTGGAGTTTTAAAGATTAAGGACCCTTCCCCGTGGACCCTGAAGAAAACCCAGTGGAAGACAGAAGGTTGGAGAGCCACCCCACCAGTGGATACCGTGTTACCCAAGTTACCTATCCCAGGGAAGCCGGGTGCATAGGTGTGAAGTGGCGTCGGAAACCGCCGGCGAACCCAATGGAGGACTTCAGGAAAGTGTCACTTTTGGAAGAGGAGAAAGTGTCCGTGGGTATCCAAATGTGGATTCTTAAAGAAGAGTACCTGAAAACAGAGGGGACAGAGTCTATGTCACTCAGGAGTGACCAGGATTTGGAAGACGAATGCCATCCGATGTCGGGTGCTTCAGGGATGATGTCGATGACCTTGACTCTGCAGCTGAGGAGACCAGGTGATGCTGAGGACAACCAGGAGCCGGATACGAGCTGTCCCATGAAGGATGTCAAGTGTTGAGGGGTCGGTGTCCGGCGGGAACACCAACGAGCCTTGGCAAATGCAACCCATGCAGGAAGTCAAGAAAGTACAAAGTGGGACCAGCAAGGTCCAGTGGACTCACCACATGCAGGGGAGTCAGGGCAGGCCCCCAGCAATCAGGGGAGCCCAAAGGAAACAAATGTGACCCTCAAGAGGACCCACAGGCCGAAGGCAAGAGAGTCGTGAGAGGACCTCAAGCAGCTCATCAAAAGATGCAGGCCACGATGCACACGATGCGGTGTGGCCAAAGATTCTGGTCGCTGGAGGTGCTCGAGGTTGGGGCTACTTGGAGCCAAAGATCTTCTTGCAAAGATGTCAACAAGCTTTTGCAACTGCAAAGGGGATGCGGTACCCAGGGGTTCGGTAATTGCAACACCTACGAGGACAACTGGCCTCAAACTTGGTGAAAGGGTAGAGCAGGCCTCGGGAGCTGTGAAAAACCACCACCTGGATTGCAGAGCCCACGAAGTCCAGAGGAGCTCAGGATCTACAGACCGGTCGACTTTGTTGCGGTGCCTGCGAATGCAGGGCGTGACTCTTTCACTCCAAGGGAGATTACTTTGGTTGTCCTTGATGCTTCACAGGTCTTGGAAGGTTCCTGTATGATGCACAGGCACGGACGATGCAGCAGACTGGAAGGGAGACGAAGTCAGGCCCAAACGAAGTCCAGGGTGCCCAGACGGTAGAAGTGCAATGGTGTCTGATATGAATCTTATCCCATGATGAATCTAGGGACCTACACCCAGGTAAGCCCTTAAGTACCCTAGGGAAAGGGTTGGGAAGATTCAGGGCTCCCTCCCAGGGGAGGGTCTGGACAGGGGGGAGGCTACTCCCATGTCCTTTGTCCAGTTTCGTGTCAGAGCGGGAGCCAATGACTTCCAGGACTGGTTGGAACTGGACTATGCACAGGAACACCAAATGTGCCCCTCATGCAGACTTTCTGGTGCTGACAAGCACACCCACCCACCCAGCCCTAATGCACTAAATCCTGTCTGGGAGGTGGTCACACCTCCCTGTGACAGGAAGCCTATTGTTCCACCTTCCTGTGCTCGAGCTTGGCTCAGCTGCAGGAGGACAGAAATGTGTCTCTGGTCGGTAGCAACCATTTTGTGCTGCCGGGTCAAGAAGGCTGGTACCGGGAACACTGAGAGCCTAACGGAGGGCTCTTCCAGTGCTTGTAATCATACCTCCCAGACCGTTTACGGTTATGATTCCAACATGTTTGATACCAATCATGATAGGATTCGTTTCAGCCGTTTTCGAGATGGTCATCGCGTAATTACACGGTGCCCCTCTATATAGTATATGGCTGCTTCACTGACAACCCGGGAGAATGGACTCCGTAGGCTGCAGGGGTGTCCTTCTCATGCAGGGGCACCCTCTCACTTAGAACCAAGCACCCTGCCCTCAGGATTGTAAAGGCCTGCTATAGGGGTGACTTATAGGTTTTCAGTGCAGTGACCCTTAGCTATAGTAAACCTTTAGTAAGTGGTGCATGCACCAACATGCACAGGCTGCATGGCAGGCCTGTAGTTCCATTTTGCATGGTCTCTCATGGGTGGCATAAAGCATGCTTCAGCCCATGGGAGACCTCTGGGGTACCTATGCCCTGGGTACATGGGTACCATATACTAGGGACTGATAAGGGTACCCCAGTATCCAATCTGGGTTTGTACCTAGGTACTAACACAACATTTTAAGGAGAAAGCAGATAGACTGGGGTCCTGATTAGCAGGATCCCAGTCAGACTAGTCAAAAACAGCATCACATAAAGCAAAAAGTGGGGGTAACCATAAGAAGCAGATCCTACTTTCCTACAACCCGCCACTTCTGTGAAGGGGAGTAGGCCCTGTGACCCTCAGATATCCCCTAGTTTTGATATACCAACCAACCATGCCCTTTTGTGTGCTGCACTCTATATCCCGGAGCTCCCCTCAGGCGGTGGAGTCCCACAAGGGGGTCTCTAGCATTAGGTGACCCCTCCAAACAATATTGTCTGTGGTCTTTTTCCAGATTTTTATCAACAGTTTGGTCAGGGAGGGGTGACAGGGTGGCTGGCGCTCGTCATAGAGCAACCTTGGATATCCCTGGGGTCGCATCAACTATTTGTTCGCCTTCAAGGATGGTTCCTGCAGAGGGGCGAACAGCCAGTCATTGATGACCAGCAGCTGTGCTGCCCAGTAATACAATCAAAGGTCTGGGAGGCAGATCCCACCCCTGTACGGGTTTGTGGTCAGTGTCTGCAAGACAGTGTGCTGGATTCCCCTGTCTCACAGCAAGGATCTGGTCACCACATCCACAGCCCTAAAAAGTCATCAGAGATCTCAAAGAGTGTGTTTAGAATAAGTAGAAGTACTTTAGGAGTATTATCATTTTATACAGATTGGCCCAACCTATAAGCAATACTGGGAGTATCCACCAGTGCCCAGCATTTCACTTGCATTCATCTAGGACTCTGCCCAGATTTTTTCTCAGGAAGTTCCGAGGATCCCAGGTAATGTAGACCCCTAAGAGTACCGAAAGCCCTCTGGGGACCATTGTAGGGGTCATGACCAGTCAGTGGGAGGCCTCCAGCGGGTCAGCGGAAACACCACCAATTTCTGCCAGTTTATGCAGACCCCTTAATATCTGCCATACTGATTCAGAATCTTGAGGACCTTAGGAATAGAGCGCAGGGGGTCAGGCAGGTACAAGAACACATCATCTGCATACAGGGAGATAACATCCTCCCAGTCTGCATCCTACCACAGTCCCTGAATCTGAGCATCTGCGCACACCCAGCAGGCAAGGGCCGCCAGAGCGAACAACAGGGGGTAGAGTGGACATGCCTGCCTCGTCCCAGAGTGAATTCTTCAGAGAGTGACCCGTTGACCCGAACTCTAGCCACTGGCCTGGTGTACAACAGGCGTACCCATGTAAACAAACTCTTCTCCAAATCCCATTTTGCCCAGAACTGCCTAAAAGAAATCCCACTCAACTGAATCAAACGCCTTTTCAGCATCAAGGGCCAGCAGTACCACCTGCTCTCCCTGGCTCGGTCTCCTTGCCAGACACTTAAAGAGTCATCGCAGGTTGTGGCGGGTGGAGCGTGCAGGCATAAAACCTGATTGGTCAAGGGCCACTGATTTATGAATAACCTGTATCAATCGGTTGACTAAGTCTTCGCCCAGGATTTTTACTTCAGAACCCAGTATGGTGATCGGCCTGTAGGAGGCACAGTGTTCCAGGAGCTTACCCTCCTTGTGAATTAGGACTATGGTGGCAGTCCGGTCCTTAGGTAGACTCCCTTCCCCCTGGCTGCATACAGCATCTTGCGTATCAGCTTGGCCACCACGCTCTCAATGCATCTGTAGAACTCTGGGGGGAGACTATTCGGCCCAGGGGTCTTTCCCCTCCTGAGTTGATGGATATCTTCCCGCATTTCCTCTACTCCTGTCTCCATATCCAGGTCCAGTGAATCATCTCGATTGAGCACTGGGATGGGCAGGTCACTCAGGAATTTCTTAAGGCCTTCTTAGGGCGATAGATCTCCACAAGGCGGACTGCTCAAACACCGTCAGTGTCCTCCGGGGTGTGTTCCCGCAGCTCCTCATAATTTGCTACCTGTTGTATCTAGTGTCTCCCGTGCCACCAAGGCTAATACTTTCCCGACCTGGTTTCCCACCTCATATAGTGCTGATTGGTTTGATATTGGGCCCGTGCCTCCTCCTCTACCAGGCTACGCTACTCTCCTCCAAGAAGGGAGATGTGATGTTGGGCATCAGGGGATGGGTGAAGGGCATAATTCCCCTCCCGTTCCATCAGGCATGATTTCAGATCTGTAAACTCCTTATATCTTTCCCTACACCTTCCAATTATGTGGGATATCAAACTCCCCTGAATGGCAGCTTTGCAGGCCTCCCAGATCATGGCCTTAGATGACACTGATCCCGTATTGCCCGAAAAATATGCCTTTATGGGGGAGACCAGGAGTTTACTGGTGTTCCAGCCACCTAACTCTCAGGGGTCTAGTCTCCATGACACCCGCCCCCCCCCCAGGGTCACTGTTGCAGCCTAGTGTAAATTAGAGAGTGATCTGAGATTCCCTGTGCTAGATAGTGAGTATCTCTATACCGTCCTTCCTGTGACAGGGGAACGAGGAAGTAATTCAGTCTGGACATAGACCCAGCCAAACCCTCAGGTAGGAATACAACCGTTCATATGCTATGCCCATATGCCCCATAGTCTCGGTGAATGCATGCAATTGTAGGTCTCTCCCAGGGATTGATTGCCCCTGTGTAAGCCTGTCCATTTTCCCATGCAGGGTGAGACTGACGTCCCCTCCTATGATTATAGCTGCCTGCAGTTTCTTTAGAATCCAGTCCCACAGTTTCTGGAGCATGGTCGGCTGGAGGCCTGGTGGAAAATACCAGGATGAAATTGCCATTCGCTCCCTATTCCACTCGTCAAGGATTGCTGCGTAGCAGTCCCCAGAATCAACCCATGGCTTAGTAACCACCAGTGGAAGGCACTTCCGAACCAGTATGTCCACCCCTCTTGAACACGAGGAAAACCTGGAGTGTACCAGGACTGAATACAGGCCCTTCCTAGGAACTCACAGTTGTTACCCACCAGGTGGATCTCCTGGAGGAAGATCATTTCTGGGTTGTGTCGAAACAGAAACCTGGACACCACCCCTCTCTTCAGCCTATTTCCCAAACCATTCATATTCCAGGAGAGTAGTGTGAGAGCCCTCTGCTGTGCATCAGATGTCCTTTCACTTGTGTGTCCCCGAAGGTCTGTGAATGATCCCCAGAGTGTCAGTGCCAGCTCCTCCATATGTATCTCAATTGTAGTGTCAGACTCTCTGTAAAAACTACCCATACCCTACCAGCCTTGGCTGCAAGTGTAGAACTACCCCCCCAATGCCTGTGTGCCGTACCCAACATCAAACCTGTTGAACATGTAGTGTCCACCAATCTCAGTCCCCTACACAGGGGATGTCTTTTTTTACCAAATGTCAGTGTCAGTCCTGACACATAGCTCGTGGCCGGCTGTAGTGACTTTGGTATCTACTTCAATCGCCGTCTATCCCTTCTCCGAATCTGGCCCCTCCAGATTCCACTGGGTGCATCGCTGTTTGTTCTGCGGCTCCCCCTCCAAACTGTCCCACTGGCTGCCATCCCCCCAGCCGGTCTCACGCCTCAGGACAGGAACAAAACCAGTATTTTCCACCGTCAAGGAGGCCCAGTTTTGCCCGGAATTGAATCTAGTACTGTAGATTGCGTTTTCTAAGTTCATGTTTGATCATGTTGAACGAGCGCCTCTTAGACTGCACTTCTTGAGTAAAGTCCGGGAATACTATAACTGTGGTTTTTGAAGAAGAGCGGGCCCTATTGGCGGGCCTCACGTAGTACATTGTCTAAATCTTTGAAATTTAGAAAGCACAAAACTATTTGTCTCGGACCTGCCCGCGGCTTGGAAGGTGCTCCGGGCACTCTGTGGGCCCGCTCTACTGTAAACTGCGGGAAAGATTCACTGGTGCTTACTCTACTGGATATAACATTTTCGTGAATTTGCCCACGTCCAGTCCCTCCCCTTTCTCTGGTATCCCCACGATCCGTACATTGTTGCGGCAGGACATGCCCTTCGCGTCTTCGGCCCTGGGGTGGAGTTGCAGAGTGATCTCATTAAAATGGTGGATTTCAGCTGTCAGAGTCTTGATGGAGACGTGGTCTTTCAGGGTAGTCTCCGCAGTGGTTACTTGTCTACAGTCTTCCCCACGTTGGCCCGGATCAATGTAACATCCACTGCCACTGTGTCAATTTTTGACTCCAGGGCCGTCCTAGAGGCCTGAATGACCTGAAGCAGTTCTTTTAGAGAAGGGCCCTGATCTTTCGTGCCTCTTCCTCCATCGCATCTGGGCAGTCTCCTCCGCAGCCCCCTCCAGTGTTTCAGAATGTGCATTTGACCAGGTGGTTGGCCTGGGACACCCTGGAAACCTTGTCTCTGACCATGGCAGGTGCTTCTCCTGGGTCTCTCTTTGGGCACTCAGAGTCTGGGAATGGCACACCAGTAAAGAGGGGGGGAGGTCTCTCACTGTTTATGAGGCAGGAGGGAAAAGGTGTGGGACTCCCCACTCAGCCAATCAGTCAGCGCTTTTCAGGTCTCCCAGGTGGCTGGGCCTCACTGTTAGGGCAGAGGAGCGAGACGGGGGTGTCCATATTTGGAGGGGTGCCACCTTCAAGGCCTTGCAGACCACATGGTGTGTCCACCGCGCAGGTATTATTCCCATCGGCATTTCCCGTCTCTGTCATGGCCTCAACTATGACTCCTCAGGGTGGGGAGCAGCTGAAGAGTCCCGCTCACTCCACGGCAGGTGAGAAAGGGCCCTCTCAACAGTTATCCAAGCCCTGGCAGCTATTTAGAGTGGGCATGGTCCAGCTGCCCTCTTCGTTGCGTGCCTCTCTGGCAAGTGCGGCGATTTGCAGGATTAATGGTGGTGTCCTCAGGGTTACCCACCCCTCCAGCCACCCATCCTCACCATAGATGCCCGGCAGGTGAGCACAGTGGCCCCAGGAGCAACGGATGGGTACCACAGCAGGTTATTGCCAGAAGGAGCCTACATGTCCGGCGCCATGTTTCCTTTGCGTCCTGGCCACACCCCCTGATAGACTTAATTGTTTTTCACTTCTCTTAACCAACCAAGTGGTTATATTACAGAAATGTAGATATACAACATAACCTGCCTGTATGAATTCTTTAACTTGGTAATGCCCCTTTATGTTGTGGGAATTGGTGGTGCTTTGGATGTTGAGCCATCTAAATTGGACCATTCATTGGAACAAAGACTGTAAATATCTACTCTCGATGCCAGAATTGTTTAGACTCTGTTTAAAAGCTCCAGCTCGAGAAGCGTAGAGACTCTCTAGAATGAGAAGATGCCTAATGAAGAGAGATGCTGTCAGAATAAAAACATGCTGCCTGTGTGTGAAGCCAAAGCAGGCAGCCAATTTTCAAATTCTCCCTTAGTGTATATTAGTTGTTCTGCTTTGAAGTCTAATCTAAGAGCCCCCTATGTTAGATTTAACATGTGTGTCTGCCTGGTAACCTCACTTTATTTCTCTGGTGTGTCTAGTGTGGGCTATTGTAGTAGCCATCATTTCAATTCAATTTCATTATTGTGAGCTATGGGCTGAAGCACATCAATTTTGATCCAGAATTGTTTCCTTCCCAAGACAATAGCATATTGATTTCCTCTTCTTTCCGGTGCCTTTATTTGTTCTAGACTAATGGCGACTTTGGATTATTAGTTATAATTAAATGTTGTGCTCCATGAATCTTAGTTTGGTCTTTCTGTCGTCAAGTTTGCCCACGTAAGCCTTTCTACAAGGGTACTTGATCATATTGTACTGCATTGGCGTTTGTGTACACTAAGAGTACTGCTTAGACCCAAGGCTAGCACCTAGAAGTAGGTAAGGATAGCTAGGAACAGTGCAGGCTTTGTTAGTTTTCTGGAACATGGGTGGTGTGACATGGAGCAAGCAAAGTACTGAAGGGTTAGCTGTATTATTAAGGTGTCATTGCATAATTCTGTAGTGAAGCAAGAAACAAGGATGAGGTGTGCTTTGGAACGAGAAGCCAACATTCTTTAAATAATATATTTCCTTGTAGCAGCAGAAGCCCCGGATTGGTTATAAACAAGTGTTAATGATGTCAACAGCGACGTTTCATAGAGTGTGACATGCAGGGGTCTGATAACATAATATTTTGACTAGAGACATTATTGAGAACATGCGTTTATAGCCTGTGAAAAAGAGTGAGAAGGTAGACTGAGTGCAACAGGGGAAAAGTACCTGGACAGACACATGATTCATTGAAAAGTAGAGCGAAGGGCCAAGTCGATTCTCAAGCGAAAGGTTCTGTATTTTGTCTGTATAGGGCTGCACCACTTAGTAGATGTGACTTGAAATATATGTCCGGACAAGTGGGGTATCAGGAGATCGGGATATGCTTTGGGGGAAAAGATGCAAAAGAATCTACATAAGAATCCCTGTGATACTGTGGTAGACGGGCCCTAGGACGACCAGCCTTGGAAGGTCAAGGGGTGGGACGCCCATGAGTGGCATTAGTGCTTTACAAAGAGTTCACTTCCCTTGGGAAGATACCTGGCAGCTTTCTGTGTTGCATTGGCTCCTTCGCTGTCGCTCGAGTTCATTCACTGGAGTCTTTCGCGTTTGTTGTTTTGCTTCTTGTTCAGTTCCCTGACTCGTTGTCTGAACTTTGACCTCGATTTATTATAATTTGGCTTGGCTTGCTTTGTTTGTCCCTTGGTTCCTATTACCTTTCTTCCAGGATTGCTTTAATCCTGGAGTTCACCATCGCCAATACTGGCCCAGGTTCATTGCAGCTCGCCATTCCGAAGGAAGTTAGCATAGTAACTAAACTTACCTTTGTTATTACATTGCTTCTGACTGTAATATTTAGTAAATATTTGTCTGTTTTTCGCTTCTATAGTATACGCTTGATGTTGACGTGTAAAAACACCAGTATGACTCCCCTGACGTCTGAGAGACACACACGAGACCACACCGTGACGTCTCTCTCTCCCATTCAGACCTCGGTCTTGCTATCCATGCTTGTTCACTGCGTCCTGGGGAGCGGGCAGATGTTCATCAGACTCTGCGGTTCAAGACCTGCAAATGCTGACAGTAGGCGCGAGGGTCCAGGGCTGCATCACATGGCTGCTCTTCTTGAAGGTGCATCAGTGCCAAGCTGGACTGAGTGGGTCTCTATGCACTAATAAGCAACAATACATTACAACTGAAAGTACTGAGTTGTTTGGGCAATAGATTTATTTCCAATTCCTCATCTATATTATTCTATCTGCTTATTCTTTTATTATAATACTTGCATGCTAAAACCTCTCCCGCGGCACTTGACTGGGTTCCTTGAACTAGGAGTGACTAGATCACATCTCTGCCCAAAGGACTCTGGGGCTTATTTACAAGGCCCTTGCACCACTTTTGCTTCATTTTTAACATGGGAAAAGTGACGCAAAAGTGGCGCAAGGGGCTTGTAAATAAGCCCCTCTGTGTCTGGACTTTGAAGCACCAACTATTATTAATAGCTTGGGTCAGTTTCTTCATAACAGACAAAGGACGGGCAGATTTTTGGCTTTCTGACATATATATCCTTTGATCTAAAAGTAATATCCATTACCTGTCAGAGACACATATACATGCAACTTTTGCTCAGTCTTGGAACACAGAGGGAAGTAATTGAGAACTTCTGTCCTACCCACCCCTCTCTCCACTTGTATGAATCTTAAAGTCACCGAAATACAAAAGGCAGCGGAATGGAAGATTTGGAAGTTTGGGCAATGGAGAGTCGGGAAGCTAGACCGCTAACCACTGTGGGGGAGAAAACGTCCAAGTTCAGTATACGTCCGGGTCAAGAGAGGCAGAAGGCAGCCCTTCACACAAAACTCCTGCCTGGCAATGACTCTCACTCTTAGTTGTATTGGCTCTGCACTACTGCATCCATCACCTTTGTTGTTTTTGCCCTTCCCCGGTTCCTTTGTGTATTCCCTTCCACTCTAGCTTCTTTGGTGTTCCCTGTTTATTTGAGTTAACTTGTATTCGAAGCCATTCTCTGCTAATCTTTGATCTCTGATACCTGGTCGCCATAAGGAGCAATGTTAGTCTCCAAGCCGATGTCTGCCCTCCTGACGCATCACCTGCCTTTGATTTGGGTTAGCCTGAAGGATTTACTGGGGCTAAGGTTGTATATACAAGTACACTTGTAAAGTTTTTCTCTTTACTAGCCCCTAGATCTTTCTTGCACTCATTTTACTTACTCCCTGCACCATTTAAGAGCAAATAACTGGGCCTTTCCACAAACAGATGCCATTCCACCTCAGGTTTTACCACCACCAAACTGAGACAGCAAGCAATCCCATTTTCTCTTTCCATTCCTAATTTTCCCCTTACTTTTGTGGTGATGGATTTGATTATTCAGCATCTCCAGAGAGTCGGGGAAAACTGGGACTCTCAGCGGATCTAGGTCTTCGACTGGACCATGACCATTACTCGGTTTTACATTCGGATACAGTTCCTTGTCCTTCTTTAATTCCTGTTTCTACTTTAAAGATGAAATATTTCATGTTTTTCCCTTCCATATGCCATTATAGGTTTGTCTAGAAACAGTTTTTTTAGACCGTGGTTTGATTCATTTCAAATGTTTGTATATGATACCTGATATTTTCTCACTTTTACCAAGAAAGATAGGTCTATCTTGTTGATTTTTCTTCATTGAAGTTTTTAAGTAAGCTTACTTTCTTATGTTGTTTTACTCTGTCCATTTGGAGATTGTATCAGTGTAGTATCCACTTTAAGTGAATTTCTCAAACATTTTTTTACGTTGTTTTTCATATTCTCTGGTTCCAAGACTATATACTTCACTTTTAACTGCTGTGAGAATGTTAGCTATTCTAACAGATTCAGCTGGCGAAAGCTCTGGCCATGTAGTAAGTTATTCCAGTTGGCTTCTTTTTTAATAATGTTATGGAATATTTGTTGATCTGCACGGTGACTTTCAAATCAAGGAAACGTACACTGTTTTTGTCAATCAAATCCGTGAACTTGATACTTTCATGTGTGTACACAGTTGCAAGTTTGCACGTTGTTTTCAACTTGCTTTGTGGTTCCTTATCATACAAATCATCCCTGAATCGCTGCAAGACTGTCAATTCTGCGTTCTAATCCTCAATGATTTGCATGCATTTCCAAAGCCAATGCCTACCTTCCTCTAAACTCTGGGACCACACTGGGAACCACAGCATTACCTCAGAATGCAGGGGAAAGAAGCAGGAGAGAAAGAGAAACTCTGGTTGATTGTAGGAGAATATTAGTGGTTCGGAGACCCAGAAGGCTTGGGGTAGTGTTCCTCAAAGACACACACAGCACCTCTAGAAGAAGAGATGAAGACGCAGTGAGTATGACAATGAAACATCAAGAGATCAAGCATAAGGGTCTCAGCAAATCACTCATTGAATAACTCACCTGCCTCCTCAATGCTGAACACCCCGATGAGCCGAAAGAAGATGAGAAACCAACCTTGATACAAGAGTAGATTAGTTTTAATGAGAATCACAGTGAGTTATCAATGAGTTGATAAAAAAGACTTGAAAATAACGTCTCGGCTATCATTTTACCGCTGGATTGATTTGTAAGGTCCTTTGATTTTTTATTGGGATTCTTTAAAAAGTATGCATTTCGTCATCATTGTTAAATCCATTCACTGATGAGCCTAATCTAAAAATACAAAAGCTCTCCTTCTCATATAGTGGTTGTTCTTTATTTCCACCCCATCTGCTACCTTTGACTTGCTACAGACCTGACATCCTGTAAGTTATTTTTGCAATTTGTTTCATGGATGTGTAGTGACATGGGATAACCTACATCAACTTTCTTAAATGTTTGAATGTGTTCCCTCCAGCTATCCGCAAACAGTTGCATCGTGGATCCAACATAAATCTTAGAAAAAGAACATGTTATTGTACACACAACACATGCAATTAATATTCAATAATTCTTTGACAGGATTACTGATCTCATGTTCACAGTCACAAAACTATAACATACACTGTTTCCACACCTATAGAAACATTTCAAGTTAATCATCTTAGTCCCCTGGTATTTGTTTTGAATATTTCATAGACTCACCAGGGCATAAAATATTCTTCAGCGTAGTGAATGAATGAATGAATATTAGATTTATAAAGCGCTAACTTAGCCCAAGGGCATCAAGGCGCTGCAGAGGACTAATGTTCAACCGGATAAGATGCTCAAGCTAAAGTCTGTGTAAAAAGCCAGGTTTTCAGGGCCTTGCGAAAAAGAGAGTATGACACAAGACCCGATAAACTATCCGGAAGAGAGTTCCACAGCCTAGCAGCAGCAGTGGAGAAGGCTCTGCCTCCCCATCTAACCTTCTTAAACCTAGGGACCACCAGCAAGTTCTTGCTGGCAGACCTAAGCTGCTTGGTCGGGATATAGCGTTGAAACATTGCTTTAATGGCATCAGGGCCAGATCCATAGCAGGCATTGTGAGTCAAGCACAAAGACTTGAAAAGGATTCTACGATCCAGAGGTAGCCAATGCAACGAAATGAGGGAGGCCGAAACAGAGTGATACTTTGGCAACTCCAACACCAACCTTGCTGCAGCATTCTGTACCATCTGTAACCGTCTCACCAAACCCTTGTTAATGCCCAGATAAAGGGCATTACAATAATCAAGTCTGGACAGTATCAAAGCAATCACTGCCTGCTTTCGTGATGAAAACGACAAGAACTGTGAAATTTTCCTAAGCAGCCTGATTATTCCAAAACAGATAGACACTGTTTTGCTAACCTGTAGGTTCATGGACAGCGAAGTGTCGACCATAACCCCCAGATTTTTCCCATGGGATACAGGAGAGGGACAACTGCCCATGGTGTCAGGCCACCAGTCATTGGACCATATATCATGTTGGTTGCCAAAAAATCAAGATCTCAGTTTTTTCCCCATTCAATTTAAGATAATTCTCAACCATCCAGGATGAGACTGCCTGCATACAATTTTTGAAATTTGCGGCAGATTCACTGATGCTGTTGGTAATAGACACCATGATTTGAGTGTCGTCAGCATAAGACAGCACCTCAAATCCAAAGGCTCTCACTACCCTAGCCAGAGGGGCAACAAAGATATTAAAAAGTGTGGGGCTTAGAGAGGATCCCTGTGGAACTCCACAAATCAATGGGTTGGGAGAAGAGTAAAATTGGCCCAATTTAACTATTTGTGCCCTATCACTAAGAAAGGAGGAAAGAAGCTCGAGGGCAGTGCCCCCAATCCCTATCTCCTTGAGGCGTTCCACCAGCCTCAATGGAGACAGGGTATCAAAAGCTGCGGTAAGGTCAAGAAGGACCAGCAGGGTCGTGTTCCCTGCATCAACCTGGACCCGGATGTTATCAGAAACCGCCGTTAGCGCTGATTCAGTGCTATGATGGCTTCTAAAACCATGTTGAGAACCATCAAGCAACTGGTGATCCAATAAATAGGAACTAAGGTGAGAATTCAGATATTTTTCCATAATCTTAGCTGGGACCGGAAGCAAAGAAATGGGGCGATAATTTTTTAGTTCCATGGGATCCAAAGACGGCTTTTTTAAAAGCGGTTTGACCACAGCGGTTTTCCAAAGAGTGGGATACTGCCCCTCAGTAATAGCTATATTTAGTACTGAGGTGAGAAGGGGAACAATGACTTCCCTTCCTATTTTTAAAACCTTAAGGGGGCAGGCATCCAGAGGAGACCCCGAGGTAACTCCTTCCAAAAGATGACCAGTTGTTTCATGAGAGATGCAAGGGAAGGTGAGAAACCTCGGTTGGTCTACCGTAGTTGCTGATAAAACAGGGTTAGTTTTAGGAGGAGCAAATATAACCTTTCCAGCATTATAGTCCTCCAAGGTGGAATATATGTCTGTAATCTTAATGCGGAAAAACTCTGCCATTCTGTCACAGAGTTCTTGGGAAAGATCAGATGAATCAGCAACAGGAGGGGAGATAAGAGAGTTGATAACCTTGAAAAACTCTCTAGAAGATTTAATTGATTCAGTAGCCTTAGAATAATACAATCTTTTCTCCTCAATAATCGCCACTTTATAATCCCTCAAGCGCTGTTTATGTAGCTCTCTACCCGCCGGCGCGAGATCTGTGCGCCAGATCCTTTCCTGTTTGCGGCAGGATTGTCTCAACTTTCTGAGTCTATCAGAATACCTTGGTGCAGAGGGTTTTTTTCTCGCTCCATAGTGCTTTTTAACGGGTGCCAAAATATCTATGGCTCCTGACAACTCTCTAGAGAGTTCATCTGCTGCCAAATTAGCATCCGAATGCTCAGAAAACTGAAAATTCCTAAAATAATTGGCAAGAGCATCATTACTGATTTGGCTCAAATTTCTCTTTTCCTCCCCTGTCCCTTTACCAGCTGAGACAGTGCTTAATGCTGAGGTCGGAAGATTAAAAGGGATAGCAAAGTGGTCCGACCATTAGAGAGGTATGGGCAGTCCCACCTCGATCCTAGGATCGTTAGAGAATATGCCATCCATTATATTTCCTGCAGTATGGGTGGAACTGTTAACCAGCTGCGAAAAACCACAGCAGCCTAAGGTTTCCAGAAGGGTTTGGGTATCTTTACATTGAGATTTATCTAAATGAAAATTAAAATCACCCAGCAATGTAAAATTAGATCTTAACAAGTAGGGTTCCAAGAGATTACTAAAATCTTGACTGAAAGAAGATCTGGATCCAGGTTGTCGATAACATAGGACCCCAGAAAAACTTTCAGTGGGAAGAGTATTTATAGAGAAATATAGTGCCTGGTATCGGTCAGAAGGTGTGGTAAGAGGTTCAGTGCAACAGGTATAAACATCCCTATAAAGAATGCCCAGCCCTCCTCCCATTTTACCTACCCTATCCAGTCTAGCTAAGCTATATCCAGAAGGGATTGCTTCCACAAGATCTGGACCAGAGCAGTCCCTTGCCCAGGTCTCTGTGATGAACATCCAGTCAGGTTTGCGAAGTGAGACAAAGTCCCTAAAAGCAATCTTGTTCTTGATCAGGGATCTGGTGTTAACAAGATATCCCACGAGCATCTGCTCATGGGGAAGTGATGTAGGTTTACTATCCTCCAAAGGGGAGCAACCCTCGCCTACCTGTGCTAGGATAAAACTGCACAAGGGACAGGCAAAGTAATGATTAGCAATTAAGAACTCAGGGTCAACAGAATGGCGACAAGAACCTCCGCCCTGCCGTAGGTCCAAAAGCCCTTCCCTGGTGTAAGTCGCAGTTGCAATCTGTTCAAGTGCAAATTCAGCAGCTTCCCTTGCACAAGGCACGGTCTTGGCGCGGACGGGCGCAGACGGGCTTGCCTTTGGCGCGCCGGTGGCGCGCCCGCTGCGCACGTCCGCTGCGCGACGTGAAAGGCATCCGGTTTAAATAGTCTAAAGACTAGGATGTCAACCTCCCAACTCCGCCCACAGCAACCGGAAATTAGTTTGGAAAAACGCTCGCACCCTCCACATCAAGCGGGAAAACCCGTGGTGGACCGGGGCGTGAGCGAAAGAAGAAGAGGAAGTGCAAAATGCCAGGTAAGATAGCAGCAGTCAAGTTAAAAACACAGCAATATTAAAAGCAATTAAAATGATACAAGTGCGGTAAAATAAAGTTATAGCAAGCTACCCACAGCGTAATTAAAGTCAGCAAGATAGCCGTAACAGAGTGCATTTTCTAAATGTTGTAACAGGTTTAGGTTGAGAGGTTAATATATGTTTTTTTTTAATTAACAACACACATGCATATGGTGCTGGCCCTTTAACCCTGGAACCTGGGCACCACAACAACAGAAGGAACATTGATTTGTTCAGGAAGTACTCATAAAAAGTCCTTTATGCTTGCTTTAGTTAAGATTACTTCCCGAAGGAGTCACTGTTCAATGACTATTGAATGATCATGAAGCAATTTATTGTCCTGGAATGATTTGATGTCCAACTGATATTTACAAACAGTATAAATGACATATAAATTTAAAAAAGACAGCACTGTATCTGATTTTATGTATATTGTCCTAAAAGCAATCATATATCAAATGTATTATTATCAAGACATCATTGAAAAACTAAGGTGCTACAGTTCAAGCAGAAGTGAACGGCCTAATGCATTGTGCCGTGAATAGAGTAAATAAACAAGTTAAAGATTTTCATCATATTCATCACTGGATTTCTTTCTCACATACCAGTTCCTCATCTGGCGCACCTAGCAACATGTCATATAAAGATAATAGATAAGAGGCGGCATACTGTGGGTTACAACTCAGGAGAAGCTGAGAGAGTTGTGAATCTTTTCAAGAAAACTGCAACTGAAAGGCAAGCCAAGTGCAATACCTGACAATACGCTGAGGTAATAAGAAGTACTACAAAGACATGGACCCAACAGACGCCTCCAAGTAACACTGTCCAAATATTACAAAGCAGCCAGGGTACCCACAGGACTGACGGTCAGCATGAAAGCTGCACTCTGCTGCAACCTGAAGTCCTTTGTAGGGAAATGGAATTCAATCTTAAATAAATATTCACTTGACTTAATAATTCTTACCAAAGAGGAGCTTGCTAAGGTTATAAACTCGCTTGATGTCACGCCCTGAGAGGGTTCATGTGAGGATGGCGGGAGAAGGCTCCAAAGCAAACCCACCATTCTCCATATAGCAAGAGCTGTGGACCCAAGAACGGAGGGAACTCCAGCCCACAGGTTCCTCTTAGTGAGGAAATGTGGGATGGGAGGAGAAGAGAAACACTCTGATGTTGATGGCCTGTCTCACAGTGGTTCAGGTTGGTGCTTGTCTCTCCCTCTCTCTCTTTCTCCCTCTTTTGTAGGAGTTAAAGGGCGCGTACACTCCACTGATACAGCCAGTCTAAATATCACAACAAATGTAGACCGTTATAAAGGGTAATACATAAGAATGTACAACGTCAGAACAGAATCCCTAATCCCATGCAATGCACCTGATGCTCTCAAAGAAACCACAATTATTGACCCAAGAAAGTAACCAGACTCATTCCCTGAGCTCTGGAGCATGAGGCATATGCCGAGGGGGCTGTAGCATTGAGTGAGATTCAGAATTTGAAGGTTCAAGATGGTAGCAGGAGCCTTCTATAAAGTAAGAAGCAGGTAACAAAACAAATGTGCAGGTAAATGCCAAATACGGTAAGCGAACTGGGCTTATAGGAACTATACAACCAAGCAGATGCCAGGCATCTCGTTGCTGCTACTTGCCTGCTCAAATTATCCTGGATACAGTTTTTCTGTTGTTTTTATTAATGGCTTCTCTATCTCCTGTATCTGAGCTTCACCCGCCACTGTCCGGTCTTCTTCAGTTTTCACCAGGGGCGGCTCCTCCACTATGGCGGAGGAGCATCGCCCCACTGCTTTCTCGCAGTGCGAGAAGCCAAAACATAAAACGGTAATAACTTTAAGTTATTACCATTTTATGTTTGCTTTGCACAGGGCTGCTCTGCTCTCTGAGCAGGGCAGGGGAGGAGTGGTTTGCCCACTCCTGATGGCGCAAAGACACACACTGTATTACAGCATTGTGATTGGCTTAGGGGAGGGAGCCTGGCTGCCTGCTTCCTGTTCCTGTCGGAGACAGGAGAGCAGGAGGAGAGAAGACGCGCGACCCGGCGGAAAGGTAGGTTTTGATTCTTATTTTAATTATGATCCCCTTCCCGGTGCCACCCCCTCCTCACTGCCCGATCCACCCCGCGCCCGCCCCCCCTACTGCGAGCCATGCCGGCCGCTACTGGTTTTCATACTCTTAGGGCCCGATTCCGATCTCGCTCGGAAGGTCTCCGAATCGGATTTGACTTTACCGGACCCGATCCGTAGCCCTTGTTTACGACCGAATCGTACACAGGTCCGAACGACCATGTACAATGCGAAGACAGCGTAAGCGCTGACCGAATCGTTTCCGGACCCAAACCGCTCCGTACGTCTCGTTTGTAGACGAATCGTGCCGCGCAATGGAGCCGATTTCCGAGCGAGAGAGCGAGTACGATGTACGATTCGGACAGCCGCTTCGCCTCGGTCTCAGCGAGACGAAACGGCTGTTGGCAGCGTACTTCGGGGGGCCGTACCAGGCACCCCTTCAGCCGGGGCCCTCCGAATCTGTCACTGGGGGGTGCCCATGGGTCCCACCGATCCAAGCATGCGCAGTGTAGCGGGCACCCACAGGGTGTACGCATTTCCCCACCCACCCCTTTTCTGCTACGGGAGCCTGTGTACGCGTCTGTACACAGGCTCCCATAGAGTTCAATGGGAGACTGAGCGAACTGAGTCCATAGGCATACAGCAGCATCGTACTCGCTCGTTCCGACTCACGGAGCACGTCTCACTCGGAAAGCCCTCCGGATCCGAGTTGCACGGAGGGCTTTCCTAGCGAGATCGGAATCGGGCCCTTAGTCTTTTCTGCTGTATACTTACTGGTGTTTCCCTGAATTTGTTCTCATCTCAAATGTTATCCTGACAAATTGTACTATTGAAAACCCAAAGAGTGAACTTCGATCACAGATTACGAAAGAGAAATTGCCTGCCACATTGAAGACATCAAATAAATGGTTCGAAGAATAAAACCAAGACCTGGAAACATGCTAACTAGAAAGTTCAGAAGAGACAAATTGGATTATAAATCAGACATTGTCTCTACTTGGCAATATTTCTATGTCAAAAAAGAATTTAGCACAACAAGTACTAGAGTGATGAAAATAATTAATGTGAAAGATTGCCAATAGAAACACCTCAATAATTCATAGGGAGTAAGTATGTAATGATTTATTATAGCAATTATTCTATAGATTGTAAACCTGACCCCAGTGGCCTGGATATCATATGATCAAGTTAACCTATAAATTCAGGTCTGGAAAGCACAGAGGACAAGATTCAAGTGATGGCTAAAAAAGCAAATGTTTTGCTGAAGACCACTGGTGCAATGACTCACCAGACTAGGAAGAAATCTAAAAACTGTAATAGCGTTTTTCGAAATATGCAAAATGTGCAAATATCGTGTGGAAATTATTTTTGGAATGTTTTAGTTTTAATGGGGTATAGAGTTGTAACTGATAAACTGATAAAGTTGCACCTGAAACAAGTTAGCTAGGTCATTCAAAAGTCTAAATAATACCATGGCTAGTTATGCCACATTTTCGTGTAGTGTGCCATTATTTTAAAATTTGATGCAGTTTCTTGTATTCTGTTCAACTTCTCCTGCTCATTGCCCCTCCCAATCAGTGTCCCGCTGCAAAACCTTCTCTCCGCATGGTTCCATGGAGCAGCGAGTGAATGATGTCAATGCATTAGCCTTTTATAATATCTTGTTAGACAATGTGTATTGTGAATAAGGCTTCCATGATGTACACAAAGTGTCATTTTCATAAACTTCCACTGGATGTACCGCCGTAGACGTTAGTTTTATAAGCCATTGTTCATGAAATGTTTCATTTGTATTATACATCTTTGGATTGCAGTAGCTGAGGAAGCAATGGAATATTTCTCTTACCTTAAGAAATGGGTTAGTGCTAAATAATTGTGGAGTTTTTAATTATTACGTTGTTGTTCCTGATTTGCCAAATGTGCCCCCTAACCATGATCATACCATGTTGAATTTGCAGAATCTATTAATAGCTTGTGTGATTTTGCTATAAAACCTTTGGGATTTTGTATTGCATGGGATTTTTGCCTTTGCGATTTTATGGGATTACTTTGCCATTTTCCTTGTAGGTGACCTGACATGCTCTCTGTACTCTTCATGAGTCTGACAGTTAGAATTTTTTCTTACAATAATGCTTAACTAGGGGTTTTGTGATTTTGCATTATTTCTGTACTACTGCACTGGGCCTTTATGGTGATTTATGCTTTGCCTCCCTTGTACCGCCTTTTGATTATTCTGTAATAATAAACCCTTTTACTTATTTTTTATATGGAACTCTATCCTTTATGCATCTAATATTTTTATTCCGTTCTACTCTGCTATAATTGTGCTTTTACTGATGAGAAGTACAGTCTCTAACCGCTATCCTGGTAAATATTGGGGTGATCAAATATTGGGGTTCAGGTGATTATTGGGGTTCAGCTCCCACAGCAGCATGACACAAAACTCACGATCAGTATTTCAGATTATCAATGTACTAGATTTGTAGAACAGATTTTACAGAAAGGCATAGAGAAATCTATGCATTAAACAATTCTTTCAACACTAGGAAAACAAGTAGAATGTCGGTGGGCTCACATAAAAACAGTTTAATCCCAAATTACTCTTTGAACCATCTTTCAAACATAACATGTTGGATTGTTTTGCAAATATTTTCAAAATCAATTTAAAACAACTTTCCCATAAAACACACAATATGATCAACAATGTGACAACTAAAAACGTGCTTACTTGCAAAGATGAGTGAATAACGAGAAAATAACAAATACTGATAATCTTCTTACTCTACAAAATGCATAAAGATGTAAACAGTCCTCCAGATAGACTCTTCATCTCAAGTGTGGGCTCCATCCAAAAACCTTTAAGGACACACTTTGATAACTTTATCCAACAAATTGCATAAGGGTGTGCAGACATAATAGGAAACAGGACACTACACATTTCCTAAACAGCCTCCATTAAATATAAGTAGAGTATCAGAACAACTTGTGGTTCTGAGCAATAGACGTAACTGCACATTACATCTCCATATCTCACAAAGACGTACTAAAGATCATTGAAAATTATCTAATTTGCAAGAAGAATAATGGGGCAGATGAGGTGATCTTACTTGTACTCATGACGTACAGCCTAGATTGCAACTACTTGACTTCCATGCACTTGGTAACTTTTACCTGCAGGTTACAAAGCCCACTGTGGGCTCTTTGGCTGCTGCAGCATACTGAAATACATTCACATGAAGATCTTAAGCGCAGTACATCCTAAATAATGAGGATGGGAAACCAGGATTGAAAGTATGTCTGAGACTCAACGCTTTTTAATCTAGTATTTCAATGTACCAGGGAGCAACTTGAAAAGAACTTACAAAATGTCAGTATGTATGCATGAAAGAATCACACTCACACAATTGATTGATAAAAACCCAGCACATTTCCTAGATATGTGTGAGAATCCAGTAAAAGAGGGTATTAAGATCCAGGGGAGTTAGGGGCTGAGTTTACGTCATAGCAGGACATTTCAACCAGCTCACAAACAGTGGTTCCATTCAGAGGGCTTGACGGTCTGTAATACCTGTGTATGGATGCAGGTACTGAGCAGGAGGAGGGCTGTACGGGGCAGACTCAGAGCTAGGCCAATAAGATTGTCAGGATTACAGAACCTGGCACTTCCAGTGCAGCATATGAATCATCATTTATAGAACCACTACCTCACAACTTTGTTGGTTGTATGATTCCAGCAGATTTTTTGTTTATTCACCTGCACCTTTGATTCCCCCCAAACCCCCTCTCCTGTGAGTTTTCCTTCCCTTTAGTGTTCCAAGCATTGCTTCAACTCTGCATAGCCCCTCTGTGTTTCTGTGAAGAGTTCCTTGACATGCAGGCTGTGTACATTCAATCAATAAATCAATAAGGGGAATTATAAGCACACTACTCACCCGTGAGGGTCTCAAGGCGCTGGGGGTGGGGGGGACAGGGGGGCAGCAGTTCCGTTCAGTCAAAGAGCCAGGTCTTCAGAGCCTTCCTGAAGGTGTTCAGGGAAGGGGCGCGTCTGATGTCGGTCGGGAGCTCGTTCCAGGTCTTGGCCGCGATGCAGGAAAAGGATCTTCCCCCTGCTCTGGCTCTGTGGATGCATGGGGTTTCGGCGAGGAAGAGGTTGGCGGAGCGGAAGTTTCTTTTGGGTACGTGGAGGGAGATTCTGTCATTGATGTATTGGGGTCCGGTGCTGTGTAGGCATTTGTAGGCGTGGGTGAGTATCTTGAAGGTGACTCTTCTCTCAACGGGGAGTCAGTGGAGCTTGCGTAGGTGTCGACTGATGTGTTCGTGTCGAGGGATACTGAGGACGAGTCTGGCGGCGGTGTTCTGTATCGTCTGGAGTTTGCGGAGTAGAGACTTGTTGATACCGGCGTAGAAGGCGTTTCCGTAGTCCAACCTGCTGGTAATGAGTGCGTGAGTGGCTGTATTCCTTGCCTCGGGGGGATCCATTTGAAAGTCTTACAGAGGATGCGGAGGGTGTTGAAGCAGCTGGAGGCGATGGCGTTAACCTGTCGGTTCATGGAGAGGGAGGAGTCGAGTACAATGCCGAGGTTTGTGGCATGGTCGGTGGGCGTCGGAGGGCTGCCGAGGGCAGTGAGCCACCAGGTTTTGTTCCATGCTGATGGGGTGTTTCCGAGGACGAGGACTTCTGTCTTCTCCGAGTTGAGTTTTAGGCAGCTGTTGCTCATCCAGGCTGCGACGTCCTGCATTCCTTCCTGGAAGTTGAGTCTGGTGGTGGCGGGGTCCTTGGTGAGGGAGAGGATGAGCTGGGTGTCGTCGGCGTAGGAGACTATGCTGAGGCCGTGCTGTCGGACGATGGCAGCGAGGGCAGCCATGTAGATGTTGAAAAGGGTTGGGCTTAGTGATGATCCCTGTGGGACTCCGCAGTTGATTTCTGTGGGTTCAAAGAGGAAGGGTGGTAGTCAGATCCTTTGGCTTCTGCCGGTGAGGAACGATCGGATCCAGTCAAGGGCGGTGCCTTGTATGTCGGCGTCGTGTAGTCTGGCTGTGAGTGTGCGGTGGGAGACGGTGTCGAAGGCTGCTGATAGGTCGAGTAGAATCAGAACTGCTGTGTGGCCTTGGTCGAGGAGGGTGCGGATGTCATCGGTAGCAGCAAGTAGGGCGGTCTTGGTGCTTTGGTTGCTGCGGAATCCGGATTGAGAAGGGTCGAGGATGGCGTTGTCTTCGATGAACTTTGTCAGTTCTGCGTTGACGTCTTCTCAGCGACTTTCGCCGAAAGGGGAGGAGCAAGATGGGCCAGTAGTTTTTTAGGTCCGTCGGGTCTGCTGAGGACTTCATGAGCAGGGGGCCTGACTTCTGCGCGTTTCCAGTCATCAGGGAAGGAGCCGTCTTGAGGGTGGTGTTGATGGTGCATTGTAGTACGGGTGCAATGGCGGTGGCGGCTCTGTGGTATATGTGTGGAGGCCAGGGGTCTGTGGGGGCCCCGGAGTGGATGCTTTTCATGGTCGCGGCTGTCTCTTTGGTTGTGATCGGTGTCCAGGCGGAGATGGTGGGCTGGCTGGCATTGTCGGAGGGAGGGCTGGCTGCGGGGTCAGGCGTATGGTTGTTGAAGTTGTCGTACAGGTTCTTTATCTTCAGATGGAAGTAGGATCCAAGTTTGTCGCAGAGGCCCTGGGAGGGGGTGATGTCCGTGGCTTCGCTGTGGGGCTTGGTGAATTCCTGGATGACGCTGAAGAGTTCCTTTGAGTTGCTGGAGTTGGCGATGATTCTGTTGTGGATGAAAGACCTTTTGGTGATTCTGATGCGTTGATGGTATTCAGTCATGGCGTCCTTGTAGGTGGTGTAGTTTTCAGGTGTCTTGCTGTTTCTCCAGTTCTTCTCCAGGCGTCTGCAGGTGCGTTTGGCTTCTTGGAGGTCGGTGGTGAACCAGGCGGCTTTCCTGGGGCGCTGCTTGTCGGGGTTGCGTAGCGGGCGAGCTTGTCTGCGCAGTTGGCGATCCAAGTGTGGAATTCCGTGGCTGCGAGGTTGGCGTTGGTTGCAGCGGTGGGGGTGTTGCCGTTTAGGGTGGAGTTCAGTTGTTCCTTGGTGACTTTGCTCCAGTTCCTTCTCGGTGGGCGCGGAGCAGGTTCGGGTGGCTTGGGTTTGTTGACGAGGAAGTGTACGCAGTGGTGGTCGGTCCAAGGGGGTTGCGTGGTGTGACTGAAGTGGATGCTGCTACCTCCAGTGAAGATGGGGTCGGGAGTGTGTCCTGCCTTGTGGGTCGGTGTGGTGACGAGTTGTTTTAGTCCGATTTTGGCGAGGTTGTCATGGAGGGTGGCGGAGTTGGGGTCGCTGGGGTTGTCGAGGTGGAAGTTCTGGTCTCCGATGAGTAAGTAGTCCGCGGCGGCGATGGCGTGGGGTGCGATGAGTTCGGTGATGGAGTTGGCGAAGAGGGCCTGGGGGCTCTGTAGGCGAGGGTGCCTCGGAGTGTGGAGTTGGGGCTGGTCTGGACCTGAGAGTGCAGGTGTTCGGCGGCGGGGAAGTTTTCGCTGGAGGTGGTGAGGCAGAGGGAGTTTTTGTGCGCGATGCCGATGCCTCCTCCCGGGTGGTTGGGGCGGTCCTTCCTCTGGATCTTGTACCCGTCCGGGATGGCGATGGCGATGTCAGGGGCCGAGGAGGCGTTGGTCCAGGTTTCAGTGAAGAAGGCGACGTCGGGTGAGAGTGAGTCCAGGAGGTTCCAGATTTCCACGGTGTGTCTGTGCATGGAGCACACGTTGAGGAGGATGCATCGTAGGGCGTCGGTGTCGCCGGTTCTTGCGGCCGGGGCGGTGGTGGTGAAGGACTGGCGGCAGTTGTGGCAGGAGAACTGACCGTGGGTCGTGTTCAGCGTGGCCTGCTGGCAGCTGTTGTTCCATCCGGGGTTGAGTGCGAGGAGGGTGGAGGCGTCATATCGGTGGATGCCTCAAAATCCAGGGTCCCTGGCGCTGGTTGCGGTAGGGTCGCAGACGGGCGCAGGCGGGCTTGCCTTTGGCACACCTTCGGCGCACCAGCGGCGCAACCGCACAGCGGCCGCCATAAATAGGGAAGGGGGGAGGGACTTGCAGCTGGGAGGCGGGAGCGGGAACAGGCAGGGTGGAGGGGACGCAGCCGCGGGAGTGACAAGGGGCAACGCTACAATGCAACAATACAAAAACAATAGTCAACAAGGGGCAACGCTACATTGCAACAATACAAAAACAATAGTCAACAACAGAAGACTCAAAAAAAGGCACGAGTTGGAATATAGTGGAAAAAAAGGTTAAAACACACCAGGAGCAGGAGCAGGGAAAACAGGCCGAGCGGAGCGAAGCGAGCACGAGGTGGACCTGGGCAGCCTCGAACACCTACCAGGAGAAGGTGGATGAGGTGCACGCAGACAGCGGAGCTGCTGGGGAGAGTGCAGTTCTAAGTCCAAGAGGTGAGAGGACTTGCACATTCTCCCACTACTAGTTCCATGCTGTCCCCACCTTGGTGTTCAGGTGCTCCTGGAGGTTGTTAACTGCTGTGACCATTGGAGCATCAAGTAAACTGTGGCTAAACTAGCATGAGCAGAGAGGGAGGTTATGCAAGTATTACAGAGTAACTATATACAACTTCTCACCATATTCCTGCGGTTTCGTATCCGCTATCAGAGTATCCTCCTATTGAAGAACCATAGTGAGTGCTTTCCACCTTGATCTCTGCACAAGGCCTGTCACATAGAGAGATGAGACGTGTATCTAGAGTGTCTCTCTCTCTTTTTCTCAAACTGTCATTTTCCTTTGGGGAGATTATGTTGGAATTAGTCTAGAGCCCAGCTCACTTGTCTCCTTAGAGAGTAGGATTAGAGTATTCTCATCAGAGCTCATGTCATCTTGTTACCTTCAGGTTACAAATCGTACCACTTAGCAGTCTCGGGTAGAAACTCAGAGTGGTGGTTCCTTACAATCAGAGGTGAGGTAAAAGCATTGTGAAGCAGGCTAGGCTGCAGCCAAGAGCCCACGAGGAACGAGGGACCGAACCAGCGGCATGCTGGTCAAAACACTGTCAAGGGTGGTGAAGTCCACTTTTCAGAGGAGGGGGCTTAGACAGCATACAACCGATTATCCATTGCAAGAGAGAAAAGGGAGTATGCCTATCACTAACCATTCAAAGCCCTGGGGGTAAGGAATGGGAGGAGGGAGGTGTTAAGAAGCATGCCAGGAGATACAGATTACTGCTTAAGTCTCAGCAGGCATGGGGGAGCAATAGTCCAAACTCACTCAGGCTAAGTCCATCTCAGTGAAGGATGGCAGACCTTGCAAATTATTGGTGTTGTCTAGAGTGAGGCTTTGTGCAGGTGGAGAAGCACACAGAAGAGAGTGTGTGCCGGGACTTGTAGTTCTTCCAGTGTGCCGTGTCAGACCCCATTTGGGGGGGCACTGGGCAGACAGGGGCTACTGGGCATCAACTTTGTTGGTAGAGGTCACTTGTCACTGGTGTCCTGGGTCTGTGCCACTGTGGCTCTGCATACTGGGCCAAATACTTCCTTTCTGCACTTGACTCTCAGGGTATTGAGGGCAAACACTCAAAGGCTTCTCATGGATGTGGCATGGGGGAAGGGAAGAGTTCAGAACTCAACAAACATCAGACACAATAAATGTGCTACCCATCCCAGTGTTTATTTTAGTAATAAGAAAGTATGATATTCAGCTGCGGCCCGTGCAGGTAAGAGCGGTGGGGCGGTGGGGCCGGATGGGGGGTGGGGGATTTCGACAGACGACCACGAGGGAAAATGAAATAAAGAATTAATTTTACCTCTTCGTCGTCTGTCGAAATCCCCCTCCACCCGGTCCCACCGCTCTTACCTGCACAGGCCGCGGCTGATGATATTATAAGATATGACCCATTTCAGTGGGGCTCAGTTGCAATGTTCTAATCCCAACTACGAGGCCTAGTTAAGTGACCCACCAGCTAAGGCACCTTCTCCCCATACTAGGAGTGGTTATCATGTCTATCAGTCTTCTGCTCTAGTCATAGATTACAGTATAATAAACAGTTGGTCACAGTAGCAACAATTCAACAATACGAAAAAATAATACATAATGGCATTCACAACACCAAATTTGCAAAATTCGCAGTGGATGCGATTTATTTTCAAGGTATAAATCACTTCTTATAGACAACGCAGTTGTTCATACATTGTGGAACATGATTGTATATGAAACAAAGGTGCTCAGGTGTAGGGTGGTGGAGCAGTAAAAATAAAAAATTTTAACCCCTAACAAATTATATAATTAATTAATTAAAAATGTTCGTTTAAATGTATTAATCAACATTGTATATGTGGGAATGGTAATATGCCAATGTATGTGCTAAATAATCTATTAATGAATGTCCGTGTGTCTAATCATAACGTAAGAATAAAAAGCGTACTAAATAAAATAAATGCATGTTTGTGCTTCATAGAAATAAAATGTGTCGTTGCAAAAAACAATAGTGATGGTAAGTAAGGAGCAGCTTAAAATGTCGCTTTTGCTAGGTAACAACTAATTGGGGTACGTAGACGGGAGGGAAACGAAAGGGATATTTTTCTCTATTTAATTATGTTTTGTTTGCCTCAAATTAGTGCTTCTAAAGTAGAACCGAGTGGCGAGATAAAATGGCCGCCAGTGGGAAGATGTGCGCAGGCGCAAGGGGACACGTGGTACGGGATGAGATTGATGAAATCTGGAGCCTCGTGATGTCTCTGAGAGGCTAGGATGCAAGAAATGGTCAAGGCTGGTGTGACCTAATTGAACTGATAGTGTGCCGTGAGGATCAGGAGAGAGTCCGTGGGAAAGGAGCCCAAGAGAAAGGACAATGACTGCGGAGTTCTTGAATGTGTCAAAAGAAGATACAAATGGACTGATCGAATCGGATGGAAATGTTTAAGCGTATGGGAAAGGAAATGATCCAAGGACCCTTGAATCCAAAAGAACTTGATTAAAGAATGAATAAGCTGACATGTATGGACCAATGAGAGAAAAGCGTGATATTAAGGTTGCAACAGTTAGTTAACAAAGTTAGAATTGGGGTATAAGAGGGCCTACTCTTAGTGGGAGGGGGTCAGTTCCAGGAGAGTTCCAGAGAGTTCCAGTCAGAGTTCCAAGCAGTTCGAGAGTCATGGTTGCAATAGAGAAGACGGGTTGCAGGTAGCTGATGCTGACGAGCTGAAGTTGCTGTTGCTGTCTTAACTTTACAGT
Source organism: Calotriton arnoldi (assembly GCA_963921515.1). Taxonomy (NCBI): domain Eukaryota; kingdom Metazoa; phylum Chordata; class Amphibia; order Caudata; family Salamandridae; genus Calotriton; species Calotriton arnoldi. Next base: position 2,971,033 of record CAWUFW010000911.1, on the reverse strand, counting down.
TGAGTATGAGAATCAGGCTATTTCTAATCCCAAAGTTAGGTTAGAAATCATTAGGCTAAATTAGGAAGCTAGGCAGGTAACTAAGGTTTTTGGCTTCATGACAAAATTTCCTTTCTGCAATAAATTGATTATGCTTAATAAAATTGTGAATTTAAAAATGAATAATTGAATAAAGTATTAAATCTTTTCATGCTTTTAAAATTATATAAAATTTAAGATTCTTTAAAAACCAAAATGACTCAGTGGTTATTTTCCTAAATGATTGTGACATGAGTAATTGGTTGATTGTGATTCAGCTGGTCTTAATCACTATGAACTAATTTCTTAAATGAATGATTCATCGACAAAACAATGAGCAGGAATATCTTAAGAAATAATTAAAAGAAAGTGACAAATTAAGGTAAATAGATATCCTTGCTCTTCCAGCGGTACACAAAATGGTGTTCTCCATTTAGTTCTCATGCTTCTCCTAGGAGTACAGAATTTCATAAAGGTGTAAAAGGAAATCCAGGAGTGTGTGTGTGTTTAGGCGATGTTTATGGGCCCCATCGTCATGTGGATATGAGAAATATAGTTTGCCCCTGGATGACCTATAAGTAACCTGGGAGGAGGATAGTTTTTATTGTACGCGCTGCATCAGATTTCTTGGTAGCAGAGTTATGGTTTTCTATAGATTAGTTTAGTGATTATTGTTTATTGATTATTGATTATTTGATGACTAACACTATATGTTGAGTCGCGTTATGTTATATGTAAGTTTTCACGCTTCTGGGATGTAGGAAGTGGAACACGTGTGGCAAGAGAAGTCACATGGAATTTGGTACATGGTCTGAATTCATTTTTGGTTATAACGCAGGTTGTGTTATGTTAGGGATTTCGGTGTGAAAAGTGTGTAAATGAAATAGCAAATCACGTTTACTTGTGAAACTTTGGCCTTAATTCTCAGGAGCCTAGTCTCCACATGTGTCTTATCCCCAGAGAAACGAGTAAATTGTTTGTTTGAAAGAAGGGTAAGGTAGAGGGAAGTGCTACTTTATCGGCAAAAGCAAATAATTCTGTGGTAGGGTAGAGGTAAGCGCTGCCTACTGGAAAAACAGGATTCTTGTGTAAAAGGACAAAGCTGTCACTTTGTTTAGCGAATCAGACTATGGAATTGTTTATTTGTTGTAACTAACGAAGAAAACTGTAAAAAGAAAAATTGCCGATAAATTTTGTAAAGGAGGGGTAAAGAGTAGAAGTGACGTGAAAAAGTGCCGCGCTAGGATTGGTCAGTGCACTAGTCACGTGAATACAGAGCAGGAGTGACGTAGAAAAGTGCCGCGCTAGGATTGGTTGGTTCGCGGACGGTGGAAATTGTTCTGATTGGTACGTTAGTGTGAATCGCGCTGTAATTGGACGAAGTTCCGTACACAGAAACAGCGTTAGAGTAAAGAGAAAACAAATAGAAAACATGCCATATTACGAGTATGAAAGGGAGAGAACGTCATGGACAACGAAATTAAAGAATTTCTTTAAGAAACACAAAAAGGTTGTGACTAGAGAGGGACAAGTAATTCCTCCGCCAAAATCAGCAGCTTCACATATGATGCTGAAATATGGATATCATCAGTCGTGCATATGGTTGGATAATTGGGTAAAATATACAAAGAATGATGGAGCATTGGCTTTTCCTGAAAATGGTTCTTTTAATGTAGCGATTTTACGGAATTTAAAAGAAAAGATGCTTAAATTGGAACCTAGACCTAGACCGACACAGTTTGAGGCTTTAACAGAATGGGAAGATGAGATGTACGAGAAAGAAAGATTCAGAGGTATGAAAGGTTATGAGTTCGTGCCCGGAAGAATGTGGGGAATGAATCATGAGGACAGAATAAAACGATGGAGATGTGCTAACATGACAGGAGGTTTGTTTCCAGCTTTTACAGTTGAGGAAGGGACTAAGAAAAAACGGACTGAGAAAAAGAAACATTTAGAGAGAGAAAAGTATATGCATGAGAGCGAAACGGATGACGAGTTGCTGGAAGATATATTAAATAAAAATCCACCTCCGTATCAGCAGAATTCTACAGTGGTGACACCAAATGCGCCACCAATAGAAGCTATGCGAAATGAAAGTCCAGAAAAAAGACAAGAAATAAATAGGTCACAAGAACAAATAAGAACTTCCCAAATTGAGGGAATAGAAAATGATAGTGCAAGAGAATTGGCAAGGACAACAAAAGAACTAACTGAGAAAATTAGAGAATTAACAAAGAATATGGAAGCAGTTACCGTACCCGTAACAATAGGTCCAGTAATACCAGTTTTCGAGAATCAGAAAATTGATGAACGATCTTTGGTGATTCCCTTGAGTTCGCAATTCCAAAGAGAAAAGGAAAGAATAGAAACAAGTCCAGGTACGAGCAATTTGACTAGTGCTTACAGACCAAGTCCACCTGAAAATTTGACAGTGAATGAGTGTAGCGGTAGGAAAATGCCTATGGTAACTGAATCTGCAACGGTGACACCTGAAAAGAGTGGAAATTGGACAGAAATAAATAGTACTCCTATAGGTCCGACTCCTGATGAGTTAAATGAGTGGATAAAAGCTTTTAAAATAAAAGAAACGGAAGAAAAACCATTAGATGTGATCAGATTGAAGATTGACATGGAAGAATTAATTCTAGGAACGATTGGTACAGAAAAGATAAAGAATTATCAGGATGAGGAAATAATGTTTCTGTGCAAAAGTATAACATGGAGAGCAAAGAATTTACATGACAAACTAGAAGAAGTGGCCGGTGAGATTGGAATAGATTTTGCAAAAGTAAAAACGTTGCAGAAACCATACAGAGTAGATTTTTGTGAAAAAGATATTGAAAATTTGAATACAGCAGGGAGGCTGACACAGATAAAAGAGTTGATTGTTTTGTTGAGAAAATGGGGTGATGTGGACAGATGGAAGGTTAGATGGACAAAGAAGAATGAGAAAAGTGTAGACAAAGGTTCATTGGCTTTTATGATAACAGAAAAGGAACATGTTGTTAAAGAGTACCCTATGAGAGAAACTCCAGGTGGTAGTTATGTGCATGTTCCCTGGACTAGGCAGGACATCCTGTCATTTACAAATGACTTTCCAAAGTTAAGAGAAAAGCCAGTTGAGTGGTACCGACAGGTAGAAAGGTTTGTAAAGGTCTCGAAAGTGTTGTGGATAGATTTGGATGGATTGTTTGACATAGTGGTACCAACGGATCTATGGTCAGAATGTAAGATTACAGTTGACTGGCCAACTACAGAATATCCAAGAGATCCTAAGACAGGAGCTCCAGGACCAGATGTGATGAAGAAATATGACAAGGTGATTACCTTTTGAAAAATAAGATTCCTCCAAAAGAGACAGATTGGGTTAAGATTGATAGAACTACACAGGAAAGCAAGGAGAGTGTACATGCATATTATGAGCGATTGTTGTTGGTTTTCAAACAGTATAGTGGTTATGAGGAATTAAGTGAGAAGGATATGAGTCATTTTGTATACCGATTTGTATTTGGCTTGAAACAAGAAATAAGTGATATGATTAAGCAACATATGATAAACTGGCAGAATGCAAGTGTAGATGAGGTGCTGAGGTATGCTAAGTATTGTAGTGATGAAATAGAGAGTAAACAGCGTAAGTTGAAAGAAAAAGCAATGTGGGCACAAGTGAAAGTGGCAGAAAAACAAGAAGCTCAATTGGATAATAATAATGGAAACGAATCAGGACAAAATAAGATGCGACCAAATATAGGTAAAGGAAAAGGACAAGTGAGTCTAGAAGAGGCAAAGAAGAAATGGCCATGTCATAATTGCGGAAAATTAGGGCATTGGAGAAATGAGTGTAAGTTCCCACCTAAACCTAATCCGGAACATCAATCATTAACTCCACAGGTGCAGAATGAGGTAGTTGTTCAACAAAGTCAGGTGCCACAACCACCACTTCCCAACACTGTTAACCAGCAAAGATACAGTACAGAAACAGGATTCTACGGAGGAGAGCAGGTAACACAGTTGCCGAGAGCAGCTAACATTTCCCAGTATTGGTTGCATCAGAGTGAGGATGACCCAGATGAAAGTTTCTGACGGTGCGCAAGAGAGGGGAAAGAGTGCGTGCTTGGCGCAACTCTAGAGGTAGATCAGTCTGGTCCCTTTGTGGATGGAGAAGTGAATGGAGCAAACGTAACATTCCTTGTCGATACTGGAGCTACCCGTTCTACTGTTAGGTCAGTGGAAATTCCGAACCTTCCTCTCTCAGGTGAATGCATCCAAGTGGTAGGAGTTGCCAATCAGCAGATTAAAACCCCACTTACTGAATTGGTAGAAGTAAAAATTGGTTCTTTTAGGAAAATGCATAAATTTGTAGTGTGCGATTGTAGTCCTGTAAATCTTCTAGGTCGTGACCTCTTGTGTAAAATGAATTGCACAATTTATTGTACACCAGATGGAATTGGTTTTCAGACTTCAGATGAAGATGCTTTGTATAAAGTAACTTTGATGAATCAGGAACCTGAAATGAATGGGTTGTTTCCTGCATTTGATGCAGGAAAACTTCCAGAAGAGTTAAGAAGTGCAGTGAAAGAAAGTGTGTGGGATTTTACAGGAGAAGACATTGGATTAATGAGAGAAGTTGATCCTGTAAAAGTGACAGTGAAAGAAGGGATAAGTTATCCAAACACGCCACAGTACAAATTAACTCCAGAAATAATTGAAGGAATAACTCCTGTGATAAATAAGATGATTGAACAGGGAATTCTGAAAGAAATCATGAGCAGTCCATGTAATTCACCTATTATGGGACTGAAAAAGCCAAATGGAACATACAGAATAGTACAGGATTTGAGAAAGATCAACAAAATAGTTGTACCATGCTGTCCAATAGTGCCAAACCCTGCAGTGATTCTATATCAAATTCCGCATGAAGCTGAGTGGTACACTGTGATAGATTTGTGTCATGCATTTTTCTCTATTCCTTTGCATCCAGATAGCCAGCCATTATTTGCATTCCGTTTTGGAGAGCGTATTTTGGCATGGTGCCGAATTCCTCAGGGGTATACAGAGAGCCCCTCAATTTTTAATCAGATTCTAAAGAAATCTCTGGAAGATTTAAAAATGCCAGAAAAATCAGTGATGGTGCAGTATATCGATGACCTATTGGTGGCATCGAAAACCAAAGAGGCATGTGTAAGTGACACAATTGCTTTACTGAACCATTTGGAGAAAAGAGGACATAAGGTGTCCCCTTCAAAATTACAGTTTTGTCAGAAAGAAGTCCAGTATTTAGGACATAAAATTGAGAAAGGAGTGCGGAAAATAGCGACAGAAAGAGTAAGAATGATTCAAGGAATGAGAGCACCAATGACTCAAAGAGAGGTAAGAATGTTTTTGGGAATGGTTGGATATTGTCGACAATGGATAAGTGGATTTTCTTTGATTGCAAAACCATTACAAAAATTGACAAAGAAAGATGTAAAAGACCCTTTTGAGTTAAACAAAGAAGAAATGAAATCTTTCAAAGAATTGAAAAGGAAACTGTGTGAGGCCCCTGCATTAGGCATGCCTGATTATGAGAAAGATTTTGAGTTATACTGCAGTGAAAGAGATGGATGTGCATTTTCAGTACTAGTACAAAAACATGGCACCATGAAGAGGCCTATAGCTTACTTTTCAGCTGTTTTAGATCCTATAGCAAAGGCATTGCCTGGATGTTTGAAAGCAGTTGCTGCTACTTGTGTAAGTCTGGAACAAAGTGAAGGTATAGTGATGGGGTATCCACTGAGAGTATATGTTCCCCATTCAGTAGAAATTCTTTTGACAAGAACAAAAACACAGTACATGACACATAGTCGGCTGACTAAGTACGAAAAAGTCATCTTGAGTGCAGAAAATGTGACCATAGATAGATGCATAAATGTAAATCCTTCGACTTCATTGCCAGATGAAGAGAGTATAATTGAACAAGATGAAGTAGATCATGATTGTCTGAATGTGCTGGAATATTGCACAAAACCAAGAGCTGACATAAAAGATGAACCGTTAAAGGAATCCGATTATGTCATGTTTGTAGATGGTTCATGTTTACGCACAAAGGAAGGAGTGTTAAGCGCAGCTTATGCAGTATGCACAGTGGCAACTGTAATGGAAGCGTCTTGTCTGAAAGGAGTTAGGTCTGCCCAAGTTGCGGAACTAATTGCTTTGATTCAAGCATGTAAATTGGGGAAAAATGTACGAATCACGATTGTGACCGATAGCCAATATGGTTTCGGCATCGTACATGATTTTGGCCAGATTTGGTCACAAAGAGGATTTTTGACATCTGCAGGAACACCTATCAGAAATGGAGATTATGTTAAAAAACTGCTTGAGGCGATACAGCTGCCTAAACAAATAGCTGTAGTGAAGTGCAAGGCGCATAAGAAAAACGAAGATTACATAGCGGTTGGCAATAATTATGCTGACGAGATCGCTAGATATTGTGCGGAAAACATGGCGTCCCTGAACAGAAATAGAGAAAGGGAGCATGTCTCTTGTCCTTTGCTTTTCACTAATGCAGTCGAAACATGGGATGAAGTAAGGCAGTTACAAGAAACAGCAAGAGATGAGGAAAAGGATTACTGGATTAAAGCAGGATGTAGAAGACAGGAAGATAATGGAGTGTGGGTATACAGAGATGAAAGACCAGTTATGCCTGATAGCATGATTGCAGACATGGCACGGATGTACCATGGACAAGCTCATATTGGGAGAGATGCAATGATCAGACTTTTTAGACAAACTTGGTATAATCCAAAATTCAGAGCCATTGCTGAAAGTCTTTGTCAAAGATGTCTTATTTGTCAACAATTTAACCCAGGAAGAAAAACAGTAGTGAGTCTAGGAACAATAGGACGAGAAGGAGGTCCATTCACAAGGATACAGATGGATTTTATTGAGATGCCCCCTAGTAACAGATTAAGATATGTTCTGGTGGTCGTCTGTTTGTTCTCTCGTTGGGTGGAGGCATACCCCACAAGAAGGAATGATGGAACAACAGTGGCAAAACTTATGCTACGAGAGTTCATTCCGAGGTATGGTTTTCCAGTCACAGTTGAGACAGATAGAGGAACACATTTTCAAAATGAGTTGATCCAATTGATTTGTGAAGCATTGAGTATTAAACAAAAACTACATTGTGCTTACAGACCCGAAGCTTCTGGGGTAGTAGAGCAGATAAATGGAACGATTAAAAACAGATTAGGAAAAATGTGTCAAGCTACAGGACTCAAATGGCCAGATGCACTGCCTCTTGTTCTGATGACCATCAGAAGCATCCCTGAAAAGAAAACGGGACTCAGTCCTCATGAAATGATCATGGGACGAGCAATGAGACAAGCCCACGTACCAGTCAACAAGTTATTGACAATAACTGATGATCTAATACTGGATTATTGCAAAGGACTGGCTGATGTGGTGCGTTCTGTGTTTCATCAGGTTGGACCGGATGCGACCACTCTTGAAAGAAAACCAGCCCACGACTTGAATCCAGGAGACTGGGTCCGTATTAAAGTCCACAGGAGAAGAAACTGTCTAGTTCCGCGTTGGGATGAGCCAAGACAGGTAATCCTAGTAACAACGACTGCTGTCAAGTGTGCAGGAGTAAAGAACTGGGTTCATGCCAGCCACACAATCAGAATTCCAGAACCTACAGATCGACATGTGAGTCGGCGTCTGGAAGTGTGGGATAAAAGTTTAACGGCGGGAACAACCAAGATAAAAGAAAGGGTGCCAGAACTTGAAGATCGACCTGAAAGTCGACATCTGGAGACCCCAACGGAAAACACCTCTAGAGAAGAAGAGGAACAAGAAGAAGAAGAAGAAAGAAATTCAGAAGTTCCAGAACTTGAAGATCGACCTGTAAGTCGACATCTGGAAATATCTGACACAACTTCAGGATCTGATGATTCAGCTGCAAATTGGGAAGAATTCCGAAAGGGAACTTGGGGTTATAAACCAATTAGAGAAGAAACTGAGCAAGAAATTGAGTTAGATGAACAACCAAGTACAAGTTATGGTGGAAATCCTTCAGAAACAATATTAATAGATGAAGTAGGGAAAGAAGTACACAAAAAGTTAGAAAATCGAGAAGAACCCCGAGGAGCAATAGGGATAGATAGAGAAACAGGAGAACAGGGAAATTCAGAAGCAGATAAGGAGGAAAACACCAAATCGGAAGAACCCCGAGGAGGGACAGTGATAAGGGAAAACAAAAAGGAGAAGACAGATCCACCAGTAGGAGATGACGAGATTATAAGTTTCAAAATAAGAAACAATAGTGAGACAGTTGAAACAGAAACAGAAGAAAGTGGAGGAGAGGAAAAAGCAAAGACTGAATCAAGAAAAAGAAATTGGAGATCGGAAAGAGAAGAAAGAGAGGGTGAGGTCAAAAGGCCAAGAAAAGGAGATAATTGGCCCAACAGCTATGTAAGAAAATTGAGATATAGAATAATAAGAGCAGAAGATGAAGATGCTGAACAAGTAAATGAAGTAACAAGTCAAAAGGGACAAGAAAAACCCAGTGGAAAAAGATTACAAAAGTCCAAAAGGACAAGGAAAATAAATTCAAAATTTAAGTCACCTGAGTGGCTGTATATTGCACTAACAGATTACAAAGGAGAAGAAGAAAACACTCACGGAAACCAGAGACTGAGAAGTCGGATGGGAAAAGGTGAGATGCAACAAAAGGACTGAAGTGAAGACTTAAAGTGCTTCTGACGGACGTGACAATTTACTGGATGTGACAAATCACCGGATGTGACAACGAAAGAATTCTGGAGAGAATTAAAGAAAGTACTAAGCAAAGACTTTTTGGAAGCAGAGTGGCGTCTAAGTCATTTTGAGGTGTAGTGACACAATTTTCTGAAAATTTAACAAATAGAAAAAGAAAAATGGAAAATAATGAGAATAGAAGAAATAAATGTGAATTTGTAAAGAGATGGTGCAAAATGTGCTGCTTTTGTACAGGGTTATTAATGACCATATGGATAGTTTTAGCAATCACAATTCCAATTAGCGTGGCTGTGATAGAAGCAAAGAATGATACTAAACAAGAAAAAGAAACTAATATTAAAGAACAAGTTGTTTTAAGAAGTAGTGCAGAGTTGCATAAGGATAGGTCAGTAACAGATTTCTCAAAGAATGTTTTTACAAAATTGTTGTATGAGTATGTAAAAACAATGGAAGTGAGAGATTGTTATGTTTGTATGCAATTGCCTGCATCAGTATCTGAAGGTGTGACTTATCATCACTTACCTTTGACTTATGGAATAACATGTAGTGTAATAGCAAGTTTATTTTATAAAACAGGTAGATTAGAATCTTATTATACTGATATAGATAAGATATTTGCAAACATTCCTGTAGTGCCAGAACTTAACAAAGTAAAACCAGCAAAGGTTTTAGGAGAATTCTTTTAGAACATAGAAAATTAACGTTAGAAGAAATAGTTAGTGACAACCTTACCTGTGAGTTAAAGAAAGAAGAAAAAGTATTTCTAGACATGGTTGAGGAAAGAAGAATGAAATTTCAAAAAGAAGCAATAAAAGAGGAAGGAAAACGTTTATGGACGTTTGAGGAAGGAAATCATGAAGGAAAAAAGATAAATGCAGCAATGACATTAGACTGGCCGCAAACAGGAAAGTTGTGCATTAGGAGAAATAAGACAGTCTATGACAATTACTTTGTAGGTTCCAGTGTCTGCCATGACAATTATCAAATTCTGGGAGGTTGGGGATTCAAAGGTGGAAAAGATCCAATATTTCCAGGTATCTATTATATTTGTGGGAATAGAGCTTATTACAGGTTACCGGACCATTGGTATGGAACTTGCTATGTAGGCCTGGTCTTTCCAAAAATCTTTCACATGGACAGAGAAGAAAAGGGAACATACAAGATGATTAATGGATTTAAACGTAGAAAGAGGGAAAGTTTTTCAGAAGTTGTAGGAGATATTTTTGGAGCATTGATACCAGCAGTGGGAATATCTTTGAATGCATTTAAAATTCGGAAGTTATCCACAGTAGTAGATCGTTTGTCTACAGATACTGCAGGAGGGTTCTTAATGGTAAATACCGAAATGGTTGCCATGAGAGCTATGGTGATGCAAAATCGGCTTGCCCTTGATATTCTTTTGGCAAAAGAGGGTGGAGTCTGTGGAATGTTGAAAGTCCAACATTGTTGTACTTACATTCCGGATAACAGTGAAAATATACAGAAGTATATTACAAATATTACAAGTCTGCACAAAGAATTAGTCCCACTGGAGGTTGAAAGTGTTTTGGGAAAACTTGGTAGAGGGTTTTCCTCAGTAACAAATTGGTTAACTAGGATGAGTAAACTAGTAATAGGGAAAGTTATAATAGTAGCAACTATAGTGATATTGTTAGCAATGATATTGAAAATAGTAATAACATGTATAAAGAGAAAAGTAAGACAGAATAAGATAAGAAGAAATAACAGAATAATGAGAGAAAGAGAGAGAGAAATGGGTGAAATTGAGTTGGAGAAAATGAAAGAAAGCATGTATAAAGAGACTAAAAGGCAAGATGAAGAGGAGACAGAGATATGAATAACAGAAAGTAAAGGATGAAAGACATGCTGCCTGAAAAGAAGTATGACTTGGGTTTTATGTGGTGATTTAAAAATCACCAAAGGGGGATTGATGGAGCAGTAAAAATAAAAAATTTTAACCCCTAACAAATTATATAATTAATTAATTAAAAATGTTCGTTTAAATGTATTAATCAACATTGTATATGTGGGAATGGTAATATGCCAATGTATGTGCTAAATAATCTATTAATGAATGTCCGTGTGTCTAATCATAACGTAAGAATAAAAAGCGTACTAAATAAAATAAATGCATGTTTGTGCTTCATAGAAATAAAATGTGTCGTTGCAAAAAACAATAGTGATGGTAAGTAAGGAGCAGCTTAAAATGTCGCTTTTTGCTAGGTAACAACTAATTGGGGTACGTAGACGGGAGGGAAACGAAAGGGATATTTTTCTCTATTTAATTATGTTTTGTTTGCCTCAAATTAGTGCTTCTAAAGTAGAACCGAGTGGCGAGATAAAATGGCCGCCAGTGGGAAGATGTGCGCAGGCGCAAGGGGACACGTGGTACGGGATGAGATTGATGAAATCTGGAGCCTCGTGATGTCTCTGAGAGGCTAGGATGCAAGAAATGGTCAAGGCTGGTGTGACCTAATTGAACTGATAGTGTGCCGTGAGGATCAGGAGAGAGTCCGTGGGAAAGGAGCCCAAGAGAAAGGACAATGACTGCGGAGTTCTTGAATGTGTCAAAAGAAGATACAAATGGACTGATCGAATCGGATGGAAATGTTTAAGCGTATGGGAAAGGAAATGATCCAAGGACCCTTGAATCCAAAAGAACTTGATTAAAGAATGAATAAGCTGACATGTATGGACCAATGAGAGAAAAGCGTGATATTAAGGTTGCAACAGTTAGTTAACAAAGTTAGAATTGGGGTATAAGAGGGCCTACTCTTAGTGGGAGGGGGTCAGTTCCAGGAGAGTTCCAGAGAGTTCCAGTCAGAGTTCCAAGCAGTTCGAGAGTCATGGTTGCAGTAGAGAAGACGGGTTGCAGGTAGCTGATGCTGACGAGCTGAAGTTGCTGTTGCTGTCTTAACTTTACAGTTGAGTATGAGAATCAGGCTATTTCTAATCCCAAAGTTAGGTTAGAAATCATTAGGCTAAATTAGGAAGCTAGGCAGGTAACTAAGGTTTTTGGCTTCATGACAAAATTTCCTTTCTGCAATAAATTGATTATGCTTAATAAAATTGTGAATTTAAAAATGAATAATTGAATAAAGTATTAAATCTTTTCATGCTTTTAAAATTATATAAAATTTAAGATTCTTTAAAAACCAAAATGACTCAGTGGTTATTTTCCTAAATGATTGTGACATGAGTAATTGGTTGATTGTGATTCAGCTGGTCTTAATCACTATGAACTAATTTCTTAAATGAATGATTCATCGACAAAACAATGAGCAGGAATATCTTAAGAAATAATTAAAAGAAAGTGACAAATTAAGGTAAATAGATATCCTTGCTCTTCCAGCGGTACACAAAATGGTGTTCTCCATTTAGTTCTCATGCTTCTCCTAGGAGTACAGAATTTCATAAAGGTGTAAAAGGAAATCCAGGAGTGTGTGTGTGTTTAGGCGATGTTTATGGGCCCCATCGTCATGTGGATATGAGAAATATAGTTTGCCCCTGGATGACCTATAAGTAACCTGGGAGGAGGATAGTTTTTATTGTACGCGCTGCATCAAGGGCAAGGGTGGAAGTGTAATGGATCAAAGTGAGTGAGTGAGGGTAGTAGAAAAGGGAGAGGTAATGTGACATATATACATTCAATTTACATAGTGAAACCTGTCCGGCCTATCACAGACCAAGCATTTCAGCAGGTACACATAGCACTATAGAGACACTGATAATAAATTTCAGTCATCAGAGCTTGTTAACGTTTCGACCCCTTAAAAGTTCAAGGTGATTAAGTCCTTAGTGTGGGGTCTTCGTCAGGACAGTGTGAAAGAGCACCCAATCTAACAAACAGCACGAGGAATCAGGCTGTGAAGTCAAAGGTGAGTGAGCTCCAAAAAGCTCTATATAGCGTTAAAGAGTACGGTCATGAGTACACGTACGGACATCCGCGGTGAGACTGTAGGTCAGCAGATCCCTGGCAGTCAAATGGCAAACCTCATCCTTCCTTCTTCAGTTCAGTCTAGGTACAGATTAGGCAGAGATGCAGTTCCCTGAGTCCCTACTCACCTTAGTAGTTTGTATCTGGTTGAGTCTTTTGTGTGAGGTCCGTGTCCTGGCTGGCTGGCTGGCGCCCTCAATAGTATATCCGATGACATTGTTCCGCAGCGGCAGTTTCACTTAAAACTGGAGCTGTGGCCGGGGAGCAGCACAGCAGGTCTACACCGTGGTTGCCCGTCCTGGCAGATGCAGTCTCCAGGCCGAAATCCATCAGTTGCTCATTATGGAAAGTTGATTGCCTGCAGGCTGGGTTCACACATGGGGCTCTTCTTTGTGCAGATCAGCCTCTGGGCCCGGATCAGCTTCTGCGTAGAAGACAACGGCGGTTCCTCCATGTAATACACAGGAGGTTTGGCAACAATAAGCCTTTTGCCATTGCAGGGGTGTTTTCTTTGCCCAATGAAGTGTGAGATCTCTGCAACTGGCTGCCCTCAGCATACCTGAAGCAGTAATCAGGAACACTAGCCTCTGCCTAGAAACGTCCTCATTTTGAACAACAAAAACTCTCATCCCTGACCCCTTCAATCTACCAAGTGGCAGTGCTCAAGAATAACTCATCAGCAGCCCTTTACTAACACGGTTCTCATTGAATTTCTAAGGGGAGCCACGTTGTCATCATTACTTCAGTATCTGGGTCTCCATCTACCGGCAACAGGAACGTAGACAATACACTTCCCCTGTCTGTGGAAGCTGTCCTCATTCTCCATCCTGTGCCATGCTGCCCCAGGGGCATCCATAATGGGCCCCATTCACCCTGGTACTCAGACTCATGCCACACACACACACAGTGTTCACGTACCATTGATGTGCTACAAAGTCGCTGCATGTAAACAGCTAGATGGTTCTGCTGAGCACCAATAACACATTAAGAAATACTTTCCATGAAGTGATGCCAATGTGTTGACAGCTTTTCTGCAAAGCTTCCTGCCAGACGCCTGATATCTGAGCAAATTCTGCTTGATCTGTTGGAAAATATTATACATCAAGAAAAGGATCTACACCTGGAATTGCCCTAGAACTCCTCCTGCGCCTAGCGAGTGTAAAACTTACTGTAAATATGTGGGGTTTAGTAGCAGAATGATTCGAAAGTCGTTGAAGCCTCTGCTCAGAGCGGCAGGAGCTGAACTGCAAGGGACGCTAGAGAGAACCCAGAGTGGTGAGGAGGCGAATGTACGGTGCAAAGTGTAAACACCTCGGAGGGCCTGTGCAGCAGTGATACCACCCTGGATTTTGCCCCGTGTCCCACTTTGATCTGCGGATATTTCCTGATCGGTGCTGTATTAGCAGTGCCATAGCATCACAGTGGCACTGTCTGCTGGTAAGAGAGAAACACTGGCTCTGCAGAACACAGCACTGCAACAGGAAAGGGAATATATGACACAACAAGCAGCTCAGACAGTATCCAGCTTGTCCCTGCCCAAAATAAAGAGTGGGAGAAAGGTCAAGCACCAACTTCAGTTTGCTGCCATCAACGTCGCTGTGAGTGGTGGAGCTCCCCGTGCAGAGTGTACTGATGGAGTGAGACGCTAGATCCTCCCTCTGTGTGACGGCAGAAATCCTCCCTCTGTGTGACGGCAGAACAGAGCCCCTCGGGTGGGGACAGCACGCATGAGAGCCTGGAGGCGCATCGAGGCCCAAACCAGAGCCACTGGCATCGTGAAAGGGGCGGCTGAGGTCCCAGCTCACAGACCAGGTGCCCAAAGCTGCACGGGGCTGCAGACCAATAGGTATCAGCAGCAGTAGAGCAACTATGGACTGTGGCCCTTATGTAAACATAAAGGGCAAACATACACCGACGAATGACACCACTGTGGAAATGGTCTCTAAATGACCCATAATATTATATTTTTCTGAACGTCAAAGTACACAACTGCTTTGGGAACAGGAACACTCCGACATAACTGAACTTTCCAGAACATGAGCGCCATGGGGAAGGAAGCCTTATTGAGTAACAGGTGTTAACAATGTCAGGAGACCCTCTGTAACATGTCAGACAAATGCAGGTTTCCACATTACTGACATAGCATAGACAGCGGAGATAACAATTATGAACAATTATCAAACTTAATATTGTACAATTATTAACAATTATTAAACTTAATATTTTACCCCAATACTTTCCTATGGAACAGCTAACCTTGCTAGAGTGAATGAGGCTTTTAGGTCCTTTTCACTGTGAGGACATGTTTAACATTAAACCTTTGCATGTCCTACTTTTAAATGTGATGCACCCTGCCTTTGTGAGTGACTTATTAATATTTATCAATCTTTAAAAGAAGGATTTAGGCCTGTAAAAGGGGTTATTTTGACATGTCAAACTTTGCAGTTTAAACTTGCAAAGCCAGGCTACTGGTGGCAGGCCTGCAGTCATGTTTGCATTGCCACTAGGAGGGATCACAGCCTTTTCCTCCCTGGCTTAATGGTTCCTTAGGTCTCTTGTCTTTTCAAGGGCTTAGGATTGACTCAGACTAACTTATCACAGAAGAGCTAGTAAGATCTCTGATATTTAGGGTCTGACCCTCTATCTTAACCCCCAACTAGGACCTATCTAATACCACACTGTTTGTAAGCACTGCTGTACACCGCGAAGCAGCTTCATTCCGCTGTCGTCCCCCTCACAGTCAATGTTTGGGGTGGGTGGGGGAGAGGGATTGGGAAGGGAGGGTGGGGATTGTTCTTGGGTTTAGATTTGAGTTCTTTTCTGTTGCTATTGGTTTCCTTGTTTTATTCTCTGCTCTACTCTCAGTTATTTTTTCTTCTTTTCCTCTTGTGCTCTCCTTTGACTCACACCTGACCTACCAGCCAGACTATACCTTGGTTTTACAGACTTCCTGGGTTGACCTGCTGTCCCGTTTTGTCATGCCGCACACCCTATGCTGCGAACACAGAGTCACGTGTTGGTCTATGACTCTCCCCACGCTGATCTTAGTGATCCCCCGACCAGTTTTTGACCACTCACTTTGCGACACACTGAAGCACCACCTCTGCATTGGTTGTGCCCTTCAGTATGAATAAGCACCCCGTTGACATGGTTGACCTGAATCTGAAAATTGTGTCACTAAATGTCAGGGGTCTCAATCATCCGGTTAAATGGAAAAAAATCGAGAACTACCTCTACAAACTCAAAGCAGATGTGATTCTTCTACAAGAAACAAAAGTATCCCATAGAGAAGTGGCCTCCTTCGGGGGTAGCTGGCTCTCTGACATCCTCTGCTCCCTGGCCAACAATAAAAAGGGTGGGGTACTCACTCTAATCTCTAAATACTCCGGCCTCACCGTTGACTCTCATGCCACAGATGACAACGGTAAATGGATCCTTACAAAACTATCCAAAAATAACAATTGCCTTCATGTTCTCAATGTATACGGCCCAAATGGTGAGGACTCAGATTTTTGGGACTCCTTAGCCACTCCACTGAATCAGATCCCAGCTGACAATCTTATTATCTTGGGTGGTGACCTTAATCTCCCCATTGACCTAACCATAGACCGTCAATCCAGAACAGCACCTCACTCCACTAGATCACATAAATCACTTCTCAAACTCTGCACCAGATTCAATCTTCTTGAACCTTGGAGACTGCAGCATCCAGATACTAGGGACTAAACATTTTACTCCAATCCCCATAACTCTTACTCTAGGATTGACTATCTTCTGATTTCTAAGTCCCATACACATCTAGTAGACCAGACAGACATCTTACCAAGACTGTTCTCAGATCACTCTGCGATTGCCCTGTTGCTCACGGGCACCAATACAAGACCCACTGAAAAGATCTGGAAATTCAATGCAGAGTCAATCAAGGATGCTGTATCTAGGGCCATAATTGAATCTACGATTAAGAACTATCTGAAAGAAAACATGGTTTCTGATACTTCCCTGACTACCCACTGGGATGCTCTCAAGGCCACTGTTAGTGGTACCTTAATAGAAATTCAATCTAAATTAAACAAAACCCACAGCAGGAATCTTGACTCCTTGGAGAAAGAGATTAAAGCTTTGGAAACAGCATACATCTCCCATCCGGATCCCCAAACCCTCTCCACTTTCTCCAGCAAAAAATACGAATACAATAGAATTCTGAGTGATAGGGTGGAGATTTGGATCAATAAATACAATCCCTAAAACTTTGTGTAGCCAATAAGGCAGGGACAATTCTGGCCTCATATTTAAAACATAAACAAAACCGTAGGGGCATTAACTCGCTCAAAGACAATTTTAATGTCCCCCATACGAACCTCGATAAAATCATAGAGATTCTTAGGGACTTCTATGTATCCCTTTACAAGAAAGACTCTGCTCCCCAGGTAGAGGAGTGCCAGAAGTATCGTGAGGAGTCCATACTACCGTCTATCACTGACCAGGAAAAATTGTAGCTTAATAAACCAATAACACTTGAGGAAGTGTCCAAAGCAGTCGACTCCCTCAAACCTAATAAGGCTCCGGGCCCTGACGGCCTTACAGGGAAATTCTATAAATCATTTACCTCTGTACTTAATCCTACTCTACTGGACTTATTCCAACACTTCTTAGTCTCAGGTTCCATCACAGGCTCGACCAGCGAAGCCACTATGGTGGTTATCCCAAAAGAGGGTAAAGATCCCCTGCTGGTAAAAAAATTATAGGCCAATTTCTCTAATTAATCTAGATGCACAAATCTATGCCAAAATCCTCTGTAAAAGACTAGAACCGCTGTTGCCTTCCCTAATTGACCATTCCCAGGTAGGATCCATGAAAAACAGACTATCCAGTGCCAACACTCGTCTCCTTTGCCACATTATTGAGAAAGCCAAACTTTCCATCTCCGATACTGTAGCTGTCACCCTCAATACTGAGAAAGCATTTGACAGGGTCTCTTGGTCTTTCCTTCGAGAGACTATGTTGAAGTACAACCTGGTTGAGACCTTCACAAGAATGACCATGGCCCTGTACAGCTCCCCCTCCACTAGGGTTCATTCAGACAGTCTCTTATCCTCATTTTTCAAACTGGAGAGAGGTTCCCGGCAGGGCTGCCCCCTGCCTCCGTCCCTCTTCATCCTGACACTGGAGCCACTCCTCCATAGGATCCGCTCAAACCCCAACATCTCTGGAGTCACCTTCAACCAAAAGACAATGAAGGTGGCCGCATACGCTGACTATATTCTGATTATGACGGAAGATGCAACACGCTCAATTCCCTCTCTAATAGAGACAATCGAAAGCTATGCTAGGGTGTCCGGCTACAAACTCAATAAAGACAAGTCTGAAATTATGGGATTGAACAATCTTTGTTCGAGGGATCTCTTTAACTCTACAGGTTTAACCTGGCAACCCCACTTCATTAAATATCTGGGCTTAGAATTCAACGCAGACTTATTAGAATCGCTCCAAGATAATGAAAAAGTAACATTGGAAAGTCTACTGGGGTGCTGGAACCCTACATTTCTCACATGGTGGGGCCGCACTGAGACCATCAAAATGATGGTCACCCCGATAGTTAATTATCTTATCAGTATGCTACCCCTTGTTCTATCGGAGGATTTCCATCAATAATTGGACACGCTACTATCAAAATTCATTTGGCAAAATAAACGTGCTAGGATCTCTCTAAAAAAACTGCAATTACCTGTTCACCTTGGTGGAGTGAACCTGCCTGACTTCAAAATATATCAATCTGCCTTCCTAGTAAGACAAGGCTCCATGTGGTTTTCGCAGCCTCCTGACTACACTCCCTCTTAGCTAATAATTGAAAAAGAAATCTTAGGTGTACTTCATCCTGTCACATTTTTAACAGGTAACAGAATTCCCATATCCTCTGGTAAAATCATTTTTAACAATACTACAAGAGCCCTGAGAAGAATCTATAACATCTTAGACACTCCTCTTAACCATTCGAACATGACATCGATCTGGCACAACTCAAAGATCAAAATCCAGGTGAAAACTATTTTCTGGGAATCATGGACATCAAAAGGCATCCACTTTTTAAAGCAACTGGGCACCCCAGAAACACAGATTTCCTTCAGAGTACTCCAACAACAATACAATCTTCTAGACATAGATCTTTATGACTTTCTTAAGCTCAAAGTCAGTCTGTCTAAGATCAACTGCTCGGACAAAGATCCCTCCATCATGAAGACTATTCTCTCCCTCAATAAGTCAGGTGACCAAGCCTCCAAGCTTTATCACATCCTAAAACCAAAACACACATCTATCACCGGGACAGTGTTAAAAAAACTGGGATAACCATGGGTCCATTCCCCCAGACAAGAGGCAGTTAATCTGGAAGTCCATTGTATCCCACAAGAACTCTCCCTCACTCGCCCAAACAAAGTACTGGCTCCTCTATAGGACATTCTGGACACCGGCTCGACTACAAAAAATGGCTCTAAGAGGTGATCCAACTTGTTGGAATTGTCATGCTGCTACCGGGGACCTTTGTCATTTACTCTTTCTTTGCAAGGCGGTTGCCCCTTTCTGGGATAAGGTGTTTGACTTTATTCTCTTCCCTTTTTCCTATTTTGTGTTATGAGGCTGAGCTCGGGCTTTTGCTTATCTTACGCTCACATGGAACCCGCATATCATTTCTAATGTATGTATGTTGCTTACTTGCCTATTGCCCATGTAACTGGCTATTTCTGCATCTCGATGTTGCCTCTGTTTGATTTTAATTTGTTTCTGAAAATGTCTCAATAAAAATCTTGAATAAAAAAATAAAAAAACGTATCAGATAATCACTGACCCGTACCCAGTGGTATAGGGTTAAGGCAGGTTTGCCCCTTATTCCCGCTAATGCTCACACTGGCAATGGAGCCTTTTAATGCTAAATTGTGAACGGGAGGTCAACAATGTATGACCCTTATCTGGGACCACCCTCTCAGTTGCAAGCTATGCAGACGCCATGTTGATTTTCATCAGAAATAAGAGTCAATGTGCCACTGATAACGGGGTCCGTATGAGAAACCGAAAGGAAGGCACGGATTAAAGTGAATGAATGCTTCAAAATCCTGCCTCTTCCTTACTAAATAGAGATTGGATCAAAATAGTCGGATCCAAGAACATGCATACTTAAAATTGGAACCACACTCCTTTCGATATTTGGGGATCAGTGGATGTCATTCCGACACAAACGTATGGGGCAGTAACCTGAGGAGAAGATGTGGCGTAACAGCCAAAGCTGCATAGTTTGGAATTGGGAAGCCGGGTTCGAGTCTCAACGTGCGCTCAACATACTGTGATATTGGAGAAACAACCTAGGGGCATATTCTCAAGGACTTATCGCTGAGTTAGCAGCACTTTATCGCAGCCTAAGTGGCGATAAATTCATCGCACCTTTCACAAGCTGGTGCTAACAGCAGATATCACCTGTTTTCCTGCGACAGCAGCCGCAAAAAACATCGCTACGGATGACACCGGCAACTAACGCTAATGAGATGCAGAGTAGGCGTTCCCGTGCAAAAACCCGCGGAAACACCACTTCGCAACATTCCCAACGACCAGCCAGATTGGCGATAAGATCACAAAACATGTGATAAGGCGCGTTAGCAGCAGGGATTTAACACCTGCTCTTACCTGGTGTTAAGTCGGACGACAACCTGCACCATAAAAGGGAGCCCAGCCCACAGCCACACCTGAAGAACAACAGATGCCATGGAGCTACTGATCATGCAGCTCGGAGCCCCAAGAGGGCCACAACACCCACTGCCACCACACCCAGGATCCCCCCTCCCCCCGGACTACCACAGAGGCAGCGCAGACAAAGACAAAGGACCTTCCAAAAACGCACAAGCCTCGGAGACTTAACGCCAGAGGAAGTCATTGCCCACTACAGGCTCAAAAGGACAACCATCCTCCGCATCCTGACCCTCATTGCACACAGGCTGACCCTCCCTCCGCAGACAAAGCTGCTGGCCGTGCTGCACCTGTTGGCCTCTGGGACCTTCCAACCAACAACTGCCAGAGTCGGAGGAGTCTCACAGCCAGCCCTGTCAAAGTTCCTCACACCTGTCTTGGATGCCCTCATCAGCTTGGTACCCCAGCAACTTTACTTCCCACACACTGCGCAGGAACAGCTGGAGATCAAGCAAGGCTTCTATGCCATAGCTGGCTTCCCGCACGTCTTTGGGGCAATCGACTGCACACATGTACTCCTCGTGCCCCCTGCCGCCACTGCACACAATTACCGCAACAGGAAACACACGCATTCCATCAATGTGCAGGCAATAGTGGACCACCGGGGACTCTTCACCAATGTCGTCGCCAACTACCCAGGCAATGTGCATGATTCCTTCATCTTTCGACAGTCCATCATCAACCAGCGCTTTCAGGATGGCACCTATGGAAATGCACTGCTCGTCGGTAAGTAACAACTGAACACACCACACACCTCAACTCCACCAACATACAACTCACAACTCTGGGAATGCACACGTCACAAAATCACATACAACATGACAACCAACAGTCCCACATTCCAGACACGACAACACAACTTACTGTGGCAACCTGGGCTAGCCATGTACACAAGCCATCAACGGCATGGCACCTCAGCCACACAATAGCAGAATGTGGGGAGAGGTGGGAACCAGGCATGTGCGAAGGAGGCAAGTGACCCATGAATGTGAATGTACACAATGCCAAGTGTGGCGTGGATGTGCTGGACAGACTTCAGTATGCAGACCACAGACATTTCCATGTCGACATACACTGCTGGTGTTTGGAGTGTACTGGACAGTGGACGCAACCATGTTACCGCAGCCAGTGGGGTAGATAGCGGAAATGTAGCTTGTTACGTCCCCCCCCTGTAAGCGTGAGCGGAGTGGGCTGGCCCGGCGTATGCCAGGCCAGCGTCGGGGGTGTGAATAAAAAGCCTGTTACTCTGGGGGTGGGTCTCTTCTGGAATGGCCAACGTGTCTGCCAGGGTGGCGCCTCTCACCCCGCCACGAGGCCGACGCGGTGGTGCCTGCGATCCTGTGCGCCTGCTGCACCCCAGGCCGCTGGTCCCAAGACCCGTCATGACCGCCCCAGAGCACCAAGGCCTCACTGCTCACCTGCCGACACTGGCGTGTGTCAAAGAGGGACCACCACGTGCCGGTGCAAGCTCCAAGCCCGAGGCCCGTGACCATGGCAGCCTCCTCAGACCATCACGGCCTCCGCGACATAGGCCCCCATTACTCCTTCCTCATTTACGTACTCCTCCGGCCTACACTGCGGCCAGTAGGTCACACATTTGGAAATGAGTCTTGATTATACAATGGCAGAGTACATACGTTTATGGCTGATTTTATATCACCGTACTCCCTTTGATGTGGTGCCACTTACTCTGTGCATCGCAAGCCAAGGACACGTGGCTGGGGGGCCCTGCTGACCGCTGCCTCCGGCCTACACTACGGTCAAGTAGGTCACACATTTGGAACTGAGTCTTGATTTATTAATGGCAGAGTTTATACCATTGTACAGGCCTCATCGCAGACTGCATCCCCTTTCAGCTCTGGTGCCACTAACTCTGTGCCCCGAAATCCATGGACAATCTCTGGTTGAACTTTGGTGGCGTCTGAGTCTATGGCCTGGGGGTTGTCTTCATCATCATGTAGCTGATACTGACTTGGCGTCAAAAATGAGTCTGTAGCATTCATCTCCTCCATATTGCCTGTGTCTGCTTGGTACTGCCCTCTGTATCATGCCCTGGAAGATCACCTTCCACTGTCCCCCAAAACCCTCCGCGACTTTCACCTTGGACATCGACGAGGACCCGCTCAGCTCTCGTGGCCCTACCTCAGTGCACCGGTAGTCACCGTCCCGTGGAGGTGTTCCATGTGCCGGCCGCTGTGCATCCGGGGCCACTAACTCCGTGCAGCTCAAGTCATGGACCCTTGGTGTTTGAACTGTGAACTCCTGATTGTCTGATCACTGTTGTAGTTGGTGCCAGCACCAACCACTCCTTGAGGGCTGGCTCACACTCACCCCACACCCATCCAGCACAGGCGTCACTGGACATGTGACCCTGGCAATAAAAGGGGCCGGGCGCACGTGCCCGTAGCCAGTTCCACAAACTATCTAAGTGTGTCTGTGTGGTCATTGTGTATGCATGAGGGCCCCGGGCCCTGCCACATTGCATTCTGCTGTGTACAGCGGACGCAACAATGTCACCTCAGGCAGAGGGGGAGACCTGGGACATGTATCTGTGTCGTACCCCCCTGTAGGCATTGCCGGAGTGTGCTGGCGTACAACAGTCCAGCGTAGGGGTGTGGATAATCACCCCGGGGCTCTGGGCGTGGTTAAGTGTTGGGCTTGCCATTGAAGTACCTGATGCGTGTGTCTCTGTTGTAGTGTCGGCGCCACCCGTCCCGCAATGGACAAAGTTGCAATGTAACATGCCCCCGGTGTGCGGGCTAGGCCGAAGGGATGAATGTATGAGCGCAAGCCCGCTCGGGGTCCGGGATCATACATGCCAACTGTTGTGTGTGTATCGCTATTGCTGCAGCATAAGCCAAAGGTCTTGCCTCGACCGCATCGCAAGTTCAGCCAGCCATGAACTCCACATCTGTGTCCGCCCTATCCTTACCATAGGCCTACACACACATGGCCACCCCCTTCAACGGCCAACATCACAGTGTCGTTGTCAGGCTTGTGGACATGCGCAGACAGGCATGATAATGGTGTGCCGTAGGAGTGCAAGTGATGCAACCGCGCAGCGCACACAAGTGATTAGGCTCGGGGGGAGGGAGGAGCAGCAGTGAAGCTACGTAATACACATTGATGGCGTTCATTTGCTACAAGCAGTACATGTCACACAGGAATCACTATGACACACATATCACACACCAATCAACTAGTGAGCCTGCCAACACATCATGCAGAACCAACTATTGACTCATGTCTCTTTGCACTGTCACAGGTGATCAAGGATATGCACTCTGCCCTTGGATGATGACACCCCTCCGAGCCATGAACACACAGGCCCAGAGGCAGTACAATGCGGCCCACAAACGCACCAGGGGCATCGTGGATCGCACATTTGGCGTGTTGAAGTCATGTTTCAGGTGCCTGGACATCACAGGTGGGAGGCTCCTGTACAGCCCAGACATCGTGTGCAAGATGATCGTTGCATGTTGCGTGTTGCACAACATATGTGTACGCACCAATGCCCCATGGATCCAAGTGCCAGATGCACCGGACGATGATGAGGAAGATGAGGCAGGTGGACAACACCCCACTGCAGCAGGAATAGCCCGTAGGAACACCATCATTGACAATTTCTTCACATGAGGGTGTCACATTGTGTCAGTCCTTAGCAATCATGAGACAGTACAAAATGACCACAGGCACAGCATGTGCAAATAAATTAATGTCAACACTCATTCCCTGAGTTACTGTATGTGTGCTGCAGTGTGGCACGGGGATCAGGGACATGGTCCAGAGTCATTGTGGGTGTGCAGTGTGCTGTACTTAATTGTGCATGTGTGCCATTGTGCCCATCTCCCCCCGTCCCCCCAGTCCCTGGTCGGTACTCACCCTGTTGATGTTGTGTCAGGTCATGTTGAGCAGTGTCCCGATCCCCGACTCCTGGCACCGTATCCCGACTGATGACTGTGGCCACCATTTTCTCAATGTCATCCAGCTCCTGGTGTGCCGCTGGTCCCCCACCTCCAATCTGTGTTGCTGCTTTCATGTTGGCATCGGGTTTCTTCTTGGTTTTGCCCTTCACATCATTCCAGCGCCTCTTGACCTTTTCCATTGTCCTCCTCGACACTCCGACTGCATTCACGTTGTTCACAATGTGCTGCCATATTTTCATTTGTGGGGCACAGTGGCGGCTCCTCCATAGGGGCATCGCCCCACTGCTTTCTCGCAGTGCGAGAAGCAGAAACATAAAATGGTAAAACTACCATTTTATGTTTCTGCTTCTCGCACTGCGAGAAAGCAGAAGTGCCTGGAGTGCCTGGTTGTGGGCGGGCGGGTGGGCGGTCCGGCTTGAGGGCAGGGGGGAGTGGCTTGCCCAATGTTGTGGGCCCTGACTGCTTTGGTCGGCCTGGGGCCGACCAAAGCAGTCATGCGCACTCTCCCTTTTCTCTATGTAGGCTGCGTGCAGCCTACATAGAGAAAAGGGCCTCCGATTAGGCTCCCGGCTGGGGCGCTCTCCACTGCGCTGCACCAATCACAACGTTGCCATTGCAGCGTTGTGATTGGCGGAGGGGAGGGAGGCTGCCTGTGGGTGGCAGCTTCCTGTCTGAGTGAGGAGAGCTGCGGCAGCAGGAAAATGCGGGACCCGAGGGAAGGTACGTTTTATTTTATTTTTTTAAACCCCTCCCGCCTCCCCCATGCCCCCACCATGCGCAATCCCCCCACCCACCCGTCATGCTGCCCGCGACTGCATGTAAAGCATGCTTTGAATCTATTCCTAGGGGAAATACTCCGTCCTCCTAGTCCTTTAAAATGCGTTACCAATGGGGCAGTATTATACACACACGGGCAGAGGCGCGTGGACTAAGTAGATTGAAGACTGTGCCTAGTTCACAAATGGCCCCCGCTTTCGCAGAGGGGGTCCCGCACTCATGGCGGGACCTCCGCAATGGAAAACTGCTCTACGGAGGTCCCATAACGAGTGCGGGAGAGACCCCAGCCTCGACTGCGAGGCCTCCACCCCGACTGCGTAGGCCGTTTGTGAATTAGGCCCGGAGTCAGTCTGCAACTCCTGGTGCGATAGGAGGAGGCCTACCTTTACATATTCCATATCTTCTGACTGGAACTAGGTAGGCAAATAAACTGCAAAATAAAGCAATAAGAAATGCATGTTGCATGAATCTAGCCTTTTGTAGTGGGATGCAGCCGCGAATTACCAAAACTGAAAAGTTTTTTAAAATGCAGCGCTTTCTCTTCCAGAATGCTAATGAGGCCCTGTAAAGTTTTCATTGTCCATACTTTGAATGTTAATGCATTGTAAAATATAGTGAAACATGCGTTGTAAACACCCCCCCCCCCCCAGACACCCCCAAACTCCTTTTGCAGTGGTCCGGCTTGCATGCTGCACTTGGCTACTACGTGCAGAGAGGGATGTGGTCTGATAAAAAGTACCTGGGCTGATTTTGGTTCCCAGTCCGACCCTGCCTCTGCTGTGTGTGAGTCGCTCAGCAGATTTGGAGGTCACAGTCTAGGTTCAGAAATGTTCACAGAGATAGTGGAAAGGAAAGACAACGTGGTGAAGAGAATTAAGAAGAAAACGCTCGGGTTTCACCTGAGGGTATGGTGAAAATCGTCAGTGTAGTGCTTTGATTTTCATTGTACAGCCAGAATGCCAGTTGTGAAAGTGGGGGCGCTTATTTAGAATTACAAATATCCAGTAATAAATCGCTGTGTGCAGATGTCTTACTTTAATAGTATAAAATTGTTCACTAAACATCCAGCAAGTTATTGTTGCAAATACAAACATCTTGATCCAAACCCAAACTGCACCTGCGGACTATGTCTACTTTGTAAGTACATACCGTATAAGGGGAATTTCTATGGAAAATGAAGTACTTGACGAAAGTTCCTATATAAACGCCTCCTTTAGTTATTGTGTACACGTATGACAGTTTCCTAAACATGCGTAAAATAGGGGTAAATTTGCATCTTTTTTAATTTGCACAGAAAATAGAGTTTTTATTCAAATACCTGATGCCGTGTGCCAGCCAGATGGCAAGGTAAGTGAAGAAACATGTTGCACCAAACAGCGTCATTCAAAGCATACTTGGTTGCACAGCAGCCTGCATCTGCATATTCACTGCCCAGCCTTTGTAATTTTTTTTTTTTTTACATTAGCATTCGGATACCTAATTGAATTAGCTTGAGTCCCCTGCCAACCTCTACATCTCTCTTCATCTCACGTTGAAAGTGTTATACTTCAAAAGTGTAATTAGCGCTTTAATGCTGAGCTCTTCTTGCTCAAACTGGCATTTTCATGGCATACCCTGGCCCATATAAAAGCTGCTTTCCTCAGCCTACGTTATGGTACAGAGATGTGCACACACAATTACAGCAATGTTATTTCCTCCCGTCACAAATGGGAGTAAAGTACTACATTATAGACACTGACCCCAGTCTTCCAACGCACTGAAGCACTCGGATGCCGATCAACGACTCATCCATAACTTTTACGCCCCCCACTTTCAAATGTCACCAGCCGCCACTGGTGGGGCAGATGACACAGTGGAGGTGACGAACAGTTGTTGGTAGTGTCCTGTCACCTCCGTGACGAGGATCCGAGTTTCCTGCGGACTGCCCTGTCTTCCTCTTCTCCTTGCCCTTCCTTGGCCCCAGGGTTCCTGGCTGGTCGTCTGTGGGGCTTGTGGGGTTCGCGTTGTCCTCTGCACTCGGTCCGGGTGCGTCCATGGTGCTACGCAGTTGCATATTTTTTTTGTTTTATTTCTCTTCTTTTATGGTGCATTTTCCCGCATGTTGCGTGGGAATCGCAGGCCTGTCGCTGGTTATCGCTGCTTTTTGTTTTGCGGTTTGGGGCATCGCAACTTTTTTGGCGTTCGTGTTTCGCATTTTTTCGGCATCGCGTTAATTTTAACGCGGGCATTTGTCGCGTTCTCGTGTGACTATTGTATGGTGCCGCCGGGTTGGGAATTGTGCGTTGACACGGTGTTATTTTCCCGCGATAGACTGCAATGTGAGAAGTTGCGTTAAGCGATGTTGGCGATAGTTAACACACGTTCTTGAGAATATCCCCCCTAATCTCCCCGTGCCTACAAAAAAATTAAATGTGTCCTTGTGAAATGTAACTGGTGCTCGTGTAACGCGCTCCAATATCTTCTGGACGAGTTCGCGCTAAATAAACTGCAAAAACGAAAAAGACAAACACGGAGGCAGCTGTAGCTAAACTGCGACCTATGGTGGCCTTCTAGACAACACTACCAGTTGTCAGAGATTGAACGTATTGCGCCAGCGAAATTATCTTGCTAAAGTGCCTCATTGTCTCGTTAATCATTTTGGAAACCTTCCGGTGATAGTGATCAAATCAATGTTTCACAGTCGAGCTTGGACACTCTTAGGTTAATTAATATGGAATGCAGGCAGCCGCAGAGTAGCGACGAAACTGCCAGTGACACCAGGATGGCTGGGGCCCCAGATTTTGAATTGTGCTATAATGTATCTCCCAAGTTACAGCGGGGTGCGCAATTATTGATTTATTAGAACATCTCACAAATGGGCATCCCTAAAATTAGACTCTGAGAGCGGTGTTAAATTACATACCACGATAAAAGACCCTAAAATCGGATCCTGTCTCTCTAGGCTGGTGAAAGGGGCACCGAGCAGTTATATAAACCTCGATCCATAAATCAAAGAACATGAGCCCCGATTCCATTTAGGTGTCGCCCCAGTGGCGGCTAGTGACTTATGAAAGAGGTGGGGAAAAAGCAGCAGCAGGTCTCTGTGCTCACAGCTACCATGTTCATAAGTCACAAGTCTCCACTGCGTCTCATTAAGGCCGCTCCGTTTCAAGCTCGCTGCCCAATTGCTGAGCGGATGTGCTACTTAAGAACTATGCAGATGGTCAAAGGCTGTGTGCAGGGCACAAGTCCTAAAAAAAGAAGTGGGGGACTAACCTAGTTAGGCAGTATGTAAGTGACATCACAGCTCGTGACATCACGACGCGTGACATCACGGCACATGACATCACGGCGCATGACATTACATGTGGCATCACAGGAATTGACATCATAGGAAGTGGCATCACAAGCCACGACTTTAATATGTATGTGTGATGTAAAGCGCTCTGACACTCTGCTTTGGGATGAGTAGTGCTATACAAGAAAAATTTGTGGTACTTAAATTATTTCAACGCCTCCTCAGGGGTGGTAAGCCCTATATAAATTACATTTAATATTATGTAAATACTGGGAGAAACCAACACATCTGACATTCTTACAGTGCATACATATCTAGTAAACAGAGCCTGAACAAAGTGAAAAGCTGCCTCTCTTAAGTATGTGTGAAGTGCTAACCTTTGTTTCCCCTCTGCTGCATGTGCTTCTAGGTGTGAGGCTTCTGACTGCTGCCAGCCAGGAGACTCGAACAAAAGGAGGCCCGATGACCCCTCAAATTCGGCCTTTGTTAAGGGCCCAGCAGGAGTCTAAAATAAGAATGCCCCGTCCCCGCCTGCACGTTGTTGCTTGTTGCAGATGGAAAGCAGACAAGGTGCAGGCGCTGCTGAATGTGTCCCGGTGTTTGGAAATTACACCGGGACGAGTTCAGCACATTATTTAGTGGGGCCCAATTCTTGGCAGGGTGGACGGTGTCCACCCTGTGAAAAAAGTGGGTGGACACCGTCCACCCACGTGTACCCCCGACTCGTGCCCTGGCTGTGTGAGAGGGATTAAAAAAACTGGATGGGGGGGGTCTCTCAAAGGGGCGTGGTCAATGTAATTAAGGGCGTGGCTTGAAAACACATTCCACTCGACTGGTATTTTGCTTTTTCTGTCATTGCCTCCTGATATATAATACAACAAGTAACATCACTATAACAAGAGGTGGCGGCTGGTAAATTTATATAGTGGTAGGGTGTAAAAAAGATTTTGACTGAGCAAGAGGGCAAAGAGGATGTGCTACATTTCTTGACCAAATATAGGGAGCACATTACAACAGACTTCCCTTTCAGTTCAGTAATCTCTCTGTCGACAGATGGAGGGTGGGGGGTGGGCGATATATTTGTAAGTTGGAGGCCTTGTGGCTACAGCTTCCAACCATGCAACATCAGCAGTTTTAAATCCTGATGAAATCTCCTTGTGCCGAAAAAAGTAAAGCATTCTGTGATTCAAAATACAAAATCAGCTTATCTTGTTTGCTCAATGCTTAGTCTTATTATAGCAACTGTATGACCCAAAGAACTGCAAGATGTATGCCGTGTCTTATTTTTCACTCGGATAGCAGGCACTTCTTGACCATTATGTTGATCGCTTGCTCTGAGGTCGTTGCACAAGTGTTTCTTCTGTCGGTTTATAACAGTACAGCCATAAAGAGGGGCAATGAAAATACCGAGTCAGAGACCAGGGCAGGTCAAAACTCGGTGACAAGGTCATGTATCTCCACTCTCTTGTTCTCAGACCTGTTCGATGACCAAGATGCTGATTTAAACTTGTTCTATTT
The DNA here is from genome assembly GCA_963921515.1 of Calotriton arnoldi. NCBI lineage: Eukaryota > Metazoa > Chordata > Amphibia > Caudata > Salamandridae > Calotriton > Calotriton arnoldi. Next base: position 2,941,089 of record CAWUFW010000911.1, on the reverse strand, counting down.
TTTTAATTTTTGTACAGTTAGTTTGTTTGCTTTAAATATATTTTTCTTTGCTGAGAACATTCTGAAAAAACGCCTGCATACAAACCCTCATGCACACTCACATACACTGATGCTTGCTCGCACACACACACATAAAAAACATAAACATAGTTTCACTCACACAGTGGCTGGAAACTTACCTGGGAAGTCCTCTGACACACATTTCACGATTTTCAACTTCCCAGATCCAACAAACGGTGCCAGATAGAGGCACACATCCTTATGCCCAATCACAAGCTCAGATAGGATGGGAGGCTGTCCCTTTTACTTTTTTGGGGCTTCTGATGGGCATAAGGGCGCATGGCAGACAGGCCCTGAATCACAATTACCTGACATGTTGCACTGCCTGACACAAGTACAGCATGTCAGATATGTATTGCATCTGTGAAAGGACGAGCTGTAACAGCCCACGCCTGACATATGCGCAATACAACTACGAGAGACCGCTTCTGGTGCAAGTTTATATTGCAGCTTTTACATGTAAACAAGTGAGCAGTAGATCGTTTGTTTTCATGCGAAAGCTGTAATATGTAGTCAGTAAAAGTGAGGCATAATGGTTTGGAGGATCGCCGCCCTTGTGCCCCCTATGGAGAAACTGCCACTGGCCAGTACTATTGGCAATGTCAATGGTTGTTAGTTGCATTAGATAAATAAGAAACAACTATGGCGGTGTTTTATATAACATTACAAATGCTTCAGTTCTGACATGATGAGACGGTAAAGAACTATAGCGAGTCTCTTTGAAGTTACCTCAGTGAAGTGTGGTACTGCTGCAGAGTTAAGATTCCCCCCCTCGCCCCCCCCCCCACCCCAGCGTGAGGGCAAAAATGGAGAGCCCGATAGGGACTCGTCTCAGCACCAGGGCTCGAGTCGGGGTACCACGCGGGTGGACGGCGTCCCCCCACTTATTTTACCGGGTGGGCGCCATCCCCCCTGCCCAAAAGCTGGCCGCATTGAGGGCTTCACGAGGAAATCAAAAAATCCCAGCACACCACCAAATAAAGCAAGAGAGGAAACGGCGCGCGCTCACAAGGGGCCCGGGTTTGGAATAGGAAGGAAGTGTGATGATAACGCCGAGGTTTGCTGCTGGCAGCCTGCCCCCATCACCTTTCGTGACGTCACTTCCTGTCGTGACGTCACTTCCAGTGACACCACCTAACATGGAGCGTCCCCCCACTTCTTTTTTTAAGACTTGTGCCCTGCTCAGCACCAGCTTTTAAAGAACTGCCAGTGCTGAGCACCGCCAGGACCCGGCCCACTTAAAGCCGTGGCTGTGTGTAAATACCATGCTTGGCCAACTAACCGCTGAAGGACGAGGATCGCATGTGACGATAGGCGCTAACTACCCTAATGTTAAAGAGGGAGATATAGAGGACGACAAATTGAAATTATTCGCCCAATGACAGCAGTAATTCTGCTTCCATTTTTAAGGAGCTTTCATGAGAACCACCGATACTTCAATAAATTACCTGTGGCGGAGGTCTTATAAACGGTGTGCTATAGACCTGTTTGGAAGACTACAAAACCATTTTTAGCCTCAAAACATGGCATCAATTTAGGATGTTGGGAATTTAGTTTTCAATTCAGATTTATTCCCACCAATTGAGAACGGAATAGTGAAAATAAGTAAAGATATTACATCACATTATATCCGTCTAGTACTTTTTGATACGATTAGTACTGTCTATGGGAGGTGGTGGTTAAATTGATATTGTTTATTTGAGAAAAATCCGTTTTAATTAAGGAGAGTAAAATTTGGTTTGGTCTTGAAAAGATGGTTTAAAATTCATCCATCGAAACGCGTCGACGCTCATCTAAATACACAATCTGTTAGAAAGGCGGAGGTCTATGAGTAACATATACCAGGATCTATGCCTCAAATATTGGTGTAAAACAGATGTGTAAAAAACTAATGATAAATTGAACCTGTCTGTGCTATGTACTCTCTTAAGTTGTTTTATTTTTTGTTCTTTTTAATGGATTGTATTTTAACATGTGATTATTTGCTCTGAAACCTTTGTGATTTTTGTCTATTTATCATGCAATGTATTGTGTTTATATAGTATAGGGTTTTATTGCCCTTGAGTTTTTTAATGTCTTTTTTGATACACTGGTTTTTTATAATAAATTGATCTATATATCTTTGTACATTCTTGTATATTTTATGGTTCATGACCCTCTGTGGGAGCTATATGGCAATATTCCCTCAAGTGTGTATGTGAGACAAGAGTGAAGAAGTATCGGCTTGAATGGAATATATTGATTGGTTGAATATTAGAGTGTGACATTGGGTCCAAAGGATACTGTTTCTTTATAGCCTGCCCCCATCACCTTTCGTGACGTCACTTCCTGTCGTGACGTCACTTCCAGTGACACCACCTAACATGGAGCGTCCCCCCACTTCTTTTTTTAAGACTTGTGCCCTGCTCAGCACCAGCTTTTAAAGAACTGCCAGTGCTGAGCACCGCCAGGACCCGGCCCACTTAAAGCCGTGGCTGTGTGTAAATACCATGTCCGCTCTACTTGATTAAACAGCGTAGCCTGTTCGTTTGTATTCAGAACAGAGAACCGTAATCTGCAACCGCAGAGAGCAAGTGAGTTGAATGCGAAGGTGCAAATCTGACAGGCGCACTTTAGGCAACTGTTTGCAAGTTGGAATGGCCCCACCCCATGCTCATTTTCGAAGTGCACTAGAATGGTAATCACCATTACCATTTTATTTAATATTTGTTTCATGCAGCTGCTGCGTTCCCAGCAGGCAGGGCGAAGCTCCTCCGCCCTAAAGAAGGAACCCCCGCTGGGACTCCCCAAAAGCAGTGGACACTATACATCTAAAGAACTTACACAATTGGTGTCAGTGGGGATCAACACACTGGGAGATTTGTTTGAGGTGCTCCCTGATTCCATTCGAATCATTGGTGGCAGAATAGGCACTCTGAAGGGTAATGACTGAGAAAAGCTGCGGGCCGGGGAGGCGCAGCCGGGCCAGACAGGGACCCCTTTGAACGTATCCAGAGAGCGGGCACCTGGGAGGCGGGAAGGACGGCAAGTCTGCGAAAAGTGGGCACCATGATTAGCGGGCCGCATTAAAACATCCCAGTCACAAGGAGGGCCTTTGCACAGGGCATAGCTAAGGGGTAAGCGGTGGCACTATCGCTGTCAGAGGGTGCTGTCATGGCAATGGACTAAAACAAACAGTGTTAAAAATATCAGTTGTGCATGAAGTTTGTGTTGATCAATGATTTGCTCAGATGATACTTAATATGTGAATAAACTTCGGCCGTTTCTGCACCAACAAGCGACTACTGTGTGTAAATAAAGAGGGTAAGGTGTATCTGGCAACGGCCTGGGAACCCCTGGGGGGCACTTGCCCATTTGGGAGGGGTTTAACATTACACAGGAAGTGGGAGGTTAAACACAGGAAATGCTACATCTCCTCTATACAATGGGAGACTGGGGAGGAATAAGGTATTACTGGGCATGACCACAATACCTCTGACAAGGTCACAGGATACGTGAGACACGGAACTTGGAAGAGCACTTCATGAATCAGAGTGGCCTCGAATGCAGGCATACCCCCACAAAGTGTCGACAAACACTGGGTGTAAGTATATACTATTTCATTTCCTACACAGAACATATTTGACTCCAAAGAGAACCCACAGTATCTCGCCCTCTCTGAGCTCTGGCTGCTTGTGGCCCATGGTGTGGGGTGCTCAGTAACCATGAAATAATGGGGTGTTATATCTCGAAAAGTGCCTGGCCGATGGGCGGAAAAGCCTGCACTAAATGTCTGGATCTCACAGTCCTGCTAGTAGGGAGGGCAGTAGCTACGACATGGAGAGCTCCAACCTTCTCGCCTCTCCCCCTACCGGCAAGGAGGAGAAACAAAACTGTGAAATGGACAGAAGCAGAGTATAGGGCTTCGCACTGAGGAAATTAGCGAGCTTAGAAAATACACCTAATCGTCATTTCTCACCAATGTCCGTAACAATGATAAACCCCCATGAGGTCCGCAGGATTCAAATAGGAACAAATACAAGAGCTGGATTAACATGAAAAGTGTGAAGCCCCCGGTGCTTTAACTGGACATATAGAAGTGCAGGTACTCCCAATTCAGAGCACGTTTGCTTCTAAGAAGTGTTGGTACTCTCCTATTAAATGTATTACAGCAGTGCTGAGAAGTGCAGGTACTCCCTATTTAGAGACCATGTTTGCTTCCAAGAAGTTCCAGTGCTCTCCTATTGCAGTGCTGAGAAGTGCAGGTACACTCCCTTTCAAATTAAAGAAATGCAGGTACACTCCCTAGGTACACTCCCTTTCAAATGAAAGAAGTGCAGGTACACTCCCTTTCAAATTAAAGAAATGCAGGTACACTCCCTAGGTACACTCCCTTTCAAATGAAAGAAGTGCAGGTACACTCCCTTTCAAATTAAAGAAGTGCAGGTACACTCCCTAGGTACACTCCCTTTCAAATGAAAGAAGTGCAGGTACACTCCCTTTCAAATGAAAGAAGTGCAGGTACACTCCCTTTCAAATGAAAGAAGTGCAGGTACACTCCCTAGGTACACTCCCTTTCAAATTAAAGAAGTGCAGGTACACTCCCTTTCAAATGAGAGAAGTGCAGGTACACTCCCTTTCAAATGAAAGAAAAGCAGGTACATTCCCTAGGTACACTCCCTTTCAAATGAAAAAGTGCAGGTACACTCCCTTTCAAATGAAAGAAGTGCAGGTACACTCCCTTTCAAATTAAAGAAGTGCAGGTACACTCTCTAGCTACACTCCCTTTCAAATGAAAGAAGTGCAGGTACACTCCCTTTCAAATTAAAGAAGTGCAGGTACACTCTCTAGCTACACTCCCTTTCAAATTAAAGAAGTGCAGGTACACTCCGTAGGTACACTCCCTTTCAAATTAAAGAAGTGCAGGTACACTCCCTTTCAAATGAGAGAAGTGCAGGTACACTCCCTTTCAAATGAAAGAAAAGCAGGTACATTCCCTAGGTACACTCCCTTTCAAATGAAAAAAGTGCAGGTACACTCCCTTTCAAATGAAAGAAGTGCAGGTACACTCCCTTTCAAATTAAAGAAGTGCAGGTACACTCTCTAGCTACACTCCCTTTCAAATGAAAGAAGTGCAGGTACACTCCCTTTCAAATTAAAGAAGTGCAGGTACACTCTCTAGCTACACTCCCTTTCAAATTAAAGAAGTGCAGGTACACTCCCTAGGTGCACACCCTTTCATTTTTTTTTCTTATTTTATTTAAATACATTTTGCTCTTTCTCTACTTATAAATCCATGTTTAATGTTGATCAAGTGCGAAATAAAATCTCCCTATTCAAATAACCATCAAATATTCTTCATTCAATACAAGTGAAAGGGGAGGAAGATGGTGAATGTTTGTTATTGTAGAAATTGCAGCTATTGGTGAAATTTCCATGGAGTTATAGTGGGAAAATGGGATATGTCATAGAAATGCAAGAGTTTAAATGCTGCTTTTAATACAGTCTTTTTGTGCCTGTTGGAATTTTGATTTTGGCAAAAGTTGCTGGTTTGGAGTCACCACCTTTTTAACACCATCTTTTGGTCAGGTGGTAATTTTTTTTTTTAAATTTTATTATTTTTATTTCAATCCATGAAAATACCAATACACATCATAGTTCATTAACACAATCTTAGTAAAAGCTGATAAAAGGCAGTACAAAAGCTATAATTCCTCCAAAAGTTAAGACATAGACAGGAAGATGATACATACACATGAAAACTTACATCATAAATAGTTAATAACAATGGATATTCAGGGGCCGATTCCGATCTCGGCCGGTAGGGCACCGAATCGTATTTGGCGTTACCGGATCCGATTCGGAGCCCTCTTTCCCGACCGATTCGAACGTGCGTCCGGGCGAGCTAGTACGATGCGAGCGCTCGCGAAATCGCCGACCGACTCGTTCGCGGGACCCAACCGCTCCGACCGACTCGCACGGACACGACTCGCACCGCGCAATGGAGACGTTCCCCTGCCGGGTAAGTACGATGCGCGCCTCGAGCAGTCCGACCGACTCGCGCAGTCTGGCTCCAAAGAGCAGTCGGAGCCGTACTCTGGGGGTCCGTGTCGGACCCCCCTGTACGCGTAGCCGCGCGAGTCGCACCCATGGGTCCCCCCTACCTGTGCATGTACGGCGCGAGTCGCTTCGACGCGTACCCGCTGTAGGGGGTGCCCTTGTTCGCCTCGCACCCATTGAGTCAATGGGAGCCCGTGTACGCGTTGTACGACCGTCCGACCGAATCGAGTCCGATTGCATGCGAACGCATCGTACTCGTTCGGTCGGACTGCTAAGGTCCGATTCGGTCGGAAATCTCTCCGGGTCCGGCTCGGTCGGGGAGATTTCCGGCCTGCATCGGAATCGGCCCCTCAATCTTTCATATGTTCAAACATAGGGCCCCATATCTGCACACCCAACATCCGCCTGCGTGGGCCTTTAAGAGCGTATAAACTATATTCAAGATTAAAAATGGTATAAAATCTAGCTCTCCACGGCTCGAAGGTCGGGGCGTCCTTCTGCAGCCACATAGAAGCAATGCAGAGCCTAGCTACAGCCGTGGCTAGGAAAGTTATATAGCAAAACTTATGTGCTGGTTGCCCCACCCTCACATTTTCCTCCATCCCTAACAGCATAGTAGAGGCTGATATATTTATGACTGCCCCAGTTATTTCACAGAGGAACTTCTCAATATGCTCCTAGAGGTTGGTCAAGCACCCACATGCATAAAAGATATGTACAATGTCCGCCCCGTCTGCTCCACAGCGAAAACATTTCCTATCATTTGCCACTCCCCATTTTAACATTTTGGCGGGGGTGTGGTACAGGTTAAACACGGTCTTATAATGCTGCGACCGCAAGTTAGCAGATAGTAATATCTTCCCTGCCAGCTCGATAGATTGCTCAACACGAATGCCCTGGCACCCTAACCTGTTATCCCACTTTAAATTTTGGGCATCTAAATCATCTTCTGAGTGTCAAGCAGCATATTGTATAGGGTACCGATACGGGAATTATTTCTAATAGCCTCAACAAAGGGATTCAGCTCTATCGTCCGTTGCCTTTTACATAGATAGTCACAAATCTGTAGAAATTTTAAGAATTCGGTCTTAGGCAGCTGATATCTATCGGCTAACATAGCGTAGGATGCCAAACTCCCATTGATATATAAATGACCGATGTGTAAGATCCCTTTGCTTCTCCATCTGTGGATAGTCCTATCCCAGAAAACCGACGGGAGTAAACCCGTAGCAGATGTGGGAGTGTAGTACGAGACACCTTCAAATTGATAAAGTTTCCATATGACCTTCCAAACCTTATAGGCGGTGCTTAGCACCTTGAACCGAGTTTTTTTATAGTAGCTGAATTCCAGCATCATAAATAAACGGCTCTTGGCATCAGCACCCAGCAGCATCTGATAAATAGATGGGGCTTCCGCAATATTATTGACCTCTTCTCCAGTTAGTAAAATGTGCATGTTTTGAAGGATACAGGCATAATAATACAGCGTAAAATCTGGAACTGCCCACCCACCTTTCTCCCGGGGTAGCGTCATAAAACGCATTGCTCTCCGCGAATTCCCTTGGGCCCATAAAAACCTGGCACATATCGATTGGAGTAGTTGCAGCTGGAGGCAGGTAAGTTCTAGTGGGACTGATCTGAAGTAATATAAAAGCTTAGGTAAAATCATCATTTTAAAAACATTACATCGCCCCACTAGCGACAAGTGTAAGCATTCAAAACGGTCTAATTGTTGTTTTACTGTCGTTAAGATAGACCCCCAGTTAACCTCTACTAATGCTTTTAAGCATGTCCTTAATCTGATGCCCAGATATGATACCTCATCCATGACCCTAGGGTCATTGCTACAGTCTTGATTTATACACAAGATCTGTGTTTTAGACACATTAAGGGGGTCATTATGATGGCGGGCGGATCGCCCCCGCCGGGCCAGCGGTAGTCACCGCCAGCCTGGTGGGGGCGATCCGCCCGCCATCCACACAGCAAGATGATGGCTGGGGGGTCTGCGGCGGACGGAAAGACCATCCGCCGCTTTTCCACCGGTCGACTCGTCGACCGGCGGAAAACAAGGATAATATGGTGGCGGTGTCTCCAAGACACCGCCATCCATATTATGATGCCAGCGGAGATCAGCCTTTCCATGGCGGCGTAGCCGCCATGAAAAGGCATGCAGTCTTTTGGGGGGTGCATTTGTATGCACAAGGTGGCAGGTACCGCGCGGGGCCTGTCACGTTGTGCATGCAAATGCACGACGTGCATTCACAGCATTGTGGTGGGCGGTGAGCACCGCCCGCCACAATGCTGGGAATAGGGTGTCCCACCGCCACGGTGGCGGTGGCATCCTAATGTCAGGTGCGGGACCCCTTGTGGATGGTCCCGCATTCCGTTACGGTGGCGGGCGGACTTTGTCCGCCCGTCATCGTAATGACCTCCTAAGTTTGTAGCCTGAGACCAAGCCAAATGTGTGTGCCAACTGCTCTATCTCAGGCAAAGCAGTGATAGGGTTAGATGTTACAACCGCTATATCGTCCGCATACGCAAGGACCCGGTATTGTTCTTATCTACAGATAACAGATTCGATCTTTGGACTCTGTTCTAACATGATTAAAAAGGGATTAATATACAGTGAGAACAACAAAGGGGAACACGGACATCCCTGTCTTGTACCTCTGGTAATTCATACAGGTTCAGACTATAAGCCCATCATACAAATTTTAGCGGTAGGGGTTCGATATAAAACCTGAATAGCTTTGACAAAACCGGGGTGAAAGCCAAGCCTTCGTAAGACCACCCATAAAAAATCCCACGTGACCCGGTCGAACGCCTTTTCAGCATCTAAAAGGATCAGACCGAATTTATTACCCTGAGCGTTGGCAGCATCTAGCAAAGCTATCACCCTATTAATATGATTAACTGTACTCCTCTCTGGTATGAACCCATGTTGCCGAATTGACACCAGGGGAGAGATGACTTTGGCCAACCGGGTCGCCAGTATTTTGGCATAGATTTTGCCATCACAATTTAACAGTGATATGGGTCGGTAAGAGCTCGGAAGATCGGGTGGCTTATCTTTTTTTTTTATAACGATTATGCTTGCTTCATCACATGATAGTGGCGCTGCCCCTAACTGTGCTTGTTGAAAAACAGTTACTATATCCCTTTTTAACTCTTGAAAAAAGTTTTGTATACTTCCAATGGCAGTCTATCAGGTCCTGCCGCTTTACCATTAGCTAGACTGTTAATGGCTGACTCGAGCTCCTCCATAGTTATTATTGACTCCAACATATCTAGATCCTGTTGGCTTAGCCTTTCACCATTAAGATTATGCAACAAGATCTTGCTTGCTTGTACAGCAGCGCAGTCTCCCGTGCATAGTCCCTTGAAAAAATCATGAAAGACACTAAGAATCCTATCAGGGGTATCTACAGTATTACCATGCTTATCAATCATGCCCTTAATTCTTTGCACTGCTTCCTTTGACCGCAACCTTTGCGCCAAGCAACGCCCTGCTGCTTCACCATATTCATAGCTTTGTTCTTTGTTGAGAGTGTGTTTGATGGCTATTGCTTTGCTCCACTGCAGGTTAATTTTGGCCTTACAACGTGCGACCTCAGTTTGCAGTAATATGATATCACCCTTTGCTTGTATTCCCAGCTTGAGATTCTCTTCAGCTATTATAAGCTTTGAGTACAATTCCTGAGTCTCCAATTTCAACTGTCGGTGTTTGTATAGCCCAAAACTAAGAGTCTCTTCCCTGAACCCAGCTTTTAGAGCGTCCCATATAAAACCCCATGTAGTAGAATTGCGATTTATAAGTTAAAACTGCTTGATCCAATCATTCATGTGCGCAACAAATGTTGCATCCAACAATAGTTTCCTATCGAATGAAAAGGATCCAACCTTTGGACCTGTACTGATTGTCTGTATATCGAGTACTAAGGGGCCATGATCCGCCGTGATCCGGGGAAAAACTTGTATTTTTGCTTCTGTCAGTAATGCTGTTGGAATAAAGAAATAATCTAGTCTAACCAGTTTATGATGCGGGTGTGAATAAAATGTAAAGCCTGGGTCAGGAGCTCGTAGAGTGGCCCAAGCATCAGCCAACCCGCGATCCACCACCAAGTTCTGAAGAGCCTTAAACACTTTGGGTTTCCTACCCTTATACTCTTTAATGTCTGACTGCAAACGCTGGGGCTCCAAGTGTATATTAAAATCACCACACAGGATCAAGGGAGTCGGCCATGATGCTAATTCAACATTCAGCCCCTCTAACACTGCTGACTCATCGAGGTTGGAACCGTAAACTGAACATACTGTGCATCTAGCATTCCCTATTATACATTCAATAATGACCCACCGGCCTTGTTTATCCGCCATAGCTCTTCCCGACCCCTGCACAGTACTTTTGGCCAGTACCGCTACCCCTCGGTTCGTAGTGGATTGTTGTGTACTTATCAACACCGAATAGCCAAGTTCAGCTAACAGCTTTCGTTTGCCCCATGGAATATGGGTTTCTTGTATACAGACCAAGTCTGGTTGGATCACCCGTAGCTCCGCAGCCACCCAGTCTCTTCCCATAATTATTCAGCCCACATACATTAAAAGAACAGATCCGTAATCCTGAATGACATTTCCTATCCCCCATCACATATCAATCTTTCTGTCTGATCTAAGACCATGTGATTTAACTGTGTACACTTTTCTCTTTTTACTCTTGAATTTTCATGGATTGTTTTATCCTGTGCTCTCCCCCACGCCCAAGTACCCCCCTCCTCCAAACCCCCCTCCCAATTCCCCCCACCCTCTCCTCCATCACAGAGCTTTGGCCGAAGCCCTGTCCCCCCCACCCTTGCCCTGAAAGAGGCGTTAGGACCAATGGTCCCTGAGATGGATCAAGCTCCTGCCCCCCGGATCGCCCCGCCCCATACAATTAGTGCATCCCTTTAGTGCAATACCTCCATTACTAAAGTCAGCAAAAGGAGCAAAAAGAAGACCGTACCCCCTGGAAGAACTTAACCTGGTGAAGGAAAAAAAGTAGAAGAGAGGAAGAGAAAACCCCAATTACGGCCAGTTATACACATAGGTTATTTAAAGCCATGTCCCCTTTATAAGGAATGCAGGTATTCTTTAGCTTGTAGTTCTGTAGTGAAGAATCGAACTTACTCATTAAAGATAACTTTGAGTTTGGCTGGATTTAGCAAGTAGGCTTGGGCCCCCTTGCCTTGAAATGGGGTAATGAGTTGACGTAATTGCCATCTTTTCTCCACCGTCAGGGGACAATAGTCAGGGTGTACAAAGAATTCCATCCCTTTCCCTGTTTTCTTTCGATCTGGGCGTGAAAGATCGTAAACTGCCTCTCGAGCCAAAAAGTTGTTAATTGAAATTAGAATTGCTCTGGGTCTAGGAGCACTCTGCCCTTGCCTTGTACGCTGAGTGAAGGAGAATCTATGCGCCCTCTGAATCTCACGCTTCCAATCCCATTGCAACAACCCCGGGAAGGCCTCAGAAAAGAGCTCAATGATACATTTTCGAGTGTCTAGTCCTTCTGCGCCCTCTGGAATCTCCAAAACCCGCAAGTTATTGCGTTGAAGACGATTTTCAAGGTCCGTTAGTTTCCAAAGAGTATCATCTTTCGATGTCCGCAGTGCTTCTGAAGCCGCCTTTTGCGCTGCAAGTTCATCCTCCAAGTTTGAGACCCGTGTTTCTGCCTCGTTGAATCGTTCTACAAATTCTGTGCATGATTTTGCAATCCTTCGAACCGAGTTCTGTCATTTCCGACAAGCCCCTTGCGTGCGCTGGCTCTCTATCCAAGTCTCCTCCCTATGAGCCATTATGCTCTGATATATGACCGCTAATGAAATGTCCTCTACTTTCTCCAGCGGTTTTTCACATGACTGCGTCGCAGTTGCTTCACCTCTCTTGCGTACCGTACTTGGACTGCTTCCTGGTGTGCCCGGTGTATCTGTTCCCGGATCATCTAGAAGGGAGCTGCTTATTCCACTATGGCCACTGTCTGGGGAACCCCTCCTCCGGTTTAAACGAGTAGTCGGTTCGGTCTCATCATCAGAAGTATCTGGGGGGTCAGAGAGGGAGAAGAAGTTGTCCACTGAATCAATTTCCTTTACCAGCCCCTGGATGGTATTATCGTTTTTTCCAATTGGCCTGTCCACATTGAAGGATTCGCCCTTCTGACCACCCACTATATTGGTTGTAGCCAGGAGGTCCCTCCCAAGGTCCTTGCCAGGGTCAACTAATGGGTAAACAGTCAAAATATCGAATTTTTTATTTCGACCTACATTTATATCGAGTTGCAAATATCGTAGGGACAGAATATCGACATCAAGAATATCGGTGACCAGAATATCGACCTGAAGGTAAGAAATATCGTTTTTGTAAATATCGAAGTTAGTAATATCGATAGCAAAAATATCGATGTTAATAATATCGATATTTATGTTAGTGTTATGTATTTTAGTATGTATTTTATATGTATGTGTTCTACATGTTTTGTTGTTTTGTATTTTTTTTTAAATATATGTATTAATTGTTTAGAAGTTAGTAATTTTTTTTAAAGTAAATTTTGCGTTTTAGTACCGTAGTGGGTTGTGGGTTTATAGGGGAATAGGGTGGGAAGTAATTTAATTATAGTAAATTAAATCATAATTTTTAGAAATTATTAATTATTTTTAATTAATTTTTCCATTTTAGTTCTGTAACGCGTTGTGGGTTTATAGGGGAATTGGGTGGGAAGTAATTTATTTGTAATTAAGGGGCCCATTACGATAACCGGCGTAAAAAATCCGCCAGGCATGGAAGCGGCAAAAATCCGCCCGCACACACCGCCTGAACACCGACCACGCCATTATGAGTACACAAACTGAAAACCGCCATCGGCGGAAAAATCATACAAAATACCGCCCGCCATCGTCCGAGTCGGAGTCAAACCGCCCGCCACGGACGGAAACACGCACGACAACACAAAACCGCCCGCCCACACGGCCGACACACCGCACGTGAAATTACGATCGCACCGCCATGAGCGCGGAAAAACAACAAATATACCGCCCGCCAGCGCAAACAACGCCGATGAGAATCGACACGGCAGAAGCCATGGCGCCCACGTACCTGCACAGAAACCATCCGCACACAAAACCAATAGCACACAACATGGCCAACAAGTCCACACAGCAAGGCACGCACAAATACACAAGCACAGTACACATCCCGAAAACACCCCCGGACAAACAAAAAATACAAAGGCCAGAACCCCAGACACAACACACCTGAAAACAACAGACCATGAGGACACACCCACATAGGTGAGTACAAAAGCAGCACTCCCACAGACCACAACCCCTTGCTACATTGCAAACCAGAGAGGAGAGGAGAGGACACAGTGACACAGCAAGGACAGCAGCACACCACAGAAACGCACACATCACAACCACCACCACCACCACCACCAAACACCGGCACCACAAACCCCCTGCACATTACACAACACACACCGCACCAGCACCACAAACACCATGGCACCACAAAGGATGCCCAAGTTCACGCCCATGGAGCTGACGGTCATGGTCGACGAGATCATCAAGGTGTACCCACAAATCTATGGGAACATGGTCCAGCACACACCACTAGCCACCAGAAACAGAATGTGGACCCGGATCGTAGACCAGGTCAATGCAGTCGGGACCCTGCCCAGGAACAGAACCGAGATAAACAAACGTTGGAATGACGTAAAGAGCCTGGTCAAGAAGAAGGAGGGCAAAAACAGAGAGCTGGCTGCCGTCACTGGCGGAGGGAATCCCGCGCTCTTTAAGACCTTCAAAGCGTGGGAGGAGAAGGTGCGAGTCGTAATCCATCCGGAGATCCTCGCCGGATTAGCAGGGGGAGTGGAGGCTGGTAAGTACAAACTAATGTATACCAGCACACCGCTATGTACACACATGCGCAACCACCATGCCACAGCTCCCAGGGACAAACACCCCCATGTCCAGCACACAATACACAACACATCACACGCACATGCAACAGACACTACCACACACAGGCCAAACCGAACAACTGTAAGATGCGTGGGGACATGTGTACACTAAGCCAGCCACGTAACCACCAACAGGTCCCCAAATATGCCAGAAGCGCCACAACGAGCACCCACCACACCCATGTGTCCGCCACAGCTGCACTAACCGACAAGTAACAGGTAAGTGGCAGGAACACAAAGTGCAGTGGGTCGGAGGGGGACAGCTGAAGTACAACACCCACCAGGCCCCCACTCCCACAGACCAGCAAGGTGGAGCACTCCCCACACCCATGTGTCAGGCACAGCTGCACCAACCGACAAGTAACAGGTAAGTGGCAGGAACACAAAGTGCAGTGGGTCGGAGGGGGACAGCTGAAGTACAACACCCACCAGGCCCCCACTCCCACAGACCAGCAAGGTGGAGCACTCCCCACACCCATGTGTCAGGCACAGCTGCACCAACCGACAAGTAACAGGTAAGTGGCAGGAACACAAAGTGCAGTGGGTGGGACGGTGGACAGCCCAAGTACAACACACACCAGTCCCCAGTCCCACAGCACAGCAAGGAGGAGCATCCCCCACACCCCACACCCACGTGTCAGCCACCGCAGTGCACAACGACAGCCGAAAGGCAGACATCACGGTCCACAGCAATCGGTGTCAGTGGGTGTACAGCCACCCCCACGACCCACTACACCCCCCCACCCCCACAGACCTGCAACATGGAGCACCCCCGCTAAGAGCCATGTGGCATCCAGTACAGTGCACGCACGAACAACTTGCAGGTGGGAAACTGGACAGGGCTGGATTACTGGAGGCATGAGGACCATAACACCACCAACACATGGGACATGTCACGTAGCACACGAACACGCAGCACCGCCCACCGTCACGAACAAGTGAACAATGTGCACACGGACATGAACAGCAGACTCACACCCCACATGACCCATCACAGACATAGCAACACCCAAGGAGCCACGTCTGCATGCACAAGCCACACTGAATATAGTCCCACACGGCAGCCACTGTGCAACTCATCACACACAACCGAAACACCATTGAAGTCCTGTCCATGTAGCCCCTACTGCCTGTCAACCACACACCCCACAACTACGCCTATGTAAGACAAACAACACTAGACGCAACAGAGCGGAACAACAGAAATGCACACGAACACCACTGAACCCATCAAACACACAGACACACCATGCACATACAACATACCATCCATCCCATCCGTCAGCCCCAGTCTCATGAAAGGCATGTCATCCGCACAGCTGCCACACATACAGCAGTCACGCTAAGACACATGCCCATGACCAACCATGTGCCAGAAGTCAATTAAGCGCACGACACACTGTGAGCAACAACACACAACATGGGCCACACCCCCGAGCACTGCAGTGATGCACATGGCACAGGGCAGCACGCACACCAAGGAGATGGGACAACTGCAATACGTTGGCTGGCACACAACTATCACTCACTCATAACGATGCGTCCAATGCCATGTCCAGTAACCACAACAGACAGCAAATATGCAGGGCATGTCAGGCATGCACACACCTCAGACCATGCACTGTCATGCTGCCACAACACATGTCACGTTCGGCACCCATGGCTCACAGCATGTACCCCAAAAGCATATACCCTCCCAAATGCGAATCTGGGGCATGGCCCCCATGTTGCCATATGCGTTCCTAAGCGTTCCATTTGAACCCCAAAAGCATATTCCCTCCCAAATGCGAATCTGGGGCATGGCCCCCATGTTGCCATATGCGTTCCTAAGCGTTCCATTTGAACCCCAAAAGCATATTCCCTCCCAAATGCGAATCTGGGGCATGGCCCCCATGTTGCCAAATGCGTTCCTAAGCGTTCCATTTGAACTCCAAAAGCAAAGTACAAACCAGACCCAGGATGGGCCAGGAGCCCGCATACACCAGAGTCACAATGAGTAGGGGCAAAGCAACACACCCATCGGCATGGCCAATCCGTCCCATGCCACATGTGCACAGCACACAGTCCCATTGCCTAGCACACACACCTACAGATGCCACAGCCACACACTCGCCTCCGGGAAACCCATGTACGAGATTGCACGAACTGCCAATGTCAGACGACTAATACATACTTCGCCAGGTGCAACACAATAACAAATCTCATTCTCTCCACAGGTGACGAACTGCTGGACGCTGGGGATGGAGACAGCAGCCAGCACAGCCAGCCTACAAGCCCCCAACGAGGACACACGGATCTGGAGGATCTGTCCACCTCTTCGGACACGGACCACCAAGCTGGCCCATCTGGCGTGGCAGGGCCCAGCCGCTCCCCAGGACCCCTCCTACCCACCAACCCATCATCCAGGGATGCTGAACAGTCCCAGTCCCCTGCTGCCACTGTCGTTGCGGCCACACCCACGGTCATTGCGGCCACTACCACTGCCGCAACCGCCACCATCGCCGCACCGACCACCACCGCCTCCACCACCACCACGTCTTCGCTGGCACCAGCCCCAGCGCAGGTGGTGGCCCGGCCGACTGGATCCACCCTGGGAGCCACAGCGAGGACCGTGGTGAGCAATGTGGCTAGTGGGCAGGCCGGTGGCAGCAGGACTGGTAGGAGGAGCAGGGTCAGGGAAACGCCAGCCTCCCCTGGGAGC
Organism: Calotriton arnoldi; assembly: GCA_963921515.1. Classification (NCBI taxonomy): domain Eukaryota; kingdom Metazoa; phylum Chordata; class Amphibia; order Caudata; family Salamandridae; genus Calotriton; species Calotriton arnoldi. The sequence goes on along the minus strand of CAWUFW010000911.1, from coordinate 2,924,299 downwards.
CATGCCCTGCCTCAAATGGCCAGAGTCCTTGGGGCCTATGAAGAGGCCCAAGGACAATGGGCCAGGTCTGCTACTGACACGCGGGAGGTGCTGGGGGTGCTGAGGTCCATGGACGCCCATATGGGCCAATTCGTGTCCCGTATGGACCAACTCGTGGACCTCATGGGCCAGCTGGTGGTGGCGGTGGGGTCACAGGCAAGGCCAGCAACACCACCTCCGCCACCACCTGCTAGGGCGCAGGCTCGGGCAGCAGTGTCCACTTCCCTGCGTCCACAGCCAGTGAGCACACCTCACCCACCACCAGCAGGTCGCCACCACACACCCCCTCCCAAACGTGGAAGGGGCCGTCCGAAGAGGAAACAGATCTCCCGGGAGGACTTCGCACGCTCCAGTCGCAAGTGAGGCAGCCAGCCAGCCTTCCGCCAGCCTTCCTTGACCAGCCACTGCATTGACTTGCTCTACGATCCCACTCCACACAGCCATCTGGATGGCATGTGTGTGTTGGACTATGGACATAGAACCAGTGGGTACACCCTGATCATCACGCAGCCATGACCGACAGCTCATTGTCACTGCACGCACCACTTTTGTCATCACCTTACACACAATCACATGTCACAGTTTGTAATAAATGCACCTTTTTCACTAACTGCTGTTTGTGCCCTGTGTCTTTATTGTACGGAATACAACGGCCACCTTGGGCGGAAAGGCACCTGATGCGTGGCATGGCAATGGAATCCGGAGGGCCTGTAGGGACCTAGGGGTGGGAGACAGAACAGGAGCACATTCAATGAGTGTGTCACACACCCATCACACAGTACATGTCAACAACTACAAGCAATGTACACACATCGCACAGAGCAATAGGGCACAATGCCACAGTCACCAACAGTGGCATACTACCCTGGCCATGGAGCGTTGACACACTGCACGCAGTGAACATACGGCCACCCTGACACAGCACACACACACCTGCATAGATACAGACACATCATCCGTCGTACATGGACACTCACCGTCAAGTGAAGTAGCGGGCGATGAGCTGCTGGCGCACATTCCCAGCTTCCTCCTCTCCGCTGTCCACCTCACTCGAGCTGTCCTGGTCTGCGGGCTGGGGCCCTGGTTGATCTCCGTCATCCACAATGAGGGGGATCTGCTTCCGAATGGCCAGATTGTGCAGCATGCAGCACGCCACCACTATCTGGCACACCTTCTGTGGGGAGTACGCCAGTGCACTCCCGGTGCGGTCCAGGCACCTGAACCTGGACTTGAGGAGGCCAAAGGTACGCTCGACCACACGTCTGGTCCTCCCATGTGCCTCATTGTATCGATCGTCTGCTGGGGTGCGAGGATTCCTCAATGGACTGAGCAGCCATGCCCCATTCGGATACGCAGAGTCACCTGGGTGTGAGGGACACAGAGAACCGTTGCTATTCCAACTGGACAGGGACAGCATCGCACAACCAGCACGCTACACCACTCCACATACTCACCGACAATACAGCCACGATCCTGTTGCAGATTGGCCATCAGTCGTGGCAAGATGCTGTTGCGCATTATGTGTGCGTCATGGGCCGAGCCTGGAAACTATGCACACACGTGGGTGATCACCATGTCCGCAAGGCACACCACTTGCACATTCAGGGAGTGCGTGTGCTTCCTGTTGCGGTACAGGTGCTCAGTGGCCTGTGGTGGAACAAGGCAAACATGAGTGCAGTCAATGGCTCCCACGACGTGTGGGATTCTGCCAAGGTCATAGAATGCACCCTTCACTGCCGCCAATTCACGAGCCCTGGGGAAGCGGATGTACCTGTTCCGGTACAGCATCATGGCTGCCAGTACATCCCTCAGCACCTTGCTGAACATGGGCTGGGACATCCCTCCTCCACTGCCCACTGTGTGCTGGAATGACCCAGTGGCGAAGAAATGCATGGCGGCCATCACCTTAGCCGTGGGGGTGACAGCAGTCGGATACACCCTGCGGGGACGGAGATGGGGCTCTAACATGGCACACAGTCGATGCAGAGTTGGCCTGTCCAGCCGAAACTTCCTGATTACCTCTGTATCGTCCATGTCCGCCAGCAATTGGTATGGGCGGTCAATGTTCGGTCTCCGCCTGGGTTAAATGGCAGAGGACACATGTCAAAGCAACACGGCACATAGCAATTTCGCATACACATCACTGACATGACTGAGCAAGCACATGGGCCACAGCCCAGCTGTCAAGCTGGGACGGCACGGCCACAATACACTTACACAGGTCTCCCAACAATGGCAATGGCAAGTGAGACATACCACTGCCATGTGCATGCACATGGGGATCTATGCCCCAATGACTTGCGGGGCGTGCTGATGGGGACTGACTGCATATTCGTCAAGCGGCAACGCCACGGCAACATGAGTGTCTGCTGAGCATGGTACTGCTTCCGAGGCTGGATGAGTATGGCACACGACGACGACGATGTGGGCACGGGCTGAGCGGCCAATACAAGTGGGACCTGTGGCACGAGGGGATATGAGACAGTAGTAGGTGTCAGCACTGCACCCTATGTACAGCACTGTACGGATCACAGCTCCCGAAACATTGACTGGTGTCCACATTGACAGCCCCATGCCAAGACGGCTGTGTGCTTGCAGTCACACGTCACAGGTGAGAGGTTACATTGCACGTGCCAGGTGGCAGTCGTACATAGTGGGAGCTGGCATGTGTGTGCATGTGTCTCCTGTTCAGGATCCACCAGATGGGCGCTGACTCTGTACTGACCATTGGACACAGCATGTTCCGTGGAAGGCTTGTGTGTGTGGGATGGTGGCACTGGATGTGCCTCCGTTGGGTGGGGGGCCATGCACAGGGCGGGTACGTCGATGATTGCGCATTGTTGGTCACGGTGGGTGCACCAGCTAAGATGTGTTGCCCTGTGTTCAATTCCTATGTCCGCATGATGATGGACTGTGGATGTGGGCAGACTACACATTGGTCGATGTGCTGTCCATATGCATGTGCCTTCACACCAGGCACAGCTGCCCCTGCACATGTGACCCCTGCTGGACTCGCTGCTGGGTCTGTGGAGCTGATGCACCTTCTGCGCGTGGGGCGGACAGCTCTCCTCACTTCCCTCATTGCGCATGTCATGTCTTTGCCGCAGGTGACATGGATCATGGAGGGCCCACATGTACGCGTGGGTAGGCTACACATGATTGTTCACTGCTCGCCACCCCCAGTCAGTGTTTCGAATGGGAAGGTTGTCGTGCTGGTGGTATGTTCGATGTGGCGGATGGGCGGGCCTAGGTGCGGGCTTACATTCCGGACATGGGGGGTAGTTGGATTGGCGACTAGTTGCAGTACACACGGGACACGTCTCTTCCTTTCCACATCTGGGTCATCCCTTGTACTAACTGACAGTGATACAGTCATCTTCGCCCCAGCCCTCATGTCCTCCCCTCGCCCCCCAATATGCATGCTCACCTGCGAGGCTAGCGCTTGCACAGGCAGCCCCAAGCTCGCACCAGAGAGGGCAAGGAGTGCATGTGTGGGTCCAGTTGCACGAGTGGGCTGTCTCAGGGTATGATGTGTGGCGGGACGCCGTCCACCTGCGTGGTGCCCCAAATGGAGACCCGGCCTGCATGGACTATGCATCACAGTCTTCGCCTTCCGGATCCGCCACCTGCGACACCCAGTGGCTGTGGCTGCCCTTGCGGCCATGCCGCGTCCGTCTGTGGCTGATGGCCCACACATTCACTCTTTGGCCTCTCTGGGGAGGGCTCAGGGGTGGTGGCGCACGCGCTTGCACTTAGTCGCAATGGCATGTGGCGTGGTTGGTATGATGGGCAATGGATGGGATGGTGCGAGCCACCTCCCGTGACGTCAGTGCTGCTCGTGCTGTGGTGCGTCCCCCTACACTTCCATTTGACTTTTGCCATGCTGGACGTTGAGGTTCTATTGCCTGCGTGATATGACCAGGAGGAGCGCGAGGAGACCTCTCACACACCATGCTCCACTGCCATCCCGTGCCCTGTATCGCCTGTGTGGATTGACTATGTTGGGGTTACACCTGGTCGACTGGGGCTGTGTGTGCCTTGTCAAGGGGCATGGCGGGCGCACAACAGGATCCAGCTTGTCCACAGAGGGTGGGCATTCGGTGCGCCTGGTACCGCTTTGTACGTGTGCCCGGCTGCTGTGCACACACGTGTTCACTCCCCCCGACAGGTGTCCTCTCACAATGCCCAGGGAAGCGGTGGTGTACTGTTCATGACCCCTCCCAACACGGCGTGCTCCAACTTGGCATGTGCGCATCTACCCGTCGCACCCACCCACCTGAGCACTGCGTCCATACGACTTCACACGACACATGTGTGTCTTCCACAGTAGTGCTACTCATTTGCGTTGACATCCAATACCAGTGGACTACATGGTCATGTCACGACTGCCGTGTACTTCACATACTCTCATCCTCTCTCATTCGTACTTGTGAAATGAGTCAGCGGAGACAGTTCTGGTTTCAAACATTATATTGAGTCTTCTGTCCTCTGTGATGCAGTATAGTGGACACTACTGGCAGCGGGATACATGTTGAGGATATACTGAGCATGATTACAAATGGGATAGGGTGTGGGGTTACATCTGCTTGGCCAAGGCTGTGCTAATGTACATTTACGTATGGCTGCGGAGCTGCGGACTTTGACACAGACGGTATACATGTAGCCTACCAGACCGCTCGGCATCATGGGCACAGTCCATCTCAGTTCCATGTGACAGGTTTGCTGCGGTTGTTCCTCATGCACGCGTGCATGTGAGATGACATCAGGGCATGTGCTTGCGTGCATGCAGCGGCGTGCCACTTGTTGTTGCACTGTGGTGGTTACTGGACATGTCACAGTCACTGGGGTCGTGTTGTTGTTGTATGCACTTGTCGTCCATGCAAAGGTCCTGGTATGGGATTCCCGGGGCGGGGGTGGGAGGGGTGCAGCACCCACAGACTCCAGGCGACCTATTCATGTCCACTGAGCGGTGTGTGTGTCCATGGGCGCTGGATCCATGTCGTGTCCTGGTTGTTCGTGCAGTTCCGTCCATGTGGGTGCGATGCACAGAGCCCATGCCACTGCCTCCCACGATGCATGCGGTGTTCCTGGATGTGATGGGGAACAGTGTGCATGTCCCGGTCATATCCGATGTCATGGCGATGTCGTTGATGGTGTGGTTACAGTTGCCGGTCGTTTGGTATGGCTGTTGTGGTGGTGACTGGCCAGTCCGTGCGGAAGCTGAGCATGGGTGCGGGGTTGGACTTCATAGGTCACTCGGGGAACCTGCGTTGTGGTCCGACGTATTTACAGGTTGACAGGTATGCGATGCCGCCCAGCAGGGCTTCCATGTCATTGGTGGTGTACATGTTTGCCAGCCAATGAAGCGGATGGTGGCTGTCAAGGTGTTGTTCGTAGGTTGTCCCTTGGAGGACCATGATGGGGCATGCTGGGTGACATTCGATGTAGCTGTTCTCGATGATCCGTCGTGTGGAGGCACAGTGGTTCCATTTCAGTGCGCGTGCGATGTTGGCCACATACGCCATGCCCCCATAGGCAGAGCAGGCCCTGTCGTGTGCGTCCAGAGGGAGGAGTAGTGGTAGCAGGTCCGCCTTCAGACATGCCGGGTTGGAGAGGCATATCTCGACGGGATGCTGGTAGGGACACCTCCGACAGTAGAAGACGGGCATGACGCAGCTGAACAATGTGATGCGGTAAGTCAGTCGGTAACTTACGTTCAGCAGGGACAGGAGATCGCATCCCAATGTATGTATCGTGCTGGTTTGGTACAGCTTGAGCTCTTCGGCGTAGTTGGGTAGGTGTGTTGCGGTTGCCATTTCGCAGCGGTTCGTAGAGGTGGCGTGCTCCGGCTGTGTGTGCAGTCTGCAATGTGCACGCTCCGGGGTTGCTGTGAGCTCTGTGTAGTCGTGGGGAGACAGGACTTGTGTTCTGTTGGCTTGTTTGGAGGACACGGGCCCTCTTCCCACATGCTTCTCAGACAGTTCAAGGTCGGTGCTGTGTGACTCCTTCCAATTAACTTGCATGTGGCCGACATGGGGGAGTGTTTTCTTCTTTCTTCCCCGTCCGTTGTGTGCTTCTGTGATATGCGCTATCTGCCGTGTGGTCGGTCTCCTCGGCATGCCTGTGTTGGTCTATTCTTGGACAATGGCTGTATTCACCGGCTTCTGTCGTAGGGCTGTGGTTTCGGTGTTGGAATGGAAGGTCATTCAGTGCTGTCTGCTCTCCCTTGTGTGGGCGGCAGGCTGCCTTTCCGCTCTGCGTTGGGCCTTGTGTGTGGATGTAATTCTTGGGCCACCTGTTGTCGGTCCCCGGGCTCTTTGGTGTTCCGTTTCATGTGTCTTGTTCATATGTGCAGGGTGGTATGGGTTTTTCAGTGTGGTACTGGCGTTCCTCTTCCCGAAGGGGCCCTGCTTCTCCTAGTTGGTGTTGCCGCCGCTGTGTGCTTCGCCATGTTTGTTACACTGGGGTGTGTCCTGCTGTTGCGTGACTTAACTGACATGTGTGCGTCGGTTGTGTGGCGTTGGGTGTTGTCCGTGAATTGGGCGTTGGGGACATGTCTGTGGCCGGCCTGTCACGTGTCATGTGCGTTCGGGGTGGGGCTGATGTGTGTGCTGCTTGGTTGTGTCCCTGTGTCTGTGTGCGACGCATGCATGGCGCTGCGGTTGGCCTCTGCGCTGTGTGCATGTGTGGCGGCGTCATCGGCGCTTTGGGGCCGTGACGGGGTGGTTGGTTCCTAGTCCCAGGTGGTGTGTACACATGTGTTCCGCGATGTTAGGATTTGGCCTGTGTGTCATATGTGGATGCAATGGTGGATGTGTAGTGTGCACGCGCTGGTGGGGGGTTGTCCGCTTTATCCGCCCTTGCACTGTGTGCGCTGTTTGCGTGCACTTGTTGTGTGTGTGCCTACCTGCGTCTCCGCGGTACGTTGCGTCCTTGGTGGTGCATCAGCAGAAGCATGGGAAGGGCCTGCAGTGCTGGATTCATGCCCGGGTGCCGCTTCTTCGTTGTCCGTGCTCTGCGTCCGTGTTTCCGCCTCTCTTTCACGTGCGGTGTCTCTTTGCCGTGGGAGCCGTTTGTTTGCGGCATCGTAATTTATGCGCCGGGCGGGACGTGTTTCGTCGGACGGTGTGTGTCAGTTGTGCTGCGCCGCTACGTGTGCGGGCGCACTTTGATGGCGGACGGTGTTGCTGGCTTGCCGGCGGTGTTTGGCCTGCTTTTCGCATCGTAATTGGGCGGGCGTGTGGACTGCTGCGTGCCGGCGGTAACTGGTGGTTTTTGCATCCGCCAGCACGGCGGTAGTGCTTCCGCCCGCCATCGTAATGGGCCCCAAAGTAATTATTAATTTTTATTTATTGGTATTGATAATTAATTTATTGTTAATTAATTATTAATTGGTAATTAATTTTTATTAATTGATTAATTGCTAATTATGTTAATTGTGTTAATTTTTATTGGAGCGGGTTGTGGGTTTATAGGTTAATAGGGTGGGAAGAAAATTAATTATAATAAATTAATTAATAATTTTTAATTTTTGATATTGATAATTAATTTATTGTTTATTAATTGGTAATTAATTTTTATTACTTTATTAATTGATAACTATATTAATTGTGTTAATTTAGTTTAGGAGCGGGTTGTGTGTTTATAGGGGAATAGGGTGGGAAGAAATTTATTATAATTAAGTAATTATTTATTAATATTTATTGGTATTGATAATTAATTTATTGTTAATTATCAATTGGCAATTAATTTTTATTATTTATTAATTTTTTGGTATTGGTAATTAATTTATTGTTTATTAAATATTATTTGGTAATTCGTTTATATTAATTGATTAATTGATAATTATATTAATTGTATTACATTTTATGCAGAGTGGGTTGCGTGTTTATTGGGGAATAGGGTGGGAAGTAATTTAATGTTATTTAAGTAATTTTTAATTTTAATTTATTGGTATTTATAATTAATTTATTGTTAATTTATTAATAAATTATTATCTACTTTAAAAAATGTATTTAATTGATAAGTATGTTATTTTTAACCGCTACGCTATCCAACACTTTCCCTACTGTTGCACTCTTTGGAGTGGGAATAGTAATTTTTACCCCTACGCTATCCAACAGTTTCCCTACTGTTGCACTCTCTGGAGTTGGAATAGTAATTTTTACCCCTACTCTATCCAATACTTTCCCTACTGTTGCACTCACTGGAGTGGGAATAGTACTTTTAACCCGTTCGCTATCCAACACTTTCCCTACTGTTGCACTCTCTGGAGTGGGAATAGCAATTTTTACCCCTACGCTATCCAACACTTTCCCTACTGTTGGAATGTCTGGAGTTGGAATAGTAATTTTTACCCCTACTCTATCCAACACTTTCCCTACTGTTGCACTCTCTGGAGTGGGAATAGTAATTTTTACCCCTACGCTATCCAACGCTTTCCCTACTGTTGCACTCTCTGGAGTTGGAATAGTAATGTTTACCTCTCCGCTATCCAACACTTTCCCTACTGTTGCACTCTCTGGAGTGGGAATAGTAATTTTTACCCCTACGCTATCCAACACTTTCCCTACTGTTGCACTCTCTGGAGTTGGAATAGTAATTTTTACCTCTACGCTATCCAACGCTTTCCCTACTGTTGCACTCTCTGGAGTTTGAATAGTAATTTTTACCCCTACTCTATCCAACACTTTCCCTACTGTTGCACTTTCTGGAGTTGGAATAGCAATTATAACCCCTACACTATCCAACGTTTTCCCTACTGTTGCACTCTCTGGAGTGGGAATAGTCATTTTTACCCCTACTCTATCCAATACTTTCCCTACTGTTGCACTTTCTGGAGTTGGAATAGTAATTTTTACCCCTACTCTATCCAACACTTTCCCTGCTATTGCACTCTCTGGAGTGGGAATAGTAATTTTTACCCGTACGCTATCCAACGCTTTCCCTACTGTTGCACTCTCTGGAGTTGGAATAGTAATTTTTACCTCTCCGCTATCCAACACTTTCCCTACTGTTGCACTCTCTGGAGTGGGAATAGTAATTTTTACCCCTACGCTATCCAACACTTTCCCTACTGTTGCACTCTCTGGAGTTGGAATAATAATTTTTACCTCTACGCTATCCAACGCTTTCCCTACTGTTGCACTCTCTGGAGTTGGAATAGTAATTTTTACCCCTACTCTATCCAACACGTTCCCTACTGTTGCACTTTCTGGAGTTGGAATAGCAATTATAACCCCTACGCTATCCAACGTTTTCCCTACTGTTGCACTCTCTGGAGTCGGAATAGTAATTTTTAACCCCTACGCTATCCAACACTTTCCCTACTGTTGCAGTCTTCGGAGTGAGAATAGTAATTTTTTTCCCTCTGCTATCCAATATTTTTGTGTATTGTTTTAGTTAATGTTGTGTATAATTAATTTAAAAAATATTAAAAATATTGTAGTTTTTTTATTTGTTATATATAGTTTTTTATAATTTTGTTATATTATTTTTTTGTGTATACATGTATTTATAATTTATTCACCAACTCCTCAACAGGATTAAACGCACTCCACGGACTCTCCAACTTTCAATTCCTTGCTTTATTTCTTTATTACAAGGCAAACCGGTTTCGGCATAACGCCTTCTTCAATGCCTTTATATGCATTTGAAAGTGTCTCTTGCCCCTGTTTAAATTCCTCTTAGCACCTCCCCATTAACCACGGGACATGCAGTGAGTGATGACGGACTAATATCGTCTCTGCAGAGTCCGCCATGTCATCGTGATAAAAATAATAACATCTCTCTAAGTGAGTATCCTTGCATACACGTGATTTCACTGTACAGTACAGCTATACCTTTGTAGGCACGAAATACAGGATTATACTGGTTCACGATGAAATCACACTCACAACGGGGCGAAATTGAAAGGTAGTTCCTCGCCCTGCCTTCTCCACTGTACACCGAAGCAATCCCCAGGGAACTGTTTAGTAGCGGTTCTCCTGCGTTTTAAGTAAACGATGACAAGTGTCAATAGGCTTTACATCTTAGTCAGTGGCGGCGGTTCAGGCAAATCCATACGTTCCTCCAACAATTGCCACTCTTTGCCGAACAACTTGCGGGCGGGTGCCGTTGTCGTGACAGTGGCAGTCACGCATCAAAATTATTCACCAACTCCTCAACAGGATTAAACGCACTCCACGGACTCTCCAACTTTCAATTCCTTGCTTTATTTCTTTATTACAAGGCAAACCGGTTTCGGCATAACGCCTTCTTCAATGCCTTTATATGCATTTGAAAGTGTCTCTTGCCCCTGTTTAAATTCCTCTTAGCACCTCCCCATTAACCACGGGACATGCAGTGAGTGATGACGGACTAATATCGTCTCTGCAGAGTCCGCCATGTCATCGTGATAAAAATAATAACATCTCTCTAAGTGAGTATCCTTGCATACACGTGATTTCACTGTACAGTACAGCTATACCTTTGTAGGCACGAAATACAGGATTATACTGGTTCACGATGAAATCACACTCACAACGGCGGCGAAATTGAAAGGTAGTTCCTCGCCCTGCCTTCTCCACTGTACACAGAAGCAATCCCCAGGGAACTGTTTAGTAGCGGTTCTCCTGCGTTTTAAGTAAACGATGACAAGTGTCAATAGGCTTTACATCTTAGTCAGTGGCGGCGGTTCAGGCAAATCCATACGTTCCTCCAACAATTGCCACTCTTTGCCGAACAACTTGCGGGCGGGTGCCGTTGTCGTGACAGTGGCAGTCACGCATCAAAATTATTCACCAACTCCTCAACAGGATTAAACGCACTCCACGGACTCTCCAACTTTCAATTCCTTGCTTTATTTCTTTATTACAAGGCAAACCGGTTTCGGCATAACGCCTTCTTCAATGCCTTTATATGCATTTGAAAGTGTCTCTTGCCCTGTTTAAATTCCTCTTAGCACCTCCCCATTAACCACGGGACATGCAGTGAGTGATGACGGACTAATATCGTCTCTGCAGAGTCCGCCATGTCATCGTGATAAAAATAATAACATCTCTCTAAGTGAGTATCCTTGCATACACGTGATTTCACTGTACAGTACAGCTATACCTTTGTAGGCACGAAATACAGGATTATACTGGTTCACGATGAAATCACACTCACAACGGGGCGAAATTGAAAGGTAGTTCCTCGCCCTGCCTTCTCCACTGTACACCGAAGCAATCCCCAGGGAACTGTTTAGTAGCGGTTCTCCTGCGTTTTAAGTAAACGATGACAAGTGTCAATAGGCTTTACATCTTAGTCAGTGGCGGCGGTTCAGGCAAATCCATACGTTCCTCCAACAATTGCCACTCTTTGCCGAACAACTTGCGGGCGGGTGCCGTTGTCGTGACAGTGGCAGTCACGCATCAAAATTATTCACCAACTCCTCAACAGGATTAAACGCACTCCACGGACTCTCCAACTTTCAATTCCTTGCTTTATTTCTTTATTACAAGGCAAACCGGTTTCGGCATAACGCCTTCTTCAATGCCTTTATATGCATTGGAAAGTGTCTCTTGCCCCTGTTTAAATTCCTCTTAGCACCTCCCCATTAACCACGGGACATGCAGTGAGTGATGACGGACTAATATCGTCTCTGCAGAGTCCGCCATGTCATCGTGATAAAAATAATAACATCTCTCTAAGTGAGTATCCTTGCATACACGTGATTTCACTGTACAGTACAGCTATACCTTTGTAGTCACGAAATACAGGATTATACTGGTTCACGATGAAATCACACTCACAACGGGGCGAAATTGAAAGGTAGTTCCTCGCCCTGCCTTCTCCACTGTACACCGAAGCAATCCTCCAGGGAACTGTTTAGTAGCGGTTCTCCTGCGTTTTAAGTAACGATGACAAGTGTCAATAGGCTTTACATCTTAGTCAGTGGCGGCGGTTCAGGCAAATCCATACGTTCCTCCAACAATTGCCACTCTTTGCCGAACAACTTGCGGGCGGGTGCCGTTGTCGTGACAGTGGCAGTCACGCATCAAAATTATTCACCAACTCCTCAACAGGATTAAACGCACTCCACGGACTCTCCAACTTTCAATTCCTTGCTTTATTTCTTTATTACAAGGCAAACCGGTTTCGGCATAACGCCTTCTTCAATGCCTTTATATGCATTTGAAAGTGTCTCTTGCACCTGTTTAAATTCCTCTTAGCACCTCCCCATTAACCACGGGACATGCAGTGAGTGATGACGGACTAATATCGTCTCTGCAGAGTCCGCCATGTCATCGTGATAAAATAATAACATCTCTCTAAGTGAGTATCCTTGCATACACGTGATTTCACTGTACAGTACAGCTATACCTTTGTAGGCACGAAATACAGGATTATACTGGTTCACGATGAAATCACACTCACAACGGGGGCGAAATTGAAAGGTAGTTCCTCGCCCTGCCTTCTCCACTGTACACCGAAGCAATCCCCCAGGGAACTGTTTAGTAGCGGTTCTCCTGCGTTTTAAGTATAATCCTGTATTTCGTGCCTACAAAGGTATAGCTGTACTGTACAGTGAAATCACGTGTATGCAAGGATACTCACTTAGAGAGATGTTATTATTTTTATCACGATGACATGGCGGACTCTGCAGAGACGATATTAGTCCGTCATCACTCACTGCATGTCCCGTGGTTAATGGGGAGGTGCTAAGAGGAATTTAAACAGGGGCAAGAGACACTTTCAAATGCATATAAAGGCATTGAAGAAGGCGTTATGCCGAAACCGGTTTGCCTTGTAATAAAGAAATAAAGCAAGGAATTGAAAGTTGAGAGTCCGTGGAGTGCGTTTAATCCTGTTGAGGAGTTGGTGAATAATTTTGATGCGTGACTGCCACTGTCACGTACAACGTGCACCCGCCCGCAAATTGTTCGGCAAAGAGTGGCAATTGTTGGAGGAACGTATGGATTTGCCTGAACCGCCGCCACTGACTAAGATGTAAAGCCTATTGACAATTGTCATCGTTTACTTAAAACGCAGGAGATCCGCTACTACACAGTTCCCTGGGGGATTGCTTCGGTGTACAGTGGAGAAGGCAGGGCGAGGAACTACCTTTCAATTTCGCCCCCGTTTAGAGTGTGATTTTATCGTGAACCAGTATAATCCTGTATTTCGTGCCTACAAAGGTATAGCTGTACTGTACAGTGAAATCACGTGTATGCAAGGATACTCACTTAGAGAGATGTTATTATTTTTATCACGATGACATGGCGGACTCTGCAGAGACGATATTAGTCCGTCATCACTCACTGCATGTCCCGTGGTTAATGGGGAGGTGCTAAGAGGAATTTAAACAGGGGCAAGAGACACTTTCAAATGCATATAAAGGCATTGAAGAAGGCGTTATGCCGAAACCGGTTTGCCTTGTAATAAAGAAATAAAGCAAGGAATTGAAAGTTGGAGAGTCCGTGGAGTGCGTTTAATCCTGTTGAGGAGTTGGTGAATAATTTTGATGCGTGACTGCCACTGTCACGTACAACGGCACCCGCCCGCAAGTTGTTCGGCAAAGAGTGGCAATTGTTGGAGGAACGTATGGATTTGCCTGAACGCGCCACTGACTAAGATGTAAAGCCTATTGACACTTGTCATCGTTACTTAAAACGCAGGAGAACCGCTACTAAACAGTTCCCTGGGGATTGCTTCGTGTACAGTGGAGAAGGCAGGGCGAGGAACTACCTTTCAATTTCGCCCCGTTGTGAGTGTGATTTCATCGTGAACCAGTATAATCCTGTATTTCGTGCCTACAAAGGTATAGCTGTACTGTACAGTGAAATCACGTGTATGCAAGGATACTCACTTAGAGAGATGTTATTATTTTATCACGATGACATGGCGGACTCTGCAGAGACGATATTAGTCCGTCATCACTCACTGCATGTCCCGTGGTTAATGGGGAGGTGCTAAGAGGAATTTAAACAGGGGCAAGAGACACTTTCAAATGCATATAAAGGCATTGAAGAAGGCGTTATGCCGAAACCGGTTTGCCTTGTAATAAAGAAATAAAGCAAGGAATTGAAAGTTGGAGAGTCCGTGGAGTGCGTTTAATCCTGTTGAGGAGTTGGTGAATAATTTTGATGCGTGACTGCCACTGTCACGACAACGGCACCCGCCCGCAAGTTGTTCGGCAAAGAGTGGCAATTGTTGGAGGAACGTATGGATTTGCCTGAACCGCCGCCACTGACTAAGATGTAAAGCCTATTGACACTTGTCATCGTTTACTTAAAACGCAGGAGAACCGCTACTAAACAGTTCCCTGGGGATTGCTTCGGTGTACAGTGGAGAAGGCAGGGCGAGAAACTACCTTTCAATTTCGCCCCGTTGTGAGTGTGATTTCATCGTGAACCAGTATAATCCTGTATTTCGTGCCTACAAAGGTATAGCTGTACTGTACAGTGAAATCACGTGTATGCAAGGATCTCACTTAGAGAGATGTTATTATTTTTATCACGATGACATGGCGGACTCTGCAGAGACGATATTAGTCCGTCATCACTCAATGCATGTCCCGTGGTTAATGGGGAGGTGCTAAGAGGAATTTAAACAGGGGCAAGAGACACTTTCAAATGCATATAAAGGCATTGAAGAAGGCGTTATGCCGAAACCGGTTTGCCTTGTAATAAAGAAATAAAGCAAGGAATTGAAAGTTGGAGAGTCCGTGGAGTGCGTTTAATCCTGTTGAGGAGTTGGTGAATAATTTTGATGCGTGACTGCCACTGTCACGACAACGGCACCCGCCCGCAAGTTGTTCGGCAAAGAGTGGCAATTGTTGGAGGAACGTATGGATTTGCCTGAACCGCCGCCACTGACTAAGATGTAAAGCCTATTGACACTTGTCATCGTTACTTAAAACGCAGGAGAACCGCTACTAAACAGTTCCCTGGGGATTGCTTCGGTGTACAGTGGAGAAGGCAGGGCGAGAACTACCTTTCAATCTCGCCTCGTTGTGAGTGTGATTTCATCGTGAACCAGTATAATCCTGTATTTCGTGCCTACAAAGGTATAGCTGTACTGTACAGTGAAATCACGTGTATGCAAGGATACTCACTTAGAGAGATGTTATTATTTTTATCACGATGACATGGCGGACTCTGCAGAGACGATATTAGTCCGTCATCACTCACTGCATGTCCCGTGATTAATGGGGAGGTGCTAAGAGGAATTTAAACAGGGCAAGAGACACTTTCAAATGCATATAAAGGCATTGAAGAAGGCGTTATGCCGAAACCGGTTTGCCTTGTAATAAAGAAATAAAGCAAGGAATTGAAAGTTGG
This sequence comes from Calotriton arnoldi, assembly GCA_963921515.1. NCBI lineage: Eukaryota > Metazoa > Chordata > Amphibia > Caudata > Salamandridae > Calotriton > Calotriton arnoldi. Next base: position 2,908,955 of record CAWUFW010000911.1, on the reverse strand, counting down.
AGAGTCCGTGGAGTGCGTTTAATCCTGTTGAAGAGTTGGTGAATAATTTTGATGCGTGACTGCCACTGTCACGACAACGGCACCCGCCCGCAAGTTGTTCGGCAAAGAGTGGCAATTGTTGGAGGAACGTATGGATTTGCCTGAACCGCCGCCACTGACTAAGATGTAAAGCCTATTGACACTTGTCATCGTTTACTTAAAACGCAGGAGAACCGCTACTAAACAGTTCCCTGGGGATTGCTTCGGTGTACAGTGGAGAAGGCAGGGCGAGGAACTACCTTTCAATTTCGCCCCGTTGTAGAGTGTGATTTCATCGTGAACCAGTATAATCCTGTATTTCGTGCCTACAAAGGTATAGCTGTACTGTACAGTGAAATCACGTGTATGCAAGGATACTCACTTAGAGAGATGTTATTATTTTTATCACGATGACATGGCGGACTCTGCAGAGACGATATTAGTCCGTCATCACTCACTGCATGTCCCGTGGTTAATGGGGAGGTGCTAAGAGGAATTTAAACAGGGGCAAGAGACACTTTCAAATGCATATAAAGGCATTGAAGAAGGCGTTATGCCGAAACCGGTTTGCCTTGTAATAAAGAAATAAAGCAAGGAATTGAAAGTTGGAGAGTCCGTGGAGTGCGTTTAATCCTGTTGAGGAGTTGGTGAATAATTTTGATGCGTGACTGCCACTGTCACGACAACGGCACCCGCCCGCAAGTTGTTCGGCAAAGAGTGGCAATTGTTGGAGGAACGTATGGATTTGCCTGAACCGCCGCCACTGACTAAGATGTAAAGCCTATTGACACTTGTCATCGTTTACTTAAAACGCAGGAGAACCGCTACTAAACAGTTCCCTGGGGGATTGCTTCGGTGTACAGTGGAGAAGGCAGGGCGAGGAACTACCTTTCAATTTCGCCCCGTTGTGAGTGTGATTTCATCGTGAACCAGTATAAGCCTGTATTTCGTGCCTACAAAGGTATAGCTGTACTGTACAGTGAAATCACGTGTATGCAAGGATACTCACTTAGAGAGATGTTATTATTTTTATCACGATGACATGGCGGACTCTGCAGAGACGATATTAGTCCATCATCACTCACTGCATGTCCCGTGGTTAATGGGGAGGTGCTAAGAGGAATTTAAACAGGGGCAAGAGACACTTTCAAATGCATATAAAGGCATTGAAGAAGGCGTTATGCCGAAACCGGTTTGCCTTGTAATAAAGAAATAAAGCAAGGAATTGAAAGTTGGAGAGTCCGTGGAGTGCGTTTAATCCTGTTGAGGAGTTGGTGAATAATTTTGATGCGTGACTGCCACTGTCACGACAACGGCACCCGCCCGCAAGTTGTTCGGCAAAGAGTGGCAATTGTTGGAGGAACGTATGGATTTGCCTGAACCGCCGCCACTGACTAAGATGTAAAGCCTATTGACACTTGTCATCGTTTACTTAAAACGCAGGAGAACCGCTACTAAACAGTTCCCTGGGGGATTGCTTCGGTGTACAGTGGAGAAGGCAGGGCGAGGAACTACCTTTCAATTTCGCCCCGTTGTGAGTGTGATTTCATCGTGAACCAGTATAATCCTGTATTTCGTGCCTACAAAGGTATAGCTGTACTGTACAGTGAAATCACGTGTATGCAAGGATACTCACTTAGAGAGATGTTATTATTTTTATCACGATGACATGGCGGACTCTGCAGAGACGATATTAGTCCGTCATCACTCACTGCATGTCCCGTGGTTAATGGGGAGGTGCTAAGAGGAATTTAAACAGGGGCAAGAGACACTTTCAAATGCATATAAAGGCATTGAAGAAGGCGTTATGCCGAAACCGGTTTGCCTTGTAATAAAGAAATAAAGCAAGGAATTGAAAGTTGGAGAGTCCGTGGAGTGCGTTTAATCCTGTTGAGGAGTTGGTGAATAATTTTGATGCGTGACTGCCACTGTCATGTATTTATAATTTATTAAAAAAAATAATAATTTACAAGTTATTAAGGGGCCCATTACGATACCCGGCGTAAAAAAATCCGCCAGGCATGGAAGCGGCAAAAATCCGCCCGCACACACCGTCTGAACACCGACCACGCCATTACGATTACACAAACCGAAAACCGCCATCGGCGGAAAAATCACACAAGATACCGCCCGCCATCGTCCGAGTCGGAGTCAAACCGCCCGCCACGGACGGAAACACGCACGACAACACAAAACCGCCCGCCCTCACGCCCGACACACCGCACGTGAGATTACGATCGCACCGCCATGAGCGCGGGAAAACTACAAATATACCGCCCGCCAGCGCAAACAACGCCGATGAGAACCGACACCGCAGAAGCCATGGCGCCCACGTCCCTGCACAGAAACCATCCGCTGACAAAAACAATCGCACACAACATGGCCAACAAGTCCACACAGCAAGGCACGCACAAATACACAAGCACAGTACACATCCCGAAAACACCCCCCCTGGACAAACAAAAACTACAAAGGCCAGAACCCCAGACACAACACACCTGAAAACAACAGACCATGAGGACACACCCACATAGGTAAGTACAAAAGCAGCACTCCCACAGACCACAACCCCTTGCAACATTGCAAACTAGAGAGGAGAGGAGAGGACACAGTGACACAGCAAGGACAGCAGCACACCACAGAAACGCACACATCACAACCACCACCACCACCACCACCACCACCACCAAACACCGGCACCACAAACCCCCTGCACATTACACAACACACACCGCACCAGCACCACAAACACCATGGCACCACAAAGAATGCCCAAGTTCACGCCCATGGAGCTGACGGTCATGGTCGACGAGATCATCAAGGTGCACCCACAAATCTATGGGAACCTGGTCCAGCACACACCACTAGCCACCAGAAAGAGAATGTGGAACCGGATCGTAGACCAGGTCAATGCAGTCGGGACCTTGCCCAGGAACAGAGTCGAAATAAACAAACGGTGGAATGACGTCAAGAGCCTGGTCAAGAAGAAGGAGGGCAAGAACAGAGAGCTGGCTGCCGTCACTGGCGGAGGGAATCCCGCGCTCTTCAAGACCTTCAAAGCGTGGGAGGAGAAGGTGCGAGTCATCATACATCCCGAGATCCTCGCCGGATTAGCAGGGGGAGTGGAGGCTGGTAAGTACAAACTAATGTATACCAGCACACCGCTATGTACTCACATGCACTACCACCATGCCACAGCTCCCAGGGACAAACACCCCCATGTCCAGCACACAATACACAACACATCACACACACATGCAACAGACACCACCACACACAGCCCAAACCGAACAACTGTAAGATGCGTGGGGACATGTGTACACTCAGCCAGCCACGTAACCACCAACAGGTCCCCAAATATGCCAGAAGCGCCACAACGAGCACCCACCACACCCATGTGTCCGCCATAGCTGCACTAACCGACAAGTAACAGGTAAGTGGCAGGAACACAAAGTGCAGTGGGTGGGAGGGTGGACAGCCCAAGTACAAAACACACCAGGCCCCTAGTCCCACAGCACAGCAAGGAGGAGCATCCCCCACACCCCACAGCCACGTGTCAGCCACCGCAGTGCACAACGACAGCCGAAAGGTAGACATCACGGTCCACAGCAATCGGTGTCAGTGGGTGTCCAGCCACCACCACGACCCACAACACCCCCCCACCCCCACAGACCTGCAACATGGAGCACCCCCGCTTAGAACCATGTGGCATCCAGTACAGTGCACGCACGAACAACCTGCAGGTGGGAAACTGGACAGGGCTGGATTACTGGAGGCATGAGGACCGTAACACGACCAACACATGGGACATGTCACGTAGCAGACGAACACGCAGCACCGCCCACCGTCACGAACAAGTGAACAATGTGCACACGGACATGAACCACAGACTCACACCCCACATGACCCATCACAAACACAGCAACACCCAAGGAGCCACGTCTGCATGCACAAGCCACACTGAATATAGTACCACACGGCAGCCACTGTACAACCCATCACACACAACCGAAACACCATTGAAGTCCTGTCCATGTAGCCCCTACTGCCTGTCAACCACACACCCCACAACTACGCCTATGTAAGACAAACAACACTAGACGCAACAGAGCGGAACAACATAAATGCACACGAACACCACTGAACCCATCAAACACACAGACACACCATGCACATACAACATACCATCCATCCCATCCGTCAGCCCCAGTCTCATGAAAGGCATGTCATCCGCACAGCTGCCACACATACAGCAGTCACGCTAAGATACATGCCCATGACCAACCATGTGCCAGAAGTCAATGAAGCGCACGACACACTGTGAGCAACAACACACAACATGGGCCACACCCCCCCGAGCACTGCAGTGATGCACATGGCACAGGGCAGCACGCACACCAAGGAGATGGGACAACTGCAATACGTTGGCTGGCACACAACCATCACTCACTCATAACGATGCGTCCAATGCCATGTCCAGTAATCACAACAGACAGCAAATATGCAGGCCATGTCAAGCATGCACACACCTCAAACCATGCACTGTCATGCTGCCACAACACATGTCACGTTCGGCACCCATGGCTCACAGCATGTACCCCAAAAGCATATTCCATCCCAAATGCGAATCTGGGGCATGGCCCCCATGTTGCCATATGCGTTCCTAAGCGTCCCATCTGAACACCAAAAGCAAAGTACAAACCAGACCCAGGATGGGCCAGGAGCCCGCATACACCAGAGTCACAATAAGTAGGGGCACAGCAACACACCCATCGGCATGGCCAATCCGTCCCATGCCACATGTGCACAGCACACAGTCCCATTGTCAAGCACACACAACTACAAATGCTACAGCCACACACACGCCTCCGGGAAACCCATGTACGAGATTGCACGAACTGTTAATGTCAGACGGCAAATACATACTTCGCCAGGTGCAACACAATAACAAATCTCATTCTCTCCACAGGTGACGAACTGCTGGATGCTGGGGATGGAGACAGCAGCCAGCACAGCCAGCCTACAAGCCCCCAACAAGGACACACGGATGTGGAGGATCTGTCCTCCTCTTCGGACACGGACCACCAAGCAGGCCCATCTGGTGTGGCAGGGCCCAGCCGCTCCCCAGGACCCCTCCTACCCACCAACCCATCATCCAGGGCTGCTGAACATTCCCAGCCCCCTGCTGCCACTGTCGTTGCGGCCACACACACGGTCATTGCGGCCACACCCACGGTCATTGCGGCCACACCCACGGTCATTGCGGCCACTACCATTGCCGCAACCGCCACCATCGCCGCACCGACCACCACCGCCGCCACCACCACCACGTCTTCGCTGGCACCAGCCCCAGCGCAGGTGGTGGCCCGGCCGACTGGATCCACCCTGGGAGCCACAGCGAGGACCGTGGTGAGCAATGTGGCTAGTGGGCAGGCCGGTGGCAGCAGTACTGGTAGGAGGAGCAGGGTCAGGGAAACGCAAGTCTCCCCTGGGAGCCATGCCCTGCCTCAAATGGCCAGAGTCATTGGGGCCTATGAAGAGGCCCAAGAACAATGGGTCAGGTCTGCTTCAGACACGCGGGAGGTGCTGGGGGTGCTGAGGTCCATGGACGCCCGTATGGGCCAACTCGTGGACCTCATGGGCCAGCTGGTGGTGGCGGTGAGGTCACAGCCAGGGACAGCAGCTCCACCACCGCCACCACCTGCCGGGGCGCAGGGTCGAGCAGCAGTGTCCAGTACCCCTGCATCCACAGCCAGTGAGCACACCTCACCCCCCACCAGCAGGTCGCCACCACACACCCCCTCCCAAACGTGGAAGGGGCCGTCCGAAGTACAAACAGATCTCCCGGGAGGACTACGCACGCTCCAGACGCAAGTGAGGCAGCCAGCCAGCCTTCCTTGACCACCCACTGCATTGACTTGGACTACGATCCCACTCCACACAGCCATCTGGATGGCATGTGTCTGTTGGACCATGGACATGGAACAAGTGGGTACACCCTGAGCATCACGCAGCCGTGACCGACAGCTCATTGTCACTGCACGCACCACTTTTGTCATCACCTCGCACACAATCACATGTCACAGTTTGAAATAAATGCACCTCTTACACAAACTGCTGTTTGTGCCCTGTGTTTTATTTGTACGGAATACAACGGCCACCTTGGGCGGAAAGGCACCTGATGCGTGGCATGGCAATGGAACCGGAGGGCCTGTAGGGACCTAGGGGTGGGAGACAGAACAGGAGCACATTCAATGAGTGTGTCACACACCCATCACACAGTACATGTCAACAACTACAAGCAATGTACACACATCGCACAGAGCAATAGGGCACAATGCCACAGCCACCAACAGTGGCATACTACCCTGGCCATGGAGCGTTGACACACAGCACGCAGTGAACAAACGGCCACCCTGACACAGCACACACACACCTGCACAGATACAGCCACATCAGCCGTCGTACATGGACACTCACCGTCAAGTGAAGTAGTGGGCGATGAGCTGCTGCCGCACATTACCAGCTTCCTCCTCTCCGCTGTCCTCCTCACTCGAGCTGTCCTGGTCTGCGGGCTGGGGCCCTGGTTGATCTCCGTCATCCACGATGAGGGGGATCTGCTTCCGAATGGCCAGATTGTGCAGCATGCAGCACGCCACCACTATCTGGCACACCTTCTGTGGGGAGTACGCCAGCGCACCCTCGGTGCGGTCCAGGCACCTGAACCTGGACTTGAGGAGGCCAAAGGTACGCTCGACCACACGTCTGGTCCTCCCATGTGCCTCATTGTAGCGATCGTCTGCTGGGGTGCGAGGATTCCTCAATGGACTGAGCAGCCATGCCCCATTCGGGTACGCAGAGTCACCTGGGTGTGAGGGACACAGAGAACCGTTGCTATTCCAACTGGACAGGGGACAGCATCGCACAACCAGCACGCTACACCACTCCACATACTCACCGACAATACAGCCACGATCCTGTTGCAGATTGGACATCAGTCGTGGCAAGATGCTGTTGCGCATTATGTGTGCGTCATGGGCCGAGCCTGGGAACTTTGCACACACGTGGGTGATCACCATGTCCGCAAGGCACACCACTTGCACATTCAGGGAGTGCGTGTGCTTCCTGTTGCGGTACAGGTGCTCAGTGGCCTGTGGTGGAACAAGGCCAACATGTGTGCAGTCAATGGCTCCAACGACGTGTGGGATTCTGCCAAGGGCATAGAATGCACCCTTCACTGCCGCCAATTCACGAGCCCTGGGGAAGCGGATGTACCTGTTTCGGTACAGCATCATGGCTGCCAGTACATCCCTCAGCACCTTGCTGAACATGGGCTGGGACATCCCTCCTCCACTGCCCACTGTGTGCTGGAATGACCCAGTGGCGAAGAAATGCATGGCGGCCATCACCTTAGCCGTGGGGGTGACAGCTGTCGGATACACCCTGCGGGGACGGAGATGGGGTTCCAACATGGCACACAGTCGATGCAGGGTTGGCCTGTCCAGCCGAAACTTCCTAATGACCTCTGTATCGTCCATGTCCGCCAGCAATTGGTATGGGCGGTCAATGTTCGGTCTCCGCCTAGGGAAAATGGCAGTGGACACATGTCAAAGCAACACAACACATAGCAATTTCGCATACACATCACTGACATGACTGAGCAAGCACATGAGCCACAGCCCAGCTGTCAAGCTGGGACGGCACGGCCACAATACACTTACACAGGTCTCCCAACAATGGCAATGGCTAGTGATACAAACCACTGCCATGTGCATGCACATGGGGATCTAGGCCCCAATGACTTGCGGGGCGTGCTGATGGGGACTGACTGCATATTCGTCAAGCGGCAACGCCACGGCAACATGAATGTCTGCTGAGCATGGAACTGCTTCCGAGGCTGGATGAGTATGGCACACGACGACGACGATGTGGGCACAGGCTGAGCGGCCAAAACAAGTGGGACCTGTGGCACGAGGGGATATGAGACAGTAGTAGGTGTCAGCACTGCACCCTATGTACAGCACTGTACGGATCACACCTCCCGAAACATTGACAGGTGTCCACATTGACAGCCCCATGCCAAGACGGCTGTGTGCTTGCAGTCACACGTCACAGGTGAGAGGTTACATTGCACGTGCCAGGTGGCAGACGTACATAGTGGGAGCTGGCATGTGTGTGCATGTGTCTCCTGTTCAGGATCCACCAGATGGGTGCTGACTCTGTACTGAGCATTGGACACAGCATGTTCCGTGGAAGGCTTGTGTGTGTGGGATGGTGGCACTGGATGTGCCTCCGTTGGGTGGGGGGCCATGCACAGGGCGGGTACGTCGATGATTGCGCATTGTTGGTCACGGTGGGTGCACCCACTCAGATGTGTTGCCCTGTGTTCAATTCCTATGTCCGCATGATGATGGACTGTAGATGTGGGCAGACTACACATTGGTCGATGTGCTGTCTATATGCATGTGCCTTCACACCAGGCACAGCTGCCCCTGCACATGTGACCCCTGCTGGACTCGCTGCTGGGTCTGTGGAGCTGATGCACCTTCTGTGCGTGGGGCGGACAGCTCTCCTCACTTCCCTCATTGCGCATGTCATGACTTTGCCGCAGGTGACATGGATCATGGAGGGCCCACATGTACGCGTGGGTAGGCTACACATGATTGTTCACTGGTCGCCACCCCCAGTCAGTGTTTCGAATGGGAAGGTTGTCGTGCTGGTGGTATATTCGATGTGGCGGATGGGCGGGCCTAGGTGCGGGCTTACATTCCGGACATGGGGGGTAGTTGGATTGGCGACTAGTTGCAGTACACACGGGACACGTCTCTTCCTTTCCACATCTGGGTCATCCCTTGTACTCACTGACAGTGATACAGTCATCTTCGCCCCAGCCCTCATGTCCTCCCCTCGCTCCCCCAATATGCATGTGCACCTGCGAGGCTAGCGCTTGCACAGGCAGCCCCAAGCTCGCACCAGAGAGGGCAAGGAGTGTATGTGTGGGTCCAGTTGCACGAGTGGGCTGTCTCAGGGTATGATGTGTTGCGGGACGCCGTCCACCTGCGTGGTGCCCCAAATGGAGACCCGGCCTGCATGGACTATGCATCACAGTCTTCGCCTTCCGGATCCGCCACCTGCGACACCCAGTGGCTGTGGCTGCCCTTGCGGCCATGCCGCGTCCGTCTGTGACTGATGGCCCACACATTCACTCTTTGGCCTCTCTGGGGAGGGCTCGGGGGTGGTGGCGCACGCGCTTGCACTTAGTCGCAATGGCATGTGGCGTGGTTGGTATAATGGGCAATGGATGGGATGGTGCGAGCCACCTCCCGTGACATCAGTGCTGCTCGTGCTGTGGTGCGTCCCCCTACACTTCCATTTGACTTGTGCCATGCTAGACGTTGAGGTTCTATTGCCTGCGTGATATGACCAGGAGGAGCGCGAGGAGACCTCTCACACACCATGCTCCACTGCCATCCCGTGCCCTGTATCGCCTGTGCGGATTGACTATGTTGGGGTTACACCTGGTCGACTGGGGCTGTGTGTGCCTTGTCAAGGGGCATGGCAGGCGCACAACAGGATCCAGCTTGTCCACAGAGGGTGGGCTGAGGTGCGCCTGGTACCGCTTTGTACGTGTGCCCGGCTGCTGTGCACACACGTGTTCACTCCCCCCGACAGGTGTCCTCTCACAATGCCCAGGAAGCGGTGGTGTACTGTTCATGACCCCTCCCGACACGGCGTGCTCCAACTTGGCATGTACGCATCTACCCGTCACACCCACCCACCTGAGCACTGCGTCCATACGACTTCACACGACACATGTGTGTCTTCCACAGTTGTGCTACTCATTTGCGTTGACATCCAATACCAGTGGACTACATGGTCATGTCACGACTGCCGTGTACTTCACATACTCTCATCCTCTCTCATTCGTACTTGTGAAATGAGTCAGCGGAGACAGTTTTGGTTTCAAACATTATATTGAGTCTTCTGTCCTCTGTGATGCAGTATAGTGGACACTACTGGCAGCGGAATACATGTTGAGGATATACTGAGCATGATTGCAAATGGGATAGGGTGTGGGGTTACATGTGATTGGCTGTTGCATGTGGGATGTGGGCTTCAGAGTTACATCTGCTTGGCCAAGGCTGTGCTAATGTACATTTACGTATAGCTGCGGAGCTGCGGACTTTGACACAGACGGTATACATGTAGCCTACCAGACCGCTTGGCATCATGGGCACAGTCCATCTCAGTTCCATGTGACAGGTTTGCTGCGGTTGTTCCTCATGCACGCGTGCATGTGAGATGACATCAGGGCATGTGCTTGCGTGCATGCAGCGGCGTGCCACTTGTTGTTGCAATGTGGTGGTTACTGGACATGTCACAGTCACTGGGGTCGTGTTGTTGTTGTATGCACTTGTCGTCCATGCAAAGGTCCTGGTATGGGATTCCCGGGGTGGGGGTGGGAGGGGTGCAGCACCCACAGACTCCAGGCGACCTATTCATGTCCACTGAGCGGTGTGTGTGTCCATGGGCGCTGGATCCATGTCGTGTCCTGGTTGTTCGTGCAGTTCCGTCCATGTGGGTGCGATACACAGACCCCATGCCACTGCCTCCCACGATGCATGCGGTGTTCCTGGATGTGATGGGGAACAGTGTGCATGTCCCGGTCATATCCGATGTCATGGCGATGTCGTTGATGGTGTGGTAACAGTTGCCGGTCGTTTGGTATGGCTGTTGTGGTGGTGACTGGCCAGTCCGTGCGGAAGCTAAGCATGGGTGCGGGGTTGGACATCATAGGTCAATCGGGGAACCTGCGTTGTGGTCCGACGAATTTACAGGTTGTCAGGTATGCGATGCCGTCCAGCAGGGCTTCCATGTCATTGGTGGTGTACATGTTTGCCAGCCAATGTAGCGGATGGTGGCTGTCAAGGTGTTGTTCGTAAGTTGTCCCTTGGAGGACCATGATGGGGCATGCTGGGTGACATTCGATGTAGCTGTTCTCGATGATCCGTCGTGTGGAGGCACAGTGGTCCCATTTCAGTGCGGGTGCGATGTTGGCCACATACGCCATGCCCCCATAGGCAGAGCAGGCCCTGTCGTGTGCGTCCAGAGGGAGGAGTAGTGGTAGCAGGTCCGCCTTTAGACATGCCGGGTTGGAGAGGCATATCTCCACGGGATGCTGGTAGGGACACCTCCGACAGTAGAAGACGGGCATGACGCAGCTGAACAATGTGATGCGGTAAGTCAGTCGGTAACTTACGTTCAGCAGGGACAGGAGATCGCATCCCAATATATGTATCAGGTTGGTTTTGTACAGCTTGAGCTGTCCGGCGTAGTTGGGTAGGTGTGTTGCGGTTGCCATTTCGCAGCGGTGCGTTGTGGTGGCGTGCTCCGGCTGTGTGTGCAGTCTGCAATGTGCACGCTCCGAGGTTGCTGTGAGCTCTGTGTAGTCGTAGGGGGACAGGACTTGTGTTCTGTTGGCTTGTTTGGAGGACACGGGCCCTCATCCCACATGCTTCTCAGACAGTTCAAGGTCAGTGATGTGTGACTCCTTCCAATTAACTTGCATGTGGCCGACATGGGGGAGTGTTTTCTTCTTTCTTCCCCGTCCGTTGTGTGCTTCTGTGATATGCGCTATCTGCCCTGTGGTCGGTCTCCTCGGCATGCCTGTGTTGGTCTTTTCTTGGACAATGGCTGTATTCACCGGCTTCTTTCGTAGGGCTGTGGTTTCGGAGTTGGAATGGAAGGTCATTCAGTGCTGTCTGCTCTCCCTTGTGTGGGCGGCAGGCTGCCTTTCCACTCTGCGTTGGGCCTTGTGTGTGAATGTTATTCTTGGGCCACCTGTTGTCGGTCCCCGGGCTCTTTGGTGTTCCGTTTTATATGTCTTGTTCATATGTGCAGGGTGGTATGGGTGTTTCAGTGTGGTACTGGCGTTCCTCTTCCCGAAGGGGCCCTGCTTCTCCTAGTTGGTGTTGCCGCCGCTGTGTGCTTCGCCATGTTTGTTACACTGGGGTGTGTCCTGCTGTTGCGTGACTTCACTGACATGTGTGCGTCGGTTGTGTGGCGTTGGGTGTTGTCCGTGAATTGGGCGTTGGGGACATGTCTGTGGCAGGCCTGTCACGTGTCATGTGCGTTCGGGGTGGGGCTGATGTGTGTGCTGCTTGGTTGTGTCCCTGTGTCTGTGTGCGACGCATGCATGGCGCTGCGGTTGGCCTCTGCGTTGTGCGCATGTGTGGCGGCGTCATCGCCGCTTTGGGGCCGTGACGGGGTCGTTGGTTCCTAGTCCCAGGTGGTGTGTACACATGTGTTACGCGATGTTACGATTTGGCCTGTGTGTCATATGTGGATGCAATGGTGGATGTGTAGTGTACACGCGCTGGGGGGGTTGTCCGCTTTTCCGCCCTTGCACTGTGTGCGCTGTTTGCGTGCACTTGTTGTGTGTGTGCCTACCTGCGTCTCCGCGGTACGTTGCGTCCTTGGTGGTGCATCAGCAAGAGCATGGGGAGGGCCTGCAGTGCTGGATTCATGCTCGGGGGTGCCGCTTCTTCGTTGTCCGTGCTCGGCGTCCGTGTTACCGCTTCGGTTTGTCGTACGGTATCTCTTGGCCGTGGGAGCCGTTTGTTTGCGGCATCGTAATTTATGCGCCGGGCGGGACGTGTTTTCGTCGGACGGTGTGTGTCAGTTGGGCTGCGCCGCTACGTGTACGGGCGCACTTTGATGGCGGACGGTGTTGCTGGCTTGCCGGCGGTGTTTGGCCTACTTTTCGCATCGTAATTGGGCGGGCGTGTGGACTGCTGCGTGCCGGCGGTAACTGGTGGTTTTTGCATCCGCCAGCACGGCGGTTGTGCTTCCGCCCGCCATCGTAATGACCCCCTAAATTAATTATTTATGAATATTATTAAGTAAGTATATATATTATATTTTATATGTATATGTTTAATTTATTTTAACATTATATGTATTAGTTATTAATTTTTAAACATTTTTAAATATTTTTAACTATGTTTATTTTAATTATATGTATTATTTACTTTATTTTACACTATTTTTTTAAGATTTAAAAAAAAAAACGATATTTTTTACAACGATATTTTTGACCGATATTTTTTTCACAATATTTTTGTACTTACCATTATGTAGATAGGATGTCGATATTCTTGACTTCGATATTTTTGTACTTCGATATTTTTGTATTTGATATTTTGTCAGTGATTCCAACTAATGTACTCTGTTTAATAGCTGGATCCCCCGTATCCATGGTAGCATAGTCACCTTCCCTAATGTTTATTTTTGTAGTCCTCATTGGGTCAACCCCGCCTTCGATCCTGAGCCTCCTTGCGAACCCGGAAGACCGCCAAACTACCTCCAGGAGCCGCCGCACAGAGACACGAGAAGCCGCTGTAGCTGACCGGGCACACCAGAGCATACCGCTACGCAAGGTAAATTTAGTTGTTTGCCTTTATTTGCCTTGCTTGATTTCACCGCATATTACTGTCATTGTCCAGGGGATGTAAAGCGTGGGGCGCGAGTGTCCGGGAGCTCAGGCTTACACGACCGTCCGCGCGGTCGCCATCTTCCGCCTCAGCCGGTCAGGTCGGTACACTCCCTTTCAAATGAAAGAAGTGCAGGTACACTCCCTAGGTACACTCCCTTTCAAATGAAAGAAGTGCAGGTACACTCCCTTTCAAATTAAAGAAATGCAGGTACACTCCCTAGGTACACTACCTTTCACATGAAAGAAGTGCAGGTACACTCCCTTTCAAATTAAAGAAATGCAGGTACACTCCCTTTCAAAGTAAAGAAGTGCAGGTACACTCCCTTTCAAATTAAAGAAGTGCAGGTACACTCCCTTTCAAATTAAAGAAGTGCAGGTACACTCCCTTTCAAATTAAAGAAGTGCAGGTACACTTCCTATCAAATTAAAGAAGGGCAGGTACACTCCCAAATTAAAGAAGGGCAGGTACTCGGTACCGGACAGTACCTGCCCATTTAAAGCATGAGCAGCTCCCAGACACCAGTGACCTAATAACGTGGTATTGATGCGCACCAATGATATGACTCTCACACTAGTACACCCTGGAACTCCTCCAGCTGGTGGTAATGTACGTCATTAAGGCAACAAAGATACAACCACCTGCATAGTTTGGTTGCAGTTCGTTATTACTTGCTATAAAAATGAATCATTGTCTGCATAACTAACAGACAAGATCACTGTAAGAAGTACATAAATGCACGACTAACCCTGGCGACAATGACATGGCAGAAATTAAGTAGTTGTAACGCAGGCATTGATTAAAAGAAAAGGATTGCATGATGTGGTTGACAAAGAATAGAACGCATTGGTTAAAAGAAAAGGATTGCATGATGTGGTTGACAAAGAATAGAACGCATTGATTAAAAGAAAAGGATTGCATGATGTGGTTGACAAAGAATAGAACGCATTGATTAAAAGAAAAGGATTGCATGATGTGGTTGACAAAGAATAGAACGCATTGATTAAAAGAAAAGGATTACATGATGTGGTTGACAAAGAATAGAACGCATTGATTAAAAGAAAAGGATTGCATGATGTGGTTGACAAAGAATAGAACGCATTGATTAAAAGAAAAGGATTGCATGATGTGGTTGACAAAGAATAGAACGCATTGATTAAAAGAAAAGGATTGCATGATGTGGTTGACAAAGAATAGAACGCATTGATTAAAAGAAAAGGATTACATGATGTGGTTGACAAAGAATAGAACGCATTGGTTAAAAGAAAAGGATTGCATGATGTGGTTGACAAAGAATAGAACGCATTGATTAAAAGAAAAGGATTACATGATGTGGTTGACAAAGAATAGAACGCATTGGTTAAAAGAAAAGGATTGCATGATGTGGTTGATAAAGAATAGAACGCATTGATTAAAAGAAAAGGATTGCATGATGTGGTCGACAAAGAATAGAACGCATTGGTTAAAAGAAAAGGATTAGATGATGTGGTTGACAAAGAATCGAACTGCAATGTGATAAATATGGGTGGAACAAAAACGTTAGCTTATGCATATCAGTAGTACAACGACAATCTGGAAAAACTAATAAAGCTTGTTTAAAAAAAAGAAATAGATTTCAGGATGTTAGTTTCCTTGTGAGGCAAGGAAAAACATGTTGTGCAAGGTCTAAAGTTTTAGTAGAAAGCCCTGCTGGTTTTCGGTCTTGGCACCATCTTAGTAGTTCTCTTCTGAACTCTTTAGCTGGGATATACCATCTGTTATTGTATTGTAATTGCATTCATATAGCGCTGGAGATATAGCAACCCACCCTCCTCCGGTTCAATATTAGGATACTGTTTCTGAAGATGGCGATCATCTAGTTGGATTAACTTGCTGTAATTGTTGCTCCCAGTGGGAGGATGATTGATGACAAGTATCTCTCATGGTGCTGAGGCTGGTACAGGAGATGGTTTCAGATCAGTAGCATTGTAACTTAGACAAGGTGTCCGCTTTGCTATATTTAAATCCTGGATGATACTAGGTAGTCTATCAAAAATGGGCAAAAGCAACATCTACGTCTCATGCCATGGACTGAGATATCGCACTGATTTACAATTAAGGCTCCCTGTTTTCCATTTTTACTGATTTTTACAGATAAATACATTCAAAAAAACTTTATTTTCTTGCCTGTATTTATTTTTAAATGTGGATAAAACGGAAATTGGGTTGCTTTTTGAGTAATTCTAAAATACTGTCTGCCATGGCTGCCAGGCCAATAGCTGTGCGGCTTGAAAGGTAAGGGGGTTAAAAAAGAAAAGAGTAAAGAGGCTTAAACAGCAGTAGACATGCACAAGGTTGATACTGAAATGTGCATATTTTCATATAAGTGCACTGATTTATCTTCTGTGGGTGTTTACAGCATTGAAACCTAGCAGGCATTCAAGCATGAGTGCATATTTATCAGTCAAATAAATGTGGAAATACACTAATTTCAGCTTCATTTTTACAAAATCCAAAATAAATATGGATAAATTCAGATAAAAGTAGCAAAAAATAAATATGGATAAATACAGACGGAAATGTCAAAAAGATAAATACCATACAACTAGGAGCCCTATTTACAATATATGAGAGTCTGTTGATCAGTGACTACTAGAACAGGATACAGGGCACCCTCCAGATAGGATTGGAGGAAACCTTTATTTATCAGTGGCTAATAGTTCTCTTTCATAAAAGGTGTAATTACCTTGGTAGGACATGTTCTCTTAGAACAACATGCAATTGGATGTAAGTGACCGTCATCATTTTATTGGACAAATACAGATGTTCGATGCATCAGCTTCCAAAACATATGGCTTGGAAGAAATAGGCTGAATTAGTATAGGAACTGAACAGAACAGTTCTATCAAACAAAGGTGGATTTCATTGGTTCATTACAATGAAATAGAACATTTCTCTTGGTTAATCGGTTTAAAAGTGCAGATACAGCAGAAAAGCTGGGCACAAAATGTCTATGGTAGTTGGCAAAACCAAGAAATCTCTACACATATAGTTGGCTTAGTCTAAAACTGCTTGTACTTTTGCCTGATCAATCGCAGATTCAACCTAGTAAACCGTGATTCACCTCGAACTTTATCTAATAAGTCAGGTATAAGTGGTAGCAGGTAATATATTTTACCTCGAGGTATAGGTTTGTCGGGAATTAGATCAGTTAGTGCAGTCAAGCGCTGTATGCTGCAGTAAAGTCTGAGCTTCTTTAGCACAAAATAATTTTGCATAGAATATAGCCTTGAACTATGAATACTATCACACACCTCCCTAGTTACCTAGATAGTACTGTCACAAAACATCTCTGATTTAGGTGCTGATCGAAAAGTTGAGGTGACCGCTGACCCGTCACTAATAGGCTTGTGATCAGTTAGCGATGATTCACCCAGAATAAGGACAGATGTGGAAACTAAAAATGTCAAAAGGAATGTGCTCTTGAATCTGCACCAAGGGTTCAGGAGTGATGGCACCAGAGGTTCATTCAGAACCATCTACTGATATGATGGCAGTGTGTAGTGCCTTTAGTAACAGAAAAGGATTACCAACAATCCTGCCAGAATCTGCTGCTTTTCCCAGGAGAAACCCCTTAGTCATATGTACCCACCTGGAATGTAATGCAGCTAGGTTCCGAGGGAAGGAGGAGTAGAAGAGAAGCAAAAACAAAGTACAAAAGTGATGAAATCCTCACTTTAAATATTAGCTACGCAACTTCATTGATTAGCTCCAATGAGACAATCGAAATGGTTCAAGAGAGTTGAATGAAAAATTGTTTGTAACAATATTGAGGATTCAGGCATCAAATCAGAACAAACACAGCTCTCTCCACAGAAATACAGATTTTTGAAACAAAAGGTGACCTCAAAATGTTCCGAAAGTCAAAGAAAAACCACAAAACACCCCGGACAGAAAAAAAGAAAAACCAGAGTTTCCAATAACAAAGCCAAACGTGAAAATACCATGTTGAACTGGTGTCTGACGTAGGCTTCTGGTAACCTTTAACCAGAGTTGTGGATTCTGCACACAGAAGACAGAGTGAGCTGGGACGTGTAGGTAGTCAGGCTCTTGGTCTCACTCCATGCTGCCTTGCATGCCCATGTCAGTGTGCCTCTGCAGAGCCAGGGCATAGTGTGTGTTCAGCACTATGCAGAAATGGGGCAGCAGGTTGAAAATTGTCGGAGTGAGCCGACGTGGAACTGTCTGAGCCTGCTCTATGCCATACACAATGTAATTAAGGGTGGGCGTAGTTCGCGAAGTAATGCTTCGCGAAGCTACGCAAAGTGCAGTTCGCGCTACGCAAGCTTCGCGTAGCACTACGCGAACTGCGTAGCGCACTGTTCGCAATGATTGCACAGTGCCGGATGCTTGTCCGCACTGTGCAATCATTGAAAACGGCAACTTGCACAGTGCGAGCATGTCTTTACTGCCGCTCGAGTAGATTTTTACTCGAGCGGCAGCTTTCTCAACGCGGACTGGTAGTTTCTCATCGCGAGCGGTCGCGAGCATACGCGACCACTCGCAATGAGAAACCTGACCTCCCCGCGTTGAGAATCTCGCCGGGAGGTTTATTTTCCACGCTCGCGATCGGCAACTTGATGTTGCTGATCGCGAACGAGGAAAAAGTCTCGCCGGGATGTCATTTTGCTTGCTCGCGGTCGCCAACTTGACGTTGAGGACCGCGAGCAAGCAAAAAATGACCGCGGCACTACGCTACGCTACGCTACGCGTGTTCGCACTGTGCTACGTGCAATTCGCGTTGTGCGAAGTAGCGCAGACTTCGCAAACTACGCGAGCGTAGCGTAGCACTTCGCCCAGGGTTAAATGTAATACAAAGTGTACTGGTGGCAGAGCATGCTTATGTCGGCATGATGCTTCCTTTGGATTTCTTTGAAGGACATTGGGAACACCGAGAAGTATTCTGCAAGTGGAGTTGAGTGGTGAAAGCAAACTTTGAGCTGTTCTGAACCCTTAACTTGAATTGAACTTGAAGACTGTAGGGCTGTCTCTTTACACTTGAGGTTTATCCTTTGACGGAATAGGAGGATTCTTAAGTCAGGACTATGTTGCACGTGCTATGAATACATGGTTATGCGCAAGCTACTCAGAGTTCTAGTAATGTCTGTGAGTTGCTGATCCTGGAAGCACAGAAGGATAATGTTCGTTAAATTCCTTGCAATGGCACAAGAACCAAAGAGGCATTATATCTCATCATCCACAGAGTACATAGCGACAAATCTTGATGCAGTTACCCTTCGCATAGAGAGACGTGTTAAAGATACACACCTATTGTATATTTCGTTTTAGGAATAACCAGTTCCACATCAAAGTACAGAGAGTTGGTTACACAGAGATATCACTGACGTATTCCAGTTCCCAAGTATAGTTAGGTGCAAGAGTTTCATGGCACGTTACACTATTGTTGCATTTAGACACCCACCAAGTTCTGCAGAGCCCAGCAGACGCCACAAATCAGTGGTCAAGCCCAGGAGCCCTGTTTGCTCTCTTATCCTATCCCCTTTCTCTATTTTTCTCACTGGCCCTCAAATTCTTGTGTACATCGTCTTTGGTGGCGGAAGTGACACAGAAAAGAATCACTGGATCTACAGTAGAAGATTAGTGCTTTCTAGCAGGAGGTCCATTCGTTCCCCTATATAGCATAGGATAATACAGGAGCTCTGACGCCCATCAAGACTCAACCACCTTCTTTCACAGGCAAGTGGGACCCTGGGGCAACAGAAGAGGGGCAGGATATGGTAGGACAAAGAGGAGCTATAGCACCCATCCTGATTCGACCACCATCTTCTTTCACAGAGGCCCAGTCCCGAGGATCAACACATGGATGAAGGAATATCCCTACATCTTTGTTGGGAAGAAGGATACAGGGATACCTGGAGGGAAGAGACTCACCCATGGAGAGAAGAAAGGACACTGTGGAGACAAATAGTTTACTCTTATAAAATTGTAGAATCCGCTAAAGTACTTTTTTGATACATATAGAACTCAAAGAGCTATGAACTGGTGTATAATTCAGAACCTAATTAAAGAGTGAGTGATGTGAGAAGACATTGTTTACCCAGAAAGTACTAAAGTATCCCATTCTCACAATATCCCTTAAGGCTGCTGGTGTTTTTCCACACAGACATTTTATACAAACCTTGGAGATTATTTTTTTCTGTTGAACATGTGATTGAAAGTTGAAGCTGGGTACAGAGAAGTATTACGAGACATTAAGTTATGTTTTGAAAATGAACTTTGTTTTAAAAGTACTTTTTTCAACTTTATCGCAAAGCAGTAAAACTCTACATATCTGTTGCACATTTGGGGGCCTATTCACAAACTGCATTTTATGGTTTGTTTTGTAGTACTACAATAGTACTACAAGCAATCTTACAAAATGCTATTCACAAACCTTGTGTGGAGCCTGGGTCTCTACCTCTCCTATCGTTTTCTGTGTGGAAATCTCAGCCCAGACTGTGGAGTCTCACATGTAAGTATACATTTTAGTAGAAAATGTAGGAGGGGTGGGGAGTGGCTGGAAAATGGAAAAAAACTTACTACAAAAGGGGAGAGGAATAGGGAGGAGTTAGGAGTGATTAAGGGAGGGGCATTGGAAGGGACATGTACCTACCCACAAAAGAGGAAGACCATTGTTATTCACAACCTGCCCTTCTAAGTTACTACAGCCAAAAAGTGACCCACAATGATAGTACATTACTCCAGCTCAGAGCCGAAGCAAGTCCAGCACCACACATGGCCAACCACTGGTACTGCAACACCTCTCCACCCCCTGAAAATAATTGAGATAGGGACTTAAAAAAACCTCATGGGCAATAAGGTTAATTTAAATTAAGTTATTTAAAATAGTAAAAAAATATAAATAAATATAATTTAATGCAAAAACATATATAAAAATAGCATTTTAAAAAAAATTTAATTATATAATATTGGAATTACATTTTTGCATTTAAAAATGAATGTAATAATGCATTTTATTAATTATAATGAAATTACTTTTAATCAATTCTATACATCCCATTTAATGATTATTAATGCAGAATATTTTTTTTTAACTTTAGGTAGGATTTGTTTTTATACCACATTTTATTCCTTTTACACATGTAAGTAAACCATAACATAGCATTTGTGTGCCGGTCAGTCAGAGCAAGTAAATCCATTTCTTTAACAGGTACATAATCTGTCCCCCCTATTTTCACAAAAACATGCAATACCATCCCTCGTCTTGCACCAGGCTCACTGTTAGAGTAAGTTTCCCACATATTGAGTCCATCGTGCCCAAATCTTATTGTATTTCTTGGGCACTCCTAGAGCTTTGTGCACACATTTTTTCATAGCTGCACACTGGTCCAGTCCCTGGATCCATTTATGTATGGGGGGGCACGCTCTTCCTCCAATGCCTTGCTAAGTCTCTCTTTACCACACAGCAGTAAACGAGCATGAAGCATGAGGACCTCCCAGTGCGTCCATAATACCTAGCAGTGCAATCTTTGGATCAAGGGTTATTGGCCTCCCAGTCACTCGCCCCACAATTGTATTGACTGTGGTCCAATGTAGTTGCACCTCGGGCATTCCCAAATCACATAATAGAACGAGCCTGGATACTTGTGACACCTAAGTCACTCAGGTCTTCCAGTTCACCCCATTGGCCACAACTGGGCCAGGAAGTTGTAAAATTGATGTAAAAACTTAAATTGTATGAGCCGAAAGCGCATGGATAGTGCTAAGCATCTAGGAACCATTTTCACCTCCGTCCATTTCTCATTGTTAAGGGCGCCCACATCTGACTCCCACCTTGTCCAAGGTTCGTCAGGGTGTTTGGTGCATTGATGACTAAAGATCAGTATGTTCGTGGGATACCTCACTTTTCCAACCAATTATAAATTTACATTCCAGGGGGCTAAATTCAGGGAGCACTCTCAGTTTCACTTTATACCTTTCCAGGGCATGTCTTAATTGGAAATACCTGTAGAATTGAGAGGAGTAGAGGTGGAATTCAACCACCAGTTCCTGGAACGACTTCAGATGTCCTGTGACCTATTAGGCCCCAACCGTGAAACCCCACCAAACCCGGCGTTTCCAGCAGCCATGTTCCCTGCCATAGGCGAGTCGCCCCGGTGAGGATGCCAAACCATTTTATGTGGCGAAGAGCAGCGTCCCAGCATCCTATAGAGATGTGGGTAACCGGGGGCAAGGCATGGGAGGGGATTTGCTGTACAACAATTTGAGCACCCCATGCGGCTGAAGCAGGTCCAACTCTAAGCTATGTGTGGGGTCCACTTGAAGCCAGTCATTAATAAGAGAGAATCGACATTATGGACCTACGAGGGGATGAGACAGAATCAGAGGACCATATTGAGGATGTATGATGAGAGGTTAGTGTGAATAATATGCATACTGGGGCATCTAGTCGTGAAAGGCTCCTGCGACCATGGACACGAGCATAACTAATATGCCAATATATATGCACGACACAGAGCAGGGCTGTAACACTGCCACATCTCCTCCATTTATAGAAGTAAAAAACTCTATCTGCAACATTACATGAGCTGCTAGGGGGGTAGGGGGAGTTGGGAAAATGTTGAAACAAATCTATTGATGACTCATCTTGACAATTCTTGTAAGCTGTATCATGATAACGATGGTTGTAAAGTGTATTACATTGAATAACCAATAATAGAAATTGGAAAAAAGAGAGAATCCTGTCCTGAGGGACTTTGCAAAGGAAACCCTATGTATTTTCCCTGCCCAAAGGAGGCTGGTGACATGTGCCTGCAGATCTGTACAGAAAGTGGGTGGGAGCAGATAGGGGTAATGTTGCAGACCATAAAGGAAGCGGGGGAGGGAGATCAATGTAAATAGCACCCCCCCTTGGCTGCCATAGACAATGGTAACTTAGCCCATTCTGTAATTTAATGTCTAGCTCTAGACAGTAGTGGGGTGATGTTAAGATGCCAATATCTTTGTTGAGTGAGGGCCACTGTTATTCCCAGGTAGTGAAAGCTGTCACTCACCACCCTCAGTCTGGAATCAACCACCTCCTGATCCAACGCCGCTAGTAGGGGCGCAATCGGCGACTTCCCCCAATTAACCTTGAGCCCCGACATGTCCCCATAAATTGTCAGCATTTCTATGAGCTGCGGAAGTGTGTTCCATGATCTATGAATAAAACGGACCATATGATCAGCAAACAAGGAGATGCAGTCCTCAACCCCCACCCCCACCACCTCCCCAACTGGAATCCACTGAGTCTTGCATCCGCCAGGATTAGCTAAGCCAGAGGCACAAATAGTAGTGTGGACAGCAGGCACACCTGGCAGGTGCCCCTCTCTATGGGGAATGAAGGCGAAATTGCTTCATTAACATGACCTGGGCCCAGAGATCCGCATAGAGGAGAGCCTTCCAGTGCCAAAATTTAGGACCAAAACTCATTCTCTGGAGCACCGCTAGTAGAAAGGGCCATTGAACCGTATTGACTACCCACTCTATGTCCACCAGAAGAAGCGCTTTGTCCCCTGATAATTCGTTTGAATGTGCTAGGGCCAAGTGTAGACAGTGCAGGTAGCGAAGACAGTGTCTAGTGCTCCTACAGGGCATAAAGCCATTCTAATCAGGGTGAACCACAGAGCGCACCACCCACACAGATTGGTAGCTAATATCTTAGTGAGAAGTTTGACTTCAAGATTAATAAGGGAAATGGGGTAGTAATAACCGCAGTCCTCCGGGGGTTTGTCTGGCTTAGCAATCATGACAACCGCTGCCCCCGAAGGTCTTGGGGCAATCTTCCCTGTTCAAAAGCATCCTCATATAGTGCCAGGAGGTGTGGGATTAGTAGGGAGGAGTAACATTTGAAGAGTTCAAGAGGGCTCCCGTTAGGGCCCGAAGTCTTCCCAGACGGTGTTGTGTCTTGTGAGTTAGAAATGATGGAACCCTTTTGGCTCCTGAGGGACTCCGTAGAACTGTGACATAAGTGTTAGAGTGGAATGCATTGATGGCTGGTTTAGAATGTGGATGTCGCAGTTACAAGCAGATGAATAAAGACATGTAAAAATAAGCTCTGTGTGTGGTGTAGTCATTGGCGGGTTCCCTGGCTGGGGAAGACACTACAACTGGCGACGAGTGACGGGATAAGTAACCCGAACATCGACAGTGCTCTCACAGAGAGTTTGCTGTGGTCCAAGCAAACTACTCGGGCGTGCCACATGTGTTGCAGTCGAAGTACGGCATCAATGCTTAACACATGTGGAATCAAAACGCAACTCCAATCGCTGTAATGAAGTTGAAAACAATGAAAACATTGCAAAGAAATTTACATTTCAGTGACCGAGAACCTGCTGGTCAGACGTACATCAAGGTACATCGCTGCTATGTAACATACAGTCATACGTAATCCGTAGCATTAACGCTAAAGGCAGAGACAACCAGGTTTTCAAAGAGCAGTCATTAATAAGCACAAGCTGCAAGATAATGTCACAATTTGAATGTGGTGAAGACAAAGTGAACGCAGAGAGATGTCAAAGAATAAAACAATTATTTACTCACCAGAACCCGAGTAAAGTGAGCCGGTACGACCTCAGCGTCAGGTGTCCCAACCCAGGCAAAGCACATGGGTTGTGCTTATGACGCTGGTGGCTCCTGTCAAGCCGACTAAAGGGCGATTAAGGCGGTGGGAATAGGAACATAGCAGTAGACGACAATCAGAACGGTCACAGATTTCTTTGGAGTAGTGAAACGCTATTTTTCCAATGGAGGCAAAGAGTGAGGCCGTCATTTCGAAAGTCATCAAGGATGATCCAGAGGCCAACACATCTCAAGGCCTTAGAGATGGCTCACAGAAACTGATTCAAGATGAACTGCTGAGGGAGCCAGAGAGAGCTCCACCCTCAATATCAACCACTCCCAGAAATGGTTACAATTCTGCCACTTTCCTGAAACCACCACCACCATTCGATACCACTAAAAATCAAAATCTTGGCCATAGATGGACTGCTTGGATAGAGACATTTGATGATTTCATTCATGCACTTGAAGAGTCTGATAACAAAAGATTATCAAGTATCTCAAAGATCTTGATGGTGATGGTGTAAAAGAAGTCATAAAGAAAATGCTGCGAACTGATGAAGACGTCACATATTGTCAGGAGTGTTGAATCTCAAGTTTAATCCAATTCCAAATGTTGATTATGAACTAAACATTTTCAGCCAAGAACACCAGAGAGTTGGTGAAACCATTGATGAATTTGTGGAGAGACTCAACACACTCATTATACATTGTAAGTTCATTTAATTTAATGACGAAGAAGCTATGCGTCTGAGTGTTATTGATGGATGCTTGTCAGATTCATTCAGACGACAAATAGTGAGAGAAACCTTTAGTCTGGAACGAGTGTTAATGGTTGCCAGAGCCGAAGAGCATGCGGATAGACAAACTGCTGACATGGAGGCCGGAGGTACCCAGAACAAATCTGTCATGAGTGTGAAAAGTAAGAAAAACAAAAGACTGAAGGACACAAAGTGATGTCTACTCTTAAAAAAAGGTTGTGTTTAAGATGTGGATATTTGTTTCCACACGAAGGCAAATGTCCCGCTCTTGGACAGATATGTAAAGGCTGTGGGAAGGAGAACCATTTGGTGACAGGTTGTAAAGCGAAATAAAAAGCAAGCGCGTCATGTCGCAAAGACAAAATGGCCGCCAGAACGTTCCAGAATCAACATTCGATGCACACCCACAAGGCCAAGCGGTGACATCAGTTAAGACAAATCGACACTGAACGAAGTCGATTGTCATCTAAATCCTCGTCAAACAGTTCTTCTGTATCAATGTCAAGGGAAAGTGATGAAAATTACTGTGCCATGCCGATGTTTACCTCCGAAAAGCATGCACATTTTGGGTTGGCAGCTTGTGAAGAAAAATGTCAGTCAAGAAAAGATTGACATGCCAAAGCACCAAAGTCATTCAAGCATTGTCTGTAAATTACACTGAAAGTAAATGGTTGTTCAATACCTTTCATCAACAACAGTGGTGCATCGATAAACATTATGCCTGAGGAGAAATACAATGAACTATCTCCATTACTGCAATTTACACCATCGAAAACTAAAGTACATACTTGGGCTGCATCGAAGGCCTTATAAAGTCACGGTTGTTTTGTAGCAACAATGAAACACAAGAAAACGAAATCATAAGCACCCATCTATCTGCTTCAAGGCACCGCATCAAGTGCCTGTCTACTCAGTTTCAGCACAGCTGCTGATATGGGACTGATTTCCGTGAATTAAAACACGAGTGCTCACCATGAAATAGTAAGTCAGTTCCCTTTGTTATTTCATGGTTTGGGAAAACTTAAGACTATGAAAGTAAAGTTGCATATTAATGAGGACATCTGCCTGTTGCTCAGAGACAAATTGCTTTACATTTGCAAGAAGCTGTTGAAAAAGAACTGGAAGCATTACTTAAGCATGAAATTATTGAGCGTTCAACTTGGCCAGTGCCATGGATTTCTCCCACAGTGTTAGTGCCTAAAAAGGACAGTGAAGGAGCTGTACGCATATGCGTTGACATGCGTCAGACAAACAAGGCAATTGAATGAGAACGACATCAAGGTTCACACATTGCTAACATGATAACGCATTTAAATGTTGCCAAGGTCTTCTCTCACCTTGATTTAAATAAAGGTTATCATCAGTTAGAACTTGAAGAAAATTGCAGGTACATTACAACCTTTTCTACACATGTAGGTCTGTTTTGATACAAAAGACACCGTTTTGGTGTGCCATCAGCTGCTGATCTGTTTCAAGACATCATTCGACATATCATACAGCCTGTCATGAATGCGTTCAATTACATTGATGATATATTAGTTTTCGGAGCAACACAAAAAGAACATGAGAAACCTCTTACACAAGTATGTCGCTTACTTGCTGAAGCAGGTTTGACTTTGAATGCAGGCAAGTGTGAGTTCCATAACACTAAGATAAAATACTTTAGCCATATATTTTCTGATGGGGGCATGACACCAGATCCTGCTAAAGTACAAGCACTGTCAAATGCTGATCCCCCACAAGTTGTTTCTATGGTGCGTTCATTTCTTGGCATGGCCACTTAATGTTCCAGATACATACAAGACTTTGCCACTGTAAGTGCTCTGTTGAGAGACTTGACAAAAAGAATGCTTCATTTCATTGGTCACATGTATGTGAGAAAAGCTTTAAAAGAACTAAGCAAGCCATTGAGAATGCTACGGAAATGGCATACTTCAATCCTAAGCTTCACTCTAAGGTTGTTGTTGATGCTAGCCCAGTTGGATTAAGCACTATCCTTGCACAGCAGAGCGGACACTCGAATCCTCAAAGGCATATTATGGCATATGCAAGTGGAAGTTTGTCTCAAACAGAACGTGCTTACTCACAACCTGAAATAGAAAGCTTAGCAGTGATATGAACTTGTGAACATTTCCATGTATTCCTGTACGGAAAGCCTTTTACGCTAGTAACAGATCATCAAGCTTTATTGACTATATTTGGAAAAGATCAGAACCCTATTGACTACTTTTCCAGAGTACCATACAAGGTCACGGTACTCCCTCCAAGATGGCTAAGGCCTAGATCAATTTTATTGTAAAATCAAACACACCAGCTGCTGTTTCATTAGCCCAGATTATCACTGCCATGAGCCATGATATAGACATGTTGAAGCTTGAAGATATAATTACACATCAGTAGTGGAACCAACACACTGGACCACTCACCAGTGATGGCGAACATCAAAAATACAAAAATGTCATGGATGAACTGTCTATAACTTAGGAAGGAGTTATCCTATGACGGTCGACAATTCTGATTCTGGGTAGTTTAAGACAGAAAATAATTGAAGTGGCCCATTAAGGACATCGTCGAATCATTGCAGCAATACAAGCTCTTCGAGACTGTGTCTGGTTTGCTTTTCTTGATGACAGGGTTGAAAAGGAATTAAAGACCTGTCATCTATGCAACTGCCTTTCTACAAAAACTACTCATCACATCTTGAGCATGTCAGAACTCCCAAAGCATGCATGCGAGAGAATAGCCATTGACTTTTTCTGTCCACTCGACAATGGGCATCACCTGCTGGTGATTATGGATGAGTAGTCACAATTTCCACTAATTGAAGATCTTTCATCTACTACACAAGAACGAGTCATTGAAAGACTAGATGGCATCTTTGCGACATGCTGTGTTCCAGCCATAGTGAAGTCTGACAATGGCCTGCCTTTCAATAGTCGAGAGTTTAAAGATTTCTTGGAGCATTTGAATATAAAGCATCGGAAGAGCACACCTTTG
Organism: Calotriton arnoldi; assembly: GCA_963921515.1. Taxonomy (NCBI): domain Eukaryota; kingdom Metazoa; phylum Chordata; class Amphibia; order Caudata; family Salamandridae; genus Calotriton; species Calotriton arnoldi. Next base: position 2,881,087 of record CAWUFW010000911.1, on the reverse strand, counting down.
TGGCCGCAGGCCAACGGCCTTGTTGAGCATTTTATGAGTACGCTAAAAAAAAGTAGTGCAGCGTGCTAATCTTGAGAAGCTCGATTTGAAAACTGTGTTGAATTCTACCTTGAGTGCTCATTGTTTGACATCCCACTCGACAACAGGTGAAAGTCCTGCAACATTGATATTCTGGAGAGCAATGAACACCAACTTGCCTCAATGGACCAATCAGAGAAAGAGAGATGAGAAAGTGACTCATGAGAAAGACTCGATGAATAAACAAAAGATGAAAACATATGCTGACCAGAGACGACCTGCAAAGAACATTATCTTTAGGAAAGGAGATTGAGTGCTCCCAGGACAGATGAGGAGAAGAAAATCTGATGCTTCATTCGATGCAGAAACTTTTTAAGTGGTGTCTACAAAGGGACACATGGTAACTGGCCAGTGCCCTGGGAAGTCTATTACCAGAGACTCTTCTCACTTTAGGTCTTTACCCAATTGTTCATCAGATCTAACTGTTGAAAGAGAGACTGGGTCTGAACCATCAGTGACTGCTGTTACGTCAACACCGCTGACGCAGATCCTGGAAACTGGTGATGACAGTTCCCAGTTTCCATGAATAAGACCAGGTTGAACAATTAAAGCGCCAAAAAGATTGATTGAAGAGATTTAATTGTATATGTCTATCTATCTATATATTTTGAAAAGAACTGTATTTTTTTGCTTAACAGAGGGGCAGTGCTTTAAATGGGAAAAAATAAGTGCAGGTACTCATTAAAATGAGCTAGAGGTGTGTCGAGTGGGCGGGGCTAGGGGCGGGGCTAAGGGCAAGACATGATGATACCTAATATGATATATAACAGTAAATAAAAGCATAAATCATTCAATCACTTCAAAAGTGCAAAAGTATTTCCGTATATATATATATATATATATATATATATATATATATATATATATATATATATATATATATATCATACATGCCAACAGTTTAGGACAGGGACGTGGGAGATTTAAAATAAAAAAATCGGGAGAATGAAAATTCCCATTGACTTCTATTGTAGAAAATGCAATTTCAGGCGGGAGACAGCTAAAATAAAGCCATTTTTGGCTTGAAAAATCGGTAGTCTCCCGTCTGAATCGGGTCTATTGGCATGTATGTATATATATATATATGTATATATATATATATATATATATATATATATATATATATATATATATACGATAATGAAAGTTAACAAGAAATATAGCAGATTTTGAACTCTGCACTAATCTGTGTTAAAATGTCATTTTTAAGCCCCGATTTCAGAACTGAACAACTGAACAAATATCTGGTACTTTTAACTGAAAAAAGTGCCAATCCTAACTTCAGCTGTCACATCACCTTTTTACATCCCTCCCTCCCCTTCCTTCTATGTTCATCATCTCGTTTTCCCTCCAGTCAGATCCATTGCAGTTGTCACGCGAGGTCATTTCTGGAGTGCTGCCGCGTTCCCTGCTCTACACTGCTCTTTGGGAAGGGCTACTTTCACACCCATGGGTCCCTCGCTGTTATGTAAATGCAGCGATTAGTGTTGATGGGGCACACAAAGGGAAGCAGCTCCTGCGCTGTAAAAAACAAACATGAAAAGAAAACCGGCTTTGGGGAAGGTAGATGATTGTGTTGAACTGCCACTCGCTTAAGTGTGGCCAGTGCAGCACCAGCCCAGGCTATTTCATGCACCTGACGGAGAGACATTAAAATCGCCACAATTAGGTGCATTTCATTTTTGAAAGCAAGTTCCAAGCTGAAAGTATCTACAGCCAACATGTTCGTTTTTGTCTTGATTCTTTTGCCTGGATTTTGAAAGAGTTTTTACTCAGTTAAAACTAGCCATTAAACAACTTAATGACTTTTGCCTAATGCTTGAAGCCTAAGGCTTCGACAAAATATCTCTGCCCAGGTGAGGGAATTATGAGTAGCGCTAAGTTTACAACACCCAGCAGAGGGTGTGATAAAGTCCTCACCTCTTCTATATTCCCATGTACAGAATAGAATGGCAGGTCAAATATGCCGATATTTGGAGCAGAAAATACCCAGAAAGCACCAATTCGTCATGCTCCATTTTGAAAGGCTTAGCTTAGAGTCGGCGATAATTTTCGCTCTTGTTAAATTCCAAACCTCCAGTTATCAGACTTAAGCAGGTGCAATATATTTTGCATCTGTATCCATGGTTATCATAATCAAGGCCTTAAAGAGAAAAAAACTATCATGCTGGTGTTTCCTTTCAATCAATCAATCAGACATTTACAGCTGAATGGTCGTTACACACCTAATCAACAGTGCAAGGTCTGGCTAGACCCTGCTCTGTTAATCACAGCGTGACGCAAGCCCTCTCAAACCCCTGCAGTGTGAGGAATTGCAAAGGGGCGCCTCTGGACTTTACCATAGTCTCTGCAAAAGTCAACTTAATGGCTCAGTGTGATTGCGAGATCCGGAAGCAGAGCGGCATCTGTCCTGCGTTGGAGGGGAAACGGAACCTGAGCCTGCCGTGCCATCAATCAGGGTACCGGTACTCTCCCTGACTAAAGAAAAGTGCCGGCACTGAGGGCTAGAAAATTTGGAAGTGCCGGTACTCAGTACCGGTGAGTACCGGCCCATTTAAAGCACTGCAGAGGGGCAGATGTAGTATCTTGCAAGTTAGAAATGATGGAGGGACTCCATGGAACTGTGTCATAAGTGTTAGAGCGGAATGCAGTCAATGCTGGTTTAGAATGTGGAGTTCGCAGTTACACTCAGACGAATAAAGACATGTAAAACTGAGCTTTGTGTGTGGCGTAGTCATTGGCGGGAAGCCTGGCTGGGGACGATGCTACAGACAGCATGGACGAGATCGCCTGTTGCATCTCCTCCGCTGTGATCGGATGATCCAAGTCCTCGTTCTCCACCACCGAAAGCACTCGCACAGCCAGATCCTGGATGATAGGATTATCTTTCTCAGCAGGAGGAGGAGTGAATTAATTTTTTTATTTAAACTTCAGAAAAATCATTTTAATTTAACATACCGTATTTAAAATTTTAATTAAAAATTTAGTTAATATTGTTAGTTAATATTTTGTTCTTTAGTTCTACATTTAACATAATATATTAAATTCATTTCTATTAATATTTAACAAAAAATATGCTTTAAAAACTTTTTCCAAGTTTAATAAACTATTTTGCTTTTCCCTATACTTTCCCAAAGGGAAAATCTACAGTCAAGGCAGAAATCTCCGTATGGTGATGTACAGGAAAAAGTTCTATATATTTTACAATAGACAGATCTCTGCAGTTGCGGTGGAGCTCTCCATATGGTAGAACATAGAAAAAAGTTCCCTATGCTTCACTCTAGGGAGAGCTCCACCCTGGTGTCAGAGACCTCTGTATGGGGTTTACATTTAAGTCTCTGCCTCTGTTAATTTCTATGGGAGAGTGTTGCAGGGGATGGCCATGTATAGTGATAGACTTACTATTGTTTTTTAGTAGTAACCTACACTTGTAAATTTGGCTTTGCCCCTTTTTTCTGGGAGTGGAAACTAGTAGGTCTACACTTTTGAGTAGTTTTACACTCCGATTTTGTGAATACCTGAAAACAGTAAACCTAGCCTGTTGCATGTGTTAAGTCACACTTTTTGTGCTCTGTTGGATTAGCACTCATCTGTTTGCTGTTGTGCATTTCAGGTGCTGTCTCTCTCTTGCTTAAAGTTCGGAGCAGATAAATGATTGGCCAGGTAGTACACACAAGCAGAAGGCTTGTGCAACAATATTGTTTTGAAGGAATGTTTAGCTGAAATTTGCATAAAAGCTGAAGAACTGCTGTGAGCCTAAAAACTAAAAGGACAAAGATAGATAGATAGTATTGCAGACTGTTGCCGATGATGCCACAGGGCTTGGGATAAATGTGCTATGTCTCCAAATTCTGGTAATAAAGAAAACAATTGGTTCTGTTGGGCGATACAATTGCTGTGATAAATGTATTCAATACAAGAGAAAAGGTGTTTCACACTTCCTTTTACACAATAAATGAAAAAACGATTTCAATTGAGAACACACCAGGAAAACACAGGGAGAGTTGATTTACTCTTATATATTTCAAGAAGTATTGAATATTAAATGGCTGTCACAAATACAAGTAAATTGCGAAAATACAAAGGTGACTATTGTGAGAAGGTGACATGTGGTGACTGGTGAAGTGGACAGTACACTATATACAAAACATACATATGTGACATAAATTAAAAGAATTGTTAAATTTCTGTCCTGTCTCGTTATTTAACACATGTAATGCAAGACCCAATACTGATTGACTATTGGTCAAGAGAACTGTGTAGACATGTGTGATGGGAAAGTGTCGACGTTTCGACCCTGGACACGGCGCGGAATGGTAAGCGTCACTGCGGGTCTTCCTCGGGACTATGAAGGGAGGGGTGGACAGCCAAAAAGTCAAGACGTAGTGGGGATCCAATATTGGTCTCCAAAATGTGAATTCAAATAGTTTGGTTCAGTCACAATGCATCATTAGTGCGAATTCTTCCTAATTAGAAAAGCTGAATTTCTCTACCATCAGGTTGGAGTCTTAAACTGTCTGTCATGAGTGATGTCACTGACCTTGTCATGAGTGATGTAATATGTGACGTCATCAGCAGTGCATTGCGGGGGCGCGAGTTATGGTTAGCTCAGCTAACTATAATGACTGAATTTCTCTGGTTTTGTACGAGTGAAATGTCAGCCTAACTATAACGTTCCTGAAACCTGTGTTTTTTTCAGTGAATATCTAAGGTTTTTTAAATGCTAATTCCTACCTATAATGTCCCTGAAACCTGTGGTTTTTTCAGTTAATTTCTAAGGTTTTTAAATGCTAGTCTCTAACTATAACGTCCCTGAAACCTGTGGTTTTTCAGTGAATTTCTAAGGTTTTTTAAATGCTAGTTTTTAAGTATGCCTACATAGGTAGAACATGTACAGAAAGAGGAAGAAAGGCGCAGAAAGAAGCAAGAGAAGTGCAGAAAGAAGGAAGAGAGAGGTGCAGAAAAAGGAAGAAAGGTGCAGAAAGAAGCAAGAAAAAAGCATAAAGAGGCAACAGAAGTCCAGAAAGAGGAAGAAATGTGGAGAAAGAAGCAAAAGAAGTGCAGAAAGAAGCAACAGAGGTGCAGAAAGAGCCCTACTTTGACTGTATCTTTCCACAGACTCATACAAAGTAGCCTAATCACTAATCCTTCTCCCAAGATGTCTTAAACCTCACTTTTCTCTTGAAGGTTCACTATTCATCGACTGCTCAGAATGTTAGGCCTACCAAATGTAAAACAGCAATCCTAATCATATCACTGTTGTAAGTCTGACCAAGTTTGTGAAGGTATGCATGCGTGTGTCTCTGCTTTTATCTAGTGACATGTCACATAAAAATAAACATACAAATACTTGAATACCTGTGTTTCAAACAGCATACTCTGTAAATTTGTGTACAAAAAGGTGTATGTATTTCTTTCTGCTCATAATACAGGGCACATGTGTATTCAATAGTATATTTGAGGGGCTCTATAACACCTATATACATAAGACATGTCTTCCAGTGCAACCGAATGACAGAGCAGAACTAAGAAGATTTGACCACCTATAGGATAAGCTACCCACTTTTTAAGCTACCATCTTCAGATGCATAACACACGTGAGAATACATGTACAAGTAGACATATACCTCAGTCACGAGAGCACGCAGACCTTTAAACTTGACAGCTTGAACTTCCCATTTGAATACAGAAAGAGGCGAGAGAAGTACAGAAAGAAGCAAGAGAACTGCAGAAAAAACAAGAGAGGTGCAGTAAGAGTAAGAAATGTGCAGAAAGAGGCAAGAGAAGTGCAGAAGAAGCAACAGATGTGCAGAAAGATGCAAGAGAACTGCATAAAGAGGCAAGAGAGGTGCAGAAAGAGTGAAGCGGGGTACAGAAAGAAGCAAGAGAGGTGCAGAAAGAGGCAAGAGATGTGCAGAAAGAGGAAGAGTGCTGTAGAAAGAGGCAATAAGGGTGCAGAAAGAAGCAAGAAATGTGCAGAAAGAAGCAAGAGAAGTGCAGAATGAAGGAACAGAGATGCAGAAAGAGGCAAGAGAAGTGCAGAAAGAAGACACAGAGGTGCAGAAAGAGGCAAGAGGGGTGCAGAAAAAGGCAAGAGAAGTGCAGAAATAGGCAAGAGAAGTGCTGAAAGAAGCAAGAGAAGTGATGAAAGAGACAAGAGAGTTGCAGATAGAAACAAGAGAGGTGCAAAAAAAGCAAGAGAAGTGCAGAAAGAAGCTAGTGAGGTGCAGAAAAAAGCAAGAGAGGTGCAGAAAGAGGCAAGAGAGGTCCAAAAAGACACAAGTGAGGTGCAGACACAGACATGAGGGGTACAGAAAGAGGCAAGAGAAGTGCAGAAAGAAGCAACAGAGGTGCAGAAGGAGGCAAGAGAACTGCAGAAAGAGGCAAGACAGTTGGAGAAAGAGGCAAGAGAGGTGCAGAAAAAGGTAACAGGGGTGCAGAAAGAGGCAAAAGATGTGCAGGAAGAGGGGTGCAAAAAGAAGCAAGAGGGGTGCAGAAAGAAGCAAGAGAGATGAAGAAAGAAGCAAAAGAAGTACAGAAAAAGGTAACAGGTGCAGAAAGAGGCAAAAGAGGTGCAGAAAGAGGGATGAGGGGTTCAGAAAGAGGCAAGAGGGGTGCAGAAAGAAGCAAGAGAGATGAAGAAAGAAGCAAAAGACCTGCAGAAAGAAGCAACAGAGGTGCAGAAAGAGGCGAGAGGGGTGCAGAAAGAGGCAATATAAGTGCTTAAAGAAGCAACAGAGGTGCAGAAAGAGGCAAGAGAAGTGCAGAAAAAGGAACAGAAATGCAGAAAGAAGCAAGAGGGGTGCAGAAAGAAGCAACAGAAATGTAGAAAGAGGCAAGAGAAGTGCAGAAAGAAGCAACAGAGGTACAGAAAGAGGCAACAGAAGTGCAGAAAGAGGGAAGACGAGTACAGAAAGAGACAACACGGGTGCAGAGAGAAGCAAGAGAGGTGCAGAAAGAAACAAGAAAAGTACAGAAAGAAGCAGCAAAGGTACAGAAAGAGGCAAGAGAAGTGCAGAAAGAGGCAAGAGAGGTGCAGAAAGAGGGCTGCAGAAAAAAGCAAGAGACGTACAGAAAGAAGCAAGAGAAGTGCAGAATAAAGCAACAGGGGTGCAGAAAGAGGCAAGAGGGGGGTAGAAAGAGGCAAGAGAAGTGCAGAAAGAAGCAACAGAGGTGCAGAAGGAGGCAAGACAACTGCAGAAAGAGGCAAGAGAGTTGCAGAAACAGGCAAAAGAGGTGAAATAAGAGAACGGGGGTGCAGACAGAGGCAAGAGAGGCGCAGAAAGAGGGAAGACAGGTGCAGAAAGAGGGAAGACAGATGCAGAAAGAGGCAAAAGGGGTGCAGAAAGTAGCAGCAGAGGTACAGAAAGAGGCAAGAGAGGGGTGCAGAAAGAGGCAAGAGAAGTGCTGAAAGAAGCAACAGAGGTGCAGAAAGAGGCAATAGAAGTACAGAAAGAGGGAACAGAAATGCAGAAAGAGGCAAGAGAGGTGCAAAAAGAGGCAAGTGAAGTACAGAAAGAAGCAACAGGGGTGCAGAAGGAAGCAAGAGAATTGCAGAAAGAGGCAAGACAGTTGGAGAAAGAGGCAAGAGAGGTGCAGAAAAAGGTAGCAGGGGTACAGAAAGAGGCAAAAGATGTGCAGAAAGAGGGAAGAGGGGTGCAGAAAGAAGCAAGAGGGGTGCAGAAAGAAGCAAGACAGATGAAGAAAGAAGCAAAAGAAGTGCAGAAAAAGGTAACAGGGGTGCAGAAAGAGGCAAGAGAGGTGCAGAAAGAGGGATGAGGGCTGCAAAAAGAGTCAAGAGGAGTGCAGAAAGAAGCAAGAGAGTTAAAGAAAGAAGCAAAAGACGTGCAGAAAGAAGCAACAGCAGTGCAGAAAGAGGCAAGAGGGGTGCAGAAAGAGGCAAGATAAGTGCTTAAAGAAACAACAGAGGTGCAGAAAGAGGCAAGAGAAATGCAGAAAAAGGAACAGAAATGCAGAAAGAGGCAAGAGATGTGCAGACAGAAGCAACAGAAATGTAGAAAGAGGCAAGAGAAGTGCAGAAAGAAGCAACAGAGGTACAGAAAGAAGCAAGAGAGTTGCAGAAACAGGCAAACAAGGTGGAATAAGAGAACGGGGTGCAGACAGAGGCAAGAGAGGTGCAGAAAGAGGGAAGACTGGTGCAGAAAGAGGCAAGAGGGGTGCAGAAAGAGGCAAGAGAAGTACAGAAAGTAGCAGCAGAGGTACAGAAAGAGGCAAGAGAGGGGTGCAGAAAGAGACAAGAGAAGTGCTGAAAGAAGCAACAGAGGGGCAGAAAGAGGCAATAGAAGTACAGAAAGAGGGAACAGAAATGCAGAAAGAGGCAAGAGAAGTGCAGAAAGAAGCAACAGAAATGCAGAAAGAGACAAGAGAGGCGCAGAAGGAGGAAGTGAAGTGCAGAAAGAAGCAACAGGAGTACGGAAGAAAGCAAGAGAATTGCAGAAAGAGGCAAGACAGTTGGAGAAAGAGGCAAGAGAGGTACAGAAAAAGGTAACAGGGGTGCAGAAAGAGGCAAAAGATGTGCAGAAAGAGGGAAGAGGGTGCAAAAAGAGGCAAGAGGGGTGCAGATAGAAGCAAGAGAGATGAAGAAAGAAGCAAGAGAAGTACAGAAAACGGTAACAGGGGGGGTGCAGAAAGAGGCAAGAGAGGTGCAGAAAGAGGGATGAGGGGTGCAGAAAGAGGCTAGAGGGGTGCAGAAAGAAGCAAGAGAGATGAAGAAAGAAGCAAAAGACCTGCAGAAAGAAGCAACAGAGGTGCAGAAAGAGGCAAGAGGGGTGCAGAAAGAGGCAATATAAGTGCTTAAAGAAGCAACAGAGGTGCAGAAAGAGGCAAGAGAAGTGCAGAAAAAGGAACAGAAATGCAGAAAGAAGCAAGAGAAGTGCAGAAAGAAGCAACAGAAATGTAGAAAGAGGCAAGAGAAGTGCAGAAAGAAGCAACAGAGGTACAGAAAGAGGCAACAGAAGTGCAGAAAGAGGCAAGAGAGGTACACAAAGAGACAAGAGAGGTACAGAAAGAGGGAAGACGAGTGCAGAAAGAGACAACAGGGTGCAGAAAGAAGCAAGAGAGGTGCAGAAAGAAACAAGAGAAGTGCAGAAATAAGCAACAAAGGTACAGAAAGAAGCAAGAGAAGTGCAGATAGAGGCAAGAGAAGTACAGAAAGAGGCAAGAGAGGTGCAGAAAGAGGGGTGCAGAAAGAAGCAAGAGATGTACAGAAAGAAGCAAGAGAAGTGTAGAATAAAGCAACAGGGGTGCAGAAAGAGGCAAGAGGGGGGTAGAAAGAGGCAAGAGAAGTGCAGAAAGAAGCAACAGAGGTGCAGAAGGAGGCAAGAGAACTGCAGAAAGAGGCAAGAGAGTTGCAGAAACAGGCAAAAGAGGTGAAATAAGAGAACGGGGGTGCAGACAGAGGCAAGAGAGGTGCAGAAAGAGGGAAGACTGGTGAAGAAAGAGGCAAGAGGGGTGCAGAAAGAGGCAAGAGAAGTGCAGAAAGTAGCAGCAGAGGTACAGAAAGAGGCAGGAGAGGGGTGCAGAAAGAGGCAAGAGAAGTGCTGAAAGAGGTGCAGAAAGAATTCTAAGTAAGTATTTATTTTGCAGAGTTACTTAAAACCATTGCAATGCGTGCTAAGAATGAAACCATATCTAAAATATTAATTCACAATAATAAAAGTTTCATCGCAATTAAAATATAAAACACTTCTGTTGCTTACAAGTTAAAAAATTCAGATTTAAACATTCAAGAACAACCAATATAAGTTGACCAGTCAGTGCGGCGGTTGTTACTCCCCCTGAGAAAATTAATAATCCAAAGTCTCCTTTTCCCCAAAAGAGGCAATAGAAGTACAGAAAGAAGGACAGAAATGCAGAAAGAGGCAAGAGAAGTACAGAAAGAAGCAACAGAAATGCAGAAAGAGGCAAGAGAGGCGCAGAAATAGGCAAGTGAAGTGCAGAAAGAAGGAACAGAAATGCAGAAAGAGGCAAGAGAAGTGCAGAAACAAGCAACAGAAATGCATAAAAAAGCAATTGAGGTGCAGGAAGAGGCAAGAGGAGTTAAGAAAGAGGCAAGAGAAGTGCAGAAAGAAGCAACAGAGGTGCAGAAAGAGGCACAGAAGTGCAGAAAGCGGCAAGAGAAGTACAGAAAGAGGGAGGAGAGGTGCAGAAAGAGGCAAGAGAGGTGCAGAAAGAGGGAACAGGGGTGCAGAAAGAGGCAAGAGGGGTGCAGAAAGAAGCAAGAGAGGTACAGAAAGAAGCAAGAGAGTTGCAGAAACAGGCAAACAAGGTGGAATAAGAGAACGGGGTGCAGACAGAGGCAAGAGAGGTGCAGAAAGAGGGAAGACTGGTGCAGAAAGTAGCAGCAGAGGTACAGAAAGAGGCAAGAGAGGGGTGCAGAAAGAGGCAAGAGAAGTGCTGAAAGAAGCAACAGAGGGGCAGAAAGAGGCAATAGAAGTACAGAAAGAGGGAACAGAAATGCAGAAAGAGGCAAGAGAAGTGCAGAAAGAAGCAACAGAAATGCAGAAAGAGACAAGAGAGGCGCAGAAGGAGGAAGTGAAGTGCAGAAAGAAAGCAACAGGAGTACGGAAGGAAGCAAGAGAATTGCAGAAAGAGGCAAGACAGTTGGAGAAAGAGGCAAGAGAGATGCAGAAAAAGGTAACAGGGGTGCAGAAAGAGGCAAAAGATGTGCAGAAAGAGGGAAGAGGGTGCAAAAAGAGGCAAGAGGGGTGCAGAAAGAAGCAAGAGAGATGAAGAAAGAAGCAAGAGAAGTGCAGAAAACGGTAACAGGGGGGGTGCAGAAAGAGGCAAGAGAGGTGCAGAAAGAGGGATGAGGGGTGCAGAAAGAGGCAAGAGGGGTGCAGAAAGAAGCAAGAGAGATGAAGAAAGAAGCAAAAGATGTGCAGAAAGAAGCAACAGAGGTGCAGAAAGAGGCAAGAGGGGTGCAGAAAGAGGCAAGATAAGTGCTTAAAGAAGCAACAGAGGTGCAGAAAGAGGCAAGAGAAGTGCAGAAAAAGGAACAGAAATGCAGAAAGAAGCAAGAGAAGTGCAGAAAGAAGCAACAGAAATGTAGAAAGAGGCAAGAGAAGTGCAGAAAGAAGCAACAGAGGTACAGAAAGAGGCAACAGAAGTGCAGAAAGAGGCAAGAGAGGTACACAAAGAGACAAGAGAGGTACAGAAAGAGGGAAGACGAGTGCAGAAAGAGACAACAGGGTGCAGAAAGAAGCGAGAGAGGTGCAGAAAGAAACAAGAGAAGTACAGAAATAAGCAACAAAGGTACAGAAAGAAGCAAGAGAAGTGCATAAATGGCAAGAGAAGTACAGAAAGAGGCAAGAGAGGTGCAGAAAGAGGGGTGCAGAAAGAAGCAAGAGATGTACAGAAAGAAGCAAGAGAAGTGTAGAATAAAGCAACAGGGGTGCAGAAAGAGGCAAGAGGGGGGTAGAAAGAGGCAAGAGAAGTGCAGAAAGAAGCAACAGAGGTACAGAAGGAGGCAAGAGAACTGCAGAAAGAGGCAAGAGAGTTGCAGAAACAGGCAAAAGAGGTGAAATAAGAGAACAGGGGTGCAGACAGAGGCAAGAGAGGTGCAGAAAGAGGGAAGACTGGTGCAGAAAGAGGCAAGAGGGGTGCAGAAAGAGGCAAGAGAAGTGCAGAAAGTAGCAGCAGAGGTACAGAAAGAGGCAGGAGAGGGGTGCAGAAAGAGGCAAGAGAAGTGCTGAAAGAAGCAAAAGAGGTGCAGAAAGAGGCAATAGAAGTACAGAAAGAAGGACAGAAATGCAGAAAGAGGCAAGAGAAGTACAGAAAGAAGCGACAGAAATGCAGAAAGAGGCAAGAGAGGCGCAGAAATAGGCAAGTGAAGTGCAGAAAGAAGGAACAGAAATGCAGAAAGAGGCCAGAGAAGTGCAGAAACAAGCAACAGAAATGCATAAAAATGCAATTGAGGTGCAGGAAGAGGCAAGAGGAGTTAAGAAAGAGGCAAGAGAAGTGCAGAAAGAAGCAACAGAGGGTGCAGAAAGAGGCACAGAAGTGCAGAAAGCGGCAAGAGAAGTACAGAAAGAGGGAGGAGAGGTGCAGAAAGAGGCAAGAGAGGTGCAGAAAGAGGGAACAGGGGTGCAGAAAGAAGCAAGAGAGGTACAGAAAGAAGCAAGAGAAGTGCTGAAAGAAGCAACAGGGATGCAGAAAGAGGCAAGAGGGGTGCAGAAAGAGGCAAGAGAGGTGCAGAAAGAGGCAAGATAAGTGCTTAAAGAAGCAACAGAGGTGCAGAAAGAGGCAAGATAAGTGCAGAAAAAGGAACAGAAATGCAGAAAGAGGCAAGAGAAGTGCAGAAAGAAGCAACAGAAATTGAGAAAGAGGTAAGAGAAGTGCAGAAAGAAGCAACAGAGGTATAGAAAGAGGCAACAGAAGTACAGAAAGAAGCAAGAGAAGTGCAGAAAGAGGCACGAGAGGTGCAGAAAGAAGCAAGAGACGTACAGAAAGAAGCAAGAGAAGTGCAGAATAAAGCAACAGGCTTGCAGAAAGAGGCAAGAGGGGGGTAGAAAGAGGCAAGAGAAGTGCAGAAAGAAGTAACAGAGGTGCAGAAGGAGGCAAGAGAACTGCAGAAAGAGGCAAGAGAGTTGCAGAAACAGGCAAAAGAGGTGAAATAAGAGAAAGGGGTGCAGACAGAGGCAAGAGAGGCACAGAAAGAGGGAAGACTGGTGCAGAAAGAGGCAAGAAGGGTGCAGAAAGAAGCAAGAGAAGTACAGAAAGTAGCAGCAGAGGTACAGAAAGAGGCAGGAGAGGGGTGCGGAAAGAGGCAAGAGAAGTGCTGAAAGAAGCAACAGAGGTGCAGAAAGAGGCAATAGAAGTACAGAAAGAAGGAATAGAAATGCAGAAAGAGGCAAGTGAAGTGCAGAGAGAAGCAACAGAAATGCAGAAAGAGGCAAGAGGCAAGAGAGGCGCAGAAATAGGCAAGTGAAGTGCAGAAAGAAGGAACAGAAATGCAGAAAGAGGCAAGAGAAGTGCAGAAACAAGCATCAGAAATGCATAAAGAAGCAATGGAGGTTCAGGAAGAGGCAAGTGGAGTGAAGAAAGAGGCAAGAGAAGTGCAGAAAGAAGAAACAGAGGTGCAGAAAGAGGCAACAGAAGTGCAGAAAGAGGCAAGAGAAGTACAGAAAGAGGGAAGAGAGGTGCAGAAAGAGGCAAGAGAGGTGCAGAAAGAGGGAACAGGGGTGCAGAAAGAGGCAAGAGGGGTGCAGAAAGAAGCAAGAGAGGTACATCAAGAAGCAAGAGAAGTGCTGAAAGAAGCAACAGGGATGCAGAAAGAGGCAAGAGGGGTGCAGAAAGAGGCAAGAGAGGTGCATAAAGAGGGAAGACGAGTGCAGAAAGAGGCAAGAGGGGTGCAGAATGAAGGAACAGAAATGCAGAAAGAGGCAAGAGAAGTGCTAAAATAAGCAACAGAGGTGCAGAAAGAAGCAAGAGAAGTGATGAAAGAGACAAGAAAGTTGCAGAAAGAAACAAGAGAGGTGCAAAAAAAAGCAAGAGAAGTGCAGAAAGAAGCAAGTGAGGTGCAGAAAAAGGCAAGAGAGGTACAGAAAGAGGCAAGAGAGGTCCAGAAAGACGCAAGTGATGTACAGAAACAGACAAGAGGGGTTCAGAAAGAGGCAAGAGAAGTGCAGAAAGAAGCAACAGAGGTGCAGAAGGAGGCAAGAGAACTGCAGAAAGAGGCAAGACAGTTGGAGAAAGAGGCAAGAGAGGTGCAGAAAAAGGTAACAGGGGTGCAGAAAGAGGCAAAAGACATGCAGAAAGAGGGAAGAGGGGTGCATAAAGAGGCAAGAGGGGTGCAGAAAGAAGCAAGAGAGATGAAAGAAGCAAAAGAAGTACAGACAAAGGTAAGAGGGGTGCAGAAAGAGGCAAGAGAGGTGCAGAAAGAGGGATGAGGGGTGCAGAAAGAGGGATGAGGTGTGCAGAAAGAGGCAAAGGGGTGCAGAAAGAAGCACGAGAGATGAAGAAATAAGCAAAGACGTGCAGAAAGACGCAACAGAGGTGCGGAAAGAGGCAAGAGAAGTGCAGAATAAAGGAACAGAAATGCAGAAAGAGGCAAGGGAAGTGCAGAAAGAAGCAACAGAAGTGTAGAAAGAGGCATGAGAAGTGCAGAAAGAAGCAACAGAGGTACAGAAAGAGGCAACAGAAGTACAGAAAGAGGCAAGATAAGTGCTTAAAGAAGCAACAGAGGTGCAGAAAGAGGCAAGAAAAGTGCAGAAAAAGGAACAGAAATGCAGAAAGAGGCAAGAGAAGTGCAGAAAGAAGCAACAGAAATTGAGAAAGAGGTAAGAGAAGTGCAGAAAGAAGCAACAGAGGTATAGAAAGAGGCAACAGAAGTGCAGAAAGAGGCAAGAGAGGTACACAAAGAGACAAGAGAGGTACAGAAAGAGGGAAGACGAGTGCAGAAAGAGACAACAGGGGTGCAGAAAGAAGCAAGAGAAGTGCAGAAAGAGGCAAGAGAGGTGCAGAAAGAAGCAAGAGACGTACAGAAAGAAGCAAGAGAAGTGCAGAATAAAGCAACAGGGGTGCAGAAAGAGGCAAGAGGGGGTAGAAAGAGGCAAGAGAAGTGCAGAAAGAAGCAACAGAGGTACAGAAGGAGGCAAGAGAACTGCAGAAAGAGGCAAGAAAGTTGCAGAAACAGGCAAAAGAGGTGAAATAAGAGAAAGGGGTGCAGACAGAGGCAAGAGAGGCACAGAAAGAGGGAAGACTGGTGCAGAAAGAGGCAAGAAGGGTGCAGAAAGAAGCAAGAGAAGTACAGAAAGTAGCAGCAGAGGTACAGAAAGAGGCAGGAGAGGGGTGTGGAAAGAGGCAAGAGAAGTGCTGAAAGAAGCAACAGAGGTGCAGAAAGAGGCAATAGAAGTACAGAAAGAAGGAACAGAAATGCAGAAAGAGGCAAGTGAAGTGCAGAGAGAAGCAACAGAAATTGAGAAAGAGGTAAGAGAAGTGCAGAAAGAAGCAACAGAGGTATAGAAAGAGGCAACAGAAGTGCAGAAAGAGGCAAGAGAGGTACACAAAGAGACAAGAGAGGTACAGAAAGAGGGAAGACGAGTGCAGAAAGAGACAACAGGGGTGCAGAAAGAAGCAAGAGAAGTGCAGAAAGAGGCAAGAGAGGTGCAGAAAGAAGCAAGAGACGTACAGAAAGAAGCAAGAGAAGTGCAGAATAAAGCAACAGGGGTGCAGAAAGAGGCAAGAGGGGGGTAGAAAGAGGCAAGAGAAGTGCAGAAAGAAGCAACAGAGGTACAGAAGGAGGCAAGAGAACTGCAGAAAGAGGCAAGAAAGTTGCAGAAACAGGCAAAAGAGGTGAAATAAGAGAAAGGGGTGCAGACAGAGGCAAGAGAGGCACAGAAAGAGGGAAGACTGGTGCAGAAAGAGGCAAGAAGGGTGCAGAAAGAAGCAAGAGAAGTACAGAAAGTAGCAGCAGAGGTACAGAAAGAGGCAGGAGAGGGGTGCGGAAAGAGGCCAGAGAAGTGCTGAAAGAAGCAACAGAGGTGCAGAAAGAGGCAATAGAAGTACAGAAAGAAGGAACAGAAATGCAGAAAGAGGCAAGTGAAGTGCAGAGAGAAGCAACAGAAATGCAGAAAGAGGCAAGAGAAGTGCAGAAACAAGCAACAGAAATGCATAAAGAAGCAATGGAGGTGCAGGAAGAGGCAAGTGGAGTGAAGAAAGAGGCAAGAGAAGTGCAGAAAGAAGCAACAGAGGTGCAGAAAGAGGCAACAGAAGTGCAGAAAGAGGCAAGAGAAGTACAGAAAGAGGGAAGAGAGGTGCAGAAAGAGGCAAGAGAGGTG
The DNA here is from genome assembly GCA_963921515.1 of Calotriton arnoldi. Lineage (NCBI taxonomy): Eukaryota > Metazoa > Chordata > Amphibia > Caudata > Salamandridae > Calotriton > Calotriton arnoldi. The sequence goes on along the minus strand of CAWUFW010000911.1, from coordinate 2,865,209 downwards.
CAGAAAGAGGGAACAGGGGTGCAGAAAGAGGCAAGAGGGGTGCAGAAAGAAGCAAGAGAGGTACATCAAGAAGCAAGAGAAGTGCTGAAAGAAGCACCAGGGATGCAGAAAGAGGCAAGAGGGGTGCAGAAAGAGGCAAGAGAGGTGCATAAAGAGGGAAGTCGAGTGCAGAAAGAGGCAAGAGGGGTGCAGAATGAAGGAACAGAAATGCAGAAAGAGGCAAGAGAAGTGCTAAAATAAGCAACAGAGGTGCAGAAAGAAGCAAGAGAAGTGATGAGAGAGACAAGAGAGTTGCAGAAAGAAACAAGAGAGGTGCAAAAAAAGCAAGAGAAGTGCAGAAAGAAGCAAGTGAGGTGCAGAAAAAGGCAAGAGAGGTACAGAAAGAGGCAAGAGACGTCCAGAAAGACGCAAGTGATGTACAGAAACAGACAAGAGGGGTTCAGAAAGAGGCAAGAGAAGTGCAGAAAGAAGCAACAGAGGTGCAGAAGGAGGCAAGAGAACTGCAGAAAGAGGCAAGACAGTTGGAGAAAGAGGCAAGAGAGGTGCAGAAAAAGGTAACAGGGGTGCAGAAAGAGGCAAAAGACATGCAGAAAGAGGGAAGAGGGGTGCATAAAGAGGCAAGAGGGGTGCAGAAAGAAGCAAGAGAGATGAAAGAAGCAAAAGAAGTACAGACAAAGGTAACAGGGGTGCAGAAAGAGGCAAGAGAGGTGCAGAAAGAGGCAAAAGGGGTGCAGAAAGACGCAACAGAGGTGCGGAAAGAGGCAAGAGGGGTGCAGAAAGAGGCAAGAGAAGTGCAGAATAAAGGAACAGAAATGCAGAAAGAGGCAAGGGAAGTGCAGAAAGAAGCAACAGAAGTGTAGAAAGAGGCATGAGAAGTGCAGAAAGAAGCAACAGAGGTACAGAAAGAGGCAACAGAAGTGCAGAAAGAGGCAAGAGAGGTGCACAAAGAGACAAGAGAGGTACAGAAAGAGGGAAGACGAGTGCAGAAAGAGACAACAGGGGTGCAGAAAGAAGCAAGAGAGGTGCAGAAAGAAACAAGAGAAATGCAGAAAGAAGCAACAAAGGTACAGAAAGAGGCAAGAGATGTGCAGAAAGAGGCAAGAGAGGTGCAGGAAGAGGGGTGCAGAAAGATGCAAGAGAGGTACAGATAGAAGCAAGAGAAGCGCAGAATAAAGCAACAGGGGTGCAGAAAGAGGCAAGAGGGGTGCAGAAAGAGGGAAGAGAAGTGCAGAAAGAAGCAACAGAGGTGCAGAAGGAGGCAAGAGAACTGCAGAAAGAGGCAAGAGAGTTGCAGAAACAGGCAAAAGAGGTGGAATAAGAGAACTGGGGTGCAGACAGAGGCAAGAGAGGTGCAGAAAGAGGGAAGACTGGTACAGAAAGAGGTAAGAGGGTGCAGAAAGAAGCAAGAGAGGTGAAGAAAGAAGCAACAGAGGTGCAGAAAGAGGCAACAGAAGTGCAGAAAGAGACAAGAGAGGTACACAAAGAGACAAGAGAGGTACAGAAAGAAGGGAAGACGAGTGCAGAAAGAGACAACAGGGGTGCAGAAAGAAGCAAGAGAAGTGCAGAAAGAGGCAAGAGAAGTGCAGAAACAAGCAACAGAAATGCATAAAAAAGCAATTGAGGTGCAGGAAGAGGCAAGAGGAGTTAAGAAAGAGGCAAGAGAAGTGCAGAAAGAAGCAACAGAGGTGCAGAAAGAGGCACAGAAGTGCAGAAAGCGGCAAGAGAAGTACAGAAAGAGGGAGGAGAGGTGCAGAAAGAGGCAAGAGAGGTGCAGAAAGAGGGAACAGGGGTGCAGAAAGAGGCAAGAGGGGTGCAGAAAGAAGCAAGAGAGGTACAGAAAGAAGCAAGAGAGTTGCAGAAACAGGCAAACAAGGTGGAATAAGAGAACGGGGTGCAGACAGAGGCAAGAGAGGTGCAGAAAGAGGGAAGACTGGTGCAGAAAGTAGCAGCAGAGGTACAGAAAGAGGCAAGAGAGGGTGCAGAAAGAGGCAAGAGAAGTGCTGAAAGAAGCAACAGAGGGGCAGAAAGAGGCAATAGAAGTACAGAAAGAGGGAACAGAAATGCAGAAAGAGGCAAGAGAAGTGCAGAAAGAAGCAACAGAAATGCAGAAAGAGACAAGAGAGGCGCAGAAGGAGGAAGTGAAGTGCAGAAAGAAAGCAACAGGAGTACGGAAGGAAGCAAGAGAATTGCAGAAAGAGGCAAGACAGTTGGAGAAAGAGGCAAGAGAGGTGCAGAAAAAGGTAACAGGGGTGCAGAAAGAGGCAAAAGATGTGCAGAAAGAGGGAAGAGGGTGCAAAAAGAGGCAAGAGGGGTGCAGAAAGAAGCAAGAGAGATGAAGAAAGAAGCAAGAGAAGTGCAGAAAACGGTAACAGGGGGGGTGCAGAAAGAGGCAAGAGAGGTGCAGAAAGAGGGATGAGGGGTGCAGAAAGAGGCAAGAGGGGTGCAGAAAGAAGCAAGAGAGATGAAGAAAGAAGCAAAAGATGTGCAGAAAGAAGCAACAGAGGTGCAGAAAGAGGCAAGAGGGGTGCAGAAAGAGGCAAGATAAGTGCTTAAAGAAGCAACAGAGGTGCAGAAAGAGGCAAGAGAAGTGCAGAAAAAGGAACAGAAATGCAGAAAGAAGCAAGAGAAGTGCAGAAAGAAGCAACAGAAATGTAGAAAGAGGCAAGAGAAGTGCAGAAAGAAGCAACAGAGGTACAGAAAGAGGCAACAGAAGTGCAGAAAGAGGCAAGAGAGGTACACAAAGAGACAAGAGAGGTACAGAAAGAGGGAAGACGAGTGCAGAAAGAGACAACAGGGTGCAGAAAGAAGCGAGAGAGGTGCAGAAAGAAACAAGAGAAGTGCAGAAATAAGCAACAAAGGTACAGAAAGAAGCAAGAGAAGTGCATAAATGGCAAGAGAAGTACAGAAAGAGGCAAGAGAGGTGCAGAAAGAGGGGTGCAGAAAGAAGCAAGAGATGTACAGAAAGTAGCAGCAGAGGTATAGAAAGAGGCAGGAGAGGGGTGCAGAAAGAGGCAAGAGAAGTGCTGAAAGAAGCAAAAGAGGTGCAGAAAGAGGCAATAGAAGTACAGAAAGAAGGACAGAAATGCAGAAAGAGGCAAGAGAAGTACAGAAAGAAGCGACAGAAATGCAGAAAGAGGCAAGAGAGGCGCAGAAATAGGCAAGTGAAGTGCAGAAAGAAGGAACAGAAATGCAGAAAGAGGCCAGAGAAGTGCAGAAACAAGCAACAGAAATGCATAAAAATGCAATTGAGGTGCAGGAAGAGGCAAGAGGAGTTAAGAAAGAGGCAAGAGAAGTGCAGAAAGAAGCAACAGAGGTGCAGAAAGAGGCACAGAAGTGCAGAAAGCGGCAAGAGAAGTACAGAAAGAGGGAGGAGAGGTGCAGAAAGAGGCAAGAGAGGTGCAGAAAGAGGGAACAGGGGTGCAGAAAGAAGCAAGAGAGGTACAGAAAGAAGCAAGAGAAGTGCTGAAAGAAGCAACAGGGATGCAGAAAGAGGCAAGAGGGGTGCAGAAAGAGGCAAGAGAGGTGCAGAAAGAGGCAAGATAAGTGCTTAAAGAAGCAACAGAGGTGCAGAAAGAGGCAAGATAAGTGCAGAAAAAGGAACAGAAATGCAGAAAGAGGCAAGAGAAGTGCAGAAAGAAGCAACAGAAATTGAGAAAGAGGTAAGAGAAGTGCAGAAAGAAGCAACAGAGGTATAGAAAGAGGCAACAGAAGTACAGAAAGAAGCAAGAGAAGTGCAGAAAGAGGCACGAGAGGTGCAGAAAGAAGCAAGAGACGTACAGAAAGAAGCAAGAGAAGTGCAGAATAAAGCAACAGGCTTGCAGAAAGAGGCAAGAGGGGGGTAGAAAGAGGCAAGAGAAGTGCAGAAAGACGTAACAGAGGTGCAGAAGGAGGCAAGAGAACTGCAGAAAGAGGCAAGAGAGTTGCAGAAACAGGCAAAAGAGGTGAAATAAGAGAAAGGGGTGCAGACAGAGGCAAGAGAGGCACAGAAAGAGGGAAGACTGGTGCAGAAAGAGGCAAGAAGGGTGCAGAAAGAAGCAAGAGAAGTACAGAAAGTAGCAGCAGAGGTACAGAAAGAGGCAGGAGAGGGGTGCGGAAAGAGGCAAGAGAAGTGCTGAAAGAAGCAACAGAGGTGCAGAAAGAGGCAATAGAAGTACAGAAAGAAGGAATAGAAATGCAGAAAGAGGCAAGTGAAGTGCAGAGAGAAGCAACAGAAATGCAGAAAGAGGCAAGAGGCAAGAGAGGCGCAGAAATAGGCAAGTGAAGTGCAGAAAGAAGGAACAGAAATGCAGAAAGAGGCAAGAGAAGTGCAGAAACAAGCATCAGAAATGCATAAAGAAGCAATGGAGGTTCAGGAAGAGGCAAGTGGAGTGAAGAAAGAGGCAAGAGAAGTGCAGAAAGAAGAAACAGAGGTGCAGAAAGAGGCAACAGAAGTGCAGAAAGAGGCAAGAGAAGTACAGAAAGAGGGAAGAGAGGTGCAGAAAGAGACAAGAGAGGTGCAGAAAGAGGGAACAGGGGTGCAGAAAGAGGCAAGAGGGGTGCAGAAAGAAGCAAGAGAGGTACATCAAGAAGCAAGAGAAGTGCTGAAAGAAGCAACAGGGATGCAGAAAGAGGCAAGAGGGGTGCAGAAAGAGGCAAGAGAGGTGCATAAAGAGGGAAGACGAGTGCAGAAAGAGGCAAGAGGGGTGCAGAATGAAGGAACAGAAATGCAGAAAGAGGCAAGAGAAGTGCTAAAATAAGCAACAGAGGTGCAGAAAGAAGCAAGAGAAGTGATGAAAGAGACAAGAAAGTTGCAGAAAGAAACAAGAGAGGTGCAAAAAAAAGCAAGAGAAGTGCAGAAAGAAGCAAGTGAGGTGCAGAAAAAGGCAAGAGAGGTACAGAAAGAGGCAAGAGAGGTCCAGAAAGACGCAAGTGATGTACAGAAACAGACAAGAGGGGTTCAGAAAGAGGCAAGAGAAGTGCAGAAAGAAGCAACAGAGGTGCAGAAGGAGGCAAGAGAACTGCAGAAAGAGGCAAGACAGTTGGAGAAAGAGGCAAGAGAGGTGCAGAAAAAGGTAACAGGGGTGCAGAAAGAGGCAAAAGACATGCAGAAAGAGGGAAGAGGGGTGCATAAAGAGGCAAGAGGGGTGCAGAAAGAAGCAAGAGAGATGAAAGAAGCAAAAGAAGTACAGACAAAGGTAAGAGGGGTGCAGAAAGAGGCAAGAGAGGTGCAGAAAGAGGGATGAGGGGTGCAGAAAGAGGGATGAGGTGTGCAGAAAGAGGCAAAAGGGGTGCAGAAAGAAGCACGAGAGATGAAGAAATAAGCAAAAGACGTGCAGAAAGACGCAACAGAGGTGCGGAAAGAGGCAAGAGAAGTGCAGAATAAAGGAACAGAAATGCAGAAAGAGGCAAGGGAAGTGCAGAAAGAAGCAACAGAAGTGTAGAAAGAGGCATGAGAAGTGCAGAAAGAAGCAACAGAGGTACAGAAAGAGGCAACAGAAGTACAGAAAGAGGCAAGATAAGTGCTTAAAGAAGCAACAGAGGTGCAGAAAGAGGCAAGAAAAGTGCAGAAAAAGGAACAGAAATGCAGAAAGAGGCAAGAGAAGTGCAGAAAGAAGCAACAGAAATTGAGAAAGAGGTAAGAGAAGTGCAGAAAGAAGCAACAGAGGTATAGAAAGAGGCAACAGAAGTGCAGAAAGAGGCAAGAGAGGTACACAAAGAGACAAGAGAGGTACAGAAAGAGGGAAGACGAGTGCAGAAAGAGACAACAGGGGTGCAGAAAGAAGCAAGAGAAGTGCAGAAAGAGGCAAGAGAGGTGCAGAAAGAAGCAAGAGACGTACAGAAAGAAGCAAGAGAAGTGCAGAATAAAGCAACAGGGGTGCAGAAAGAGGCAAGAGGGGGTAGAAAGAGGCAAGAGAAGTGCAGAAAGAAGCAACAGAGGTACAGAAGGAGGCAAGAGAACTGCAGAAAGAGGCAAGAAAGTTGCAGAAACAGGCAAAAGAGGTGAAATAAGAGAAAGGGGTGCAGACAGAGGCAAGAGAGGCACAGAAAGAGGGAAGACTGGTGCAGAAAGAGGCAAGAAGGGTGCAGAAAGAAGCAAGAGAAGTACAGAAAGTAGCAGCAGAGGTACAGAAAGAGGCAGGAGAGGGGTGCGGAAAGAGGCAAGAGAAGTGCTGAAAGAAGCAACAGAGGTCCAGAAAGAGGCAATAGAAGTACAGAAAGAAGGAACAGAAATGCAGAAAGAGGCAAGTGAAGTGCAGAGAGAAGCAACAGAAATGCAGAAAGAGGCAAGAGAAGTGCAGAAACAAGCAACAGAAATGCATAAAGAAGCAATGGAGGTGCAGGAAGAGGCAAGTGGAGTGAAGAAAGAGGCAAGAGAAGTGCAGAAAGAAGCAACAGAGGTGCAGAAAGAGGCAACAGAAGTGCAGAAAGAGGCAAGAGAAGTACAGAAAGAGGGAAGAGAGGTGCAGAAAGAGGCAAGAGAGGTGCAGAAAGAGGGAACAGGGGTGCAGAAAGAGGCAAGAGGGGTGCAGAAAGAAGCAAGAGAGGTACATCAAGAAGCAAGAGAAGTGCTGAAAGAAGCACCAGGGATGCAGAAAGAGGCAAGAGGGGTGCAGAAAGAGGCAAGAGAGGTGCATAAAGAGGGAAGACGAGTGCAGAAAGAGGCAAGAGGGGTGCAGAATGAAGGAACAGAAATGCAGAAAGAGGCAAGAGAAGTGCTAAAATAAGCAACAGAGGTGCAGAAAGAAGCAAGAGAAGTGATGAGAGAGACAAGAGAGTTGCAGAAAGAAACAAGAGAGGTGCAAAAAAAAGCAAGAGAAGTGCAGAAAGAAGCAAGTGAGGTGCAGAAAAAGGCAAGAGAGGTACAGAAAGAGGCAAGAGACGTCCAGAAAGACGCAAGTGATGTACAGAAACAGACAAGAGGGGTGCAGAAAGAGGCAAGAGAAGTGCAGAAAGAAGCAACAGAGGTGCAGAAGGAGGCAAGAGAACTACAGAAAGAGGCAAGACAGTTGGAGAAAGAGGCAAGAGAGGTGCAGAAAAAGGTAACAGGGGTGCAGAAAGAGGCAAAAGACATGCAGAAAGAGGGAAGAGGGGTGCATAAAGAGGCAAGAGGGGTGCAGAAAGAAGCAAGAGAGATGAAAGAAGCAAAAGAAGTACAGACAAAGGTAACAGGGGTGCAGAAAGAGGCAAGAGAGGTGCAGAAAGAGGCAAAAGGGTGCAGAAAGATGCAACAGAGGTGCGGAAAGAGGCAAGAGGGGTGCAGAAAGAGGCAAGAGAAGTGCAGAATAAAGGAACAGAAATGCAGAAAGAGGCAAGGGAAGTGCAGAAAGAAGCAACAGAAGTGTAGAAAGAGGCATGAGAAGTGCAGAAAGAAGCAACAGAGGTACAGAAAGAGGCAACAGAAGTGCAGAAAGAGGCAAGAGAGGTGCACAAAGAGACAAGAGAGGTACAGAAAGAGGGAAGACGAGTGCAGAAAGAGACAACAGGGGTGCAGAAAGAAGCAAGAGAGGTGCAGAAAGAAACAAGAGAAATGCAGAAAGAAGCAACAAAGGTACAGAAAGAGGCAAGAGAAGTGCAGAAAGAGGCAAGAGAGGTGCAGGAAGAGGGGTGCAGAAAGATGCAAGAGAGGTACAGATAGAAGCAAGAGAAGCGCAGAATAAAGCAACAGGGGTGCAGAAAGAGGCAAGAGGGGTGCAGAAAGAGGGAAGAGAAGTGCAGAAAGAAGCAACAGAGGTGCAGAAGGAGGCAAGAGAACTGCAGAAAGAGGCAAGAGAGTTGCAGAAACAGGCAAAAGAGGTGGAATAAGAGAACTGGGGTGCAGACAGAGGCAAGAGAGGTGCAGAAAGAGGGAAGACTGGTACAGAAAGAGGTAAGAGGGGTGCAGAAAGAAGCAAGAGAGGTGAAGAAAGAAGCAACAGAGGTGCAGAAAGAGGCAACAGAAGTGCAGAAAGAGACAAGAGAGGTACACAAAGAGACAAGAGAGGTACAGAAAGAAGGGAAGACGAGTGCAGAAAGAGACAACAGGGGTGCAGAAAGAAGCAAGAGAAGTGCAGAAAGAGGCAAGAGAGGTGCAGAAAGAAGCAAGAGACGTACAGAAAGAAGCAAGAGAAGTGCAGAATAAAGCAACAGGGGTGCAGAAAGAGGCAAGAGGGGGGTAGAAAGAGGCAAGAGAAGTGCAGAAAGAAGCAACAGAGGTACAGAAGGAGGCAAGAGAACTGCAGAAAGAGGCAAGAAAGTTGCAGAAACAGGCAAAAGAGGTGAAATAAGAGAAAGGGGTGCAGACAGAGGCAAGAGAGGCACAGAAAGAGGGAAGACTGGTGCAGAAAGAGGCAAGAAGGGTGCAGAAAGAAGCAAGAGAAGTACAGAAAGTAGCAGCAGAGGTACAGAAAGAGGCAGGAGAGGGGTGCGGAAAGAGGCAAGAGAAGTGCTGAAAGAAGCAACAGAGGTGCAGAAAGAGGCAATAGAACTACAGAAAGAAGGAACAGAAATGCAGAAAGAGGCAAGTGAAGTGCAGAGAGAAGCAACAGAAATGCAGAAAGAGGAAATAGAGGCGCAGAAATAGGCAAGTGAAGTGCAGAAAGAAGGAACAGAAATGCAGAAAGAGGCAAGAGAAGTGCAGAAACAAGCAACAGAAATGCATAAAGAAGCAATGGAGGTGCAGGAAGAGGCAAGTGGAGTGAAGAAAGAGGCAAGAGAAGTGCAGAAAGAAGCAACAGAGGTGCAGAAAGAGGCAACAGAAGTGCAGAAAGAGGCAAGAGAAGTACAGAAAGAGGGAAGAGAGGTGCAGAAAGAGGCAAGAGAGGTGCAGAAAGAGGGAACAGGGGTGCAGAAAGAGGCAAGAGGGGTGCAGAAAGAAGCAAGAGAGGTACATCAAGAAGCAAGAGAAGTGCTGAAAGAAGCACCAGGGATGCAGAAAGAGGCAAGAGGGGTGCAGAAAGAGGCAAGAGAGGTGCATAAAGAGGGAAGACGAGTGCAGAAAGAGGCAAGAGGGGTGCAGAATGAAGGAACAGAAATGCAGAAAGAGGCAAGAGAAGTGCTAAAATAAGCAACAGAGGTGCAGAAAGAAGCAAGAGAAGTGATGAGAGAGACAAGAGAGTTGCAGAAAGAAACAAGAGAGGTGCAAAAAAAGCAAGAGAAGTGCAGAAAGAAGCAAGTGAGGTGCAGAAAAAGGCAAGAGAGGTACAGAAAGAGGCAAGAGACGTCCAGAAAGACGCAAGTGATGTACAGAAACAGACAAGAGGGGTTCAGAAAGAGGCAAGAGAAGTGCAGAAAGAAGCAACAGAGGTGCAGAAGGAGGCAAGAGAACTGCAGAAAGAGGCAAGACAGTTGGAGAAAGAGGCAAGAGAGGTGCAGAAAAAGGTAACAGGGGTGCAGAAAGAGGCAAAAGACATGCAGAAAGAGGGAAGAGGGGTGCATAAAGAGGCAAGAGGGGTGCAGAAAGAAGCAAGAGAGATGAAAGAAGCAAAAGAAGTACAGACAAAGGTAACAGGGGTGCAGAAAGAGGCAAGAGAGGTGCAGAAAGAGGCAAAGGGGTGCAGAAAGACGCAACAGAGGTGCGGAAAGAGGCAAGAGGGGTGCAGAAAGAGGCAAGAGAAGTGCAGAATAAAGGAACAGAAATGCAGAAAGAGGCAAGGGAAGTGCAGAAAGAAGCAACAGAAGTGTAGAAAGAGGCATGAGAAGTGCAGAAAGAAGCAACAGAGGTACAGAAAGAGGCAACAGAAGTGCAGAAAGAGGCAAGAGAGGTGCACAAAGAGACAAGAGAGGTACAGAAAGAGGGAAGACGAGTGCAGAAAGAGACAACAGGGGTGCAGAAAGAAGCAAGAGAGGTGCAGAAAGAAACAAGAGAAATGCAGAAAGAAGCAACAAAGGTACAGAAAGAGGCAAGAGAAGTGCAGAAAGAGGCAAGAGAGGTGCAGGAAGAGGGGTGCAGAAAGATGCAAGAGAGGTACAGATAGAAGCAAGAGAAGCGCAGAATAAAGCAACAGGGGTGCAGAAAGAGGCAAGAGGGGTGCAGAAAGAGGGAAGAGAAGTGCAGAAAGAAGCAACAGAGGTGCAGAAGGAGGCAAGAGAACTGCAGAAAGAGGCAAGAGAGTTGCAGAAACAGGCAAAAGAGGTGGAATAAGAGAACTGGGGTGCAGACAGAGGCAAGAGAGGTGCAGAAAGAGGGAAGACTGGTACAGAAAGAGGTAAGAGGGGTGCAGAAAGAAGCAAGAGAGGTGAAGAAAGAAGCAACAGAGGTGCAGAAAGAGGCAAGATGGGTACAGAAAGAGGCAAGAGAAGTGCTGAAAGAAGCAATAGAGGTGCAGAAAGAGGGAAGAGAAGTGCAGAAAGAAGGAACAGAAATGCAGAAAGAGGCAAGAGAAGTGCAGAAAGTAGCACCAGAGGTACAGAAAGAGGCAAGAGAGGGGTGCAGAAAGATGCAAGAGAAGTGCTGAAAGAAGCAACAGAGGTGCAGAAAGAGGCAATAGAAGTACAGAAAGAAGGTACAGAAATGCAGAAAGAGGCAAGAGAAGTGCAGAAAGAAGCAGCAGAAATGCAGAAAGAGGCAAGAGAGGCGCAGAAAGAAGCAAGTGAAGTGCAGAAAGAAGGAACAGAAATGCAAAAAGAGGCAAGAGAAGTGCAGAAACAAGCAACAGAAATGCATAAACAAGCGATGGAGGTGCAGAAAGAGGCAAGAGGAGTGAAGAAAGAGGCAAGAGAAATGCAGAAAGAAGCAACAGAGGTGCAGAAAGAGGCAACAGAAGTGCAGAAAGAGGCAAGAGAAGGACAGAAAGAGGGAAGAGAGGTGCAGAAAGGGGCAAGACAGGTGCAGAAAGAGGAAAGAGGGTGCAGAAAGAGGCAAGAGGGGTGCAGAAAGAAGCAAGAGGGGTACAGAAAGAAGCAAGAGAAGTGCAGAAAGAAGCAACAGGGATGCAGAAAGAGGCAAGAGGGGTGCAGAAAGAGGCAGGAGAAGTACAGAAAGAAGCAACAGAGGTGCAGAAAGAGGGAAGAGAACTGCAGAAAGAGGCAAGAAAGGTGCAGAAAGAGGCATGAGAGGTGCAGAAAAAGGGAAGAAGGGTGCAGAAAGAGGCAAGAGGGGTGCAAAAGATGCAAGAGAGGTTCAGAAAGAAGGAAGAGAAGCGCAGAAAGAAGCAACAGAGGTGCAGAAAGAAGCAAGAGAGGTACATAAAGAAGCAAGAGAAGTGCAGAAAGAGGCAAGAGAAGGGCAGAAAGAGGCCAGAGGGGTGCAGAAAGAGGCAAGAGAAGTGTAGAAAGAAGCAACAGAGGTACAGAAGGAGGCTAGAGAACTACAGAAAGAGGCAAGAGAGTTGCAGAAACAGGCAAAAGAGGTGCAGAAAGAGGGAACAGGGGTGCAGACAGAGGCAAGGGAGGTGCTGAAAGAGGGAAGAGGGGTGCAGAAAGAGGGGTGCAGCAATGTGCAAGAGAGGTGTAGAAAGAAGCAAGAGCTGTGCAGAAAGAAGCAAGAGGGGTACAGAAAGAGGCAAGAGAAGTGCAGAAAGAAGCAAAAGAGGTGCAGAAAGAGGCAAGAGGGCTGCAGAAAGAGGCAAGAGAGGTGCAGAAACAGACAAAAAAGGTGCAGAAAGAGGGAACAGGGGTGCAAACAGAGGCAAGAGAGGTGCAGAAAGAGGCAGGATAAGTGCAGAAAGAGGCAAGAGAGGTGCAAAAAGAGGGCAGGGGGATGCAGAAAGAGGCAAGAGGGGTGCAGAAAGAAGCAAGAGAGGTACATAAAGAAGCAAGAGAAGTGCAGAAAGAGACAAGAGAAGTGCAGAAAGAGGCCAGAGGGGTGCAGAAAGAGGCAAGAGAAGTGTAGAAAGAAGCAACAGAGGTACAGAAGGAGGCAAGAGAACTACAGAAAGAGGCAAGAGAGTTGCAGAAACAGGCAAAGAGGTGCAGAAAGAGGGAACAGGGGTGCAGACAGAGGCAAGAGAGGTGCTGAAAGAGGGAAGAGGGGTGCAGAAAGAGGGGTGCAGCAATGTGCAAGAGAGGTGTAGAAAGAAGCAAGAGCTGTGCAGAAAGAAGCAAGAGGGGTACAGAAAGAGGCAAGAGAAGTGCAGAAAGAAGCAAAAGAGGTGCAGAAAGAAGCAAGAGGGCTGCAGAAAGAGGCAAGAGAGGTGCAGAAAGAGGCAAGAGAGGTACACAAAGAGGGAAGAAGGGTGCAGAAAGAGGCAAGAGGGGTGCAGAAAGAAGCAAGAGAAGTGCAGAAAGAAGCAAGAGAAGTGCAGAAAGAAGCAACAGAGGTGCAGAAAGAGGCAAGAGGGGTGCAGAAAGATGCAAGAGAAGTGCAGAAAGTGGCAAGAGAGGTGCAGCAACAGGCAGGAGAGGTGCAGCAAGAGGGAAGAAGGGTGCAGAACAAGGCAAGAGAGGTGCAGAGAGAAGCAAGTGAGGTGCAGAAAGAGACAACAGAGGTGCAGAAATAGGCAAGAGACGTGCAGAAAGAGGCAAGAGAAGTGCTGAAAGAAGCAACAGAGGTGTAGAAAGAAGCAAGAGAAGTGATGAAAGAGACAAGAGAGTTGCAGAAAGAAACAAGAGAGGTGCAGAAAAAAGCAAGAGAAGTGCAGAAAGAGGCAAGTGAGGTGCAGAAAGAGTCAAGAGAGGTGCAGAAAGAGGCAAGAGATGTACAGAAAACAGCAAGTGAGGTGCAGAAACAGGCAAGAGGGGTGCAGAAAGAGGCAGGAGAAGTGCAGAAAGAAGCAACAGAGGTGCAGAAAGAGGCAAGAGAACTGCAGAAAGAGTCAAGGGGGTGCAGAAAGAGGGAAGAGAGGTGCACAAAGAGGGAAGAAGGGTGCAGAAAAAGGCAAGAGGGGTGAAGAAAGAAGCAAGAGGGTCGCAGAAAGAAGCAAGTGAGGTGCAGAAAGAGGCAACAGAGGTGCAGAAACAGGAAAGAAAAGTGCAGAAAGAGGCAAGAGAAGTGCTGAAATAAGCAAGAAGCAAGAGAAGTGATGGAAGAAGCAAGAGAAGTGACGAAAGAAACAAGAGAGTTGCAGAAAGAAACAAGGGAGGTGCAGAAAAAGCAAGAGAGGTACAGAAAGAGGCAAGAGAGGTGCAGAAAGAGGCAAGTGAGGTGCAGGAACAGGCAAGAGGGGCGCAGAAAGAGGCAAGAGAAGTGCAGAAAGAAGCAACAGAGGTGGAGAAAGAGGCAAGAGAACTGCAGAAAGAGGCAAGGGAGGTGCAGAAAGAGGGAAGAGAGGTGCACAAAGAGGGAAGAAGGGTGCAGAAAGAGGCAAGAGAGGTGCAGAAAGAGGCAAAAGGGGTGCAGAAAGACGCAACAGAGGTGCGGAAAGAGGCAAGAGGGGTGCAGAAAGAGGCAAGAGAAGTGCAGAATAAAGGAACAGAAATGCAGAAAGAGGCAAGGGAAGTGCAGAAAGAAGCAACAGAAGTGTAGAAAGAGGCATGAGAAGTGCAGAAAGAAGCAACAGAGGTACAGAAAGAGGCAACAGAAGTGCAGAAAGAGGCAAGAGAGGTGCACAAAGAGACAAGAGAGGTACAGAAAGAGGGAAGACGAGTGCAGAAAGAGACAACAGGGGTGCAGAAAGAAGCAAGAGAGGTGCAGAAAGAAACAAGAGAAATGCAGAAAGAAGCAACAAAGGTACAGAAAGAGGCAAGAGAAGTGCAGAAAGAGGCAAGAGAGGTGCAGGAAGAGGGGTGCAGAAAGATGCAAGAGAGGTACAGATAGAAGCAAGAGAAGCGCAGAATAAAGCAACAGGGGTGCAGAAAGAGGCAAGAGGGGTGCAGAAAGAGGAAGAGAAGTGCAGAAAGAAGCAACAGAGGTGCAGAAGGAGGCAAGAGAACTGCAGAAAGAGGCAAGAGAGTTGCAGAAACAGGCAAAAGAGGTGGAATAAGAGAACTGGGGTGCAGACAGAGGCAAGAGAGGTGCAGAAAGAGGGAAGACTGGTACAGAAAGAGGTAAGAGGGGTGCAGAAAGAAGCAAGAGAGGTGAAGAAAGAAGCAACAGAGGTGCAGAAAGAGGCAACAGAAGTGCAGAAAGAGACAAGAGAGGTACACAAAGAGACAAGAGAGGTACAGAAAGAAGGGAAGACGAGTGCAGAAAGAGACAACAGGGTGCAGAAAGAAGCAAGAGAAGTGCAGAAAGAGGCAAGAGAGGTGCAGAAAGAAGCAAGAGACGTACAGAAAGAAGCAAGAGAAGTGCAGAATAAAGCAACAGGGGTGCAGAAAGAGGCAAGAGGGGGTAGAAAGAGGCAAGAGAAGTGCAGAAAGAAGCAACAGAGGTACAGAAGGAGGCAAGAGAACTGCAGAAAGAGGCAAGAAAGTTGCAGAAACAGGCAAAAGAGGTGAAATAAGAGAAAGGGGTGCAGACAGAGGCAAGAGAGGCACAGAAAGAGGGAAGACTGGTGCAGAAAGAGGCAAGAAGGGTGCAGAAAGAAGCAAGAGAAGTACAGAAAGTAGCAGCAGAGGTACAGAAAGAGGCAGGAGAGGGGTGCGGAAAGAGGCAAGAGAAGTGCTGAAAGAAGCAACAGAGGTGCAGAAAGAGGCAATAGAAGTACAGAAAGAAGGAACAGAAATGCAGAAAGAGGCAAGTGAAGTGCAGAGAGAAGCAACAGAAATGCAGAAAGAGGAAATAGAGGCGCAGAAATAGGCAAGTGAAGTGCAGAAAGAAGGAACAGAAATGCAGAAAGAGGCAAGAGAAGTGCAGAAACAAGCAACAGAAATGCATAAAGAAGCAATGGAGGTGCAGGAAGAGGCAAGTGGAGTGAAGAAAGAGGCAAGAGAAGTGCAGAAAGAAGCAACAGAGGTGCAGAAAGAGGCAACAGAAGTGCAGAAAGAGGCAAGAGAAGTACAGAAAGAGGGAAGAGAGGTGCAGAAAGAGGCAAGAGAGGTGCAGAAAGAGGGAACAGGGGTGCAGAAAGAGGCAAGAGGGGTGCAGAAAGAAGCAAGAGAGGTACATCAAGAAGCAAGAGAAGTGCTGAAAGAAGCACCAGGGATGCAGAAAGAGGCAAGAGGGGTGCAGAAAGAGGCAAGAGAGGTGCATAAAGAGGGAAGACGAGTGCAGAAAGAGGCAAGAGGGGTGCAGAATGAAGGAACAGAAATGCAGAAAGAGGCAAGAGAAGTGCTAAAATAAGCAACAGAGGTGCAGAAAGAAGCAAGAGAAGTGATGAGAGAGACAAGAGAGTTGCAGAAAGAAACAAGAGAGGTGCAAAAAAAGCAAGAGAAGTGCAGAAAGAAGCAAGTGAGGTGCAGAAAAAGGCAAGAGAGGTACAGAAAGAGGCAAGAGACGTCCAGAAAGACGCAAGTGATGTACAGAAACAGACAAGAGGGGTTCAGAAAGAGGCAAGAGAAGTGCAGAAAGAAGCAACAGAGGTGCAGAAGGAGGCAAGAGAACTGCAGAAAGAGGCAAGACAGTTGGAGAAAGAGGCAAGAGAGGTGCAGAAAAAGGTAACAGGGGTGCAGAAAGAGGCAAAAGACATGCAGAAAGAGGGAAGAGGGGTGCATAAAGAGGCAAGAGGGGTGCAGAAAGAAGCAAGAGAGATGAAAGAAGCAAAAGAAGTACAGACAAAGGTAACAGGGGTGCAGAAAGAGGCAAGAGAGGTGCAGAAAGAGGCAAAAGGGGTGCAGAAAGACGCAACAGAGGTGCGGAAAGAGGCAAGAGGGGTGCAGAAAGAGGCAAGAGAAGTGCAGAATAAAGGAACAGAAATGCAGAAAGAGGCAAGGGAAGTGCAGAAAGAAGCAACAGAAGTGTAGAAAGAGGCATGAGAAGTGCAGAAAGAAGCAACAGAGGTACAGAAAGAGGCAACAGAAGTGCAGAAAGAGGCAAGAGAGGTGCACAAAGAGACAAGAGAGGTACAGAAAGAGGGAAGACGAGTGCAGAAAGAGACAACAGGGGTGCAGAAAGAAGCAAGAGAGGTGCAGAAAGAAACAAGAGAAATGCAGAAAGAAGCAACAAAGGTACAGAAAGAGGCAAGAGAAGTGCAGAAAGAGGCAAGAGAGGTGCAGGAAGAGGGGTGCAGAAAGATGCAAGAGAGGTACAGATAGAAGCAAGAGAAGCGCAGAATAAAGCAACAGGGGTGCAGAAAGAGGCAAGAGGGGTGCAGAAAGAGGGAAGAGAAGTGCAGAAAGAAGCAACAGAGGTGCAGAAGGAGGCAAGAGAACTGCAGAAAGAGGCAAGAGAGTTGCAGAAACAGGCAAAAGAGGTGGAATAAGAGAACTGGGGTGCAGACAGAGGCAAGAGAGGTGCAGAAAGAGGGAAGACTGGTACAGAAAGAGGTAAGAGGGGTGCAGAAAGAAGCAAGAGAGGTGAAGAAAGAAGCAACAGAGGTGCAGAAAGAGGCAAGATGGGTACAGAAAGAGGCAAGAGAAGTGCTGAAAGAAGCAATAGAGGTGCAGAAAGAGGGAAGAGAAGTGCAGAAAGAAGGAACAGAAATGCAGAAAGAGGCAAGAGAAGTGCAGAAAGTAGCACCAGAGGTACAGAAAGAGGCAAGAGAGGGGTGCAGAAAGATGCAAG
The DNA here is from genome assembly GCA_963921515.1 of Calotriton arnoldi. NCBI lineage: Eukaryota > Metazoa > Chordata > Amphibia > Caudata > Salamandridae > Calotriton > Calotriton arnoldi. Next base: position 2,848,774 of record CAWUFW010000911.1, on the reverse strand, counting down.
AGAAGTGCTGAAAGAAGCAACAGAGGTGCAGAAAGAGGCAATAGAAGTACAGAAAGAAGGTACAGAAATGCAGAAAGAGGCAAGAGAAGTGCAGAAAGAAGCAGCAGAAATGCAGAAAGAGGCAAGAGAGGCGCAGAAAGAAGCAAGTGAAGTGCAGAAAGAAGGAACAGAAATGCAAAAAGAGGCAAGAGAAGTGCAGAAACAAGCAACAGAAATGCATAAACAAGCGATGGAGGTGCAGAAAGAGGCAAGAGGAGTGAAGAAAGAGGCAAGAGAAATGCAGAAAGAAGCAACAGAGGTGCAGAAAGAGGCAACAGAAGTGCAGAAAGAGGCAAGAGAAGGACAGAAAGAGGGAAGAGAGGTGCAGAAAGGGGCAAGACAGGTGCAGAAAGAGGAAAGAGGGTGCAGAAAGAGGCAAGAGGGGTGCAGAAAGAAGCAAGAGGGGTACAGAAAGAAGCAAGAGAAGTGCAGAAAGAAGCAACAGGGATGCAGAAAGAGGCAAGAGGGGTGCAGAAAGAGGCAGGAGAAGTACAGAAAGAAGCAACAGAGGTGCAGAAAGAGGGAAGAGAACTGCAGAAAGAGGCAAGAAAGGTGCAGAAAGAGGCATGAGAGGTGCAGAAAAAGGGAAGAAGGGTGCAGAAAGAGGCAAGAGGGGTGCAAAAGATGCAAGAGAGGTTCAGAAAGAAGGAAGAGAAGCGCAGAAAGAAGCAACAGAGGTGCAGAAAGAGGCAAGAGGTGTGCAGAAAGAAGCAAGAGAGGTGCAGAAAGAGGGAAGACGAGTGCAGAAAGAGGCAAGAGCGGTGCAAAAAGAGGGCAGAGGGATCCAGAAAGAGGAAAGAGGGGTGCAGAAAGAAGCAAGAGAGGTACATAAAGAAGCAAGAGAAGTGCAGAAAGAGGCAAGAGAAGGGCAGAAAGAGGCCAGAGGGGTGCAGAAAGAGGCAAGAGAAGTGTAGAAAGAAGCAACAGAGGTACAGAAGGAGGCTAGAGAACTACAGAAAGAGGCAAGAGAGTTGCAGAAACAGGCAAAAGAGGTGCAGAAAGAGGGAACAGGGGTGCAGACAGAGGCAAGAGAGGTGCTGAAAGAGGGAAGAGGGGTGCAGAAAGAGGGGTGCAGCAATGTGCAAGAGAGGTGTAGAAAGAAGCAAGAGCTGTGCAGAAAGAAGCAAGAGGGGTACAGAAAGAGGCAAGAGAAGTGCAGAAAGAAGCAAAAGAGGTGCAGAAAGAGGCAAGAGGGCTGCAGAAAGAGGCAAGAGAGGTGCAGAAACAGACAAAAAAGGTGCAGAAAGAGGGAACAGGGGTGCAAACAGAGGCAAGAGAGGTGCAGAAAGAGGCAGGATAAGTGCAGAAAGAGGCAAGAGAGGTGCAAAAAGAGGGCAGGGGGATGCAGAAAGAGGCAAGAGGGGTGCAGAAAGAAGCAAGAGAGGTACATAAAGAAGCAAGAGAAGTGCAGAAAGAGACAAGAGAAGTGCAGAAAGAGGCCAGAGGGGTGCAGAAAGAGGCAAGAGAAGTGTAGAAAGAAGCAACAGAGGTACAGAAGGAGGCAAGAGAACTACAGAAAGAGGCAAGAGAGTTGCAGAAACAGGCAAAAGAGGTGCAGAAAGAGGGAACAGGGGTGCAGACAGAGGCAAGAGAGGTGCTGAAAGAGGGAAGAGGGTGCAGAAAGAGGGGTGCAGCAATGTGCAAGAGAGGTGTAGAAAGAAGCAAGAGCTGTGCAGAAAGAAGCAAGAGGGGTACAGAAAGAGGCAAGAGAAGTGCAGAAAGAAGCAAAAGAGGTGCAGAAAGAAGCAAGAGGGCTGCAGAAAGAGGCAAGAGAGGTGCAGAAAGAGGCAAGAGAGGTACACAAAGAGGGAAGAAGGGTGCAGAAAGAGGCAAGAGGGGTGCAGAAAGAAGCAAGAGAAGTGCAGAAAGAAGCAAGAGAAGTGCAGAAAGAAGCAACAGAGGTGCAGAAAGAGGCAAGAGGGGTGCAGAAAGATGCAAGAGAAGTGCAGAAAGTGGCAAGAGAGGTGCAGCAACAGGCAGGAGAGGTGCAGCAAGAGGGAAGAAGGGTGCAGAACAAGGCAAGAGAGGTGCAGAGAGAAGCAAGTGAGGTGCAGAAAGAGACAACAGAGGTGCATAAATAGGCAAGAGACGTGCAGAAAGAGGCAAGAGAAGTGCTGAAAGAAGCAACAGAGGTGTAGAAAGAAGCAAGAGAAGTGATGAAAGAGACAAGAGAGTTGCAGAAAGAAACAAGAGAGGTGCAGAAAAAAGCAAGAGAAGTGCAGAAAGAGGCAAGTGAGGTGCAGAAAGAGTCAAGAGAGGTGCAGAAAGAGGCAAGAGATGTACAGAAAACAGCAAGTGAGGTGCAGAAACAGGCAAGAGGGGTGCAGAAAGAGGCAGGAGAAGTGCAGAAAGAAGCAACAGAGGTGCAGAAAGAGGCAAGAGAACTGCAGAAAGAGTCAAGGGGGGTGCAGAAAGAGGGAAGAGAGGTGCACAAAGAGGGAAGAAGGGTGCAGAAAAAGGCAAGAGGGGTGAAGAAAGAAGCAAGAGGGTCGCAGAAAGAAGCAAGTGAGGTGCAGAAAGAGGCAACAGAGGTGCAGAAACAGGAAAGAAAAGTGCAGAAAGAGGCAAGAGAAGTGCTGAAATAAGCAAGAAGCAAGAGAAGTGATGGAAGAAGCAAGAGAAGTGACGAAAGAAACAAGAGAGTTGCAGAAAGAAACAAGGGAGGTGCAGAAAAAAGCAAGAGAGGTACAGAAAGAGGCAAGAGAGGTGCAGAAAGAGGCAAGTGAGGTGCAGGAACAGGCAAGAGGGGCGCAGAAAGAGGCAAGAGAAGTGCAGAAAGAAGCAACAGAGGTGGAGAAAGAGGCAAGAGAACTGCAGAAAGAGGCAAGGGAGGTGCAGAAAGAGGGAAGAGAGGTGCACAAAGAGGGAAGAAGGGTGCAGAAAGAGGCAAGAGAAGTGCAGAAAGAAGCAACAGAGGTGCAGAAACAGGCAGGAGAGATGCAGAAAGAGGGAGCAGTGGTGCAGAAAGAGGCAAGAGAAGTGCAGAAAGAGGTAAGAAGGGTACAGAAAGAGGCAATAGGGGTGCAGAAAGAAGCAAGTGAGGTGCAGAAAGAGGCAACAGAGGTGCAGAAACAGGCAAGAGAAGTGCAGAAAGTGGCAAGAGAAGTGCTGAAAGAAGCAACAGAGGTGTAGAGAGAAGCAAGAGCAGTGACGAAAGAGACAAGAGAGTTGCAGAAAGAAACAAGAGAGGTGCGGAAAAAAGCAAGAGAAGTACAGAAAGAGGCAAGTGAGGTGCAGAAAGAGGCAAGAGAGGTGCAGAAACAGGCAAGAGGGGTGCAGAAAGAGGCAAGATAAGTGCAGAAAGAAACAACAGAGGTGCAGAAGGAGGCAAGAGAACTGCAGAAAGAGGCAAGGGAGTTTCAGAAACAGGCAAGAGAGGTGCAGAAAGAGGAAAGAGGGGTGCAGAAAGAGGCAAGAGGGGTGCAAAAAGAAGCAAGAGAGGAGCGGAAAAAAGCAAGAGAAGTGCAGAAAAAAACCAACAGGGGTGCAGAAAGAGGCAAGAGGGGTACAGAAAGAGGCAAGAGTAGTGCAGAAAGAAGCAACAGAAGTGCAGAAAGAAGTAAGAGAAGTGCAGGAAGAGGCAAGAGAAGTGTAGAAAGAGGCAAGAGAGGTGCAGAAACAGGCAACCATAGGTGCGTAAAGTGGGAAGAGTGGTGCAGAAAGGGAAGAGGAGTGCAGAAAGAAGCAAGAGTGGTACAGAAAGAAGCAAGAGAAGTGCAGAAAGAAGCAACAGAGGTGCAGAAAGAAGCAAAAGGGGTGCAGAAAGAAGCAAGAGAGGTGCAGAAAGAAGCAAGGGAAATGCAGAAAGAAGCGAGCGAGGTGCAGAAAGAGGCAAGAGAAGTGCCGAAAGAGGCAAGAGAGGTGCAGAAACAGGCAACAGAGGTGCAGAATGAGGGAAGAGGGGTGCAGAAAGAGGGAAGAGGGGTACAGATAGAAGCAAGAGAGGTGCAGAAAGAAGCAAGGGCAGTGCAGAAAGAAGCAAGCGAGGTGCAGAAAAAGGCAAGAGAAGTGTAGAAAGAGGCAAGAGAGGTGCAGAAACAGGCAGGAGAGGTGCGGAAAGAGGGAACAGGGGTGCAGAAAATGGCAAGAGAGGTACAGCAAGAGGGAAGAAGGGTGCAGAACAAGGCAAGAGAGGTGCAGAGAGAAGCAAGTGAGGTGCAGAAAGAGACAACAGAGGTGCAGAAATAGGCAAGAGAAGTGCAGAAAGAGGCAAGAAAAGTGCTGAAAGAAGCAACAGAGGTGTAGAAAGAAGCAAGAGAAGTGATGAAAGAGACAAGAGAGTTGCAGAAAGAAAGAAGAGAGGTGCAGAAAAAAGCAAGAGAAGTGCAGAAAGAGGCAAGTGAGGTGCAGAAAGAGTCAAGAGAGGTGCAGAAAGAGGCAAGAGATGTACAGAAAACGGCAAGTGAGGTGCAGAAACAGGCAAGAGGGGTGCAGAAAGAGGCAGGAGAAGTGCAGAAAGAAGCAACAGAGGTGCAGAAAGAGGCAAGAGAACTGCAGAAAGAGGCAAGGGGGTGCAGAAAGAGGGAAGAGAGGTGCAGAAAGAGGGAAAAAGGGTGCAGAAAAAGGCAAGAGGGGTGAAGAAAGAAGGAAGAGGGTCGCAGAAAGAAGCAAGTGAGGTGCAGAAAGAGGCAACAAAGGTGCAGAAAGAGGGAAGAGGGGTGCAGAAAGAGGGAAGAGGAGTGCAGAAAGAAGCAAGAGAGGTGCAGAAAGATGCAAGAAAAGTGCAGAAAGAAGCAACAGAGGAGCAGAAAGAAGCAAAAGTGGTGCAGAAAGAAGCAAGAGAGGTGCAGAAAGAAGCAAGGGAAGTGCAGAAAGAAGCGAGCGAGGTGCAGAAAGAGGCAAGAGAAGTGCCGAAAGAGGCAAGAGAACTGCAGAAAGAGGCAAGAGAGGTGCAGAAAGAGACAGGAAAAGTGCAGAAAGAGGCAAGAGAGGTGCAGAAACAGGCAACAGAGGTGCAGAATGAGGGAAGAGGGGTGCAGAAAGAGGGAAGAGGGGTACAGATAGAAGCAAGAGAGGTGTAGAAAGAAGCAAGGGAAGTGCAGAAAGAAGCAAGCGAGGTGCAGAAAGAGGCAAGAGAAGTGTAGAAAGAGGCAAGAGAGGTGCAGAAAGAGGCAAGAGAGGTGCAGAAAGAGGGAAGAGGGGTGCAGAAAGAGGCAAGAGAAGTGCAGAAAGAAGGAAGAGAGGTTCAGAAAGAGGCAAGAGAGGTGCAGAAGAAAGAAGCAAGAGAGGTGCAGAAAGAAGCAAGAGAGATGCAGAAAAAAGTGATGTGCAGAAAGCGGAAGAGATGTGCAGAAAGAGGCAAGAGAAGTACAGAAAAAGGAAGAAAGGTGCAGAAAGAAGCATGAGAAATGCCGAAAGAGGCAAGAGAGGTGCAGAAATAAGCAAGAGTGGTTTGCACATAATTAGTGCCAATTTAACACCCACATTAAGCAATATGTAACAGGTGACCAGTCCAGGTTTGCAAAGAGCCTTCCACCATGCTGTAACACTTGTCGCTGCATTTTTGGTAACGTTTGAGCTGTTTGAGCTAGAAACAAGGTTTTTTTGTTCAAATCTGCAGATTATCCAGCAGATGATGGATTATGTGGCAAATGCGGCAAATGTATAATTGTGTGAAAATCGGTGCAGCCGAACAGTCGCATATTTCCAGTGGCCCTGCTCATACCTCTGACTAGGTCCAGAAGTGCTCCTCAGTGGTTCCTTCTTTTTTTGTCTCATTGAGTTTATAGTTTAGCTTCTATTAAAAAGAGGAAGACTAAACCTGAGGTTACCACTCCACAACACAGACTACCATACCACATAATTACTCTCCATAACACATAATCCCACTCTACATAATTCCTATACACTAAATACCACATACTTTCTATCCACATAATTTCACTGGACAACATAGCATATAATTTCACTGCACACAACGTACATCCACTCCACTCCAAAACCATTAGTAAAAACGTTTACATTTACAACACCAATAGCTCTAACTCTCGCAAATACGAGACCTATTACATTGCAAATGCTTCTTTAACAAGTAGTTGCGTTTGCAGAGTGGTGGATAAAGGGGGCTGGCCTCAGACCACCTCTCAGCAATCCCACTGTGTGGGGCTTACTGGAGGTACCTGGTGGGCTAGTTGGCCCCTAAGGACCCTCACCAGTGAAGGGAACTTCATCCACCAACCCAGAGCGCGCCAGGAGGCGAGTTTGCAGAGTGGTGCAGGGAGTGGGCTGGGCCTCCGGTGAGTTGCCGGTTTCTTTTTTCTTTTTTTATCTTAGGAAGGGGGGCTGTGTGGCCCCCCTTTCCTTGACCCCTTTGGGCCCCGGGGACCCCATCCCCCAAGGCCTAAGCCATTTAAAAAAATATATATATATATTGAAAAGGGAGGGGCCGTGCAGCCCCCCTCCCCAGGCCGATTTTGGCCCCGGCAAAAACTTTTTTTATGGAAGGGGCCGCGTGGCCCCCCTTAATGGGCCACTTTTGGCCCCGGGGACCCCATCCCCCACGGCCTGCCCAGCCTTTTAAAAAAAATAATTTTGGAGGGGGGCCCTCCCAAGGCCAATTTTGGCCCAGGGGACCCCATCCCCCGGGTCCCAGCCTTATGTTTTTTTTTTTTATTAAAAAAGGGAGGGAGGCTGAGTGGCCCCCCTCCCGGGCCACTTTTGGCCCCAGGGACCCCATCACCCGGGGCATGGCCATAATGTTGGGGACCGTGGGGGGAGCCCCAATGCCCCCGCGGTCCCTGCCTCCTGCGGGAGCCGGCATTGCTTTTGGACAAAGGGAGCTGCTAACAGAATTCCATCCACATTGAGGTAGGACTGCGATGTCTCAGCATTTCCTGTTGATATTAAAGTGGTAGTGGGTCAGTTAGTAAAAAAGAACTCGTTGCGAGTCTCCTCATGGAAAAACAATGTCACATTTCAATTAATGACTGCCGTTGGTGTTAGCAGAAAGATTTCATTTCGCGTTCAACAGTCTTTCTACATTGTTTTAATTATTTTGCATATAAAGGTGTGACGTGCCTGACGGGCCCCGATCTGAGAGGCTGGGCATCCCTTACGTTGGTTTTGATGCCATCACCGTGTGACTAAAGAACCGAGTGAAAAAACCCTTGGAGTGCTGGATTATTGCCTGGGATGAAAGGGGATTTGTGTTTATATATATATATATATATATATATATATATATATATATATATATATATATATATATATATAGAGGTCAGACGAAGATCTGATTGATGTAGACCAAAGCACTAGCACTTTGTGATAAATAGTACTGTATGAAATAAGCACTAGCACTTTTTTCAGAAGCCGTCATAAATTTTGCACTTGCACTTTAAATGTAAAAAACTGACTGTCTATGACACACGTTTTAAATGGATGTTTAAATAATAGAATGGTTAACTACGCGATCAGTAACTGATCAACTAAGTATTGGAAGAAATAATAACGCAAGCAATTAATTTTTCTGCGAACTGTATAAATTCGAATTTGTTGATCAGAAACGCAAACAGTACCCATTTAGGAAGCATGTAATAATGACTTGTTTTTATGTATTTAAATCAAATATTTATGCTTTTTAATCCATTTTCATGTCTGAATTGACATGTTCTAAGATGGCAGCCAGTTTAACATTGAAAGAGAACTGTGTTGTGCCGATGGAGATTGTAGTCCTTCGTTAATGTCTTTAGTTGTAATGACTATTTTAATGTTAAGTAAATGGCGTTTTTGCATCGTGAACAAGGCAGCGTGAGGCTGCCGAAACGCGTAGATGTGATCGTCACCAATAAAGAAAGCCGAGTGACCAATACCTTTTGGAGTGCTGGATGATTATTGAACGAGTGTGGTAATCCCAAGGGATATATATATATATATATATATATATATATATATATATATATATATATATATATATATATATATATATATATATATATATATATATATATATATTCTTTTACATATACACACATACATGCATGTGTACAAGTTCTAGTTAGTTCAGTAAGCTATACCTGGTGAATTTAGTTTTTGAATTTAAAATATTACATTTAAGTGATATTTTCACCTAATTCCTCACTGGAAAAGCAGAGTCTACCCCGTGCTACTGCTAGGTTAGAAACTTCTATAAAGTAACGTTATAGTTAGATGAATTTTTCAGTGACAACATTAATGCTCTGAACTAAAAAAACACAGAAATTCACAAGTTATAGCTAGCAGAGCTAACTATAACTGGAGCCTCGCCATGCACTGCTTATGACCTCACATATTCCATCACTCATGACATGTTCAATGACATAATTTATGACGTCACTGATGACATCTCAAATGCCATTACTGATGACATCACTGATTATGTCATCCAATGCGTGTATTAGTTTGTTATATAGTTTACATAGTGGCAACTAGCTACCATATTACTTTTCTACTTAAATTTGTACAGCCTGTGTCTAGCTAATGAATGTAAAATGCTTGCGCTCCTAATGCATCATAGGTGTGTAGAGGTATTGAACACTTTATAAATCTTTGCATTGAAGAGTAACTGTGTGCAGGTGACAGTTGACGACTTGTACTCAGCATGTTCCACACAAGTTTACGTACTACCTACTAAGTATTGTAAGCAACCTTCAGTTATTAGAATTGTCACAGCATGATAATTTCTACATAACATAGAAAACTGTGTGCATCAGGCACAAACCTATGTACATGTGTTTCTTTTGCTTCAAAAGATGGGCTATCTGTAATGTTTTCACCACAGTATGATGGCTGAAGGAAGTATAATCTTTGGCACCTTCAGACATTGGCTATTTTTAGTGAATAGTGTCTTTTTTGACAAGTATTGCATAGAGTGTACACTGTTATTAGTAGATACTTTTTAATACTCTGTGGTGTATTTTTCATGAGAGTTTCCCTGTCTGCAAACAGTGGGGTACATAGTGAACTCTCTCCATAGAGTAAATACTATTAACACTACCCACTTTTCTACTCATATCAACTTAATTTCTAAATGTAGGTTTGGTGACTGTGAGGGGTGTGATGCAGATATAAGCTGTCCGTAAAAGGGCATTAAGTTTGGAACAGACGTTGAGTATCTTGCGTAACTTGGCTTTCTCTGAACAGTTGCATACCTATTGAACACTGTGTGAAATGAGGGTTTTCCAAATATCTGTGGTTGATTGTTAATGTGTACTTGGTTACCTGTGAAGTGTATGGTATAGGGTCAATGTTGCACATAACACATGCTTGCTACACCTAAGAGAGTTGTACCTGTGATGGCATTATTGATGTTTCATATTACTGTGAGCTATTTTGTACTTATTTTCAGGACTCTAATGCCATACTAGTTTATAGAGTAATGTGTACAAAAGAAGCTTGGATGATGTCATCAATGATGTCATTTGAAATGTCATCATTGATATAATTTATGTCATAGAAAATGTCATGAGTGATGTAATATGTGAGGTCATAAGCAGTGCATGTCGGGGGTGCAATTTATAGTTAGCTCTGCTTATTATAACTGGAGAATTTCTCTGCTTTTTTTTGTTTAAAATGTTAATGTTGTCACTGACATATTCACCTAACTATAACTTTATTTTAATCTTTGTTTTTTTTAAGTGAATTTCTAGTTTTTTTTAACATAAAGTATTATTTTATTGCCATACATAAAGCCAACCCCCTGCTGCTCACGCATTTTGGCCGTCTGCAGTGAGGGTTGTCCACAGGGCCTGTGGCAAATCCCCCACAGGCAGCCAAACCCACACTGTGCACGGCCTTTGGTTGTGCATAGCAGGGGTTTGGCAACAGGGCCTGGTCTGTGGCCAGGCCCTGTGGCCAACCCACTCGGAGCCACATTTAAAGGGCGAAGACAAACGGGCGGAGATTGTAGGTGATTTGGCGCCTTTGCATACTCGGCTGCAAATAAAAGTAGGAACCATGGACTATGCTCTCAGATCAGGAGACTACAAGAAAGAACCCACTCGGTCTTGGCAGTCACTACAGATGAGATTGAGCTCCAATAAATAAACGATGCATTCAACTCCATCAAGGATTTCAGATCGTTTTTCAATACGGTAAGCAGCAGCGCGCCAACCTCTGAAGCCAGCATTTAACTTTTTTAACAGCCAGCATTTTAAGTTTTGTAACATTTTAACTTTTGTACTCTTAGTGCTACGATCGGTCAGGGCATCTTATTATTGTTTTAACTCACCCAAATCACTTGCACTTTGTTATACGCAGGTCCCCGGTCCGCCGCAGCTTTTTCGGCCGATTGTTGCGGAGGGACGTGGCTCCTCCCCTCAGCTCCCTCACTTCCGGGGGCTGAATCTTTACTTAAGAGGCATGTGGGCTCGGTCGCGCAGCAGACGCGCGCAGTGGGTGCGCCGCTGGCACGCCATAGGCATGCCAAAGGCAAGCCCGTCTGCGCCCGTCCGTGTCCAGCCGGGGCCAGGGGCCAGAACCCCTGTATCTTTCTCCTCAAAACAGTATGACTATAAGGCAGAAGAGCTGCTTCAATTAAAGGGACCCATTATGGAAAATTGCCAACACTCTATTGATCCAGGCAATAGCCATACCGAGTGCATACACTGCCCCTTTAAGCTGTCAAAAACCCTCGCATATCAACTTAATTAACCTTAAATCTTACAAAATGTTTCTGCTTAATTGCAGGTCGCTGCCTAAACATGCGGCGGAAATTTCAATTTTCTTGGAAGAAGAAGGGCCAGAGGTTCTGTTTTTGACAGAAACCTGGCTCAATTCAGGATCTAACCACGATCTCGTCCAAGCTCTCCCCTCGGGCTACAATATCCAGAGGCTAGATCGGACCTCAGGTAAAAGTGGCGGGATTGCCATTATCTTCAAAAATCAACTTACCTGTCGTATATCCGGAAGTCCTCTTCCAGATTGTGAGAACCTTGCGTTCTCAATAGGTTTTACACCTACGCTCACCCTGTCGGGTATACTTATCTATCGGCCCCCTGGGTCCTTGGGACAATTCTGTAAATCTCTGCCCGACATGGCTGCCAATTTAGCCAGCACCCCTGCCAACTTTACTTTATTGGGAGATTTTAATCTTCACTTCGACGACCCCTCACAGGTGGCCACAGCTGAGATAACAATTGATCTTGCAGCCTATCACTTTTTCCAAAAAGTTGCCAATCCAACCCATATGAAAGGACACCTATTAGATCCCATCTTCTCCAATTTGGAAGGCTTAGTAGGAGGTAAACCCATTCCAGTACGGTGGTCTGATCATTTTCTTATCCCATTTTTTTGGACCCCCAACTCTGCCACGCCCCCACTAAGCCAATTAGAGCAAGGTCACGTCCCTGGCCCAAACTCTCGACAGAACAATGGATTTTAGAATTAGAAAAAACGAAGCCAGTCCCTGATCCAGATGCTATAATTGCTAATGAGAATTTTAACAAGTGGAAAGAATGCTCTTTAGACCAGGTTCTCCCTGTAAAACCGACCCAGATGAAAATTGGAACTAACAGAATGGCATGGTACTCTCCAAAGCTTTGGGCGTTAAAGCAAACTTGCAAGAAACTCGAAAGAAGTTGGAGGAGGGACTTCTCCCCAAATAAGAAACTAAAATATAGGGAGGCTATTAAACTGTACAAAGCAGAAATTAAATTAGCCCAGGCTGCCTACTATGAAGAAAAAATTTCCTTGGCAGGTAATTCTGCGCGTGAGATTTTTCGCATTGCGAAAACACTGCTCAGAGTCCCTCCACCCCCAGTGATCTCTGATACCTCAGGTTCACGCTGTAATAAACTTGCAGACTTTTTCCTTAATAAAATTCAAGCCATCTACACATCATTCCCTCTGGCAGATGGCCAAACATCGGATATTAGTCCTCACACCATGGAATCTTATCTGGAGGCAATCCCCCTGATGGACCCTGAGGCACTTGAAAACATCTTAGCACAGGTGAAGAGTGGGTCGCCCAGAGACCCAGCACCTCTCAATATCCTGAAACAAGTTGCTGGAATTGTCTCCCCCATTATACTGGAGTTGATCAACGCCTCACTTGCCACCGAAGTGGTTCCCCCTCCATGGAAGAAAGCTATGGTGAAGGCACTCCTAAAAAAGCCTAGCCTTGACCCTGATTCCCTGGGAAACTATCGCCCCATATCACTTCTCCCAAGGATCAGTAAAATAGCAGAAAAATATGTGAACTCAGTGCTGTCCGCTTTTCTACAGACCCATAATCTCCTCCACCCGTCACAGACTGGCTTCCGACCACTCCAAGGAACAGAAACGGCCCTGTTATCAGTGGTTGAAGAGTCTAAAAAAATCCTGGACTCTGGAGGCACCACTGTGGTCATCCTCTTGGACCTCAGTGCAGCCTTTGACACGGTCAACCACCAAATCTTGGTCCATAGACTTATAAGACTGGGGGTGACCGGGGTCGCTCTGGCATGGCTGCAATCCTTTTTGGATGACAGATCCTTCCAGGTCATTGACGCCGATGTGGCCTCAAAACAGGTGCCTCTCTGCTGCGGTGTTCCCCAGGGATCATCCTTGAGTCCCACTCTATTTAACATTTATATGAGCCCGTTAGCAGAGATTGTGCTGCCTTTTGGGGTACATATAGTGACCTATGCAGACGACACGCAACTTGTAGTGGGACTCAACCATGTTGACAACTCCTCTTCCAGCCTCCGTCCTTGCTTGGAAGAGGTAGCCAAATGGATGAATACTTCCTTTCTGAAATTAAATGGAGAAAAAACTGAGATGATGATTTTGGGGAACTCGTCCCTCTTTGATCCCAACATAATGTGGCCGGCCGACCTGGGCCCGTTCCGGTCCCCAAGACCCAGATGAAAAGCTTGGGTATTTGGCTGGATCAAGATCTGACTTTCAAGGTCCAGGCACGTAATGTGGCGGCCTCCTGCTATGGCATCCTAAAGTTGCTTCATAAAGTCCTCCCACTTCTCCCCTTCCAGGCAAGGAAGCTCATGGTCCAGGCGCTCATTCTATCGCGTCTGGACTATGGGAATGCCCTTTACTTAGGGGCCCCATGCGCGACCTTCTCACAACTCCAGACTGTGCAAAACTGCGCAGCCAGAATTCTTCTGGAAATCCCGAAATGCCAATCTGCAAAACAAGCCCTGAAATCTCTCCACTGGCTCCCTATCAGGGAGAGAGTCAATTTCAAGGCTATGTGTATTTTTCATAAGACGTTAGCTGGAAAGGGTCCTGCCATCAATCATTCTATTGTTCGGCCCTACCGTGCAAACAGACGCCTCCGCTCGGACGACCTGGGTCTTGTCGCAGTTTCCAGGATTACGAGAGCTAGATTTGGGGGTCGTCTGTTCTCTTACAACGCCGCTAAGCTCTGGAATACTCTCCCACTTCATTTGCGTAAGGAACCCAACTATCTTGCCTTTCGTAAACTGCTAAAAACCTGGTTCTTACCCTAGTCTGGTTGGTCCTCCACTACTTGCTGCTGTCAGCGCTGGGATGCCCCCGGGTAGCCATGCGCTTAACAAATGTCTTTTTCATTTCATTTCATTTCATGTTCAATTGTAAAGAAAACACACAGTCCATCAGCCTGGAAAATGGTCGGAACACCATTGCATACTACTGACTGGAAGGAGCGGGGCCAAATGGGCGGAACTTGAAGGTGATTTGCTGCCTTGGCATACCCAGCAGCAATTAAAAGGGAGAACCATGGACTCTGCTTTCAGACCAGGAGATGACAGAAAAGAACCCACTTGTCTTGGTCAGTCACTACAGATGAGATTGAGCTTCAATAAATAAACAATGCATTCAACTCCATCAAGGATTTCAGATCGTTTTTCAATGTGCAATTGTAAAGAAAACACACTGTCCATCAACCTGGAAAATAGAGAGAGATCACCATTGCATACTTATAACTGGAAGGAGCGGGGCCAAACTTGCGAAGCTTGTAGGTGAGTTGGCGCCTTTGCATACTCAGAAGCAATTAAAAGGGAGAACCGTGGACTCTGCTCTCAGACCAGGAGATGACAAAAAAGAACCCACTCGTCTTAGTCAGTCACTACAGAACAGATTGAGCTCCAATAGATTAACGATGCATTCACCTCCATCAAGGATTTCAGATTGCATTTCAATGTGCAATTGTAAAGAAAACACACTGTCCATCAGCCTAGAAAATGGCGGGAACATGTTGCATACTACTAACGTGAAAGGGGCGGGGCCAAATGGGCAGATCTTTTTGGCTGATTAAGCACCTTTGCTTACTCAGAAGCAATAAAAAGTGAGAACTGTGGACTGTATTTTTCTTGAAAGGCGGGGTGTGGCCCCCCCTCCCGAGTCTCATTAGGCCCTGGGGAGCCCATCCCCCAGAGCCTTAAGTATTTTAAAGGGGAGGGAGCCCATGTGGGCCCCCTCTCCAAGTCTATTTTAGTCCCGGCCCTGGGGGATGGGGTGTCAGGGTCTTTTAAAGGATCAAGGAAGGGGAGGGGTGACACGGGCCCGTGCTCCTTAAAAAATACATTGGGCCCTGGGGGATGGGGGTCCCTTGGGACTAATAAGGCTTGAGGAGGTGGGCCACATGCCCCATCCCCATAATGATGAATCGGGCCATGAGGGATTGGTGGTCCCTGGGCTCGGATACGTCTTGGGGAGGGGGCTGTGCTGTACGCCCCTCTCCCCTTAATCAAACAGTCACCATTTTGATTTTTAATTTTTGTGATCCTGCGGGAGTCCCGCAGGATCGCAGCAAAAATTGTGGATTGTTTTTGTATTTTGGCCCAGGGGCCCCTCTGGGTACCCCCACTCAGGCCTATGGGGGCATTGTATCCCTACTCTACCCCCTCATATCACTTTTTTAAAAACTTCAGGACAGGGGACTAAGTGCTTGAGTCGTGTAATGGCTGGCAGCAATATTTTTCCCATGTTGCTGGCAGCCGATCAGAGTGTTCGCTCCCACAGTAGTCTGACTCCCATGGGAGTGAGATGGCCCAAGAGAAAAAAAGCTCCCTGTGCCAATAAGAGAACTCTAATTTTAAATTGCCGCTTCTGTGAGACCCTCTTGAGCCTCTTGCGGACCCAACCGTCCAGATATACAATTATTTTTCAACCTTAATTTCTCAAACATTACTGAACAAATTTACATGTAATCACAAAAAGCCCAATCTGCGGACCAAGATCTAACTTCCTGCCAAATTTGCTGCATTTCTGTTCAGCAGTTTTTGCTGTAAGTCTGCCTAAAGTAGTCTAAAGAAAATGCATGGGGATTGTGCGTTTTGGGACCCTTCTTTTTTCTCAGCACCCCCTTGACAGATCACCTTGAACCTTTCCTTAAACAAACTAGGCAACAAAGGGCACTTTTTAGGAAAGATTTGTGGCGATTAGCCAAATGGTGCTTAAGTTATTAGCAACACAAAAACATGTTTTTCCTATGGAACAGCTGACCTAAATACAACTACACAGCGGTCACCTGTAGAAATTATAGTTAGTCCTGCGGTTTCATAGGAAATGCCTTTTTTGGTTTGCTAATAGCTTTGACGCTGTTTGACAAATTTTCACAAAACTTTCCAAAAAGTGCTCTTTGTGCATAATTTCTTAGTGGAAAGTTTCGGGATGATCTGTTAAGTGGGGGCTGAGAAAAATTGAGGGGGGTTACAAAATGCAAAATCTCCATGCAATTTCCATAGGGCACTTTGAACAGCTCTACAGCAAAAACTGCTGAACGGAGTTACACCAAATTTGGCAGGAAGCTAGATCTTGGTCCCAAAAATGTGCTTGCTGTGATTTGGTGTAAATCCATTCAGTAGTTTTTGGGAAATTAAGTGTCAACAATATTTGTATATCTGGGTGGTTGGGTTCTGGGGACTGTTGCAAACGTCCCGCAAGCACAACTTCAGAAAATAAAGCTTATTGATTTGCGTAATGCACATGAACAAAAATACCATGGAAAATACAATCCAGATATATATCCAAGGCGGAAGTGCGTTTTAACCAGGGGATGAAAACACAAATCCCTGCTGGTGGTGAAGTCAAAACAGAAGACAACGTTGAACTGTCTGAAGATAAATTATCTTGATCGATATATTAACCAGAAAAACTCAGCTGAAATAGAGGAGGCTGTGATTCTGGATGGACAATAGGTTCTTGTACCGCAGATGGGGCATCAACTGGTGGATCAGAATACACAATGTCCATTACTGAATGTGTAGAAGGCGTAACAGGCATCAGATCATCTGAAGTCTTGTGATCCCCCTCCTGCAGCAGGGGAGAATCAGCAAGGATGGTGCTCATGGGCTGTAAAGCAACATTCTGTGTAGGAACCCTCGAGGCATACTATTTAGTATTGGCCATATGGTGTAACTTGACATGTTCAATGGAAACTAAGTGATTATCCTTGTATCCAAGAACAGCCGCATCCGATTGGAGAGAAGAAGGCAAATGACTTTTAGCCAGAGTATCACAACTTTTTTGTAGATCCTGCAAGACAGAACAGTGGTTATCTACGTCAAAGATTGCGGCTGCCGCCACAACGTCTAGACCATCAAGGTCTGGAACATACATCTTGATGCCAAAGTGCATTTTGTACGGGGTCCGTCCACCCAGAGATCTTTTAGGGAGAATATTAAGCGCTTGGTGAACACCATAAAGATGAGACAACCAGCCACGTCCCATACCTAATACTCTCAATGTTAAAGACTGCTTTAAGTCATGGTTCATTCGTTCCACAACAGAGTTGTCCTCTGGCGTATATGGAGACGAGAAATGCACCTGCACTCCCATCGAAGGAATTGAATCATGGTACGCCTTGGAGGTGAAAACTAGACCCTGATCCAAATGGAAAATGCCACAGGCATAAGTTCCGACAAAGACCTGCAAATCTTTAATAACAGTTCGAGCATCAGCCAAGCACTGGGGCCAGACCAATAGGAATCCAGAGCAAGAATCGACTGCAACCAAAATATATTTGAATGCATTATCAGAAACAAGGGTACCGCAATAATCTAGATAAATACAGCCAAAGGGCTGATTTGAAATATAAAGGTGTATCTGAGGTGGACGGGACACAGTAGAACATTTAATTTGTTGACAAACGTTGTGAGAAGTTGGCCTGGTATATGCTGTCCACTAATTATAGTGGGCACCTTGCACCAGTCCAAACAACCCCTTATTGGAGATAGGTTAAAGACAACCTTTATTGAAAGCTATCCTAGTGGTAGCTATGGAGAACAGCCTTCAGGCTAAGTCTTGAAGGAATGTAAAGCAGCTTGTTTTACCAGTCTATAATCTCTTGAGTGACCAAATAAAAGAGGACCACACCAGGTATATATTCAAAATATATGTATTTATTGCTAAACACACCCCTCTAGTCTCTTTATGAGGCTAGAGTTCGAAGTACATAAGTTATAAGTTAGTTATCAACAGTAATAGCACAAATACATGTTTGAGCCCTAGGGGCGTACCCAACCATATACCAATAAAGTGGTATAAGAACCACGACTGAGCTAGACACAAGGCCTAGAGCCTGTGGAAGTGCTTGGCCCTCAAGGAACCACCCAAGGTAGTGACACAGGGGACCCACGGGGGACGCGTGCAGTGTGAGAACACAGCCACGAGCCGCCGTTGACTTCTATGGGGAATGTCGCGGTTGGAGTTTTAAAGAAAAGGGACACTTAGAGGAGGACTTGGAGCATACCCCTTTAGAACTAGGTTGTTCTAGAGTCTACACCCACGGGAGCACCGGAGTACTCGAGTTACCTCACCCAGGGAAGCCGGGTGCATAGGTGTCTTTCGGGGTCGGGTTTCGTCGTCGTTTTCAATGGCGATCTGCTGCAAAGTGCTGCTGGCGGCCAAGTCGAAAGTGTTTGGGTGGATCCAAAGGTGGATCGAAGATCTGAAGAACCTGAAAGCAGAGGGGACAGAGTCTGGGTCACTAGCCAGTGACCAGGAAGGCGACGAGCGGATGCCCACCGATGTCGGGTGCTTCAGGTAGGTTGACGGTCGTCTTGACTCTTCAGCCACGAGGTCCAGGAGGCGTCGACGATGACCAGGAGCTGGATTCGAGCTGTCCCACAACGTTTGTCGATTGCAGGGGTGTCGGCGACCGGATTGGACCCAACAAGCCTTGGCAACGGCAAGTCTCGTGGAAATAGAAGAAGGACGGTGGTGCAGACAAGCAAGGTCTGAGGGACTCACCCAGCGAGGGTAAGTCAGGGCATGTCTGGAGCAACCAGGGAAGCCCAAGCAGAAGAAGAGTTGCCTTTGTGAGGGCCCACTAGCCAACGGACTAGCAACCGCGAAGGAGCCTCGAGTGGACGCACTTGGAGCTGGCTCACAGAACACTCGTGGAGTGGAGGCCAGTGATCTTCAGTGCAGTTGGTGCTGGAGGCGAGGGCTACTCAGAGCCCAAAGCACAACTTCGGGGGAGACCCAGAAGAGGATGCACTTGCAAAAGTACTCAGTGTCCAGGGGTCACGGTTCCACGTTACCCACGACAGCTACGGGCCTCAGCTTTGCTGGGGACTCAGGGCAGCCTCGGGGAAGTCTGGAAATCCACCTCTGGTGTTGCAAAGACTTCAGCGTCCGGCGGGAGCTTCAGCGATGCAGACCGGACAATTGCTTCTTAGGTGCCTGCCAAGCAGGGGAGTCACTCCTTGACACCAAGGGAGATTCTTCAGTCCTCTAATCTTAAAGTAGAGCGTCGAAGGTCCAGGATTCTGTATCAGAGTTTCGTCCAGGTAAATCTAAAGTCCTAAGGACTGGGGTCCCATACTTATACCAAGTTAGGGGGTTGGACATACTCTGGGGACCCACCTATGGGAGGGTCAGGGCAGAGGGTGGTTACACCCCTTTCCCTTTGTCCAGTTTCGCGCCAGAGCAGGGGCTGGAAGTCCCTGAGCCGGTTTGAACTGGGGTATGCACAGGGACACCAAATGTGCCCCCAGTGCAGGACTTCAAAGCACCAGAGAGTGCTCCCGCCCAGCCCCAATACACATTATCCTGTCTGGGGAGGTGGTTACACCTCCCTGGGACAGGAAACCTATTGTCCAGGCCTCCCCTGCCGGAGTTTCAGTCAGCAGCAGGAGGCCAGACCCGTGTCTGTGGCAGCGGCATCCATTTTGTGATGCCAGGGCTCTGGAAAGAAGTTACCGGGTATGCCAGTGGGTACATGTCTCTCCCTCTAGAAGGGTGGAATGCTACCCCCGCCGCCAGAACTGGCGGGGGGGGGTAGTATTCCAAGATGTTTGACACCAAACACGACATGTTTTGGTGCAGCCAGTCCAAAGTTAGCATTCTACCGCGAGGATATAATGCACTTAAGAGTATATGGTCAGGCTGCACTACAAACAGCATCAGAGAAGGGTCTCCGACCGCTGCAGAGGGGCTCTGCTCATGCAGGGGCACCCTCTTACATAAGAACCAAGCACTCTGCCTTCAGGATTGATAAGGCCTGCCATAGGAGTGACTTATAGGTTTATATGTGTGAATATGCAGTGATATAGGTAACCTATATCACAGTAAGGGGTGCATGCACCACCTTACCCAGGCTGCAGTAGCAGACCTGTGGTGTCATTTTGGCTGGCCTTCCAGGGGTGGCATAATACATGCTTCAGCCCCTGGCAGGCCTCTGGGGTACCTATGCCCTGGGTACATAGTATACCATAAACTAGGGACTTATAAGGGCACTCCAGACTCCAATCAAAGATGTACCTAAGGTACATGGAAAACATTTTATAGAGGAAGCAGATAGACTGGGGCCCTGAATAGCAGGATCCCAGTCCAACTAAGTCATAAACCAGCAAAACACCAGAAAAAAAGTGGGGGCAACCATATAGTCAGATTCCACCTTCCTACATAACCCCCCCAAACGAAAGGAGATAAGGCTAACCTTGGCCAGTTGAGCCTTTATTGACTAAGTGGCCATATAAGGAAGCACCTGCACTAGCATGGTTGCCCCCTGTCTTATGGTCCACTAAGCAATCCCTCACCCTAAGGGTATGAGAGGGTCTCCACCATGGGGAATTACTACCTGTGGTGTGCTTTGGTAAAGTACAAGGCTGGTGAGGTGTCTGAGAAGGGAAGTGAGGCCCTAGGAAGGTTGGTCTCAGCTTCCTCAGATCACTGGTCACCATGTATGCCTGTCTTTCCATGACTGAGTTGCACTTTGCTCTAAGGGTCAACCTTTGGCTGCCTACAGCTGGGGGTTGGGTCCCTTTGGATGGACCACTGGAGGGACATGGCAGGTTTGGAACCTTTTGGTCCCAGGTTTGCCCTTGCCTAACAGAGTCCTTCTGGGGGAGGTCCCTACACAAAGGTATGGGGGATCCCTCAGTGTGTTGAGGAATTTTCACCTGGCTAGGGCTACTAGACTGGGTGCCCCTAATCTGCTGATGGGGGGGGTTCCTCTGGACAAGGGGTCCTGGGGGGTCCACTGACCTCCCTGACCTCTGCAGCCCTGGGCTGACTGAGGCAGGGTAGAGAGGGGCAGGTTACCTGCTCCAGACTGGGTACCACCTTGGAAGGGTCCTCTGCCATCAGGGGTGGGGCCAGGCCAGGCCTGACTACCTCTGGGGCAGTTCCTTCACTAGGGGTAGGGTCAGTTCCCTGAGGAGGCTGACCCTTACCTACTGTCTGGAGGGAAGAAGACTTGTCTTCAACCCTTGTGCTCTCTTTTGGGGGAGAGTGGGCCATTCTTCCAGGCTCCATCTCTCCAAAATTTCCCTGGGCTTGGGCTGTGGCCATCACAGCCCCACTAACCTTTACAGGGACGCCCCGCATTCTCAGATGGGTTTGGTGTTCAACTTCAGCCCAGGCTGAAATTTCCAGATCATTGCCCATCAGGCAATCTACAGGCAAGGTTGGGGACACTGCCACTCTTTTTGGGCCTGTGACCCCTTCCCAGCTGAGATTGACTATGGCCATGGGGTGATCTGTTCTGACACCATCAATGTTGGTTACCTGGTATTTAAACTCAGGTAAAAGCTGGTGAGGGGGACTAGTTTCCCTGCCACCATGGTGACACTAGCCCCTGTGTCCCTAAATGCCACAGCTTTCTGACCATTAATTATTGGCTCCAGTCTGTACCTGCCCAATGCATTGGGACCCATGGTAAAGGTGGCAAATCCTATACCACCATCAGAGTCAGAGGAGTCTGTTGAGGGGGTCCTGTCTAAACTAGGGCCCACCTCTGTTCCTCTTGCAAAAGCACCTAACCTTTTGGGTGCACTACTCCCAACTGGAGGATTACTACTGGTAGTACCAGGAGGGGTGGTAGTAGTTGTTGGAGGAACATTTTCTTTATTGCCAATCCTGGGGCAACTGGGATCAGTTTTCCAGTGTCCAGGCTTTTTACAGACATGGCAATATGGTTTCTTTTCAGGAGAGGAAGGAGTGTGGGACCCACCCCCAGAAGAGGACTTTTGGGGCCCTGTAGTGGATTTATCCTTAGATTTATCCCCACCTTTCTCTTGGGACTTGGTAGAATCTTTCTTCTGGTCACCACCCTGATTCTTAGTCTTTACTCTGGTTCTGACCCATTTGTCTGCCTTCTTTCCCAATTCTTGGGGAGAGGTCAGATCAGAGTCCACCAGGTACTGGTGTAAAAGCTGGTTTTGACAATTATTAAGGATCTGCTCCCTCATAATCAAATTGTACAATCCTAAAAAGTCATGCACCTTGTTGCCATGTATCCAACCTGCCAGAGCCTTAGTAGCACAATCTACAAAGTCAACCCAGTCTTGAGTCTGAGCCTTTTGGGTGTCTCTGAACTTCAACCTATACTGTTCAGTGGTTAGGCCAAACCCATCTATCAGAGCACTCTTCAAGACTTTGTAATTGTCAGCATCCTCTTCTCTTACAGTGAGGAGCTTGTCTCTACCTTTGTCTGCAAAGGAGAGCCACAAGATTGCTGCCCACTGCTCCTGGGGGACCCTCTGAACTTTACAGGCCCTCTCCAGTGCAGTAATCCATTTGTGGATGTCATCCCCACTCTGGTAGGGAGGGACAATCTTGTTTAGGTTTCTATGGTCATAAGACCTTTCCCTACCACTAGGGAAATTGCTGCCACCATGGGACTCTAGTCCCATCTTTTTTCTTTGCTTTTCAAGCTCTAGGGACTCCCTGTCTATAGCCAACTGCTCTCTTCTGAGTCTCAACTGAGCTTCTCCATATCTGAGCAGTCTCTCTTTCCTCTCACTTGAGGATTCCCTCCTATGAGAGGAAACAGAGGTCCCTACTGAGGTGTCAGAGTGGTTAGACTCCTGAGAAGGAGATCTAGGCCTTCTGGGCACACTCACAACTCTTCCTGGGGGGACAAAGGGGAGGTCATTCTGATCCTCCTCCTCATCCACAGGAGGAGGTGGATTTTCCAGGTCAAGGTCATTGTCACCTTCCTCGCCAGTTTCAGAGGTTGGGTCCTGGGTGATTTCACCCCTGGCCCCTTCCTCATCTTCTGCCCCACCCTCTCTGCCTACCCCTTCAGACCCTAGGGGTCTGCTGAGATCATCTGACAGTAGCACCTCCCTGAGGTGTTGGGTGCTGGCACTTTTGCCTGTCTTCAGCTTCCTAGTATTGCACAATGCTCTCAATTCCAAGAATGGGAGATTATCATATTTGGAGGGAAGAAGCCCACTGGCTTCTGGCAAGGACTCACTGGGTCCTGGCCTTGAAGACATTACTAGTGAGGTGTGGTGTATGCACTACCTACTCTAGTCTGGCCTACTAAACTCTCTTGAGTTGTAGAAAGGGTGTGCTATCCCTTAACACACATCTCTAAGTTCAGTAGAACTTACTGTATCCTAAGCTTGATTTATATGTACCTAAGGTACCCTTAGTGGTTTTCAGTTGATCAATTCA
Source organism: Calotriton arnoldi (assembly GCA_963921515.1). NCBI lineage: Eukaryota > Metazoa > Chordata > Amphibia > Caudata > Salamandridae > Calotriton > Calotriton arnoldi. The sequence goes on along the minus strand of CAWUFW010000911.1, from coordinate 2,825,929 downwards.
ATTGAGATTATCTGGTAAAACAATAGCAAGCTGGAATCCCACACGCTGCACACCAATGTGAGAAGTTGGCCTGGTATATGCTGTCCACTAATTATAGTGGGCACCTTGCACCAGTCCAAACAACCCCTTATTGGAGATAGGTTAAAGACAACCTTACAACCTTTATTGAAAGCTATCCTAGTGGTAGCTATGGAGAGCAGCCTTCAGGCTAAGTCTTGAAGGAATGTAAAGCAGCTTGTTTTACCAGTCTATAATCTCTTGAGTGACCAAATGAAAGAGGACCACACCAGGTATATATTCAAAATATATGTATTTATTTCTTAACACACCCCTCTAGTCTCTTTATGAGGCTAGAGTTCGAAGTACATAAGTTATAAGTTAGTTATCAACAGTAATAGCACAAATACACGTTTGAGCCCTAGGGGCGTACCAAACCATATACCAATAAAGTGGTATAAGAACCACGACTGAGCTAGACACAAGGCCTAGAGCCTGTGGAAGTGCTTGGCCCTCAAGGAACCACCCAAGGTAGTGACACAGGGGACCCACGGGGGACGCGTGCAGTGTGAGAACACAGCCGCGAGCCGCCGTTGACTTCTATGGGGAATGTCGCGGTTGGAGTTTTAAAGAAAAGGGACACTTAGAGGAGGACTTGGAGCAAACCCCTTTAGAACTAGGTTGTTCTAGAGTCTATACCCACGGGAGCACCGGAGTACTCGAGTTACCTCACCCAGGGAAGCCGGGTGCATAGGTGTCTTTCGGGGTCGGGTTTCGTCGTCGTTTTCAATGGCGATCTGCTGCAAAGTGCTGCTGGCGGCCAAGTCGAAAGTGTTCGGGTGGATCCAAAGGTGGATCGAAGATCTGAAGAACCTCAAAGCAGAGGGGACAGAGTCTGGGTCACTAGCCAGTGACCAGGAAGGCGATGAGCGGATGCCCACCGATGTCGGGTGCTTCAGGTAGGTTGACGGTCGTCTTGACTCTTCAGCCACGAGGTCTAGGAGGCATCGACGACGACCAGGAGCTGGATTCGAGCTGTCCCACGAGGTCTGTCGATTGCAGGGGTGTCGGCGACCGGATTGGACCCAACAAGCCTTGGCAACGGCAAGTCTCGTGGAAATAGAAGAAGGACGGTGGTGCAGACCAGCAAGGTCTGAGGGACTCACCCAGCGAGGGTAAGTCAGGGCACATCTGGAGCAATCAGGGAAGCCCAAGCAGAAGAAGAGTTGCCTTCGGGAGGGCCCACTAGCCAACGGACTAGCGACCGCGAAGGAGCCTTGAGTGGACGCACTTGGAGCTGGCTCACAGGACACTCGTGGAGTGGAGGCCAGTGATCTTCAGTACAGTCGGTGCTGGAGGCGAGGGCTACTCAGAGCCCAAAGCACAACTTCGGGGGAGACCCAGAAGAGGATGCACTTGCAAAAGTACTCAGTGTCCAGGGGTCACAGTTCCACGTTACCCACGACAGCTACGGGCCTCAGCTTTGCTGAGGACTCAGGGCAGCCTCGGGGAAGTCTGGAAATCCACCTCTGGTGTTGCAAAGACTTCGGCGTCCGGCGGAGCTTCAGCGATGCAGACCGGACAATTGCTTCTTAGGTGCCTGCCAAGCAGGGAGTCACTCCTTGACCCCAAGGGAGATTCTTCAGTCCTCTAATCTTAAAGTAGAGCGTCGAAGGTCCAGGATTCTGTATCAGAGTTTCGTCCAGGTAAATCTAAAGTCCAAAGGACTGGGGTCCCATACTTATACCAAGTTAGGGGGTTGGACATACTCTGGGGACCCACCTATGGGAGGGTCAGGGCAGAGGGGTGGTTACACCCCTTTCCCTTTGTCCAGTTTCGCGCCAGAGCAGGGGCTGGAAGCCCCTGAGCCGGTTTGAACTGGGGTATGCACAGGGACACCAAATGTGCCCCCAGTGCAGGACTTCAAAGCACCAGAGAGTGCTCCCGCCCAGCCCCAATACACATTATCCTGTCTGGGGAGGTGGTTACACCTCCCTGTGACAGGAAACCTATTGTCCAGGCCTCCCCTGCCGGAGTTTCAGTCAGCAGCAGGAGGCCAGACCCGTGTCTGTGGCAGCGGCATCCATTTTGTGATGCCAGGGCTCTGGAAAGAAGTTACCGGGTATGCCGGTGGGTACATGTCTCTCCCTCTAGAAGGGTGGAATGCTACCCCCGCCGCCAGAACTGGCGGGGGGGTAGTATTCCAAGATGTTTGACACCAAACACAACATGTTTTGGTGCAGCCAGTCCAAAGTTAGTTACCGCGAGGATATAATGCACTTAAGAGTATATGGTCAGGCTGCACTACAAACAGCATCAGAGAAGGGTCTCCGACCGCTGCAGAGGGGCTCTGCTCATGCAGGGGCACCCTCTCACATAAGAACCAAGCACTCTGCCTTCAGGATTGATAAGGCCTGCCATAGGAGTGACTTATAGGTTTATATGTGTGCATATGCAGTGATATAGGTAACCTATATCACAGTAAGGGGTGCATGCACCACCTTACCCAGGCTGCAGTAGCAGACCTGTGGTGTCATTTTGGCTGGCCTTCCAGGGGTGGCATAATACATGCTTCAGCCCCTGGCAGGCCTCTGGGATACCTATGCCCTGGGTACATAGTATACCATATACTAGGGACTTATAAGGGCACTACAGACTCCAATCAAAGATGTACCTAAGGTACATGGAAACCATTTTATAGAGGAAGCAGATAGACTGGGGCCCTGAATAGCAGGATCCCAGTCCAACTAAGTCATAAACCAGCAAAACACCAGAAATAAAGTGGGGGCAACCATATAGTCAGATTCCACCTTCCTACAAACGTCACAGCATAAGACATAACGGCAAGTCTGTTGGTATAGACCACACCACCAGTAACGTTGTCGTAAGAGTGAAACAGTGGCTGCAACCCCTGCATAGGCAGAAGCTATGCCCTTATGAGGGCCATTATTAAAGACTGTCTGCAGTCGAGGTTTGGTATCAATCAATCACCAACCCCAGGAATGTTCACAAAGGGAACCTGGTCAGTAGTTAACTGTTAAGTATATTTAGAAAGAAAACCTTGAGGAAAAGCTGTCCTCTCCAGACATGTTGCTATAGCAGCCAAGATGTCATCATCAAATTTAGTCATAGAAAGCCTAATTGCGGCTACTTTACTCATTGCTACTGCAGATTTGACTGCTTCATCAGCCATTGAATTACCAACATCGTGCACTCCCGCAAGTTGATGGCCGAATTTATGTACACCATGTGTAAGTGGTAGGCGATCTTTAAGATTAGCCACCTTTACCCAAAGCAGTTCATGCTTTATCATGCTGTCTTTTGAATCCTGAATGTCATTTTGTTTCCAAAGTGTAAATTGTCATTACAAGATTGTACACAGTAAAACAAAATGACACACCACTAGGGTGAGCAACTCAGGATCAGCGCTTTCAGCTCGGTCAATTGTGCCATACAGTCACCCTGTGTATGAATCAAAGTGGAGTGGAAAACTCCATTGATCATAGTGCCTACAAATATAACACAAGCTGCATAATAAGTCTGCTTAGAACCAATGGCCGGTTGTGCCGAACCATCAGTGTAAATGATACATTTATACTGATCAAGAGGAAGAAGCGTAGAAGGCAGAGGATGAAAATGTTCATATGGAAGAAACTCTTGTGTTTGTAGCGAAGGGTCAAAAACAAAGTAAACATTAACAGACATCAAAGACGTACCCCATTGAATCCAACGTGGGTGAAGGGCTTTAGAATTGGAAACTTTAGCTTTTGTGACCGCCTCAAAGGCAGGCACAGGTGAAACGACAAAGATGTGTTTACCTTGAGTGAGAGGCCGTTCTTTATGGATGGCCATCTGCACTGCAGTCAAAAAAATTTCAGTAGATGAAAAACGCATCTCAGCAGGAGTGTACATATGTGATTTATAAGCAATGGGAACAGTGTCACCCTCATTGATTGTGACATAAGTAAAACCAATTGCACCCGGTACTATCCGGATGACCAAATTAGTGGTTTTAAGCCTGGTCTGTAAGACCTGCGTAGCAAGTTAATCAGACTGTAAGTTGTGTAAGACTGCAGTATGTTCTGGAAGCCAAGAGGAAGCAGAAAAATTCAGGTGTATCAAAGCATAAACAGGTTTGATTTGCTGAGCGTACTCAGGAATGTAAGTCCTGCCGAAATTCAAAAACCCAAGCAGAGACTGCAATTTTTTGAGGGTAGAAGGTGGTTGCAATTGAGCACACTTCTCCAAAAAATGGAGAGCCAAACCTCTACCTTCATGGGTTAATTCATAACCAAGGAAAAGGACAGCAAAAACACAATGTGAGACTTTGCAAAATTGAACTTGTAACCAAATTCAGCGAATCGCGTAATAATGCGATCCACTCTCGCCAAATGCGGATTCAATTCATCATCGGTAAAGTGTCACGATCAATATAATGTAAAAGAGACACTGTACGTGCCGCAAAAACACCGGGGCTGTTTTTATATCCCATTGGTAAACAAGTGTATCATCTCTGGGAACCGAGGGCGCTAAATGCAGACCAATAACGACTCTCTGGAGCCACGTTGTGACTAAAAAACCCATTAGAAATGTTTAGCGTAGTTTTAAACTTTTTACGGACGATATTTGTTATCAGGACTGTACTGTGGGTGTTCTGCTCTGCAAAAGTGCATGTATGACTATTCATATGTCTATAATCCCAGACTATGCGATAAGAACTGTCAGGTTTCAAAACCAGAAAAATAGGACTATTCATAGAAGAGACACAGGGCTCAAGAACACCTTAATACTCCAACTGACTAATTATGTCTTTAACGGACGCCTTCGTGTCACGTTTAATAAGATACAGAGGCTGCGGTTGAGGGGTGGAACGAATCGGAATAACATGTTATGGAGAGTTCACATCCCAACAAACCTGGTTGCGGTATAGGGCAGGAGCCAACACTAGGGCCCACTCGGAAGAATAAACATGCTGAGACTCCTCAAGGACGAGATGTGAAAAAGAAGGGAGGATTATATCTTCCCCACGAGGACAAGCAAGAACAAAGGAGGGAGGCCAATCGACCTCTGCCAACAAAATGTCATATGAAGAAGTCAAATTGTTCCAAAAAATAGCATTAATGGTGCGTTTAATATCACCTTCAATCTGAATGTCTAAATGATAAAGTCTATCAGGAGGTGCAACGCGGGTATCCGCAGTCTCAACCATAACAAAAGTCACAGTTGCTCTCGCTTCCAGAAAGTGGTGGAGTGTCTGGCGCACTACGGTGACTTCCGCCACACTGTCGAGGAGGGACACCGCCCAACTCCTGTCCAGGAGAAGGGTTCTCACCGTCTGGGGCATATTTCACTGGTAAAGCAGCAACCTTCTTTTTTTGGAAGGGAGCTCTATACGGAGGCGGTTCCTCTCTCTTGACTTTAGCGTCAAAAGAGCGCTGCGTGTCCCGTTTAGGCTGCACATCCTGTCACCTGCCTCTGTCGTACTGTTGATCAGATGATTCCTGAAAGCAATGAGGAGAATGAGGATCAGGAACCTGAAAACGCTCAGGAGTCTTAATTTTAGTGCGATCACGCAAATCATATAGTTGCTCAGAATCGGCCGGTGGCGGTGGGCCGCTACGAAATCTGAGGTTGTGTTGTTGTCTAGATTTATCCCAAGATTTCTTAGGAAAAACCGGACAAACTTCCTTTTCAGGAAGAGTTTTGCCCAAAGATTGCGAAGGTGGTCTGGACCCAAAATTATTAAATCCCAAAGATGTATAAACATCAGAAATAATTACAGGCAACTCACGCACGCGGTTGGCTGCGGCCACAGCAGTAAGTCACCAGAATACAATCAAGGATGCTGCTTCGCCTTTAACATTAGAAATAATCATTTCGGAAACTATGGGAAAAGTACCCGCTAGCTTCATCCCCAAATCTAGGGCAGGACCTGCCCCATGTTCATTCTGTACATATTTGAGAACGTTCGGAAGAACGCTCATCGAGGGGGTGCCATAACAAAGTATATACACGGTAGCGAACACCATCCCCCAGGTGTTGCAGTCTGCCTAGGGGGGGACCAGACCAGTAGGCAAACACATAGTAAGGATCCTACGCTTCTCCACAGGACCTGTGAGGGGAAAAACAGCATCAAGCTGATCCATTTTTTGAGGAATCCAAAATGGAAAGTCTTCGCGATTAAGGGGTCATTTGCCCATAACAGAGTTTAAAATAACGGGGCTAATTACAAGCCCTCCACCTTGTGGGGCCTGCACAGGAGGTGCAGTCCCAGGAGGAGCTGCCAAAATGGCCCAGGCAACAAACTGAATCAAACGTCTATATAAATGGACTACTTGAGCGTATAACAAACGTACATCCGCCACATTAGCTGTGGCATAAAGTGGATACGGGGTAAAACCTGCCAAAACAGGCCATGTGGACCTGCCAATACGTAAGGGGCACATGCGAACAGAAGCAAGAGGATGGGGAAGGGCGCCATTAAACCAAATCTAGTGCTCCCAGGCCGTAACAGGAAGCTCAATGATCGCATAGGGGCCTTAAGCCGTGGGAACATTAGCTACTGTATAAGAATGAAAAGTATTATCATTCGCATCAACAGCAGGGAATGTAACCCAGGAGTAAAAAACATCGAAGTGGTATGCAGGGTCCGTCTTGACCACAAAAATAACGGGAGACCCTGCAGTGGGGACTCCATTCTGTAACAAGTGTTGAGTAACTGCTGTGTGGCAAAGAGCCGAAATCGCAACCGGGTGAGCCATATGGAAATGTAGGGGTTTCAAACAGCAGGATAAAAGTGGGTTTTAACCTTTCAAAGTCAAAGCTTGAAAAACCTACAGCAATAGGAAGCACCTACAAACCGAGGAGGTAAAGCCCCCGCACCACGGACATCTCCGGACAACGGTTCGAGGGTATTGTGGACGAGCACAAGCGCTACTCAGGTGTCCCACAAATAAATACCAAACCAAAAGTTGGCGGCGCCATGTTGCAGGGATTCTGCGAAATCACAGAACTATGCTGAGGACCATAGAAACTTAGAAGCGAGGGACTGGGTTATCCTACCACCCTGAGCCCGTGACCGACTAGCTATAGTGTCTCACTTGCCCTCCTACTCACTCACAGAGGAACAAGTGCATAGACACCACAGAACACAACACTCCCAACCCTCTCAGGAATTGTGGTAACAGGACACACCCTTTTGCTCTCGCACTCATACTTGTCCACAATAAGATCTGACAGAGACACGAGAAAAGTTTAAAATATTTATTTCAACTATAGTGCTCTAGTATGCAGTATACATGCCCCAATAAGTAAGAATATGCCTAGCACAAATACGGTTAGCATAGGAAGTAATCCATAAATCATAAAAGGACCTGTCATTGTATAAAACAGGGTAAACTAACCCTCTCCCCTTCAACAGAAGCAAAGTGATTATATGTCAAAAGATCTCAGGGTGTTTGCAGCAGACCCCGTACCTTAACATGCACAGATGAAGGTTCTACATCTCAGGTGTAGTCGTGATCTCGTCTGTGTATTTGCCTGTCTGTGCATACCTATATGACAAAGAGTATGTGTTCCCAAACAACAGCTGCATGTGTGTGTTTTGTCTATGTGCTAGAGCCTGACCAAAACAGAATAATAAGGGGCATTGTTGTTTGACCTTGTCTACGGTGTTCAGACTAAATCCCAGGAAAATAAAGAACACAAAAAAAACAGTAAGTTTTGTGTGAAAGTACAGGGTGGCACAAAGCAAAATATTTGTGCAAAGCAAAAGCAAAGTAAAAACTACAGCGTGCCCATGCTAACATAGGGAAAACAGCAATGGGCCTGCACAGGACATATGACAGAAGTACAGGTCATAAAACCTTCCACCTAGCCAGCATCAGCTATGTGGTTTAACCTGTTTACTCGGAATGTACTGGACCTCACCTTATGCAGTATAGGGTATAACACCTTTTAAGGTGTCTGGGAGTGCTTTTGTGGCTGGGTGTGTGGAATATTAATGGCTAATTGCATTTGAGAGCATACTTTTAAGTAAATCCAATTATCAGGCTGCTGGGTTGTTGGCCATGTACCTGGGTCTCCATCTTGTTCTGTTCCCCATTCCCATAAGCGAGTGGGCTTCCCAAGATTCTTAATTCTACCTTGACTTGGACATTCATTGCTTTCTCCAGGTAGCCACGGTTGTGAGCTCTCCAGTCTGGCCCACGGTGCGGGCTTTTCATTTGCGTGTTCTTCGAGTCCATTAATATCAGAAAGGGGTAGGGAGTGGACAGCTCCAGATCGAGAGGTTGTGTGGCAGTCACTTTTAAGAGGTTTAGAGTATATGACTATGTCTTCAGTGTAGGTTTTGGTTCAACTGTCACCTCTCACAGCTCTCCACTGTCATTTGGCTAGGTTCATGCGATATAAATCCCACAAACATACACGCATGAGCAGCCCAGATAATATTTCAATCTTTGGAGTGGATGGAACAGAGGGCGGTTTCTTTGAGAGACTGGTGTGTTTGTAGGTGACAGTGTAGGGTAAGATGGGGTAGTATGTTTTTGGTTAGTTTATCTTTTTGAGTTCATGATGAATACTAGGTAGAGGTCTTGTTGCACAGCTGGTTGTAATTTTAGTGTTCCATTAAGGTGAGACTGGAAGCTCTACTGGACAGCCTAGTGCTCTGGCCAGGAGAGATGAATCAAACACTTTATGAAACTCTCAAATAAAAACCTAAGTAGCTAGGATATGAAGCGGCCCTTGGTTTACAGTGTAAGCAACTGAATGCACGAGGCTGCATCTGGCATGCTAAGATAGTACAACAGCTGCAAGTGGGCATGCAATATTGTCTGCAGCTGGACATACCTATGCTTTGTGCCTATACAGGGGTCACAGGAGGCATACAATAGCACTTGTGCATAGTAGGAGGCACTTGGTTTATGATCTTGCACATTGGCATCTGAGGATGCTTTACAACTCTAAGTCTTCATTTCTTGAACATTTTTCTCTTGTGAATCTGTGCCTCAGAGTTCTGTGCATTTAAATATGATTTTCCCACTTATCTACATTTAAATAGAAAGTTATGTCGAACATTTATATTAACAATATCAAGCACAAACAGCATAGAAACAACAAAGTGGTGCTTAACTTCTATTCCTGATATTGTAAACTCTTGTTTGAAATGACCTTTCCTCTCTTTTGTGGCCTCTCTGACAGGATACTTTGTCAGCTGTGAGCCCCAAGGGCTTGTTTTGACCTCTGCGAGTAGAGTCGCAGCAGCAATCTCTGTTTCGATGGTAGTGGGTCAGTGCACCAGTGTATCCTGGAGAGTCCGGTCATGTTCAGGGCAGTAGGGAAAACAGAAGGGTCATTAGTGTGCGTCTGTGCCAGCGGAGTGCCACAGGCAAGCCTGATGTCACCCGTCCGCGTGGGTGCAGGAAATGCTGCCGCTGGCCTTACTATAGCACTGGAGGAAGCTACACCCTCAGCTGTGAACCTTTCTTGAGGAGTTCCGGCGGGAGCAGTAGACAGAATCAGCCCTCCTCCTTCCACCAGCCTCTAGCTTCGCTACCTCACAGGCCAGGTCTTTGGAGTGCTTAAGGTGCGGTTTTCAGATGCACACTTTGATAAGACTTGGCCATTGAAGCTCCCTCAAAGTTGTCACTATCCTCTTAGCTGCCTTTCTTTCCCTGCTTGGGACAGCCTGTTGTAAACAGTGTCTTGGTGGTGTCATGCACTTTCCACTTCTTCACCTCGACCAGGCTCAAAGGGACAGTCATGGCTTCTGAAAAAAATGCATACCCATTACTTCATCTGTGCCTTTCCACCACTGTGACCCAGAGTTCATCGAAAGCTCCGCGGTGCTCATGCTGGAGTCTTTGCTTTGAAGGATACTACCCAGCAGGGAGAGCCCACGGCCACTGATGGATGGTCCTGACGTGATATGAATCACTGCAGTTTCACACAGGCGATGCCAATTATGTTTCTCTCTGATTTTTGAGATAGATGACACATGAGCGCAATTTGGAATCCTATTATAGGAGGGTGGAGTAGGGTCTGTCTGAGACCAAAAACAGACCCCCAACTGCAAAAATAAAAGAGGCCCCAGCATTGAGGTTTATGTTTCATACGTCATTGTTTCTGTAACAGGAAGAGGGATCTAAAAGGGTACCCAGTGAAGCCAAAGAGGGTAACAGTATGACTAAGAGGGTAAACGTGTCATCACATGGGGAAAAGCAGCAAAACTAATGGCAGTCAGTCATATGATGTCAGAATCGACCCATGCACCTCTGTACCTGGACACAAAAAACATCTCCTAGGCAGATAATCAATGTAGATAGCCATGAAGGGCTGCTAGGGTCCTACCATAAAGCAAGACCTATTGGCTTTACTTAGTCATAAAATATCATAGAATAGAAAAGTCATAGAATATTACGTTTAAAAGCTTAAAGTGTTCCGCGATTAAATGTTGGGAATAAATAACTTCATGATAAAAAATAATGCAAATAAATTGCTAGATTAGGAATCACACAGAATCCTCCTGTCTAATGTTTTTCAATTCTGAATGCAACATAGAAGTTAGAGCTGAAATGGAATTTGTGAGAAAAAAAACATCTAAGCAGGGCTCAGGGACTACAATTCCACCTGCACCATTCGAGAACACGTCTGAGGCATCAATGCTGAAAGCCATATTAGGCACAACACAAAGATGGAGGCACTCAGCTGAACACTGTCTGAGCTGCCCGGCCTGCATGCAAAAAAAGGTTTCCTGACCTGTGACTCGCTTGGGGAAGTGCTCCGCCCCACTGACTGCAAGGATAGTGCCTGGAAGCTCACTAACTTAATTGTTGTTTTGTGGGTGTGTCCCTTTGAGCAATCCCGGCTTTTGTCATGGTCGAGCTGGGCCCAAGCCCAGGCCGCCAATCTTCAGAGAAGCGCACAGAGCTGCCTGCATTATAATTGTGTAAACAGTAGCGTCCAGGGGCTCCAGTGGTTCAAGTTGAAGTGTTACTATGCCATGAGGGACTTTCTTTAACACCCGATCAGCCCTTTTCCTTGTCCTTCCCTCTCACCCGCTGCCACCACGCTCCACCCCAACAAAAGACAGACCTGAGCTATGAGTGATTCAGGTAAGTTAGGGGAGGTGCAGAGAGGTTTGTGTTCAGTGGCCAGTCGCTGCTGTGATGATCAGTTTGCAGCTGACCTGTGAATAAAAAAGGCTCTCCCTAGTGCTTCGTTTTATTCATCAGCAGCAGCGAGGACGCCAACTTTCTTTGTGACCAGGGCTCTATCCGAGGCGGCAATGGTTGCCAGGCTAGTGCTCTAAGCCAGGATTTGCGATTTACTATTGCATCAAGAATCCCACATCAGCAAAGGTGCACAATGGGGGATATTCACAAGAACGTGCGATAAACATCGCCAAAATAGGCTAACGCAATTTTTCATATCGCCGTCTATCGCGGGAAAATAACTCTGTGTCAACGTCGTATTCTCAACACGGCGGTAACATGCAATAGTTTCCCGATAACGCCTCAAATGTCCGCGATACAACGACCGCGGCAGTGATAAAAAAGGAAACCCGAACGTGAAAAAATTTGCGATGGGCCCAACTGCGATAAAAATCCAGCGAAAAGCAGCGCCAGGCCCGCAAGTCCCACAAGTAAGGCGGGAAAAATCACTATAAAAGCGGCAAAAATGAAATACAAATAAAACACAAACAACTGCGAAGCACCATGGAGATAGCCGGAGCAAGCACAGAGGACAACCCGAACCCCACAAGCCACATGGAGGACCAGCCTGGGACCTCGGGGTCAGGGAAGGGCAAGGAGAAGAAGAAGAGGAAGACACGGTTCAGTCCGCAGGAAAACAGGATCCTGATTACGGAGGTGACAGAACACCATCAGCAACTGTTCGTCACCTCCACTGTGTCATTGGCAACAAAAAATGGAATATGGCAGTCCATCGTGGACAAGGTGAATGCAGTCGGAGTGCTGAGAAGGACAATGGAAGAGGTCAAGAGGCGCTGGAATGATGTGAAGCGCAAAACCAAGCTGAAACTCGCTAACAACCGCAAAGCAGCAATGCAGACTGGGGGTGGGAGTGGTCCTGGGGGTGGTGGCGGTGGGTGTTGTGGCCCTCTTGGGTCTCCAAGCTGCATGATTAGTAGCTCCATGGCATCTGTTGGTCTTCAGATGTGCCTCTGGCCTGGGCTCCCTTTGTACTGCAGGTTTTCGTCCTACTTAAGACCAGTAAAATGCAGGTGTTAAGTCCCTGCTGCTAATGCGCCTTATCGCCTGTTTTTGTCCGGTATTGCAGATCTGGCTGGTTGTTGAGAATATCGCGAAGTGGTGTTTTCGTGTGTTTTTGCACGGGAACGCCTACTCTGCATATCATTAGCGTTAATAGTCGCTCTCATCCGTGGCGATGTGTTTTGCGGCAGCTATCGCAGGAAAACTGGCAATGTCAGCAGTTTGCACCAGCTTGTGAATAGGGCGATAAGTCTATCGCCACTTTTGCGGCGCTAAAGTGCCGATAAATCGGCGATGACTCCTTGAGAATATGCCCCAATGTCTTTCTACCCAGGGTGCTATCCGTGCTAAGGCCGGCTCTGCCTTTGAGAGTCATGGGGCCCTGAGGTGCACCAAATGTGGGCTGGGCACTGGGATGAAGGTAGGAAATGTGCTACCCATATAATTTATGGAATCGAGTTGAGCTCTGCTACTGCAGAGGACAGACAAGCAGACAAAACTGCATTAGGAGTGGGAGTCCCCCAGGAAGGTAGATGAGGATCAGAAACACTGAACGTTGGAGTGAGTTTCTGGTCAGCCCACAATGAGCCGATACGGACTAGGTGAGGACCTGGCCATAACAGGGAGGCGGCGAGCGTCTGTAGACCAGAAGGCGGGATCTCCCTGAGTTCAGCCTGGCCTGGGGTGTGATACTTGCATTGGCGGAAGGTCCTGAATGAAAGGTAAGACCACAAGGGAATGACTCAGGAGCTTTGACCTCACTCCCCTCCCAGTATTGCAAAAGTTGCCGGAGGCATGAAAGAGAGTGCAGAAACAAGGCTGAGAAAAGCACCAGACGCTACACTCCCACTCCGAGGGATATCATACCTGCAAGCAACAGACAGGAAAGTGGAACTCTACAAACAGGCCCACGTCTGCAAACCAGGATTATCAGACAGTGGGGTGTGCTAGAAATTATGCCTATGCTGCACATGTGCAGCAGAGCTGAGTGGGCACAGAGAAGTTAAGGCATATATCATTTAGCTAGGACATGTCAGCAAAGGCTTAAATTTAAAGCCAATGAGCACGGGGCACAAAAAGAATACAGAGAGGAGGTATTCTGTATTCTAGGCATTAAATACCAGATGTTCTGGATGAGGAAACCTCACCCACATAATGTGGCATGGTTCATCATAGGCGTCCTCACCCCACCCTGGTAAGATGATACTACCAGGGCGGACTCAACCTCAACGGTGTGAGGGAGTTCTTGATGAACCATAATTGCTGAATAGAGTGGGGATCCAGAAATAAAAATACCTCTGCGTAAACCTGTGGGATTTCTCTTTATTGTTGAATACCCCAGGCAGGTATGAATAAAAACTGGAAGGGGGGGCTGTAACGCTATGACCTTCTCATCCATTCTCCTGCCGACATGTCTCTACCTATTATCTAGCCTACTTAGAGGTTTCAGGCATTCCTCAAAAATAGAGGATCCCTACTAAACAAAAAAGGTCACTCCTTCAAGTATGTGAAAGAGGGATTTCCTACCTTCACCTTGTCAAAAATAATAGCCCAACTGTGGGCAGGTGCTCAAAACATGGTCATAAACCGAGGGGCGGCTCCTTTAGTCACACATGGTACACCTACAAGATTTTGCCTCACCTATCGTAAAGTAAAGGCTTAAAGATTGCGAAGGAAGAGAAGCAAATTGCTTCTGGCCTCCAGGTGCAGAGCAGAGCACAAACAACAGAAAGTGACGAAGAAAAATGCCAGCCTCGCAAAAGAGACTACCTGACGACTGCTAGAGGGCAGTAGAAGGTGGTGGTGTCAAGGTGTATGTTCAACAAACGCTTAGTACCTCTTGGGGCTTCTCGGAGTAGCATGGGGCAGACAATAAAGAAAAAAATCATTGTGAGATTCTCTGAGTCTTGAGGTAGAAGGTGCTCAATGGACATTATCTGTGACACATACCATTGTTAGGGCTTGTCTTAAACAGCTCATGCACAATCTCTTGCTAGCGGTATTGTTTTATAACAGTGGGCTTAGAGGCCACCTATTGCTTACCATTGGCTGGCTTCATTGTCATTCTCATTTGGTTGCCTATTTTTGGTCAGCTGCCAAAGGCTTACCTCCTCTTGTGCATTTGTCCCTCCCCTGGAGCATGGATGTATTACTTGTGTCTTTCCACTGCTCATTTTTTAGGCTCTACTCTTTTCTTTGTGTTTGAGCACTCTATCATCGTGCATCTTTTTCAGCTGTCTCCCCTTGTGACTTTCACAGACTATTCTGAATTAAGTATACATTGAAAGTTAGACCTAGCTGACCCAGGGAGAATCACATCTTATGTAACCTTTCTGTTCCATGTGTAGACGATTGCTTGTGAGAATCTCCATGAAGTAGAATTAAGGTAATCCTGTTGAATATATTCAGTTGTAAATGTTTCTCTTTTGCTTTATTCTGATTGGTTTAGAGGCAGTGAACCATGTACTAATGTATTGAATGTATGAAATTCTTCATTTAGAACCCTATATGAGTGAGATTTCTTGATTGAAGGGGGAGCCCCTTTCCACTTGCTTTAGGAGGCATATCTGTGCTGGATCCCCCCCTCCCCATCTTATACTCTGTATTTTGGTGACCTGAGCTTTACTGAGTTCTTGATTGATTAAGTGCTTTAACTGAGCTTTGCACTCTGATTTATTGACTAAGTGATTTTGACTACTTGAATTTACTTCTGTATGCCTAAAATTCTTAAAATAAAACCTTTAAGGTTAAGACTTCATTGTCCGTTATTCTTGTAGGTTCAAATGTGTTCTACATTTCTGTTACTTGAAACTGCCAACTTTGACTTCTTAAATTGACATGAGTCCAGCAGGGAGCACCAAAGTCCGTGTAGGGACTACACCCCTCCCGATCCATCAAGGCACGAATTGGCGAAAGACCGAATGGGTGCGTCAGATCTGGTAGCAGAGTCGATGGTTCTGAATGGACCATCTGATACCGATTGGACCAGAAGGTCAACTGGCTTTTAGAAACCGAGAGCAGCACCTTCATGGTTTAGATGGTTTTGCCCCGATGGTCAAACTGACCCTTACTCAATCTGCATCCACGATTCCCAACGATGGTGGGAAGATGTGGCAGCTGTCCTGAGATTCACAAAGCGGCTTTGTGAGTATCACCAGGGAAAAGCAATGTGCATGTGTAAAAGTGTGAGTGAACGCAAACCAAAATGGTGCATGTTGGGATTTGTAGTCTGAAAGAGAGTGCCGTGTCATGGAGTGGTTTTGAACTTACGTATTATGTGGCTTCAATTTGTGGACTTGTAGGGACTGTGATTATTGTCTTGTTGATGGTTTTCTTTGAGTTTTGAGGGCATGTATTGCATTTTAGATGCTTAATAAAGTTGTCATATAAAGTTGTGGTTTAAGTTGGTAGGACTCGTCAAAGTCCATGATCTCGAGATCTAGCTGTTTTGTTGAACTGCCTGCTAGGGCTGAGATGTTTACTGTGAATCACTATCAGTCACATCAAGCTGGGGACGTAATATCACTGTGTATGACTGTATTCACCTGGATCGGTATTTATTCCTTGGTGCACGAGTGAATATATTGGTTAAAAGTGGGCCCCAGGGGCGTGGCCAAGATGGCGGAGAGCTAGGACGTGCTTTGTCTTCGCTCCTCCGCCCGCCGAACTTTAGCACTCACCAGGGCACTAAATCGCGACGAGAGGGGATCATTCTGCGGCGCTGAGACCAGAAGAAGCTGTCGCTGTCCCGCGGATGACTCCCGGACCCCCCGCTGCACAGTTTCCCACTCCGAACGCGCATGGACCCTGTGCGACCGGGACGCGGCCGGGAGACGGACCCGGCGCGATCGAGACCGTGAGGGCGGGAGCCCTTCGCATCAGATTCCGGGCAGCCTCTGCACCGCGAGACCAACGGAGGGGCCGGGAGAGCCGACCCTCGCATCCAGCGACAGCGACAGGCGGCGAGCGGCCGCCAACCGCCGGACGCCATCTTGGGCGACATCGAGGCCGGAGTAGAGGCGTGACCGGCAGTGGAGGTCAGTGGTGGGGGACGAGGGCTACCGGGAGGCGGATCGGCCTTCAGCCTGCGGCGGCGACCCTCAGCGGCCCAGCGGTGAGAGGCATCTGCACCCGCTACTTGCTGCGGCCTACCCCTCCCCAGAGCACATTCGTGCGGCCTAGCGGACGCTGGGCCCGCGCTTCCCCTGGGCTCTGTCCTGGCTGCTGCTCTGCTCGAGTCCCGGCAGAGGCTGCTGCCCGGGAGGCGGGGGGATTGGCGCGCCTGTGGAGAGGAGGGAGCAGGGCGACGGCCCTGTAGCATGTGAATTGGCGGACTGTCACTCGGCCCTGACGCATTCCAGGAGTGCGGGGAGGAAACGAGGAGACCCACCACTGAGCAAGGACACCACACAGCGGGGGCTCTGAAATCACTAGCACCTCTGGATGCTGGGTCAATCATTGCCCGGTGGAGCCGACCCACGGGGACCGAGGGGGGAGAGGCATTGGGCACCCGCTGCTTGCTGCGGCCTCCCTTCCCCCAGAGCGCACCGGTGAGGCCCGGCGGACAATAAGCTGTCACATCTTTGGCGCCCTACCTCGGCCGCTGACCGACTGGGGCATACATCGTAGCAACTGTATCGGGCGATTGAGAGGCTAGACACGCTGCTGGGGGCTGCGGGCCAGGTGGCGGCCGTGTAGCGACACCACCGCCTGGCCACTGCAGGACTTGGAGAAGGCCTAGGAAAGCCCGGACTCTGCGCAAGGCCCGATCTGCGCACTACAACTAGGCCCTGAGGCTAGGGGGCGAAGTTAGGACCTCGACGAGCCGCGTACTGTGCGATCTGATCCAAGATCACGACCGCTGCAGCCACTTACGAGACGAGACAAGAGTATGTCGTCCGCCCGGGGCCGAAAAGATAAGTCAGCCACCAGGGAGAGGCCACTACGAGATCTTTTTGCAAGGGCGCAGGACGGGGGGCCGGCAGAAACGGAGAGACGGGAGGAGCCGGCACCGATGGAGCCCACTCCCGGGAAGCCGGTAACACGGGCGTTCTTAGAATCTTTGTTTGCCAGCCTGAGGGATGACCTGCAAGCGGTGAAGCGCGATCTCACTGCAGAGATCAAGGACATCCGCAAAGATGTGGACAGCATCGGGGAAAGAGTGGCCACCCTTGAAGACAGGAGCGACACAAGGGACACCGAGATGTCCGCCATGCAGCAGGAGGTGATCCGCATCCATGAGCAGCAAGTAGATGTGCAATCCCACCTGGAGGACCTGGAGAACCGCTCCCGACGTCACAACATCAGAATCCGGGGAGTGAAGGCTTCTGAAGAGGCAGGCGACATCTTTCTCTATGTACGGGAGCTTTTCAACCACATACTGGGCAATCCACTGGACTCTGTGCTCTGTCTGGACCGAGCACACAGGGTGGGTCCGCCGAGAGCGGCATCAGCACCGCCGGCAGATATTCTGGTCTGCGTCCAGGACTTTACCACAAAAGAAGATATTCTGCGTAAAGCCAGATCGCTCCATCCAATAACTTTTAGAGGCCAATCACCCGCTCTCTATCAAGATCTTGCTGCCATCATGCTCCAGAAGCGCAAAACCTTCAGACCTATTACAGAAGCGCTCCGGCTCCGTAACATCTCCTATTCCTGGGGCCACCCGTTTCGCCTCATCTTCCGCCATGAAGGCACGTTGTGCCAACTCCGCTCTGTTGCTGAAGCTAGCAAACTGCTGGGGATTCCTATCCCGAGGACTCTGACGACGGGGGACACTCGGACCGTGGGTCCAACGATGGTCGTCCCAGGTGGAGGAAACAGCGCCGTCGTCGCCGAGCGCAGAGACCGGACCCCTTACAGGTCAAAAAAGAGCAACAAGCTGCCCTTGATGCCTTACCGACGGCTCTTGCCAAGTCTTCGAATGCCTGACTGAGCCTGCCCCATAAGGCGTATCCTTTCTAAGGCCTTCGGCGGGACGGAATGGGGGAAGCTGCTGCTCCCGGAGGCCACACGACAACCCCAAAGACTTACCTGCTGTACATCTCTGGATGTCGGACTATTTTCCATTTTCATGTTTTTCTCTGTTGGCGTTTATTGCGCTTTGTTCTTTTTGCTCTTATGGGGGTCTCTGGTCTGTTTTTCCATCTCTTTCTGATTCGTCTGTCTTTCACTTTTTAGGGGTCTGGGCCACGAAGTGCTCTTACACACCTAACCCGGCACAGGTGCCTAGAGCCACTCCACTAGGTCCCTCACTAAGGCTGACCCAGGGGGGTCACATGTCTAGCGATAGGCTCGCCACTGGGTATTAGATGCCACCGCCCTCTGTTCGGGTCCTCACACTTAATGTGAGAGGGCTCAATAATCCCATTAAACGCAGGTCGTTCCTTTCATACCTCGAGAGCTCAAGGGCAGATATTTGCCTCCTACAAGAGACTCACCTACTTCATAAAGACTGCCATAGGCTTAGATCCAGCGCCTTCCCGATACAATTTTTTTCATCAAATACCACCAAGACCGCTGGGGTAGCTATATTGGTATCCAGGACTTTCCAAGGAAGGGTAGTGCAGAAGGGGACTGAAATTAAGGGCAGACTTCTCACATACCACTTTGCAGTGGGGGGTTACGATCTGATAGTGGGGTCTATCTACGCTCCCAATGAAGGCCAGGAACGATTTTTACACGATGCCCTTACAGATGCCACAGCGACTCAAGAACGTCATATTCTCATAGGGGGAGACCTCAACCTGGTGTTTGAAAACGATCTAGACCATTCAGCGCAACGCACCACTCAGGTGGGCGCCCTTTCACACGCAGGACTCACTAGACTGAATGACCTGGGGCTCACGGACTTATGGCGACACCATCACCCTCAAACACGTGCCTTCACATATTACTCTAATGCACATAAAACATACGCACGACTAGATTACATGTTAGGATCCAAGGCAATTCGCAACATTACACTCTCAGCTGATATTCTGACGGCTGCTCTCTCGGATCACACCCCGGTGGAAATTACATTAGCCCTCCCTCAATTGCAGCGGCCTACCACACACTGGCGCTTTCGAGACACTCTATTACACAGAACGGACACGGTAGCACAGATACAGAGGGCCCTAGAGGAATATCTCTCGCACAACGATAACCCGGACACAGCTCTCTCCACACGCTGGGCCGCCCTTAAGGCTGTCATCCGGGGGGAGGTCATTGCTATCTCCTCAGCGGACAACGTGGACCGTAAAGTAAAACGGGAAGAATTGACACAAAGAGTGAAAGAGCTAGAGCAGATGCACCAGCGTACCGGCGCCCCTCGAATATGGCGGCAATTGACGGCGGCTCGGTCACAGCTGGCCGCCATTGACCGTGATAAGGCGGAATATGCTGCAATGCGGCTGCGGCACACCTTTTACACCGGAGGAGATAAATGTGGGCGGCTACTCGCACACAGACTCCGGGTAGCCCGATCCAAGAGATCAAGAACCGGGCAGGCTCACGAATAACTGACGATGCGGCTATTGCTGAGACCTTCCGCGACTTCTATGCCCACCTCTATGATGCACAGGCGCTGGGGAAGCCAGACATTGAGGGATATCTAGATCAGGCCCATCTTCCCACCTTAACGCCGGAACAGGCGGCACACATAGAAAGGGAAATTAAATAGAGGAAGTGATAGCGGCTATCACCCGGCTAAAACTGGGCAAATCGCCCGGCCCTGACGGCTATACTGCGGCATTTTATAAGCAGTTCTGCCCCATACTCGCCCCCCTGCTTACACGACTGGTTAATTCCTTTGCAGAACCAGGGGCGGTTCCTCCCCCCATGTTGGAGGTGGCGATAGCTGTCATTCCGAAACCCGGGAAGGACAAGGCAGAATGCGGGTCATATAGACCTATCTCGCTTCTCAACATTGATTTAAAGCTCTATACCGGAATTTTGGCATCCCGATTGGCACCATATATGCCGGGTCTGGTGGACCCAGACCAAGCCGGTTTTATCCCGCAGAGACAAACAAGTGATAACACTAAGCGTGTCACGCATCTCATAGAAAAGGCCTCCCGAATCCCAGGGGATTACATGCTTCTCACTATAAATGCGGAGAAGGCCTTCAACCGGGTCCACTGGCCTTATTTGGAGCAGACACTGATCCGAGTTGGCCTGGGGGACAAGATGCGGACCCATATCTTCAATTGCTACTGGTTGCCCACAGCAACTGTACGGATTAACGGGTACACATCCACCCCACTCCCTATTAGCAGGGGCACGCGGCAGGGGTGCCCACTGTCGCCTCTGCTGTTCGCCCTCTACATGGAACCATTAGCACAGCGGGTCCGACATCACTCGCGGATCACAGGCATTCGCATAGGGGAGGACACGCATACCATCAGCTTGTATGCCGACGACGTGCTGGTCACCCTGGCTCAACCGGGGGAGTCACTGAAGGCCTTTCTGGAGGAGCTAGACACATTTGGGAGGGCATCCGGCTTCAAGGTCAACCTGACGAAGTCTATAGTACTGAATCTCTCCATGCCTCCGCAGGAGCAGGTGGCACTACAGGCCCGACATGCCTTACAATGGTCCGATACCACCGTCCCTTATCTGGGTATCCAATTGGCTCCGAATTTACAAGCCATGAGGGCAGCCAATTACTCTCAGCTTCAGACACACATTCGCTCTGAACTGCGACGCTGGAAGCACCACCAGATCTCGTGGCTCGGACGGGTCGCTGCGATCAAAATGACCATTCTCCCCAAAATTTTATATATTTTCCAGACGGTCCTATTGCCGCACCCATCTGGATGGCTGCAGAAGATGCAATCTGAGCTTTCACACTTTATCTGGCAGGGACGTAAACCGAGAATGAAACGACTAGTTAGTTTCCTCCCGCCTCACGAGGGGGGTCTGGGGATCCCGGATCTCACCCTCTACTTCAAAGCGACGCAACTACGATACTTAGTCGAGTGGAGTCGGACCGAGTCCGAGAAACATTAGCTTTTTCAGGACCGTGCAGTTGCGGGCACGTCCCTCATGAAGGTCCCCTTCCTTCCCAAACCACATCGGCCCCCTAATCTGTATGCCTCACAGGTAACGCGCACCACCCTCACCTCATGGGATCATACTAACACGAGACATGAGCTAACCACTTTCCCCTCCCCGCTCACACCCCTATTCGACAACCCCGATTTCCGCCCCAGGGTGGGATCGCAGTCTTTCCAGCGGTGGAGAGAGGCGGGCTGCCAGGCCTTAGGCTTACTGTTTACTAAAGGCGACATCCTCCCGTTCTCGCAGCTTAGGGCCGATTTCGGCCTTCCAGAATCCGAACGCATGCATTATGTGCAGGTACGGCATTGGGCCATGCATCCCGGCAATCGCGCGGAGGCGACCAGGCCTCTCACTCCCTTTGAGAGGTGGCTGATCACACGGACTTCAGATAAAAAGCTAATTTCCGATTTGTACAAGATGCTTCTCTCCCGCTACACTCACACTTATCATGCAGGTCGGGCACGTTGGGAAAGGGACCTGGGCCGCAGCCTCAGCCTCAGCACGAAGGAGTGGGAAGGTGCATGTTACAGAGTGCGCCATGCTGCAACCCAAGTGGGCCTCACAGAAACCCTCACAAAACTGGTGTACTACTGGTACTATACCCCCGAAAGGCTTCACCAAGCAGACCCGACGCAGATTCCCGACTGTTGGAGGGGGTGTGGGCAGAGGGGTACGTTGGTCCATCTCCTTTGGGACTGCGAACACCTTCAGAGCTACTGGACTCACGTATTAGATGAGGTTGATAAACATTTGGACACTGAGATCCCTAGACTCCCTGCATACATCCTACTAGGGGTACCCAACCAACTCACCTATCCCTTGAAATCCAGCAGAGGGAAGCAGATAGCTATGGCCCTGGGCTCGGCAGTCCAAAACATCCTCATTCACTGGAGGACCCCACGCCTCCCCACGCATATTGGATGGTACCACCGATTGTGGCATATTTTAGGTATGGAGAAGATCTCACTCACCCAGGCTGGGAAGGGCTCCTCCATCAATGACCTTTGGCAGCCATTTCTGGCATTGCTCACACAGGAATTCTGGGAGTTGACCTGCCCACGCTACTTACGCCTGCTACGCCTCTTGGAACCTGCCCCCGCCAAGTGAGCTGGCTCCTATCTGGTAACGACACTATGCCGGGTACAGCACTGATGGAAGTATTGGACTGGGAAGGGTGGGGGTGACTTTTCTTTATCTTCTTTCTTTTTCCAGCTTTGTCTTTCACTCTCTGCGAGGGGGAGGGTATTCGTCACTTGTTATTTTGATAAAACAATGCATCACCTAGCTGATATAGCGTGCCCTGTGTGGCCTGACTGAAGCGAACCAGTCCTTTGCATTGTCTAATAAAAGATTTAAACCATAAAAGTGGGCCCCAGCAGGTCAAGTGCTTGCTGTTGTGTGATTACGAGTGCTGTGAAAGCACTGTCTATATTTCGAACTGAAACATTTCTTTTTATTTAGAAGAAGCAGACAATAGTAGTTTGGAAAAAGTTCATTGAGCTTGCTTCATTCCAATTTTGCTATACACTGTGCTGATTGCGTCAAAAGCTGCCACGCTGAGGTAGGATGGTTGGTGTTGAGAGCCACACTATGATTGATTGACATTTGCCTTGGTCGTGCTGGGATTGGCATACCAGTAGTAGAGGCCACTTTATGATTGGATCGATGTGAGAGGCTTGCGCAGGGGTTCGAGGGACTTGAGTGTTTTTTGAACGTTTAAGGAAACATGGGGAATCTTTCATTGAAAGTCGCAAAATCTTTGATCAGGAAAGAGAAATTACCACCTGAGGGAACACCTGCTAGATATTTGGCAGCAAAGAGAGGGTTATACGGGTGTGTATGGCTCAAACAATGGCATCAGTATACAGAGAAAGACGGAGATTTGCACTTTTTTGTTATGCAGCACTTTCCACATAGCGAAAATGGAGAATCTGAGAAACAGAATATATGACATGAAGCCGCAACCCAGACCCACACAATTTGAGGCATTGAACCTATGGGAGCAGGTGGCAAACAAGAAGAACCATGAAAGATATAAGATTCAGACCCAAAATAAAATCTATAAATGGTTGATTGTCGAAGATAATGAGAGGCAAAAGATCCTATGTGAAAACATAATTGAGACAATGGGCGATTACCTTGAAATAGACAGTGAAGCTCTAGATAAGGATAAATCCCCCACCAAAAAGAAACATAAGAATGATGCAGGGACTGGGAGCAATGATGATGACAATATTTTGAATGATCAGTTGAGATCAAGTAACCCCCAGACAACTTAGTTTCACCACAAGGCAAACACTTCAGAATTCCCCGGAAGGAGTGATAATGGCAAGCTCCTCTACATAGGCAAGTGCACCCCCAAACTACGTAGACACCAGTACCTATCAGACTCCATTAGTTCAAAGTGTCCCCCAGACACCAGTCACCTCAATTATTTCTCAGACTCTGACAAGCACAAGCCTTCCCTTGCGCCCCTGGTAACAATCACCTCACAGTAAGTAATTAAGTAATTTTATTATGCATGATTAATTAAAACCTTTGCATACATTTAACAATAAAAGCTTTCTTATTCCAGTTCAATAAATAAAGCAGTATTAAAAGAAAAAAAAAAAAACGATAAACGCTGTTTAAAATTACACAATTTGGCATTATACTCGTCAGTAAGTCTAAAGTGCTTGTGCAATAGAAAAAGCTGCGCTGACAATAGTTTTTCCTGAGTTGAGCCGCCGTCATTATCCAGCATAATAAAGTGCATTGTTTTGCGCTCATAGCCATCGTTGATCTAAAGTGCCGGTGCGACTATAAGGTGCTGTTGTTAACTTTTTGGGTCTAACTTCGAGGGATGCCTGGTGCAGATACATTTTGTGGCCAGTGTCCACATTCGGCGTGTTTTTCAGTCTTCTGGTTTCTGTCTCAAAAAATTTTGTGAGCCGGCAGTTTAGCTGTACCTCAGCTGGATTGAAGCACAGCTTTACTGCCTGCCTGAAGGTCCGGACGCCGTGCAGCTTAAAAAATGGTCGTAATAAGGTGCTACTTATGTCCTTTAAGTTTGGGCAATTGCAGATGACGTGAATAATGTCCTCCTTCCCACTTCCACATAGGCGACAGGGCTGCGGACCTTCTCCCCTTTCCCAAGGTGGAAGATGTGGGATGATCGGGTTGACCCCTAGTCGTAACTTTTTTTTTTTTTTTGACTTATTTTTATTGGCATTTTCAAAAGATAAAATTGAAACACAGTAAACAACTAGCCAGCATGCTAGCAATGCATGTTCAGGAGTAAAGCTGCACATTCAAAACATTACAAGTGTTGTACAATATGTGCCCGTCCCACTAATAATAGACAGAAAACATGTAAATGATCACCACATTGCGATACCAATCAAGAAATAAGCATATGGGGAACATGGCCACAAGTCCAGAGCATCATCTCGTAACGTATGCCCTGCAGGTGAGTTAACTGTAAAGAAAGACAGCAACAACATTTCACACCGGCCCAACAGTCGACCCCGCATTCGCAGAGGTGTCCCCGTCTGACCCCTGCCTCTCCCGGGCCCAAGTGATGAATGGTTCCCAAATGTCTCTAGGTCTGGAAGTGGGGGGCATTAATTCCCAGAATGTGGTTAGTTGGGAGTGACCATACGTGACGTCCCTGATCCACTCCTTAATGGAAGGCACCCTCTTCCTCCCCCAGTGCACGGCAACTTGGCGTTTGGCAAACAGGAGAAGCAAAGCATGCAATTTACGTATCTTAATGGGTGTGTCTTTGACATATCTCAGCAACCCCCAACAGGGGAGTGGGGGTCACAGATGCGCCAATGATCTGGTTGATCAGAGTAAAGACTGTGGACCAGAATGTCGTTAGACTCGGACAATCCCATGCCATGTGTAGAAAAGACGCAGGAGTGAACCCACAGCGCCAACAGCCTTCATCTTCCCTCAACCCCATACGGTGCAGGCCTATGGGTTTCCTGTAAAATCGGTGGAGGAACTTGAAGTGTATCATGCGAAGCTTGTAATTGGGGGATAACTCAGTGAGCTGGCAGCAGCAATACGGCCACTGGTCCTCAGTGAGCGGAACAGGGAGCTCGTCGTTCCACCCCTGTAATGCCCTAGGCTTCACCAAAGGCGCCGTGTTTTGCATGTGTGTATAAAGTTGTGTGACAAGTTTCCGGGCGAAGGTGAGCTTAACAGATTTTCTAACGCTGACAGAGATGGTGGGGGTACCGGGAAGCTGTCATGCAGGGAGCGACAGGCGGCCCGAAGCTTATGATATAGGAAAATTTCAGCAAAGGGCACTGTTTGTCCCTCTTCTGCAACCAGGGGGAGGGTATGTGAGGGGGGGTGGTCGAAATGTGTTCCCCGGGTATAGGTCTGCGAATGTGCGTAGGTTCAGCTTTTGTGCCACTGTTCTGCTAATTCCATCCTTTATATTAGGTAGCATAGGATTGTGTGCTAGCGGTATAGAAGGGGCATATAATATGGGAGCGCCTGCCCTCTTACGCAATTCATCCCCCGACCAGCGTAGGGTCTCCGTAGTGTGTATGCCATCTCGGGGGCGGCGGTATGGTTGGTACAGCTCCACACGAAGCGGCACAGGCGCCACCACGACAGTCTCCATGGCCACATGAGGTTGGAAAGGTGGTGGAGGAATTGAGCCTGAGCGCACCAGGCGTAGAGTTGCATATCCGGGGCACCCATCCCACCCTGGCTCAGTGGAAGTGTCAGCAAATCCCAGGAAACACGAGCCTGCCCGCCCGCCCAAACCAGAGAAACCATCAGTGATCTTAGGGACTTAAAGAAGGCATGTGTAAGGGGGATCAGGATGTTGGCAAATAAATACAGAAATTTCGGCAATACTACCATTTTAGCTAGGGCAATTTTCCCTGCCAGGGATAACGGGAGTCCAGCCCACCATGCGACCTTCTCCTCCAACCAGGTAATGGCATGTCCGTAATTCAAATTCCACATCTCCTGTAAGTTCCGGCTAAGCCATATGCCCAGGTATTTAACCGTTTCGTCCGCCCATTTTAAAGGAAACTCAGAGATCACTGGAGTAGTGGTGTCCGTCAAGGGAAACACGATGGACTTAGCCCAATTGATGGAGATACCAGACAATCCTCCGAATCTAATGAACTCTCTCAGAAAGGGGTCAATGATGGGTCAATGATGTATAAGGTGACGTCGTCAGCATATAACGAGATGAGAAGGCTTCTGGTACTAAACCCAATACCCCTGGCCGTGTGGTGCTGTCTGATACGTGCAGCTAGAGGCTCCATCGCAATCGCGAAAAGCAGAGGGGACAAAGGACATCCCTGCCTTGTGCCTCGCGAAATAGGGAAAGGCTCCGACATAAGGCCATTTACTCGGATCCGAGCCGTTGGCTTAGTATATAACAAACGGATAAGATTAATAAAAAGCGGGCTAAACCCCATGCGGCCAAGAATAGCGAACAAATACGGCCATTCGAGCGTATCGAACGCTTTAGTAGTGTCGAGAAAAACCGCAGCGGCTTGTACGTCTGGATGAAGGTAGTGTAGTACCGAAAATACAGTCGTGAGGTTATGGGAGGTAGACCGCCCGGGAATGAATCCCGATTGATCGGGCGGGCGATCAGGGGGAGTAGGGGCTGCAGCCTATTGGCTATCAATTTGACCAGAATTTTAACATCCACATTTATTAATGACAATGGCCTATATGAGTCAAGTTCAGTCTCAGGCTTCCCGGGTTTCAACAAAGTGATTATGATTGCCTCACGCATGGTTGGTGGTAGAATACCAGTAGTTTGAGCTTCCTCATATAGCGCTATCAAATGCGGCGCTAGTTCTTCCACGTAGGCTTTATAGAAGGCGGTGGTGAGGCCATCAGACCCGGGGGCCTTGCCTAAAGGTAAGCTTTTAATGACCTGAGAAACGTCCTCTACAGTGAACGGGAAGTCCAGATAATCTCTGTGCCTTTGGCTGAATCAGAGTAGCTCTAGGGAATCGAGGAAGGACTGCATTCCCTCTGGGCATGTCTCTTGGGTAGCAGTATAGAGTCTAGAATAGAACGAGGAGAATTCGTCCAGGATACCCGCCTGTCCCCTAATGGCAGCTCCATGCGTGCTAGTTAGTTCGGGAATGTAAGCGGTAGACCGCGGGGCTCGGATCATACTCGCCAACGTTCTTCCTGGCCTATCCCCCTCTCCATATCGTCGCGCCTTGGCATATTTCCCAAGGAACTTAACCTCACGCTGCGCTTCCTCCTCAAAGTCGAGCAGTCTGGCCTTTAAGAGGGCCAATGTGGCAGAGTTGTCGGAGGAATAAAATTGTGTTTCTAGTCCCCTGATTTGAGTCTCCAAGGAGGCAAGCGAACCCCGAATGGCTTTTAACACCCCGGCTTGGCGAGCGATACACTTACCCCTAATGACCACCTTAAATGCCTCCCAGAGGGAGGCCTCCGTGTCCACCGACCCGGAATTGAGGGTAAAATAGTCAGTGATATCTGTTCGTATTTCTTCCTTAAATGCCTCATATAAGAGAGCATGTTGTGGTAACCACCAAGAAAACAGGCGTGGGGGGGACTCAGGGAGTACCAATTGCAAAAGACATTTGGCATGATCCGACAGGTATCTAGGGAGATGAGATACCCCCTTGGTCCAGGTGGCAACATCGCGAGACACCAGCCAGAAATCCAATCTGGACCAGGCACCATGATGCTCAGAAATACAGGTACCCTCCCTAACCCCAGGATGCCTACATCGCCAGAATGTCGATTAAATCTCCATCTGAAATTATGGCGTTCAGGCTGCGCGAGCCGAAGGGTGCGGGGCCCGGGCCACCCCCCTCCTGTCCAAGTCATCATCCAATATTGCATTAAAATCCCCCCCCAGATAATAGTGCTGCAGCCGGTCGCCCTGACTCTAGCCCAGATGTCATGAAAGAAGCTAGGGGAGTCCACATTAGGGCCGTATAACGCGACTGTCACAACTGGGGTCCCACCCAATGTGCCCAGGATGATAATGAATCTGCCTTCGGGATCCCTGTGTAGTTCCCCTTCCCTCCAATCCAATTCCCGTCTGATCAACACCGCCACTCCTCGGGAGTAGTTGGAATATATGGAAGAGTACACGTGGCTCCATCGGTTATGCTTCAGCCTAGGGGAAGGCACGACGTTAAGGTGGGTCTCCTGCAGTACACATACGTCTATATTATGTCGCAACAGGTAGGCATGCACCAGCCTGGACTTCCTACCATCATTCAATCCCCTAATGTTCCATGTTAAAAAATTCAGACTGGTGGCGTGGTGCCTAACTGTAATAGGTGTAAGAAAGCACTGGGACAAGGGCAGTGCAGCATAATCTTAGATTTCCTGGTGCAGGCAAACAAGCAGCAAAGAGTCATACTGGCTAAAAACATAACAACAACCCCCTCCCCCAGCCCCCCACCCACTCAAACCCCCCCAATGAGGTTGTAGATAACCTTCCCATGAGAACAGAAAGAAACATTGAACACAAGGGAACAATCCCGTAAATAAAACAAAACGAGCTAACCATGGGAGTTCTCCCAGTGGGGGCATGGATCACCGGCAAACACCCCCGTCAAATGACAGGGTGGCTGGGCTATACCATAGTACCGGAATCAAATATCGAAGAGATAAAGAGAAATCTGCGCGCTAAGGGTGATAGTCAGTGCCACAGATACAGATATAAAGCGCATAACAAACAACGTAACATATGCAATGTGAGCAGGGTGCGCTATGTTGGATTAGTAGCACTCAATCAGTCATTGTCACTGATATTTGCAGTATTTTCAACAGATTGTGAGGAGCGTGGCGAACGTCGCCCAGCACAAATGTGTTTTGCATATTTATGAGCTGATTTCGCCTCAGTGAAAAAGTGTGCTTGGCCATCGTAGGAGATCTTAAGTTTGGCCGGGTATAGCATGGCATAAGGAATTTCTGCTTTCTGTAAGAGGCGCTTGGTAGGGAGGAATTCCTTGCGTGCAGCCTGTACCAGGGGGGTGAAATCGGGAAAGATAGAGATGTTGTTACCCTGATAAGTAATAGGACCGTGAGCTCTGGCTGCTTTAAGGATAGAGTCTCGGTCTTGGTAATTTAGGATGCACGCAATAATGAATCTTGGAGTTCCGCCAACAGGTGGCCGGGGACATAAGGATCTGTGGGCTCTCTCCACTACAAATACAGAGGAGAGGGCCAAAGGAAATAAGTCACGCAGCAATGTCTCGACATAGAGTTCCATTTTGGGAATAGCTGTGGTCTCCGGCACCCCAGCAATGCGAAGGTTATTGCGCCGTGAGCGCGCTTCTAAATCATCGTTCTTGGCCTGGATGACTGATAGGATCTTCTCCATACTAAGGAGGTGTTGTTTAGATTCGATTTGAAACTCGTTAGCCTCTGTTGCGTGATTGTCGAGAACATCAAGCCTGGTTTCATGGATATCAACCTGTCGCTTCACGGAGTCCAGCCTAGAGGTAAGTGCATCTAGTTTAGTGTCCATGGATCTAAGGTTGGAACATATGTCTAACATTATGGAACGTAGATCCTCTTCCTGTGGGTCGTTCTGTAGCTGGGACTCCGGGTCTGGTTCGGAGGCAGAGTCCATAGTGCGAGTGTGACGTTTGTTTTCGAAGTTGATTTTGGGCTGTTTTGGATCGTTCTTACCCATAGTGTCTTCTGGGACACGAAGCCTTTACAGTGTGGATAGCCACGGAACAGTGCGGGGGAGAATTCTGGTCACGATGCGTAGTGGGAATCCAGTGGGTCCCCCGGCAAGGCGGACGTGCGCACCGGCCCCGGGGCCCCGAGAAGCACGACCAGGCACAGACCCTATAGTGTATGGGATGGAAGGGGGATATAGGGTTGAGCCTGACCACGCACCCAGCGCCCCAGGCCAGCGCCCACTGTCACACCCACCTGGTTCCCAAGATGCCCCCGGCGCACAGGCCCCGCCACCCCACGCCCCGCACGCTATGCCCAGCACCCCCGCACCGGGTATAACTAGCGAGTGTGAGAGGGCCTACGGGCGAGCGCGCATCAGCACAAGGCCCAAAGCCCACCAAGCCCAGGTGGGCACTCACTGCGATTATTGGAGGGTTCTTGGAAGATCCAGATGTCAGCAAGCTGTTCGTGATCACCCAGATCTCTGCACACAGTCCAAGCCAGAAGTCCGCTGCCGGCCGGGTAGCCGAAGCCGATCACCACCGCAGGCACCACGATGGAATCCAAAGGCGCACCACGCTCGAAACTCAGTGGTCACTGCGCGAGTCCTCACCTGGCTATAGGAGTGGGACAGGTGGGTAAGGCACTGCACAGCCGCAGTGCCAACGCCGTCAACGGTGGCCCCGGCCAAGTCCAGTCGCGGCCAGAGCACCTCTTGAAGTGCGCCACACAAGGTGACAATGTCCCAGAAATCCTCGATGTCTGGTCTGAGCCGCGTAGTCCACAAATGCCTGGGCCCTAGATGTCGTAGCCCCAGTACCTGCAGTCGCACCACACCAGCGCCGATAGGAGAGGACGGGCGTGCACCTCAACCGGGAGCGGGCTCGAAGATGACACAGTTTGCATGAGGCGGAGCTGTTGAAGGCCCAGCAGTCGATCACTGCTTCAGCTCCGTCAACAAAGTCGATCCGGAACACGGGTCCCAGCGTGGGTCAGCACGGCCCGCTGGAGCAATCGCAGGCATCTGGAGCAGGCAGCAGGCAGCACGAGTGAAAGGTGATCAACCAGGCCGCAGCTGCGGGGTAGGGTAGCGCCACCCATGCAGCGCAGGGGCCCGTGTATTCCTCCGTGTTCACGTGCCGGATGGGTGAGTTCCGTCCTCAAGGCGTGGTTCGGCAGCCACAGATAGCTCCAGGGTCGCGGCGGTGACAAACACGCTCCTCGATGATCTGCCGGGGGGTCAGATGACCTGCAGAAGATGGTGTCGGGCTATGGGCGCAAGGACTGCACTCGAGTCAAAGGCCGCAAGGCGCCATATTGGTGTCAGGCGGATCGCGGTCCTGGACACCCTGCTCACCCCAGGCAGCTCCGAAGTTTCAAGGTAGGTGAATAAGGCGCCAGATACAGCAGAAGATCAAGCGGCAGTCTTTTAAGGAATCGGGTTTCAGATTCACGGCAGGATAGTGCAGGATATAGAGCCCAGCCGGCGGAGCTCGCTCAGATAGCGGCCATCTCGCTGCACGGCCAAGCCACGCCCCAACCCTAGTCGTAACTTAAAAAAAAATTCCTTCGTCCTTATTTTGACTCCTATTTTCAAGTAAGATTGCGGTTTGAGTACTTCATAGTCACTGAGTACTATCCAGCCATGTGCCCTTTTGGCAAGCATCTTCTTGTCTTCTAAGACAGATACCATTTGTGTTGCTTTTTTCACCATTTTTTTGAAGGATAGATGATCTGTTGGAGTTCCCCAAAGGTCCGACAATCCCAATGCCTTAAGGGAGTCAAACAAATATTCCCTGGCTGGTGATTTTCCGTGGCGAAGCAACTCGATCCAGAGATGGGAGTTTAGGGATCAAGCCTCAGCGCTACGGATCTTGTGCCAACTTTTTACGTACGCGCCCCTTCTTTCCACCGATTGCTTTTGGAGCCCAAATTCTAGCCGTATTTGGGCCTGTGAAACATATTGTGGCAGGTGGAAAATTGCTCTGTACGAATTAGCTATTACTGTGTCCAGTGTTGCAGCATCTTTGCCTTTGAGAGATTCGCTCCCATATGTTAATGTCGGCTGCAACTTAGCACGCAATACCTGTAGCAAGGGATCGAGTGTTAGGTCGGGCAACAATTTCTTCAATGGTTTCATCGATAGGTCGGTCATGATTCCCTTTCTCCGCGGGGAGTCCAGCTGGGGTTTAAATGAAATTTTGTGATCCAGACGTATTCCAAGATATTTGTAGCTGGGTATCTGATCTAGACATTGCCCGTCCAAATACCAGTTGATTTTTTTTCTTTTTATGATAATTTACTGTCATAATTTTAGGTTTTTTTAGGTTTATTTGTAGGGCATTCTGTTGTGAGAAGCTGTTTGTCGTATTCAGAAGATGTTGAAGGCCGATGGGGGTCCGGCTTATCAGCACTAGGTCGTCCGCGTATAACAGATTTGACAATGGTATGCTCCCCAGTTTTGGAGCGTGTGATGTGCACCTATATAGTTCCCCTGGGAGAGCAGCTAGAAAAAGGTTGAAAAGCGAAGGCGCTAAGACGCACCCTTGCTTTAGCCCGTTAGAGGTCGCAATTTGTTTGGAGAGGTGTGTCTCTGAGCCTAATTTGATCCTGATCCAAGTATCAGTGTGTAACATTTTGAGCTGATCCAGGAGTGGTTTTGGTATCCCCTAACTTTCCAGTTTTTACCAAAGTTTAGCTCGGTCGACATGGTCGAAGGTGGCTGTATAGTCAATAAAACAAAGAAATAGGGGAGTTTTTGCCTCTTTAGCTGCGTCCATTAACAACACTAATGCCATGATGTTGCTTGTGGTTCCTTGGCCCTGGCAGAACCCAGTTTGGTTTATAGGAATAATAGAATTTTCAGACGCCCAAGAAGTCAGTTCATCCAAAATTGTGCCTGCGTAGTACTTTGCCTCTACGTCAATGAGAGCGATTAGTCGGTAGTTATTTGGAACTCTCCTGTCGCCCTGTTTAAAAATTGGACTGATGATTGAACCTTTCCAGGACTCCGGGATTGTAGTTGCACTGTTTATGTCCTTAAAAACCGGTAGTAGTGCTTTGCTCCAGTATTCCGCATTGTGTTTGTACAACATTGGGGGAATGCCGTTGGGGCCAGGGGCACCCGCAGGTCTGCCTCTGGCTATTTGTCTCTTTATCTGAGTTGCTGTTGGACCATAGCATTCCTCTTTGACGGATGATAAATGGTCTAACCCTACTACCGGGTCACTCCCCTGATGATTTTGCATTTTCCTGTGGGAGCCCTGTTGCTCTGCGAGACTGGGGTTTAACGTCATTTCTTCCCTGTTGATGCCGCCTCTATACCTTATTGCATTTCCCATTTCCTTGTCCGCTTCTTCATCCTTTTGCACTTTGTTGTTAAAATGGTTGAAGAGGTAGTCTACCCAGACAGCCTCTGTTATGTGAGAGTTTATTACAGGATGATTCGGTCGCTCGATTCTGTTGTTTGCCAAAACTTGGCACTGTTTTTTTGTTTGGCATCGTGGAGTAGCTTGGCCCATAATTCATCATTCTTTGATCTTTTTTTTCCCCATTTCTTTCTTTTTATTAGTGCCTTCACTTTCCGGCAGACACATTGCAGGTCCAGGTTTTGTGGGGTTTTACGAAGCTGCCTTAATGTTTGATTTATGGAACGCTTGAGTTTTTTTGATTCTGGGCTGGTTGTCAGCCTTGTTAGAGTATCCGCCGATTGTCCTGGCTTTATCCCTATCCCAGTCGCGAGTTTCCCACCAAGGGTCGTGATGAAGCTTTCCCATGCTCTCACTGGTTGAACTGATGTATCTTTCCCTTGGTTGTATAATGTTTTAGCAGTAACTGATATCGCTTCAGTGTTGTTAGGGTTGCACCTTATTCGTTTAAGGTTTGATGTCCCTTCTATGTCGGTGGATTTGCATGCCTCTAGTGAGAGGGCTGTGTTTGCTTTTAACGCCACTTCCTGGGGTAGGTGATCACTGTATTCTTTCTCACCTATTCTGAAGGTGGCGATTTTATTGAACATGTTTAGGGTTGCAAACGTAAAATCTAGATAAGAAGAAGTTTTTGATGAATGAAACGTGGCAGCCGGTGGATTGCCCCCTGAAAGCGGCCATTCAGAGCTCTTAAGTTTAGGTGTTCGAGTTCCTGTAGCAGGTGCTTTGAGCATCTTGTTGGTTTCTCAATGTTTCCTAGGCCCTGATTCGGTATTCCCCATACAGCAGTAAGGTCTTGTGCGGGGTCATCATCTAGTCTGGACCCTAGAAGGTGTAAGTTAAAATCGCCTGCCAGAATGATGTGATCAGTGTCTTGCTCGTCCATAACCCTTTTTATTTCTTTGATCACCTCTTTGGTTGCTTTTAGTTTTTGTTTGGGGTGTACATAGGTGTTAATTATTATTACTTCTTGACATTCCTTGTTAAACTTGAGTGTTATCATCACAGCCTGAATGGCGCTTGGAGCTGCAATTTGGGCCTCTATAGGTAAGATTTCTCCTATTGTGGTTATTGAGGCTAATATCATTAAACCCCCCCGAGCGGTGACCAAAGTCAGATCCCTTTATAGCTTGTACGAAGTGGGAGGTATACCCCTGAAGCTCAAAAGCCTTGTCTTCCCAGGTTTCCTGGAGCAGTATCATGTCGAATGTTTTTAGGTAATTTACAACCTCAAGATCCTCAGTTTTACTTGCTAGGCCATTGATGTTCCAAATGCACAAACCGGTTTTACCTTGCTCCACTGGGGCTGTCAGTGGGCTGCACATCCCTTGTCAATTGGGTCACTCTGTTGCTATTGTTCACTTTATTTGCGTCCAATTCTGCATTGTGGATGCTGAAGCTATGCTTAATTGCCCAAGGCCTGTATTCAAATTGGAGGCCTTTGTGCAAGTGTTGTGCGCCAGGGGAGCTGCTCCTTGCTCCTTTTAATACTGAGGTGGTGGCTTTGGAAGGTCTGTTAGTGCGGACATTTAAAAAAGGTGTTGGATAGGGTGGTTTTAATTCGGCTTTCAGCTTTATCCCCCAGTGTTTGAACTTATTTTCTTCTTTCAAGATTTGGTTAGCTATCTCACTAGAGCTCCATCTTGTTTTGGTCGCCTCTGGACATTGCAAATTATTAGTTGGTTGAAATTCAATGGATAGCATATCTACTGAGCTTATGTTTTCTAGGCTTGTGATGGAATGTAAGAGCCGTAGTACGTTTCCTCTGTTTAGTATATCTGCTCTTCCCCGGGGTTCGTATTCAGGGATGAATATGATGGTGGCGGTTCCTTCTGCGATTCGCGCCTCTGTTTCCTGTGTAGAATGTTCTTCGTGAGGCGGGGGCTTTAGTTGAGCAGAAATACTCTTGCCGGCTCCTTGGTTGGCTCTAATGCTGGAGGTTTCGCTGAGGGTCGGTTGCTGGCCTAATTTTCCCTAGCGCGCAGGTTATGTTCTCGTTCCCTCTCGTTGGCGGTTGTAATGACTCACTATGGTAGATCAGTAGGTCATCTCCCAGATACGGCCTTGGATTTTGTTCCGCTTTGATGGTCTTACTTGGTTCTGGCTTCGGTGTAGCTAACTCCTTTCTTATTTGAATTATCTCCTGTTTGTTGTGGTCCGTTTGGGTACTTTGTGTTGATAATCTTGGGGATGGCCCCGCAATCGATGCCGGGGTGATGTTGGATCTTGCGGTGGGGTACTCTGACCTGTCAACCAGAGTGGGGGTGGGGACATGCCTGGTGTCCTCGACTTCGGATTCAGGTGCTGCTGGGGTTGCCTGAAGCCGATTCTTGGCACACAGTCCCAGGGCTGCTAGCTTCCTGTTTCTTCCCTTCCTTTTTTGTTTACGACGTGCTTTCAGGGGTGAGTGACTTTTTTGGGCTTCACTCTCTTTTATTGTTACTGTTGCTTCCCTGCCATCAGAGAAATGGTGTGAGTTAATTGTTGTCGACAAGTTTTTTGATACTCGGGTGTTGTTGTTCTTGTCCTCCACCACTCGGATAAATGTGCGATGGGGCGGTTGTTTTTAAATCTGATAGTAGGTCTCCTAACATTGATAAAACCGTTAGCAGCTTGTCGATTATTGGAGCACAGGTGCATTCTGGTTGTAGTGTTTGACTTCCGTGAACAGCTTCTTGTCCTCGCTTTATTAGGCCGTTTAGTTCTGATAGCTTTCTATCGATCCCAGAAGTGAAGTCTGCCAAAGTTTGAAGGACCGTAAGCTGTAGGTCCAGTTTGTGAGATTGATATTGAAGCGCCGTTGCTGAGTATTGCATTGTCCTTAGTATTGTGGCCCATATGGGTTCTGTATACAAAGGTCCAGTGAAGTTGCTTCTCTCTACCCGCGGCTTGTTTGTGGCTGCTGCGGGGGGAACGATTCGGTGCAGGTTTTAGGTTGTATGAGGCAACAAGTTCCTCCCATTCCTGTGAAGCAAGGAAGGTCATGTCTGCGTTCATTGAGTGGGATTCTTCATAAGGAAGCAGCGTGCGGCGCGCTAGAGGCGTGTTGATGTCCAATGGATCGTTGAGAGCTGCCAGGGCGTCAGCTTGCGTGATTTGTGTCAGGAGTGGAGAGCTGTTTTTTGGCTGCGATGACGAGACCTGTGCCTTTTGTTCTGCCCACTGGCTTGATTCCGGAGAGAGGGCTTGGGGGACCTTAGGATCCACTCGGTCGTTGGTTTCTGCTTGCTCCGGGGCTTTTGAGGTGCCTATGTTTTGCTGGCTCTTGGTGCCCGATTTGGGGGATTTTCCAGACTTTTGGTGTCTTGTTGGGCTGCCTTGTGCGTTGCTGGGTGTCTCCTGGGGCGGCTCGCTGCCACCTCTGCTGACTCTGACCCCTGTCAGGTTTTTGAACTCACTGTCTATCCCGGTATCTGTGTCTTGTTTGGTGATGTCCAGGTCTCCTTCCGTAGTTGCGATCTTTTCATGAGTTTTGTCCTTTATTTGTGGTGGTGGTTCAGCCAGTTTGATGATGGTCCGTGGAGGGTGTTCGAATTTCCCTGGTTGCAGGGGGGTTTGCAGTCCCTTTATGTTCTCACTTTTGGAGTAAATTACTGTTCCAGGGTCTTTAAAAAAGGAGAATTTTGTATAAATGTTTGGTTGGAGGGTACATGGGTTTTTTCTTTGAGGTTCCCCCTCTATGTTTATGAGTTCTTTTGATTCTTGAGTTCTCGGTGGCGGTTTCAGGTCGACTGTGATTTGAAGATTTGCTGTCACCGGGCTATGACTTTTACTGGTGCCTGCGCCATTGGCGGGGGAGCTTATGGGGGTGCGGGTGTCCCTGCTACCCATGGCTGTATCACAGTTTTTTGCTTATTTTGTCTCGGGCCAGTCCTAGTTCGAGGGCATCCTCGCACTTGGCTTTCCTTTTTGTTGCTTTGAGTTTTGGTCTTGTGGGGGACCTCCTTACTCTGCCTGACCTCATACCCTCCTTTTTGACCTCCTATGGCCTGGTTTGGACAATGCACGATGCTTGGAGTTTAATGCCGGCTCCCTCTTGGGGGTGTACTTTTTTCCCTTTGCCCCCCACCCTTTTTGCCTCTGATGCTCTCTGCTCTCCACGGGCCTCTGTGATCTTGCTGCTTCTATCTATTTGTTTGTGGGTTAGTAGGGGGGGCTTGTAGCAGGCAGGCAGACGGCGTACTGGTAGCTGACGACTAATAACTGATGAGTAGACTGAATGAATAGACTGGGCACTCGGGGTGGGCCCACGTACCTCGACCCACGAGCCGCTCCCAACTCCTGTTGATACTCTTTACCTCTTGCAGCCTGATCCGCTTGGCTGCCTTTTTTTTTTTATATATATATCTTTTTTTAAAGGGTGCCAAAGGACGAAGACAGTGGATCTCTTATGACACGGCCGCAGGGGTTTGGTTTTCCTACTTGCTCGGCTATGCTGCTTGGGCTAAGCAGAACAGAGGCGGCGTTTTGGGGGCCCCCAGCTCTCACACGTGCCCGCCTGTTAGTTGTCAGTTGTAGTACAAGCTGTGCAAGCAGTACTCTGCTGTTATATTATAATCTGGGGTTATAATCTGAGGGTCGGGTGACTACCCAGACAGGTGTTCTGGTAGTTTCTCTAATGGCTACCTGTGTGGGGTTGAGTAAGGCTGGTAGGGGCAGGAGGGCAGATGAATGGGGAGCAGATGGGGAGCAGATGGGGAGCGGAGAGCAGGGCACACTGGTGAGCCACAAGCCGCACCCAACCTAGTTGGCCCGCTTCCGCGGACTCACCGGGCTCACACTCAGCGGCCGCTGCTAATGGGGGCCGCGCTCTCTGCTCACTCGCTTACCTCCCGCCGCTGTTGCCGCTTCCACTTCCACTTGCCTTCAGGATTCAGATGGGAGTTTTCCGCGGTTCGCCTGCCACTCATTCTGCCGCGGCTTACAGAGGTGCCTCTGCGAGGGGTTTTTCTTTTGGGCCGCTTGGTTTGGCTGCGGCCCCTTGACCTCAACTGCTCGCTTGGCACGCTCGGTTGCTTGGCTGTTCTTGAAATCGGAACTCCACCAGGGGTCTCCTGAACACTGAGGGAGCAGTGCTGTAACTTCCGTTCCTAACAAACAACTAATTCGCTAAAGGTGCACACTTGCCGCTATTACGAGGAAGACTTTTCAGAATTATTTGACTGGAGTCTATCACTACCCCTATTGTGGGGCCTACATACACTTGGACTCTTTGAACTTGATGCTTTGGATATTATTACCCGCAATATTTAGCCCTGATGAAGTTCCTTTGAAAGGAACGAAACGCGTTGGCTGATGCCCCATCATTTGTGTCACTTAGAAGAATAAAAGAAACTGAAAAGACCAATTTAAGAGAGTGAGACTTCGTTTCTGGTGCTCCCTCCAAGATCTCTAATTCGCTAAAGGTGGCCTGCTTGCTGCACACCTCACAGGGTAACGCAAGTTCAAAGGTGAAAAGGAAAAAAGACAGAGGACGAAAAGGGTGAAAGCACTGAGGCAGCAGCAAGGGAAGACACCCTGAGGCAGGTGGAGGGAGGAGCAACATTTCAAAGGTCTTGCAGGAGGATCTAGACATGTTATTTGAAGTGGTGGTCCCAAAGGATTTGTGGGCTGAGTGTAAGAGAGTTGTGGACTGGCCAACACAAGAGACCCCACCAGAGGCAATAGTTGGCCTAACAGCAATCATCGAAAGCATGATAGAACAGAGCATTCTAAAAGAAGTTATTGGGAGTCCATGCAATTCCCCGACTACAGCTTTGCAGAAATGGAACAAAAAATGGAGAATAGTGCAGGACCTTAGGAATATTAACAAAATAGTCATTCCATGCTATCCAGTAGAACTAAACTCTGCTGTAATCCTTTTCCAAATTCCCCCTGAAGTCAGTTGGTTAATGGTCATTAATTTGTGTCTGGCATTCTTTTCCATTCCCTGCCACGAAGCGAGCCAGTATCTCTTCGCATTAAGATTCCAAGATAAGAGTCTCGTGTGGGGTCGAACTCCTCAAGGGTATATAGAAAGTCTCTCATACTTTAATCAGATACAGAAGAATTTAGAGACCCTACAACATTGGTGGAGTACACCGATGATCTCTTCGTGGCATCAATGACAAAAGAGGCATGCAGACAGGACACAATGCCCCAGCTCAACCACCGGGCTGAGAATGGACACAAGGATTTTCGTGATAAATTATAGCATTGCCAGAGACAAATTAGCTTTCAAGCACATCAAATTGCGAGCATTTGGACAAAATATTGAGTTTTAAATACTGAGTTGCAGAAATATCAGAAAAGGAATATCTATTTTTCAGGTAAGTAATATGGTTTTCAAAAATATCGTTGTTGTTAATATCGTTTTCAATATTACAAGTGTAAAAACTATTGTTTTACAATCATCTTTATATATCTTAATTCACATATACATTTTATGTGTTATTATTGTTTGCATAATTGTTAATATTTTTTAAATATAGTTTGTAATTTTAGTGATTTACAATTTTTAATTTTAAGTGACAATAGAAAATTATATTGTCATAGCAGGTTGCTAGGTTTGTAGAGGTGTAGAGGTGTATGGTGGGAAGTTAACTATGTATAATTAATTACAATTAATCAATCATTTATTATTATTTAATTATTACTTATTTTAGTTGTATAATAACTATATTTTAATTGTAATAATTATATTGTTCAAGTTATATATTAGGTGCGGGCTGCTGGGTGTGTAGGGGTTTAGGGTGAAAAGTTAATTATTAATTAATATTTAATTGATTATTAATTATGTTAATTATTACATTTATTTATTTAGTTATATTTTAAGTGTGGGCTGCTAGATTTGTGGGGGTATAGTGTGGTAAGTTAATTAAGTGATAAATAATTGACTTTTTAAATTGATAATTATTAAATTGTTTAATAATCATGTTATTGTTTTAAAAAATTGTATATATATTATTTTATGGGGTTAATTAAAAAAGTTCATATTAAGAGTTTTATATTTGTTATAAATTCATAGGGTTATGTTTCATATATGTTATGTGTTTGAAGTGAAGTACTTTCCCTACTGTTGCACAAACTGGAGTGGGAAAAGTAAATGTTACCCATTTCGAAGTCCAACACTTTCCCTGCTGCTGCGAAGACTGGAGTGGGAAAAGTACATTTTAACACTCAGAAGTCCAACGCTTTCCTTACTGTTGTACAGACTGGAGTGGGAATAGTAAATGTAACCCCTCTGAAGTGCAACGCTTTCTCTACTGTGGCACAGACTGGGGTGGGAATAGTACATTTAACCCTTCTGAAGTCCAATGCTTTCTCTACTGTTGCACAGACCGGAGCGGGAATAGTAAATCTTACCCTCCGAAATCCAACGCTTTCCCTACTGTTGCACAGACTAGAGTGGGATTAGTAAATTTAACCCCTCCGAAGTCGAACGATTTCATTACTGTTGCACAGACTGGAGTGGGAATAGTAAATGTTACCCCTCCAGAGTCCAACACATACCCTACTGTTGCACAGACTGGAGAGGGAATAGTATAGCTATTATTCCTAGACTTTGATACTTTTTTTAATATTGTTTAAATATACCTAATAATATTATTTGTTTAATTATATATTATTTGTGTGTGTATATATATATATATATATATATATATATATTTATATATATATATATTTCTTATATGGTTTGTTAATAATATTTTAGTAAATGTCGTTTTTATTTTGAAATAATTTGGTAATTTATTTCATGTTTTGCATTTGATTTGTTAATATTGTTTGTTTTATATATATATATATGATTTTTATAGTAGCAAAAAAAAATGTCATATAATTTTTTTTTAATAACAGTGTTATATATATGTATATATAAACATACACACATATATTTACGTGTGTGTTTAAATAAGTATATATTTAAATATAGTATTAAATATTACATTTATTTAAATTACATTATATTAATGTTATGTATTAAAATATTTAAGATTTATTATTTTAAACTATATATATATATGCATATATATATATATATATACAAATATATATATATGTATATATATATTTACTAAAGAATGATATTTTGTATGTTTTTATCAATATTAGTATGAAACAATATTTATTTTCGATATTTTTGTTCTTACCATTATAAGTATAGGTAAATTATATTTTTGGAACTGATATTTTTGACACAATATTTCTGTATTACGGTATTGTGGTGATCGATATTATGTCAGTGATCCAAATTGAGAAAGGAGCAAGGAGAGTGTCGCTAGAGCACATCTTGACATTTCTGAAGATAAAATACCCTACCACACAGACAGAAGTTAGCATGTTCTTGGGAATGGTGGTTTACTGTCGTCCGTGGATTCCCAACTTTTTACTGGTGGTGAAGCCCCTATGAATAGACCCTATGCACAATGATGTCCCTGACCCGGCACTAATAGATGAAGCGTGGAAGCATTCCAAAAGCTCCAAAATTTACTCTGTAGCGTGCACACTCCTAGAATGCCAGACTACAAAGACGAATTTGTGCTATTTTGTCACAAATGTGAAGGGTGTGCATTGTCTGTTTTGTTGCCGGCATATGGGGAGGGGAAACGTCAAGTGGCAAATTTCTCAGCCACACTTGATCCTGTAGCTGCCGCACTTCTTGGT
This sequence comes from Calotriton arnoldi, assembly GCA_963921515.1. Taxonomy (NCBI): domain Eukaryota; kingdom Metazoa; phylum Chordata; class Amphibia; order Caudata; family Salamandridae; genus Calotriton; species Calotriton arnoldi. Next base: position 2,783,931 of record CAWUFW010000911.1, on the reverse strand, counting down.
TGTCTCAAAGCAGTTATAGTTTTAAGAGCAGCTAACGCTGTCTGTACAGCAAATGGGGTAGTGGAAGCATCCTACTTGTGCCAGGTAACCTCTGCACAAGTGGCAGAACTGATAGCTCTAACAAGAACATGCTGTACCTCTGACAGATTGAGAGTTACCATTTACACCAACAGCCAGTATGGATTTGGTGTCTTCCATGAATTTGGACAGTTGTGGTCACAAGAGGGTTTCTGACCTCTTCTGGTTCCCCTATTTGGAATAGTCTCTACATTATGAATTTTTTGACAGCACTCCAGTTGCCAAAGGAAATAGCTGTTATGAAGTGTGCTGCCCACAGGAGTGGCGAGGATTTTGTTACAGCAGGCAACAAGTACGCAGACAAGGTCGCAGGATATTACGCTCAAGTCCAGCACATTTCACCTAGATGAACCATGCAGCGAGGATAATGTGACAGTTTCAAATATGTTCTTGAACACTGTACAGAACTTTAATGAGCTACGAGAATACAGCAGAAGGTTCTTGAAAGTGAATAGGCAAAATGGGAGAAAACAGGCTGCGTGAAGGATTCCAGTGATATTTGGGTATCAGATAAGGAAAAGGCAATTTTTCCTGATTCCATGTTGCCATCTATGGTCCGACATATGCATGACCTGACCCATGTTGATTGACACAAGATGGTGCAGACCTTCAAGCATAAGTAGCACAACCCTCATTTCCATGTCTTGGCTGAAAGCTTGTACCAGGGGTGCACCGTCTGTCAAAAAATGAATGCAGGTAGAAACGTTGTTGTGACCATGTGTCACATAGGAAAGCCAGGCTCCAGAATGATTTCCTGGACATCACCACTGTAACCAGATGAGGTATAAATTGGTTATTGTATGTTCATTTTCCAGATGGGTGGAGGCGTATCCTACTATGAGATGTGACAGTCTAACTGTGGCCCAACTAATTTTACTGGAGTTAATCATGAGGTTTAGAATGCCAGTTTATCTTGAATCACGTCAAGGGATTCACTTCAAGAACAAAATGATGCAGCTACTGTTCACAGTCTTAGGTACTGACCAAAGATTTCACTGCAGTTAAAGACAGAAAAACATCAGGGTTGGTAGAAATGGTAAAAGGGACGATTATAGTGAAGTTAGCAAAAGCGTGTACGTCTACTTCTCTCAAATGGCCATGTGCACTCATACTGGTACACATGAGCATTAGAAGAACTCCATGTAGGAGTACAGGATTCTCTTGGCACACCTGGAGATCAGAGACAAAGCAAGCAGGTACAAATGCTCAGCGGACCAACAACAATGCAGAAGCAGGAGGAATTTCTGAATCCAAGAACAAAACTGTGTCTCATGAGCCTGAAGTGGCAGGGAGTCATGGTAGGATCATGGGAAATATAGGAAGCCTTATGCCTCTGGAGCAAAAATGTTGAAGTGGGGGGTGCTGCAGGGCTCCTCCGAGTCCGACTCTCTTCAATATTTATATGACCCACCCCTCGGCATATTTGGTTGAATCATTTGACATCAAGGTCATATCATAAGCGGAAGAGAATCAGCTCCTGCTCACTTATGATGGGGATTCTGCAAGTGCAAAAGATGCATTTGCACTTAGCATGAAGGTGTTGCTTGAATGGCTTAGAGCCAATAAATTGCAGTGCAACCCATACAAAAATGATATCTTACTGTTTGGGTTGAATACCCTCCCCAGATGAGCAAGAGCATGGCCCCTCCAATGGCTGTGGTCAAAAATATTGGCGTTTTGGTTGACTCTCAACTATCTTTCAGTACCCAGGTGTCAGCAGTTGTGAAATCATGCTTTTGGATTTGTCTCAAGCTAAGGAAATTTCTCAACTTCCTGCCTCATAATGCACAAGTCACTGTTGTCAGGGCACTGATTCTCTCTAGGCTGGACTATGCCATCGTCTGTACTCAGGTGTTCCTGAATATTTGGTTCAGCGGTTACAAGTAGTTCAGAACATGGCGGTCTGCCTACTCTATAAAATAACTCAAACACAAGGAGATGATGGACGGAGCACTAAAACTTTTCAGACACTCACCCCCAGTCACAGATCTGGGTTGAATCCATCATCGTTCTTTAGCTTACTTCGCCACCCCAGTTCAGACCCAGCCATATGCAAATCAGTCTTGACCCTGTGCCTCATGGGAACAGTCCAGCCCGAACTGCCAAGCCCGGTCTTCCCTGGACCGGAAACAAGCATCCTGGGACCGGTTTTGGGCTAACACCCCTCATCAGCCAGGCTAGCTTGATTCCAGTGGGAAGTGAGCAAGGGACCCACGTCTGGGCATACCCTGCCAACTTAGGGAGAACAAAGCAAACACAAGAAGATGATCGACGGCGCGCTGAAACTTTTCAGACACTCATTCCCAGTCACAGATCGGGGTTAAATCCTTCATTGTTCTTTAGCTCACTTCGCCACCCCAGTTCAGACCCAGCCATATGCAAATCAGTCTTGATCCTGTGCCTCATGGGAACAGTCCAGCCCGAATCGCCAAGTCAGGTCTTCCCTGGACCGGAAACAAGCATCTTGGGACCGTTTTCAGGGTAACATCCTTCATCAGCCAGGCTAGCTTGATTCCAGTGGCAAAGTGAGCAAGGGACCCATGTCTGGGTATACCCTGCCAACTTAGGGCAAACAAAGCAAACACAAGGAGATGATGGACGGAGCACTGAAACTTTCCAGACACTCCCCTCCAGCCACAGATCTGGGTTGAATCCATCATCGTTCTTTAGCTCACTTCGCCACCCCAGTTCAGACCCAGCCATATGCAAATCAGTCTTGACCCTGTGCCTCATGGGAACAGTCCTGCCCGAACTGCCAAGCCATGTCTTCCCTGGACCGGAAACAAGCATCCTGTGACCGGTTTCGGGCTAACAGCCCTCATCAGCCAGGCTAGCTTGATTCCAGTGGCAAAGTGAGCAAGGGACCCACGTCTTGGGTTTGCTACTCTATAAAATATCCAAGCATGTGTTGGTATCTCGGCTATGGGAGAAATTGCATTAGTTGCCGGTTTGGCAATGCATCATGTTCAAGGCTCTGACACTGACATATCAAGCCCTTCACATCAAAGGGCCCATGTACTTAAATGAGAGGATCAAGGAATGCAGACCAGGGAGGTCCCTGTACTCCAGTAATGCTGGTCTAACCTCAATCCCCCATTTTAAAAAACAGCACAGAGTGTCTCCTCTTTTACACTCAAGGCGGCCAGCGTGTGGAATCAGATGCCTGGGCATCTGAGATCCATCATGGACGAAGCAAACTTCAAGAAAGAACTGAAAACATTTTTATCCAAACTTTAGGGATTGTAGAACTTCCCCTGTTCCTTGCTTTTTCCCGTCTCTAACTGCCTAATTAAAGGGACACTCTTGGAGTAGCCTATATAAGAACTTCTCATTCATTCATAGGAGAAAAGTGGAAAGAAAGAATTATGTCCAAATTTAAATCTGGATTTGGTGAAGAAACTGAAACTATGCATTGTTTAAGAACAAGAAGCAAATGATGGGTTTAAGTGAATGTGACCAGAAATATTTAGGGCCTGATTACTAGTTTGGCGGTCCAACCGTCCGAGAACTGCATCTGCGTCATCCACGCCACCACTGTGCCGGCACCGGACCTTCCGCCGTATTATGAGTTGTGCAGTCTGAAACCCAGACGCCGGCATGGCTGTCCACCCAGCGGTCCTGCGGAGGTGCAAAATGTTGGTGTGTTTGCGTCCATGGACGCCACCAGGCCCGTGGTCCTAGCGGCAAGCGTATTATGACTGCACAGTCATAATGGCAGTCTCACAGCGGTGCTCAACAAACAGCGGTACACCGACGTGGCTCACCGCCGCGGTACGCACCAAATAATACACCACAACTAACTGTGACCACTGGATGCTTTAGAAAAATACACACTGATGTGCATTAGCGAGTAGACAAGCCTGCAAATCACACTATAAAACACACCCTATCCTTGACCAGTATCCTTTATGTTCAAACTGTGAGCCAGAAGAGAGGCACCATCATCTGCACCAGACTCTAATTATTTAGGCTAAGTCACCCCTTTTTTCGATCTTCCCCTTAATCACTCTCCACCACCTTCATATTTTTTTGGGGACACAAATACACCCATTTCCCCAGTCAAATCAAGTCCCAAATCCACTCCCATCTTCGTATTCACCATGGCAGGAATAAAAAAAACCTCCTTCACAGAGAAGGAGTTAACAGTCATGGTGGATGAAATCCTCAGAGTGGAGCCCCAAATTCTTGGAGCCCAAGTCTAGGACACATGGGAGAACAAGGGTACCCTGAAATGTGAACCTGGGGTTAGTGTATGTTTAGAAAGAACAATGGTTCAGGGTTGGCCTCAATGGGTCCAGAGCAAGAAAGTAAAATCCCCAAGGGGACAGTGGGAATTCAATTTATACTGGACAATTAATCGTCATGGGAGCAAGAAGGTAGGGAAACATATGTAGTGTAAAATAGACGGTTTATTTTACACAAGTATGAATTTTGTACTCAAAGTAATAGTCAGGTGTTCACATAAAGTGAAAGGTGCGTAATGTGACAAAGTGAGAGTGAACTAAAAACATAACATCACATTGACAACAAAATTGGAACTCCACATGAGTATATACAATGGAAGGGGTTCCTGTTGTAAGGGTCGATGGCGTTTCGATCTTTTAGGTACTTAAGATCATCTTCAGGACATGTAGTGAGCAGTCTGAAATCTCAATAGGGTGTCACTATCCAGGAAGAGAGCGGGGCCGTAGCCACTTTAGCAATGCAGGCGGGCCTCTTGCGTAGGGAGGCTGTATTGACTAAGGTAACGTCCAGGGTGGCGTCAGGGTAGAGCTACTTCCAGCCGGGGGTGGCGTTTAAGCTGGAAACATTCAAGGGTTGTTCGCGGGTATGAGTTATTCGTGCCTGATTATCTGGTGCAGGATGAAGTCGGGGCTACTTCCAGCCGGGGGTAGCGTTTGATGTTGAGTCTGGGTTAATCGGATTACGGTTGCGGGACGAAGGGTTGGCACTCCTAAGGGCCGGCGCGCAGTCCTCGGCGTTCCACTAATACACTTGTGTTAATCTGTGAAGAGAACCTAGACGTGGAACACGTGGGCATGATGAGTGCATGTACACAATTGGAGTTGCTTGTCCGTGTCCAAAATTGATCGATGCACCCGTCGCTACAGGTGCATTGACTGCAGCGCGCCGGCCAGGATGGTGTTTAACTCGCCTCCGGTACTCTGAATCAATTTCGGACACGGACAAGCATGTTCTCACTACTTAGGGCAGAGATGTGATGGATGATGGTGCTCTGTACATTGGTTGCAAAATTATCTATAATGATGTTGGGTTCGCCCTATATCCTACCCCTGTGACAGGCACATTCAACTTCATGCATAGTATAATGTGCACTATTTAGAAAGGACTAACACGGAGGGCAAGATGGCGGCTGCGTGAGGTTCTGCAGTTCACCACCCATCCGAGACTCCAGGGAAACTCCGAGGGGACATCAGCTAAAATGTATTAAATGGCCAGAAACTGTCTACTGTATGGTCTGAGGCGACTGCTGGGGCGATCGCAAGGCAAAACGAGCGCATTTGCGTACCTGCTGATTCGGACTGCCGCGCGGATACTGTCGGGTGCAGGCAGCCACGGTCGCCAACCCCGCCGCATCAGTATGCCGCCAAAAGTCCTCAAACCCCCACGGGACCGTGGAGACAGCGGAGCAACAGGCAACGGAACAGGAGCGGGAGCTGCCGGGAGTCAGCACGGCCCCCCAGTGACTCGCAAGGCTCCAAGCGGGAAGAAGGGAGGAGACGCTACTCCCGAGGTAGCAGGAAGTGCGGAGCTGGTCCTCAGGAAATCTAAACCAAAGGAGCAGCGTCCAGGCGAGGAGGCGGGCGCTGCCTCTGACAAGCAACTAGTGATTCCAGGAATGTTTACCGGTCGAGGGAAAGTCCAGGAGAAAGGCAAATCTCTCGCCGAAGCTGTGGAGAATAATAATGAGGAAACTCCAGTGACGGCAGCAAGCGGTGAGGGTCTTACACCCCTGGCTATTGTAAGTATGGGACTAGTGCCCTTTGCACCCACATGCTCAGACAAATCTATAATTTTACAGGGGGAACCCCAGTTGTTGGTGGCTGACGCCCTGGTGGGGGAACAGGGGAATAAGGAACTAGAACAGGCCACCAATGTAGGTTTATCTGCCAACCCCAGACCCACTCTGATGCAGTATCTGACTGCAGGGACTCCTGAAGGAGGTGACAAGTTCTACTCCCTCAATGAGGACTCTGAGCCATCCAATATTAGTGCAAGTGGGGATGAAGTATCTATGCCAGAGGAATCGGAGGTGGACTCAGACAGCTGTCATTTCAATCTCAATACACAAAAGCGTATCTCCACTCAGAGGCGCGGGAGCAGAAATAAAGGGGGAGGGGGTAAAATGCTGTGCGCAAGGCTATCGGATTCCGATCAAAGTCAATCTGAACAATTAAAATGGGATTACTCCGCTACGCATTTCGAAACTGATAACGGGCTGACACTAGATGCTGGCGCTCAAGGGGAAAATAACATATCTACCCTAACGAAGTCCACTTCTGAGGTTCCCCCCTCAATGGATCTTATATATTCCACTCTCAAGCAAATACAATCTGAGGCTCGACAGGAGCACAAGAGGGCACACCATGCAACTAAGCTGATACAAGGGGCAATCCGGAAAATCAATAAAACTTGTATAGAAATTGCCGAAAGAACAACGGTATTGGAACAGCGAGTGGTGACTCTAGAGGCAGGAGCTGAGAGTGTAGCCCAACAAGTGACTTCAAATGAATCAAGGATGACGGATGTCATGTGGAAGCTCGAAGATTTCGAGAACCGCCAGAGGCGCAACAATCTAAGACTTTTGGGCATTCCGGAAAATGCGGAAGGCGAAGACATCAGAGGGTTTGTGCTGCGATTGCTGAAGGGCGGCTTTCTCGAACTGTCACATTGGGATTGGGATATAGAAGTACAGCGTGTACATCGGTTTCCACTCATGTTGAAGAAAAGGAAGGGGCAGGTGGGAGGGGACGACAAACCCAGAGCTATATTAATCTTTTTTGACAACTTTTTGCTACGACAAGCAATCTTTGAAAAAGCACGCCCTGAAGCAAGGCGCTCGGCGGAGGGCCACTCCTTTTTTGTCAGGCCGGACTTCTGCCATGCTACAGTGGAAAGGAGGTGGATGTTATGCCAGCTCATCACTCCCTTCCAAAAGGTTGGCTGTGAGGTGTATCTGCTGAGTCCTGCTCGCCTTAAGGTCATCTACCGGGGGAATATAAAGGTCTTTTCATCTGAGATACAAGCACAGGATTTTCTACGGGAGATATCAGGAGCCGCAGGCCATAAGGACTCTCTAGGCTGATGTACTCGGACAATAACTATATGTAGTCTTTTGTTGTGTATATAGTGGAGCTTGATGGGTGGTGGTGGGAAGCAGCATCATGCAGGAGGCATCACAAGGGTCTTCGGACCTTTTTTGCCGCAAGGTAGGGTGGGGTTAGGGCGGGGGGGTAGGGACTCTTTTGGGGGCACGGCTGGTCCATCGGGTTGAAGTATATGTAATGGCATGGAGATTATATGGAATGATAGGCAAATTTTCATCTAGGACAATTGAGAATGTAGTAAATGACAAGGGGTAAGCTAAGAATTGCATCGGTTAATATATGTGGGTTGAATTGTCCGCGCAAAAAACGCAGGGTCAATGAAGATATCCAGCATTTGAATGCGGATATAGTATGTCTACAAGAGACACATATCGAAGCAGGGAGACAAAAGGTGGCAGAATTAGCAGGGTATCAGCTAGTTTCCTTCACAACTCAAGGCACACGCACAAAAGGGGTAGCCATTATGGCTCGCAGAAAAAGGTTTAATTTCTTACGCTCTAAGGCAGATCACCTGGGCAGATGGGTCCTCACTCTATGTAATGCGGATAATTACTCCTTTACGCTTTGCTCAATTTACGGGTCAGTGCTCGATGATCAGCTCTTTTTAACTGGTTGAATATGGAACTTGTTGGGTGGCCATTGCCTTTAATTATCTGTGGCGACTTTAATTTAAATTTGAGAGCTAATACGATGAAGCTCGGGACTAGCTTATATAGAGGACGTAAACCCAGAGTCTTTAAGGCTCTGTTGAATTTATGCTTGACTCATGGACTTATTGATGCTTGGGCCTCGCAAGAACCCAATGACTATGGCTTTACCTTCTTTTCAGCACCACATCAGACACATGCTAGGCTGGATTATTTCTTTGTGTCCCAGGGTCTCTCTACTAACTGCCGGATCTTCAAATTTCCTAGGGTCATGTCTGATCACAATCCGCTAGTCCTAGAGATCCCACTTCAGGCCTTAAAGAAGGAGGTACCGCGGTGGACCTTTGATAGAGCACTCCTCTATGATCAAGAGTACTTAGCACATATGAAAGTATGGATTCCTAGATTTATATCCGATAACAGGGGTAGCACCCGGGTGGATATCGTATGGGACGCTCTGAAAGCTGGGATAAGGGGGGAAACTTCAAGGTATGGCTGGCGGTCTCAGAAAGCGGGTAAAATCTACCTACAGGAACTCTATGATAAATTAGGTGACGCAGAGACGCAATTGGTTGAAGCTATTATGAATGGGGGTGATGTGGGCCAGGTACAAACTTGGGTCGCATTAGCCAAATCCAAAATTCTTGAACTCTCAACAAAGAAAGCGGCAGGGAAATACGCAGCATGGAGATCCAAAATGTATGAATGCAGTGAGAAAGTGGGACATTTGCTAGCGGTACGCACTAGACAAAGGGTGACACAGGGAGCAATCCTCGCGATCAATGATCCTCAAGCTGGGTTAGTCTCTGAGGCCGCAGGCATTAGGGCCGCTTTCCAGCGTTTTTACCAACTACTCTATACTGAGGAAACTATGGGAAGTGATGAAGAAATTTGGGATTATCTAGCAGAACTTCCAGGAGAAAGGCTAACTAGGGAGGAAAGAGAAGCATTAGAGGTACCCATTACGGCTGCAGAGGTAGCAGATGTCATCAGCTCCTTGGCTAACGGGAAGGCAGCGGGCACTGATTTTATCCCAGGGGAATTCTATAAAAAATTGGCTCCCTGCTTACTGGAAATTATGGTTGAGGTTTTTCTAAAAGCCCAGTCTGGTCAGAGGGCGCCTGAGTCATGAGGATCGGCCAACATGTCCATGGTCTACTATGTCCTATGAGTCCCAGAATAAAATCACAGACACATTTGTTAGGATGTGTTCTCACTACTTAGGGCAGAGATGTGATGGATGATGGTGCTCTGTACATTGGTTGCAAAATTATCTATAATGATGTTGGGTTCGTCCTATATCCTACCCCTGTGACAGGCACATTCAACTTCATGCATAGTATAATGTGCACTATTATGTGTTTCACATGAAGATCTCGTTCAATCTGCAAAGGAATGATAATGTAGCTATGCATTACTAGTGCATGTATCATGTACGGTGCAGCAGTAGTTCATTGCAGGCATGTGTATGGTTCCCCAAATCTCCCAGCACAAATCAGTCCGCACCAACGCTTTGGCTTGGAGTGATGGAACGTCACTTACCTATTCAGAGAGCAACACAACGTTCATGTCCTGTATTGAATGGTCATTGCATATACACTAATCTATGAACAGCTTGGAAATATGATGTTAATGTGAGATCACAATAGTAAACCTGCAGGCAGCAAACCCTGCCAATGATTCCTACACAAGATTTAGCAGAGGTTATTGTGATATAGTACTGCAGCACAGTGTTCTCTCCCAGGAGATCTGATGATCCAGAGATAGTGTCCAAAATAGTGTCCCAGAACAAATTGTTGCCCTTAGACATCTCAGAAAAGCCAACTATCATACTGAACCGGACAGAAGCCACAGACCTGAGTGTACTTGCCATTTAACCTCATTTTCAATGTGTTTCACTGCCTTAGCACAGGTCCATCAATATCACATGTTTGTTGTAACAGGCCCATGAATCATGCTCCAATTGGGCAGAGTATCTGCACTCTCTACACGTACCGTGCAGATAGTTGGTGAGTACAGCGATGAATTCTGTTACTCCATCACCAGGTGTGTCACATGAAGAAATCAGACCGTCTGTACAATGCTATTTTGATGTCATCTCTGTGACAGTGACAGAAATTGCTAAATTGGCATCCTTTCTGCCAAGACATCTGCCACACACTCAATGTCGTACTACAAGTTTACATTGAGTTGTACACATGCCCACTGATTTGCAGATTGTAAGCACAAAGTGTGACACATGCCAGAACGTCCATGTTAACCCAAGCTTTTGGGATGTATCACAGTTAGTGCTAACAGTCATTTATTTTGTGTGAAGCATGTATAGAGTCAAACTTCTGGCCTGTTAAAGTATCTATACAGTCATGCAGCTTTACCTCAGCTATCATGTGCTTCCAGTGGTGTGTAGGGGTACATCTTGTCAACATTAACAGAACAAGTGTAGGTGCCCTGGCCTAAGCGGTGGTGTTAGGTTGGCATAGGCAGTAGACAACCAGAACAGAGTTTGGCGTAGTCGTCAGACGAATAGTGTAATGTTGCCTCATGTCAGTGTGAATGGACATCATGGGAGTCTACACATTTTGGGTCTTATAAAGTTCTAATTGGTCATTCTAGGTATCTACAACTTTGTGATCTGCTATACAGATGACCTTTGTCTAGCATGTCCACTCAGTCTCTTCATCTATTGCATCCATCCAGGTCAATGCCCATCAAAATCAGAGACACTGGAAAGCCATCACCTGGAGAGTGCGGTCCCTGGGGGTCTATCGCTGGTACAGTGTCCACTGCAGGAAGAGGTGGGAGGACCTGAGACGCTGGACCAGGAAGATCGTATAGGTCAAGCTGGTGAAGTCCTCCTCACGTGGTAGGGGCGCGTGTCAGACCCTGACTCCTCTAATGGCCCACATCCTGGCGATGGCCTATCCTGAGCCTGATGGCCAGTTGAGGGCCCATCAGGAGCTAGGAGGGGTGGGTATTGTGCTGCCTATTCTGATCCACACCTAACCATCTATTCATTGTTACAGGCAACTGCAACCACATCAACCAGGAGCTTGTCTGATGCTAAACCCTATTGAAGAGTAATTGCAGTCTAAGTCTGGTTGGCATTGGTAACATATCCGTATTGAACTATCATATGCACAATTGTGTTACAAGATGTATGGCACTACATAGTTGGTAATCTGTGTCCATCACAATTCAAAGTGTTGGCCAATGTGTCAAGGATGTTTGTGAGTGGTGGTGTGCATACATGGAGCATCTCATCACAGACAGGGGTGTGTGAACATGGTGGGTGGGTCACACATATCCTTTTACATTTATCATTGTAATACATCTGATGCAAATGTTGAGGCAAATCCATACATGGTCTGAGGACTGACAGTACTGTCTAACAATGTGCAATTCCATGCTGCTGAGGTGTGAGCTAACATTTATGTGATAAGCACATGTAGAATAGTGCAGGTACAGTAAATGGCTGCTGACATGCTGCAGGTAGTGTGAGAAAGTGCCCTCTTTCTGCATGGTTGCCCCCACTTTTTGCTGAATTGCAGATGTACTTTGACTGAGTGTGCCCTGGGCTCCTGCTAATCAGGTACCCAGGGCCTATGTTCTTTCCCTAAAACTGCATTGAAGCCTAAACCCAATTGGCATCTCTGGCCACAGGTCAGCCCCTGGTAAATGGTACCACAGGTACCCAGGGCACTGTGACCAGAGAAGGCCCCTAAGGGCTGCAGCACTTATTGTGCCACCCTTAGAGGCCCTGTACCACTACACTCACACACTGCCCTTGCAGGCTGCGTGTTTTGGTGCAGAACAAAGTGAAGAGTCGACATGGCACACATCCCTGTGTGCCATGCTTACAACCCACTGCCCTGGCATAGATCAGTCACCCCTCCAGCTGGGTGCACTATACCAGTGGTGAGGGTACAGGTGCATGAGCCCTGTACCCCTACAGTGTCTAAGTCCATTCTTAGACATTGTAAGTGCAGTGCTGCCATTAAGAGTATATGGTGCTGGGAGTTTGTCATTACGAACTCCACAGCACCATAATGGCTACATTGAAAACTGAGAAGTTTGGTATCAAACTTCTCAGCACATTAAACCCACCCTGATGCCAGTGTGGGATTTAATGTAAAATGCACACAGAGGGCATCTTAGAAGATGCCCCCTGAAACCTAACCCACCTCTAGTGTCCAGGCTGAGTGGCTGCTTTCAGCTGCCACCACCAGACATGTTTCTGGACCCCTGGGTCGAGAGCCTGCTGCTCTCTGGGGCCTGAAACAATGCACATCCTGGGACGAGGTGCCAAGCCTCCTCCCCCAGGATGGGCAGGGTTCACGAAGGGGAAGCTTCAAAGGCTTGCCGCCTTTGTGAGCTTCCCCAGGCCACTTGCTGGTCCCCACTGGTTCTGACCCCCACTTTGGGCGGGAGAACCGGCGGGAAAAACAAGTGAGGAAGGGAGGTGTGCCCACCTCTGCCAACTCCACCCCTCAGGTGGGGGAGGCGAGGCGAAGCACAACTCTCAGTCCCCGCCATCTTGAAGATGGGGGGACCCCGCCAACCAGGGACAGGCTCCTGCCCACCTCCCACTGGAGGGCGGCACAATAGGGGGTGTACCACCCCAGGGAAGGGACCCATTGGTCCCTGCCCTTTACCTACCTGTAACGCCCCTAAATCTAGTATTTAGGGGCACCCCTGAACCTTGCTTCCTCAGATCCAGACAAGAAACAAGAAGAAAAGAAGAAGAAGGTCCGAACAGCCGTGCAGCAGCTAACAAGAGGAAGACGCCCACTGACTTGGCCCCAGCCCTACCGGCCTGTCTCCCCCTCGAACCTGCTCCTGCAAAATCCTGGTGTGTCCTGCAGCCAGCAACTTCAAAAACCCCGGAGGACCTGCCTGCCTTCACTTCCAAAGCCTGCTTCTCCCGTGAACACTGGATTTGTTCAACTGCAACCTCTGGCAGCAGCCGGAGACCGCGAATCCGCCCCACTCTGCACCCGCTGTCCACGGCCCGAGCTCGAGTGGGCAAACACCACGAGGAGGTCACCCCGGCGATCCTGAACCGAGATCTGGCGACCCCTGACCTGCCTCAAGCCTCCAGCCGACGCCTGCAGCCTAAATCCAGAAGGCCCCCCTAACCGCGACCAGGAGCTGGTAAGAAGATCCGACCCCAAAAGGCACCCCTGCACCCGACGCCCCGACGCCTTGTGTGCCCAAACGCGACGGTGCTTAACCAACCCCTAACTTCCCAACTTACCTCTCGAAGTGGTGGTCGCACCCTGAAGTCCTTCGTCTCCCTGCCTGCAGTGTCTTTCCAAACCGGAGGCTCTCCATTGAAAACAACAGGGCGTCCGACGTCGAAACAGCACTCTGCACCCGGCCGCCCTGGTGCCGCTGAATTTGTTTCCCCATTTGCCCTGAGCTAAAATGCAGGATCTTTGCTCCCACAACCCAGTGGCCTGCTTGCCAGCAGCCACCAACCGGAGGCCCCCTATCCCCCATTGGATAACATTGGGCCTCAACACTCTGCACCCGGCCGCCCTAATGCCGCTGAGGGTGTAACAAGAGTGCATCACTGACCCTGGGGGACGCCTGAATCTAACCCCAGAACCTCAACTCCAAAAACCGATTACTTACCTAAAAACCGATAACCATATTTTCCTCCATAGGATAACATTGACACTTTTTCCTGAAAAAGTTTTTAAGTGTGGAGTTTTGAAACCTAAAACAATTCTTTAAAATTGTACGATTTAACCAAAACGCTTTTACTCACCTGTTTACAGGAAATGTCCCAGTGCTGCATCCAGGCATACAGCACTGAGTAAGAAAAGTAATCCAAAAGTAACTTACCTGCTATTTTACTGAAAATCCCATTGAAGTCAATGTACTGTATTTACAAGTGATTGCATTTTCTCTGAAACAATACTGTAAGTCAAACCATAGTACATTTACAATTGCAATTGAACTGTTTTACAATCAGCATTTATTACTGTAAAGTATGTATTGCTTACCTGTGCCAGGCTTGCTTGGTTCTAGAAATAAAATAACTAAAAGAATATTTTTATACAAAAACAATTGGTCTGAAGTTCAGTCTTTGAGTGTGTGAATTCATTTGCTGACTGAGTGTGTTCAACAAATGCTTAACACTGTCCTCTGATACTGCCTTACTGCTCGACCACACTACCACAAATAGAGAGTAAGGTTCTATCTAACTTTACCTCTGCCTACCTTTGGGGATCCACTGGACCCTGTGCACACTATACCTCACTTTGGTATAGTATATACAGAGCCAGCTTCCTACAGGTAGTGCAAATCAGACTTGTTGGGATCATATGCGAGTGTGTACACTCAGTTATACGTTGTTATGACTGTAACAGTGACAAATTGAGGTGCAGTGATGTCTCTTCAATATTGTTTCCACGTGTAACATTCTCTACCGGACATTCCCTGCATCTCACCAATCTTACCTGTTGTATTAGCTGTACAATATGCTATGGATGAATGGTAGTAGTGAGTACACCACTCTGAAGTGGGCATGTCCCTAGGCCTAGGTGGTTCCATGTCATAAGGATATATGTGATGACATCTCACCAAAGTCGAACCACATTGTCTCCAGGCTACTTTTCTGTGAGACACATGATACATAGCTAAATTATGATTTTAATCATTATTTGAGAGTGTTGTGACAGTGTACATATGATGAAATTTAACAGCAGTCATGTGAACAGTGTAAACTGGGCATTTCCTTTGACACATTCTCATTGGAACTACATATCTTGCTTGGAGATACCTGTATCTGGTTCGCATCAGTGCACAGAGAAGTAGGTTTCAGAGAAGGATAGTGACTGTAGCAGGTCCTTGTATGGAATGGGTAGGACTGCTGTAAGCATGGCCATGCTAGTTGATGCCACCTGGTCACTGTAGTATGTAAAAAGGGGCTTCATATACAGGGTGATGTCATATCTTGAACATGCATGATGACTGAGTCGAGACAAGGTACTCATACAATGGTGGCAGACTGTGATCCAGACTTATGTTGCATAAATGCATGTGCTACTGCTAATGTTGTAGTCCATTTAGCCATCCTAGTAGGTGTAGTGATAAATGCACATTTGTTCTGCTAAGTGTACTGAGCTGTTTCTTGTGTGTGTCTACGCTGTTGGATTTAACCAAGCTCATATGTCATTTCAGCATCTACCCAGGCAAGCGGAGAAGACAGGGCCCAGGTCGTTGGGGAAGCAGCTGGCCCAAGTGGGTCTGGTCGTGACACAGATACGGATGAACCCAGTGGCCAAGAGAGTGAGAAGAATGACACAGAGGACCCAGACTCCATGTCGTCATCCCAAGAGTTGGACTCCAGTGGACACTCCTTGGTGGTGGCGGACCCCACCCATCCTGGTGCTATGCCATCATTGTCTGCCCTCCCGTTCCATCTCCACCCTCCCTGCTGCTCCCCACCCAGTTGTCCGGGCCCGCTTCCCTAATAGGGGAGCTGTCTCTTCTGCCTCAGGCCCCTCAGCCCCCAGCTGCCCTTAGTGAGGAGGCTATTGACCTCCTGAGACAGATCTCTGTTGGGCAGATTGCACTGTTGAATGCCATCCAGTGTCTTGCCACTCAACAGACTCAGATGGTTGCCTACCTGGGTGCCTAGTGGTATGTGTGCCCTACACGGATCGTTTCAGGCTCTGATCTCCTCATTAACGGTAGACTTCCACCCACCCCAGCCTTCCACCCCACATCCTTCTTCTACCTCATCCAAAGACCCTATTCCTCTGCCTGGCCCAAGCACACACACACCTATGCATGCACCCACCCAAACAGGCACATGGAACACACACAGCCTATACATATCCAACACATATCCACCCAGCACACACTCTCATCCTACCCCCCCACCGACCCCACCAGCATTGGGCCTGAGAGCAACAACACCAGCTGTATCATCCCCCCACAGCTTGACATTCACTGAGCACCTGCACCCCCACACCCATCACCACCCGCCATCAGCAAAGACAGCACACCTGCACCCACATCAGAGCCACCTACACCAGACACTTCCACTCCCTCTACCTCCCAACCTGACCCCACCTATGATTATCCCAAACCGTATCCCCGTGACCAATAATTCCCTTACCTTGAACTTTGCCCTGTTGGACACCTCCCCTCAACCCAGGCCCCCTTTTTCCATCCCCATCCCTTCCACCTCACGCACCACCTCTCCCAGATCCACCACCAGGAGAAGGCGAAAAACCAAGACACGTCCCAAACACAAGAAAACCCATCCCAGGGCAAAGTCCACTCCGCCCAAGCACCCCACCCCAATTGAAATCCTTGAGGTGCCTGGCATGCCCACTAGATGCCCCTGCCTAAGGAGGTTCCCCTTGCAGTGTTTAGTAGGCAAGTTCGGTGGCAAATCTATTGGTCACCTGCCCCCACCATCACATTTGTGGACTGGCCAATGGCCTGATAACTTTTACTATTTATTTGTGTTTATGATAAATATAATAAACAGTTTTTTGATGCACGAGTCCTGCCACTGTTTCTGATCTGACTGTGAAGTAGTTATGTTCTTTGTAGTATGTCACTACATTTTTGGCTCCTAAATGTAGTAAGGTGTGCAATTAGCAGAGATTAAATTGATCCCGATGGCATCAGTGATGATAAACCATAGAAGAAGGCTAACAGTTCCATGGATGTACATGTTGGATGACATGGAATTAGGTGGGAGGTTGCGGGCTGGATGAGCGGAAACAGAATCTAGGAGGCTTAATATGTGGCTCAATTTTGACGAAATTTTATTGAACAGTCTTGTAAAGTAACAAAGGCCATCAAATCTCAAAGGGTAAGAATTCTCCTCAGGGTGTTCCCTCAGTCACTCTTCTCCTTTTTCTTCTTTCCAGGAATCTTCAATCAACGTGGTCAGGATGATGTACCCCTGGAGTCTCTCAAAAGAGAAGAAAGCAGCAGTAAGTGGAATGTCCCTACTTTTGAGTCTGAGTCACCGTCACCACCAGAAGTGGAAGTAGAGGGAGGTGGAAAAATACAGTAAAACAACCTGTGCCGGTCAAGAAAGTGGTTATGTGATTCTATACACCTTTCCTGAGTTTCCACGCTATCCCTTGACTCAGGGAACAGCCTTATACCCCGTATAGAACAGCAGGTAATGAAATAAGAAAACGAAACAAGCAGTCAAAATATCATGCGGGCTGTTTCCTCATATAGCACAGCAGGAAATTACTAAAGAAACTACACATTCATCCGATATATCATGTGGGGCTTTTTTCTCACTATTACAGTGTGGAATCAGGGTTCAGTTTGGCACTCAATCAGGGTGATGTCCCCTCGTGACCCTTCTTTACCCTTTTTACCCCACCCCTCACTTTCCTCCCCCCTGTCCGAGACACTCACCGCGTCTGCCGCAACTCTCCTGAGTTGCGGCGGCTTGAAGGCAGTCTCCAGGGGCGTCCACCAGTCCTCGCACCAGTCCTCCACTTCCCCGGTAATCTCTTCCTCTACCGCTAAGCTCTCCCGGTCCTTCGGCGGGTCGTCTTCAGAGTTCCTATCCTCCGGGCTCGTCCACAGCTCCGCGTCTTCCGGGTTCTTCCTCTCCCCTCCTTCCTAGGAATTCCTCCTCTTACGTGACGTCTGTTCCTCCTCTTCCGGCTTCTTCCTCGGTTTCCATTCGTCGGGCGGCCTACAGGATCTTCCCTCTTCCTGTGAGGAGGAGGGAGTCAACGCGGTTAACTCTCCCCTTCCCCTGAGATTCCCTCGGACATCGGGCCGCCATGGGTTACAGACGGTGAGTCTCCTACCTTGATCCGGACCTCCCCCTCACAGAGGTCATATGGTGGGTATTTCTACTTGTGTTGGATAATGTGATTCTCATTTGGCTTAAAGGTCTCATAATGATGTAGGTTTGTTATGTTGAATTGACAAACTTGGATCACCACACATGGAGGTAAATATGTAGGCCTAATGTTGTATGATTTGCCATGGCAGAGGCTGAGAGGCACAGTCACTTTGGCCTGCCCTTGTGAGTCACAGGTTGAGCTACCTATAGTCTTGCAGATTCTTGGATGTTCCCAAAATGAGACCCTCCCCCCACTAATTTTCCAGACTGACTGTGCATGTTGTACATTCTGTATGTTGTCTGAGGTCAGCTCCTGACCTGAGACTTCTTTCCGTTGGGCCACACTGTGGATGTGTGTTATTTAATTAGGTCAGGGTATTTACTTCCACTGGTGTGTCATTACTCTTCCTATTGCTCGCTTTGTACAGGCCTAATGCTCAGGTAACATTTTACCTGTCCTGGAAGTTGCTCATGTGTGAGACAATGGACTTTAGTGGTTCAGCAGCTTGTTAGAAGGCAATATACGCAACTGGGTATTATAACGTTTGTAGATGTCATCCCTGTGTCAGTGCAACATGTGTCAGGAGGTATGACCTATGATGCTAGTAGCAACTACTCAAAATGCGTGACACACTGTATGTTATCCTTTTCTGTAGTCCACATGGCCAGACTATACGAGAGTGGTATCTGTCAGTGTCACACATGCGTGCACTTTCATTGTGACCTTTGTGTTTGGTGTCACTATGTACTCTGGTGTTAGGCTGTATGTGCCATATGCATGTAGTTAATGGGCCAGGCAGTTGCAGGGTGTGTGCATGGTCTGAATGGTGTGGTGTGTGACACAGTAGCTTACAGCAGAATACATGTAGGATGGCCCTGGCCTACATGATGTTAGTGGGCTGTCTTTGTCAGTGTAGTAAACAACAAGGATTGAGGATTGAAGACTACCAAAGTGCCTATACCCCTATAAGTGGTGCTAAGCATGTGAGGAGAACAAATGTAGTGTATTAAGATGTTACTTGCTTGTGCTAGATGTCTCCAAAATGTGTGTAAGGCCGTTACTGATCCATTTACTTGCAGTTACAATATCTTGCATCACCTCTTGTATCTATACAGGTCAACGCCATCAGAAGCAGGTTCATTGGAAAGCCATCGCCCAGAGAGTGCAGTCCCTGGGGGTCTATCGCCGGCACTGCAGGAAGAGGTGGGCGAACCGGAGACACTGAACCAGGAAGATCGCAGAGGTCCAGCTGGGGAAGTCCTCCCAACGTGGTAGGGGCGCGTGTCGGACCCTGACTCCCCTAATGGCCTGCATCCTGGCGGTGGCCTATCCGGAGCTTGATGGGCAGTTGAGGGCCCAACAGCAGCTAGGAGGGTGTGAGTATTTTGCTGAGTCAGATATTGTGCATTAACATGTTCCTCCTGTTACAAGCAGCAGTTTTCCCATCAACATTGTAGGTGACTCATGTCCTAAAGATTATTGGTATTGTTGCATGTGTATTTCTTGATGTAGGTGCATGATGTTTGGGCAAGACTTATGTCTTGTGGTCCAGATTCAAGGTGAGTCAAGTCAATGTCAATATTCAGAGTTGTACTGACACATGACTGAGTAATGTGACATTTCACCTACATGTTTGATGTTGTGTGTGTCAGCAGTCCTACACAGACCATGTGTCTTCTTTGTGTTAGGGGTGATGTTTCCCAAATACTGTCTATCTTGTCCTGGGGATCTCTTATATGTGACATGGCATACAGTGCACATAGGATACAGACAATGAGCCATACGTGGCCTTGGTAAGTGGGGTATGTGCAGCATTGTAAGATGGCAAACAACACTAGTGACATCTGTATTTATGCCTACATGATGGCATGTGTAGCATTTATTTTGTTGTGCTATCATCTGCACAAAGGTATGATCCATGATGTAAGGGTCTACTTAGGTTAAGGATGAGAGCCCTCCACATTTGTATGTGCTGGGCAGTGAATAAAGGACAATGTTCATTCGAGTTGGGAATGCTGGTGCTGCACACAGACAGGAGTGTGTAGACATGGGAGGGTTTGTTACATAGAAACATTGATCTCACTTATTAGTCATGTCCAAATGTTGAGGCTATGCATTTCATGGTATGTCCACTTACAGTTGTGTCTCACAAAGTGTTCCTCGACAGCATTGATGTGGGACTGTGGAGTAATGTGGACTACACATGTCCACTGTTAAAGGTGCATTCACTGACTGATGACATGCATAAGGGAGTGAAAAGCAGATTAGGTGTGGTCATATGTGGGTGTTCACACACTGTGATACATTGGTAATTGAGTGTTAAAAATATTTTGGGTAGTGTCATATACCTTCACTTTTGCCCACTGATGACACTTCATTTTCCTGGGCTGGAGCTTAACTGAAGCTCTTTAGCCTTTCCACTGTTCCATTGAGTTGTAGACATCCAATCTGAGGATGGTATTCCCACCAGGAGCAATGTGGAGTGGGGATGTCCCTAGCTGTAGGTGGGGTCAGGTACCATGGATATCTGTGCAGCCACTGACAGTAAACTTAGGGCTACCTTGTCTCCATGCAAGTTATAGGATACCTTATCGGTGGAGTGATCTGTGGCCTATTGATAAGGTTATTGTGATCTGTTCGTACACTGAGTTAACAATGATGCTTTACACCAATTTCAACTGTCTTTTCAGCAGCAACCAAGGCAAGCAGAGGAGGCCGTGCCGACGACGTTGGGGATGCAGCTGGCCAGAGTGCCTCCGGTCAGGAGACTGACACAGATGGAGGTAGTGGTCCAGAGTGTGAGGAGTGTGCCCTGTAGGAGGCTGAATCAACATCATCTTCAGAATGGACTTCCAGTGGCAGCTCCCTGATGGTGGTAGACCCCACAGGACCTGTGTCCACACCATCCATGTCTGCTCCGCCTGTTCCACCTTCACCCTCCTTGCTACTCCCTACCAAGTCATCCGGCTCCACTCCCATATGAGCACGACATCTCCTTTGCCCCAGGCACCTCATCCACTGCGGCCCCAGCTGCCCTGAGTGAGGAGGCTATTGATCTCCTGAGACAGATCTCTATTGGGCAGACTGCACTGCTGAATGCCATCCAGGCGCAGTCCAACCAGCTGAGGCAGACAATGGACTACCTGGAAGGTATTCACATTAGTATGTCTGTCCTACAGAGATCGTTTCAGGCTCTGGCCTCCTCACTGACGACAGCCTTCCCCTAACCCCAGCCTTCCACCCCACCTCCTGCCCCTTCTCCATACCAAATCCCTTTACCCACATCTGTCCCCAGTAAACGTAAACATAAGCACGCACCCACACCAACATCCACATGCAGCACACACACCCACAAAGACAGCAAGAACTTCAGGCATGCACCCACTGAACAGACCCTCACCAGCCCCACCACACACATACCCACAGAGCCCACACCAACAGACACAGCCCAGACACATCAGACCCAAACACACCAGCACCAACAACAGGCACACCCATTACACACACAGACACTCCCTCTACCTCTCAAAGCCCACCCCTTGTCATCTCACCTCCCCAGGCTCCTGGCCTGCCCACTAGATGACCCTGCCTGGGGAGGCTTCCCTGGCAGTGTCATGTTAGGCAAGCAGAGTGGTACAGCATACTGCTGGGCCATTTTATACTGTTGGACTGGTCACTGGCCTTCGTTTTCACCTGTTTTACTAAAATTAATTTACCTGTTGATGACACATTTGTTCTGCCATTATATTTCATTATGGCTTCTTTAAGTACATGTGACTACAGTTGTGTACGTTTCACCCAAATTGGTGATCCTTTCGAAGTGGTGAGTGTGATCTGACCTTTGCACCTGTTCTGGAGGGGTCATGTTCATTGAATGGGTATGTGAGATGACAATCAAATGGGGGCGACACTGCATTGTGTGGTTTTGCATTTCGGAAGTACTTCAGCTTCGCCACTGCAGATGTAATTTAGCTTGCCCTTCTCCCTATGATGTAGGTTGGGTATGTGTTAGGTGTGTTGAAGTTAGATATTTGTTTATCTACATATGGAGGGTATCAACATACATTTGTGTAGTTCTGCATGGACATGTGTCCATTTTGCAGTGTGTACCTTTCAGCTGCTTCCTCTAGATGTGTGCCAGATGCTGTTGGTTCTGTGTTTGCTTTCATAAGTTGCACTTATCCATTGCCTACACACGCCTGGCACTTGGTTATTCCATTTGTTGTCCTTGGAATTCTTCATTTCCCAGGTCCAGTGTTCATGGGGTTTGTGAGGCATGTGCTTAATTGAACTGTGGCCCACTGCCCCAAGCTGTCAGGTTTCCCCCGATAGAGGCATAGGTATCCTGCAGAGAGTGTTTCCATTGTGCCCTTAGAATGTTGCTCCAATGTAATCCCATTGACTGACATTGCCTTTTGATGTGGGATATGTGTGAGAGTCTACTACAGAGTTCTAGCTGAGAAGGTGTGTTTGACTTTGAGGCCATATCCATACTGAGGTTTCTTTGACCTCACAACTAGAGCAGGGATGTGTGAATTGTCATTGTGTCATATTAGCTAAAGCATCTTGGTCAGAAATACAATCCCAAGGCCTCTTGGTAGTTGTAGTCAGTTCAATGTGACTTTAACAAGACTTGAGAAATGGTGAGCTACATGCCTAGTGAAGATCAGTAGTGACATGGCAGACAAGTGAGAAATGGCAAGAGTTATGTGTGAAAGACATTGATTAGTGTGATATTGTGGAGGAGGTGGTGTGTGGAACAAAAATTTTAATTTAGACATCACTATCACTTTAAATAAAAAGCTGACAACTGTCCAATTGTGTACAGTGTGCCTGTGCAGTACCAATGTTTGAGCCTGGGAGGGCATCCTACAGCTTTGTTTTGGACGATCGTTATGAAAATATCCCAGCCAGTGTATATATGTGAAAAACTTGGGGCCCACACCTCCCTTGCTTGGTCCACAGCGGGTCATCGTTTTGCAGAGGAGTCAATAGCAACACATAGTTGTGTGACTTACCACCGATTTCGTCTGCGACGGAGTGGGTTTTGAATGTGGTCGAGCAGGTACAGCAGCGGGAGGACGGGTAGGATCGGTTCCATGTCAGCACAGGACATTTGGAGGTGAGTTTCGTCCTTATATCCCTCCCTTTCTGCCATTTCAGATGTGGTGGTTGGA
This sequence comes from Calotriton arnoldi, assembly GCA_963921515.1. NCBI lineage: Eukaryota > Metazoa > Chordata > Amphibia > Caudata > Salamandridae > Calotriton > Calotriton arnoldi. Next base: position 2,760,832 of record CAWUFW010000911.1, on the reverse strand, counting down.
CCGCCACCGTCACGCCGGATGTGAGGCAATTCCAAATTGGGGGGGGTGGATTCACTGGCGGTGTGGAGCCTCCCACAGCTTCATTGGTCCGCTCCGCCACCGCCGCGCTCGGAGTGGGGTGGCGGTGTCAGCGGCAGTCTTTATGAAGCCAATCCCCCCAACTCGTAATAGGGCAGTCGGGCCACAAAGCTCACTGCGGTCGGACCGCCAGCACGGTGGTCCACAGAATGCCAAACTCGTAATTAGCCCCTTGGTGAAGGACAATGTATTGGCAGGACATGAAGCAAGTAGAAGGGGAATGTATCATGTGTGTGACAAATGCACTTATTTCCAGCTGCCACACCATAGGGTGGGATGTTGCTATGCAGTCTTGGCCGAGGATATCTCACACTAACGATCTAGAAGCTGGGAATGACACTTATTTGAGAAGAAGCAGACGCAGTTTTGCACACATTTTGGGGGATTTATGTGGCGCATTAATACCTAAAGTAGGAGTAGCCCTAAATGATGTGAAGATTAGAAAGCTGTCAACTTTAGTAGTTAAGCAATAAATAATGAATAATGCTGCTGCACTAACCGTGATTAACAAAGAGCTTCTTGCAAGGCTATGATCATCCAGAATTGAATTGCTTTAGATATGCTTCTTGCAAAGGAAGACGTAGTTAGAAAGCTGATACACGCAAGAGAATGCTGTGCTTAGGATAACCAGATTGATAACTTTATCATGAACGCTATCAGGGGCGGCTCCTCCGCTATGGCGGAGGAGCGTCGCCCCACTGATTTTGAGCAGTGAAGTAAAGGAAATATAAAATGATAATAACTTTAAGTTATTATCATTTTATGTTTCCTTTGCTGGTGGGCGGGCGGGGCTGCACTGTGCATGGAGCAGGGCAGGAGTGGTTTGCCCACTCCTATGTGCGCAATGACTGTTTGGTCGGCACTCTCGGGCCGCCCAAACCAGTCATGAGCACTTTCCCCATTCTCCATGCAGGCTGCATTACAGACTGCATGGAGAACAAGCCCAGGCCCCCATTCCCTGGTTGAGCGTCGAAGTAGGACGCTTAAAACCAATCACAACGCTGCATTACAGCGTTGTGATTGGTCAGGGGAGCCTGGGTGCTTACCGATCACAACACTGCATTGCAGCATTGTGATTGGTCAGGGGAGCCTTTTCTATGCTTCCTATGCCTCTGGCAGATAAGGACAGCAGGAGCAAAGACGCGGGACCGGCGCGGCACGGTAAGTTTTGCTTTTTTTTATTACCGTTCCCCCCTTGTGACCCCCGCCACCCGCCCCCCACGAATAATGCTGGCCGCCACTGAATGTTACTAATGGCACGCATGAACTAAAAGACCTGGAAGAAACTGGCTCTTGGGAGTGAGTATCTCCTTTAGTTAGTTCCACTGGGAGAGGATTTTCAAAGTTAAGTGAGTGGCTTGGAAGCATAAATGGAGGAATCCTTCAATTGATTTTGACACCTATACTGATCATACTAATTGGAGTAGCATGTGCTTTACTTTTCTTTGGAGGCTGTGGAATAATTTCATCAGAGGGTGGAATAAAATCTGAGAAAAAGAAGCTGTCGGCAACAAGAGGAAGAAAAAGAAAGAGGATTGATGTGAAACTAGAGGAATTAAAGAGCTGAAGGAATCCAGATGGAAAAGTCAAAAGCTGATGACAACTGTCCTGTGAAGGCTCCAGAGAGCATGTTTGTGATGATTCAGGGGAATCATCACTAGGGTGGGGTGTTATATAGCTGTTTTGCTGGTTTTTATGTTTTGCACTAATGAAAATGTGTACTGAGACTAACCTAAGGCAAATTGAGCCTTACACTCCATCTTTACTCTGACGTTTCATTCCACCAAGTGAACAGACCTGTATTTTCATGTCTCACTAGAATTAAAATTGTGTCCCACAGACAAAGAAGAAGTATTTCACTGACTGTTCTGAATAAAGAATACATGAGATTTCATTGTCTGTCATTCTTGGAGGTCTAAATGTTTTCTACATTGCTGTTATTTGAAATTGCCTCCTCTGACTTCTTAAATTGAGACAAGTCCAGCAGAGAGCACCAAAGGGACTGCAGAGCTCTTGATTAATCAAGGCACGCTTTGGCAAAAGATTGATGCCTTTTGTGCGGCGTCAGTGGTTACATAGTTCGGGCATGTTGGTGAGATCAGGTTACTTATTTCCATAGTTTATGTTGCCAGGTTTGCATATTTACATCTGTTACATGGTCAGGACATAGCTTGGGGCTTATAAAACCATTTTTTTTAAAATAACATTTGGGATTTGGCATTTGGGTATGTAAACAAGGTGTTTAACAATATATATTCAGCATGCAAGACATTTGCAATTTGTCATTAATTTTTTTTGCATTTCTCAGAGCTGGGGAGTAACATCAATTGGTTCTTAGATCACATACCTATGTACTGCTTTCCAATCAATACAGTTTGCTTGGTTACATCACTGAGTTAGAGTCCACTGTTATTTTATGGTCAAGGAGGGGGTCTAAGCTCTAATATGTGGTATGCAGCACGTATGAGTCCAGTCTATCCACCGAGAGGGTGTCTCAGTGCTTATAACTATAAGTCTCACAGCACCTTTTAAATAGGGGATACCTCAGAAGGAGAATAAAACTACCATAATAATAAAGAAAAATTTAATTACAATAAACCAAATAACTGTAACTGTGTGGTGTGGTGAGTCAATTTAAGCTTTCATCGGTGATATTTCGTGAGGGCGGGATGGCCTGTTTTAGCAACGGGCCTGCAGTCTCGGACCTATTTTTCTGTCACGTGAGGGTATGCTGGGGGAGGAGGGGCGTTGCAACTCAGGGGGTCAACTTCCGTGTGACTCTTGCTCCTAACCTACAGATTGGTATGACTCGCGTTATCTGAGTTATCTGAGTTAGTTTTGGCTTCTTCCTCTATATGATGGTTTCCATCATGGTGTTCCCATTTTTCTACGACCCCTCTCCAGGGACCCGCCATGGATGTCGTCTCAGTCCTCGAGCATCCTCCCTAGCCAAAGCCCATTCCTCCGCTCTTGCCCAATGTGTCACATCTCTTTTCCATTCTGCTATAGCTGGCCCTATTGTTGATTTCCATGCTAATGCTATTCTCCTTTTAGCTAAGATCAAAGCCAGATCTACAAATCGGGAGCCTACCTTCCGTTTGGGTGGTCTAGGGAATAGTCCCAATATACAGGTTTCCATTGTGAGTTTGAGCGTGCGCCCTATTGTTGTTCCCGTCTGTTCTAATACTTCTAATACTTCACACCAAAATCTGTTTACTATCGTACAGCTCCATACCATATGAGTGAAATCAGCATTGTTGTAGTTGCATCTTTGACAGTTGCGTGTTTCTCCCCCAAATGTAACCCAAATCCTATGTGGTGTCATGTACGTCCTGTGTGTGTTATTAAACTGTATATATTTGAATATGGTGTTTCGGGAGACCTTTTTGTGATATGCCAGTATCTTTTTCCATTCCCCGTCTGTCAGTTCTCTGTTCAGGGCAGTCATCCATTTGTCTCGTAATTTTTGGAGTGGGGCGTATGACAGCTGTTGCAGTGCAGTATAGAACCATTTCACTTGGTGACGCGCCAACCCAGCGTAAGTATGGATTGTAACAGTCCATGTGTCTCGGGCTCCTCCCGTCCGCAATTCCACAGTTTACGGAATGTGCGTATCAGGGCTTCGTATAAAAGGAGCTGCCCTGGTTGCAATCCAGCACTTTCAACAAAGTCCCCCTTTGGGACCAGCACTGATTGGTGGTAGCAATCCCCTACAGTCTCCAACCCCACCGCAGTCCAGTGAGACATTTGTTCAGGAGTGAATATCCTCTTAGGGGCACTGTGCGGTAGGCCTATCAGGGGTAGGGCAGGCGCATATAGGGGGGGTCTTCACCCGTGTGGCCACACTGCGTCTCCAGCATTTTAATGCTGTGGTCTGCAATAGTGACTGGTGTGGAATCACCACAGCCGGGTCTAGCATTTTAGCTAATAGCAAGGGTATATGGCCCCCTGTGTCAGTCGAATCAGTGCCCTCAAGGCCCACGCCCTCTATTCATTGTTCCAGCCACTGTAGTTGGGAGGCCAGATAGTAGTGCTCGAAGTTCGGCACTCCTAGTCCCCCTTCCTCAATTGGGCGCTGTAGTGTTAACAGTGACTTCCTCCGGCGGCTCTTATCCTAGATGAGATCTCTAAGTATGGTGTCTAGCTGCCTAAACCAGCTAGGGGGCACTACCAATGGCAGGTTAACAAAGAAATACAGTAATCGTGGTAGCATAAGCATCTTTGATAGGGAGATTCTTGCCATGATCGGGAGACGCAGGGAGCCCCAAGAAGGGACACAAGTTTTAAGGGATCGCAGTGCACGTCCGAGATTTCCTCCTCTCATATCCTCCAGGGAATTAAATACATGGATCTCCAGATACTTAAAGGTGCGGGGAGCCCAGTTAAGATCTATAGGCAGGTCCGCAGGGCGGGGAGCATCCGGCATCAGCGGGAACAGGTAGGTCTTACTTTTATTGACTCGTAGTCCGGAAACCCGATCGTACCTATCCAAGATATGCAATGCCGAAGTGTTACCGCTCCCAGCATCATTATGGAATATCAGGCGATCATACTCATATAGCGAGATAATATGTGTGTGGCTGCCAACTGTTACCCCCAGCCCATCACCTCCCTGGCGGAATAGTGTCGCCAACAGTTCTATTGCTAAAGCAAACAGGAGTGGCAACAAGGGGCATCCCTGTCGTGTACCCCGGAAGATACGGTATTGTGTGGAGACTACCCTTACCGTCCTGACCCTGGCAATAGGTCGTTCATAAAGAAGCTGAACCCATTTTACCCACTCCTCACTAAGACCCATGTGTCGCATGGAATCATTTAGAAAATCCCATCTAATCATATTGAATGCTTTTTCTAGGTCTATTGCCAGGAGTGCTGCGTTGGGGAGAAGCCGCATAGTAGGGTGGTATAATATATGATAGAGACAACGTATGGTATCAAATAAAAGTCCCATCTAATCGTATCGAATGCTTTTTCTAGGTCTATTGCCAGGAGTACTGCGTTTGGGAGAAGCAGCATAGTAGAGTGGTATAATATATGATAGAAATGACGTAAATTATGAGAAGTGCTTCTCCTCGGGATAAAGCAGTTCTGGTCTGTGTGGACAGGTGTGGACATGTGCGGGAGCAGACGTTGGGCCAGCAGCTTACTGAGGATTTTAAAATCCATATTGAGCATGGAGAGAGGGCGATAATCCCGAAACCGTGGGCCATCTAGCTTGATTTTAGGGAGGGGGACTACTAGTGAATCCCTAACAGACTCGGGGAGATGCCTCAGTCGTAGTGATTCTGCATAGACAGATGCCAGGCAGGGGACAAGTCTGAGGGCATACGCGGAGTAAAACTCTGCTGGTAGCCCGTCTGGCCCCGGAATTTTGCCCGTGGCCATGCTTTTAATAGCCACTTGAATTAGGTCAATGGGACCACCCAATCATGCTATTCTTTTTGGTCCAACCGTTTAAGCGGAGCCAGCGATAGGAAGGTTCTCCGCTCGTCGTGCAGCACATGGGGGGGGGGCGCATCGTATAATGTTGCATAGTAGTCACGAAAGAGGGCATTGATGGCCTCTGGATCATAAACAGAGTGGCCCGTTTCGGTTTGAATGTGAGTGACTGGGGAGCCTTTGATTTCTGGTTTGATCAGCCAAGCTAAAACCCGTCCCGGCTTACCCTCCTCTTCCTGCACTCTCGCAAGATAGCCCTTATAGTCATAGCATCTTAATTTCTCGAGAGCTAATTGGTACAGCTTTTGTGTGTCTTTCAGGCATTGATGTTGTGTCTCGTCCTGCCCTTGTGTATTATCCAAGCCATGTAGCTGATCTTCTAGCTGTCTGACTTCTTGGTGCAGTTCGCGCTGTGCTCCCACGGATTGTACCAAACAGAACCCTCTTGTCACCACTTTAAAGGCTTCCAACTCCGTCAGTGCTGTAGTCGCTGTATGTGTGTTAATGTCAAAGTATCAATCAATCAAATCAATCATGTTTTGTGAAGCGCGACTACTCACCCGTAAGGGTCTCAAGGCGCTGGGGAGGAGGGGAGGAGCAGGATCCACTCCATCAAGGAGGGGGTCTGTCGAAGAGCCAAGTTTTGAGGTTTCTCGTGAAGATGGGCAGTGGAAGTTGAATCGGCTGTTCAGGTATGCTGGTCCGGTGTTGTGGAGGGCTTTGTGTGCGTGGGTGAGGATCTTGAAGGTGATTCTAGTCTCGATGGGGAGCCAGTGGAGTGTGCGCAGGTGCTGGGAGATGTGGCAGTGTATCGGCAGGTTGAGGACCAGTCTTGCGGCGGCATTCTGGATGTTTTGTAGCTTGCGGGTGAGGTTTTTGTTTATTCCGGCGTAGAGTGCGTTGCCATAGTCGAGTCTGCTGGTGACGAGGGCGTGGGTGACGGTTTTTCTGTGCTCGAGGGGGATCCATTTGAAGGTCTTACGTAGGAGGCGGAGGATGTGGAAGCAGGAGGATGTGACAGAGTTGATCCGGCGGTCCATTTTGAGCTCGGAGTCCAGGATGAATCCAAGGTTGCATGAGTGGTCCATGGGGGTGGGTGGACTTCCGAGGGCGGGGGGCCACCAGGTGTTGTTCCAGGCGTCGGGGTGTAGGCGTCTATGGATGATCCCAAGGTTTCCCTAAAGCAGGTCTCTTCCAACACATTTGTGTCAAGGCGCCACAATGGGACCAGGGGCGTCTTCCCTCCGGTTGCATAGTCAATATTAAGGGGCTATGGTCTGATAAAGTGCGCCCAAGTTACTCTGCATGTGTAATCACTTGCCCTAGCTCGGGTGTACAGAGGAACTTGTCTATTCGTGTATGTAACTGGTGTAAAGTGGAGAAATATGAATAGTATTTATCGTCTAAGTGTTGTGTCCTCCATATGTCCATCAGTCCCCAGTGGGCAATCCAGTCCCGAAACCCTGCTGCTGTGCGATACGTCTGAGCTCCAGGCAGGGGAGGGTGCGAGCGATCCAAGTCAACGTTTGTTACGCAGTTATAATCCCCACTTATAAGCATGTTATCGGCTGCCATCGCAGGGGAGAGGCTGTGTAAGTAGGTCATCTGATCCTGATTAGGGGCGTATATACTACCCAACAGGATCTCACGTCCAAGTAGTCTCCCTTTCAGGAGCACATATCTGCCATCCTTATCCGTCAGATATGTATTGGCTCAAAAGGTACACCTGCTCGAACCCAGATTAGTGCACCTCTGGCATAAGCAGAATAGGATGTTGCGTATATCTGCCCTCTCCAGCGCCTACGTAATTTTTCTATCTCGCTACCAATGAGATGCGTCTCCTGCAGGAAAGCGATCTGTACTCCCCTTCTTCGCAAATAGTGGTGTATGGTATGCCGCTTGGTTTTTAGTCCCCATCCCCTTAATATTCCAGGACATGAGTTTTAATGTATGGAGTGTGGGTGCCATTGGTAAGAATGCCAACTCCGAACCCTCTCCTCAACCCCCCCTGATCCTCACCAATTCTATAAGGTTTTGCATCACCAGACCTGCAAGGGGGTAAGCCCTGACAACAAACAAAAACACAGCCCCAACAGAGCTGAAATCCTTCTCCCAAGAGCAGCCCTGAAACGGCCAGCCGCCCAAGCTGTAAATAATATAACCTGTTCCAAAGAAGGACACAACCAATCGCTGGGGTGGGCCTCTGTGCGTGGGTTGCTGCTCGCCGGCACATTCAGCAGCTGTGGCTGTCCAAGCCGACCCAAAGGGAAAGATGCTCAGCTTGTGCTGATCTTTGTAACTGCAAAGCGTTCAAATATTCAGGCGCATAGTGCCCCATACACCAGGGCATCAAAGTCAAAGATCATCTGCTGCTCTGGGGGTTATGACCGGCAACTGGATGCTGTCTGTGTGGGAAGAGTGAATCCGATCCCTCAGTCACCCTCTCAGAGGGTGAGCCATCTTCAGGCGGAGACCTCCTGGGGTGCATGATATTTGCTACTACCTGTAGGACCGCTTCTCTCTCTCTCTCTCTGTCTGTTTGTGATGGATTCAGGCAGTGGATTGTTTTTCTTTTGAGTCTCTTTCGAGTCTTCCTTTTGGGGAGAGGAGTTTGGCTCCCATTGGGGCGGCTCAGACTTGTGAGGGGCCCTCCTGACTTATAGGCTTCGAACCATTCCCATGCTCTCTCAGGGTCTTCACAGAAGTGGGACTTCCCGTCTAAAATCATGCGAAGTTGGGACGGGAACATGAGGGAATATTGAAAGACCTCATCGCCCAGGGCCTTCTTCACCTCCAGGAAGTAGCCCTTCTTCGCTGCACCTCTGTAGTGTAATCCGGGAAAATAGACAACCTGCTGTTGTTAATCATAAAGGGTCCATCTGAGCGTGCCTTTTGTAGTAGAGTATCCCTGTCCCGGAAGTGCAGGAGCTGTGCCCCCACGAGCCACGGCGGTCGGCCAGGTGGAGGTGGTCGAGCAGGGACCCTGTCGGCTCTCTCCAAAGTGTAGAAGGCAGAGAGGCCCTTCGGGGCCAACTCCTTGTGAAGCCATGGTTCCAGGAATGCCAGCATGTCGGTGCCCTCTGTTCCCTCCGGCAGCCCAACTATGCGAACGTTATTCCGGCGGTTACGTCCTTACGCGACCTCTGCCCTCGTTCCAATACATGCACTCGGTCTGAAAGCTCTTCCACTGTTTTGCTCAGTGTGCATTGTGCTGGTTGCAGCTCTGCAATGGAGGTTTCCGTTGCTCCCACTCTTTCCACTAGCTTCCGAAGCTCCGCCCACAGCAGTCCCAGGCCGACAGAGACTGTACTGATGTCCTGGTGAAGGGTGGACTTTGTATCCGCTATTGCCTCCAGTATTTTGGCCAACTGTCGCTGGATCGGGTCTAATTCGGACTGGGGTCCTGTTTCGTGGGCAGTCGCCTCCCCTTCATGGTCCGCCACCGGGCCGTTCGTTCTCGCCCGGGTTTTACCCATCGTTTCTCCTACCAGCCTCCCAGGCAGCTTGGATCTTGTCCTTGGACAGCGTGTATTGGGGCAGCAGATAGGTGTGGCAGCTATGTTGTTCAACAATGGAGAAAAACATCCCTAGGCAACAGTTGGTCTAAACAATATTAAGACCTAATCTAACACATGTATGATGTAAGAGACTCAGTGTACACATAAATCCATTAAAACTTCATTTTATTTTATTAGTATGAATTCATTCGATCTGATCGTAAAAGATATATAAATAATTCCACATATATAAGGTACTGAACCGTATTACAACGTTCATCACAAGATAAACACAACAACAAGGAAATACATAAGACAAACATGTGCATATTGACTAAACATAACAAGAGACAAATGTTTTTTATAATACAAAATTAAGTCGGAATATAATATGCCCAATCTTTCTAATGAACCATAATTTCATCCAGTGGCTGAGTGATGGATCTTCTACGCGCGTTTCGGTGTGCAGGACGCCTTTCTCAAGAAGGCCACAATAGTTCCTATACATGGAAATGAAGAGGTGTACACTGAGTCTAGATACAGATAAAGACTAAAACAAATTTTAAAAAACCTTTCTAACTCTGTGACTAAAAAGAAACGAAAAGATGTACTAAGGTTACTAAAAAGAGAATAAAGTAGAGAGCCAAATGAAGAAAACAAAAGTATACCTTCACCATAGAGAATGACCCATGAGGAGAATCTGGGGATTGTCCAAAGATTATGCAATATCATCCATGAAATGCAGAGTGCAAGAAGACCTCATAAAACTGTGATATACCTATCACCATAGTGAAGTGAATTGATTCATGACCAGTGAAAACGGGAATATATGCTTCTAGAGCTTACCGTCAAACAGACAGAATATGGACCATATAGAATCTAGACGATATATATAGATGGGGTATAATACTGTGTATGGACTCTGGAAAGGAAAGAAGAGTAATATGAACTCCACTTGAAGGAAATGCTATGAGGGATATATTCAGCTGTTGAAAATGACAGCCTGATGTATTTAATTACCTCTAGTGCTATCGTGAGGCGATTGAGCCCAAGCTGCCTAAAGTAGAGTACAAGCTTAAGTTGAAAAGATATATCCAATAAAGCTGAAAGATAAAACACAGAGAAGGGATGTATTTTAGCGAATGAACTAGAATCATTGACATTTCAGAAAGAGTACCGAATCAAAAGGTCAATGATTCTACCTGTATTTAAATGCAGTCAGTGTGTCGACATTAGGCATACTGTCCTTCTCAACCGAGGGATAAAATTACCCAATGAAGATACTATCTCATATGCTTGCAATATTCGAATGGCATTCAAAGGTAGTCCTAGATGATCCGTGACCGACCGTCTCGCTCTATGAAAAAGAATCATAGAAGACCATTAATTGTGAAGTCAGCCCACATGGAGTTCGTACTAGCCGAACGGGATTAGTATAAACCAAGGATGTATATCTAAGTTCCTCAAGATATTGGTGAGCCCATCGTGGTGAATGTGGCATACACTATATTTTAACTTGAGGCTCGTGATGATAGGGCATCATTTAGATATGGTCGGATTCGAATACGTAATGTCATGAGGGATTCTACAGCTTACATCTTCATCGTAGTATCATCAAAATGTAAGGAAGAGACAAGCAACAGATAGATTTTAATGTCCCCCGTTTCTAGATTACAGTTGATATATACCGCAGAATTGATTATAAAAAAATATTATACTCTTCGACAAGACCGAAAATGTCACTTACTAGTGGATTTCAGCAGAAAGGGCGTGACGATCAATCAGGCAGAAACAAGTTTAGCATCAGCACCGAGTTAATATAGAGCTTCATGTCACGTGATGACGTCATGACGTTTTGCAGTGTCAAACGTCTGGCCAGCTAACCCTATTGTCGGTAGTCAGGATATTAAAAACGGGTACACTCACAAGATATTACAGTATAGCGGACAGCATCCGTGCAATATCAAAAACTGTGATAAAGGGGGAGGTATTGTCATCTTAGATACTTCCAAATATGAGCATAAAATGAAGGCCCTACTCAATGACACTAATTTCTACACTAAAATTCTCTCGGATTCCACCAAAAATGCCTCATCAAATATTTTACGTCTGACTACTATTGCACTATAAAATGGTGACATTTGTAATAAAGAGTTCGACTATTTGAATTGCACTGACCCTAAGATGCCATGCATCTACGGTGTCCCGAAAAATCATAAAAATGTAACAGATCCTCCTTACCGCCCCATTGTTTCCACCATTGGGCCGGCTACAGAGCCCCTCTCAAAATATACAGATAACATACTAAGGCCGCATAGACCCAAGATTCCTTCATACATCATGGACACCAGAGATATTATTAACAAAGTTGAGTATCTATTGTTCAACCATACCAATCATATCCTGGTAACATTGGATATCGAATCTTTGCATAGTAACATCCCGCAGATGGAAGCAATTTAAGCTGTGACATGGTTTATTGACACCCAGAATAAAGCCTTTCCTCCTTGAATGCCTCAAAATTGTGCTAACAGAAAACACATTTGAATTTGGAAAAACTCTATATCAACAAATCAAGGGTGTGAGGATGGGGGCTTCTGTAGCCCCATCGGTTGCCAATATCTATATGGCGCTATTCGAGATGAAATTTATTCATAACGAAATTGCGCCCTTTTTTGAATCAGTGACAAACTGGTTCAGATATATCGATGATATTTTCTTTATCTGGACCGACACTGAAGACTGCCTTATTGAATTTTTGGAATGGCTTAACCTATGTGATATCAATCTTAAATTCACGGCCCATACCAGCCAGACACAAGTTGAATTTCTAGACATTCTTATTCGACATAAGAATGGCATCTTAGAGGTCCACCTGTTTGTTTAGCCCACTGCACGCAATACTTTATTACATTATGACAGCTACCACCCGTGAGCACAAAAACAAAGCATACCTTTCGGGCAGTTTCTCCGACTGCGTCGAAATTGCTCCACTCTACAAGATTTCGATTCCCAAGCAATAGCTATGAAAGAAAAATTTCGAGCCACAGGGAATCCACATCGACTCATTCGAGAATCATATAAAAGAGCTAGATTCTATGATAGAGAATTCTTATTGAAATCATGCATTAACCCTCCAGCCACCCAACTAGTTTGCGTTACCAAACAATATACCATGAACGAAAAGTTCAGACACATTATCAACTCGAACTGGCATATTTTGAACAGTGACAACGATCGAGAACACAAACTCCCTAAACCTTTATAAGCTCACCGCCGGAAAAAAAATATTAAAGACATCGTCGTACATTCGTGGTTTATAGAAGGGATGCCATTCATTCAGAAAACTATTGATGGCACGGCACCAGTAAGCGGCACTTTCAAATGCTCGCAATGCAAGTCACGTGATACTGTAATTGAAGGGGAATCCTTCATGCACAATGGATATACCATCAAAGCAAATAAATTCTTCAATTGCAAGACTAAAAATGTGGTCTATCTATTACTATGTCCATGTTCCTTGGGCTATGTAGGAGAAACAGCACGCGCTTTCACCACCGGCCTCACAAAACATCACTCAGCGATACGTACCTCTAAAGCCAATGCGCCGCTAGTCAAACACTTTCTGGATAAGAAACATACAGCTAATGACATCAGATGGCTGATACTTGAAAAAATAGAAATAACACACGAAAGCAAAAGTGATGACATCCGTAAAAGGAGAGAAGTTTTCTGGATCTTTGTCTTAGACACCTTTAAACGCGGACTTAACAGTGAAATACCTTGGGAGAATGCTATACGGTACAATTCTTAGCTATCATGCCCTCTTAATAGGTTTTGTCCTAGTACCGGAATATTGGCACCTATGGGTTCTGCATCTCCCTATGATGATGTAGCCATGTCCCCCAATGCCGACTATGTGAGCAGGGTCCCCTCTCCCATGTATTTTCAACCTGGCAGCCTTCTGAGGATGGAAGAGCTGTATATCATCTGCCCCCACCTGGTTTGGTGGACTGGTTTTATGCTGCCATCGTGCGCATCTCTGGATATTGCATGGATGCTGCCCGCTATACAGTAATATCTTGTGAGTGTACCCGTTTTTAGGTCTTCGTCGCAAGTCCTGTTTTTATTACTATACTCTATCCTGACTACCGACAATAGGGTTAGCTGCCCAGACATTTGACACCGCAAAACGTCATGACGTCATCATGTGACGTGAAGCTCTATATTAACTCGGTGCGGACGCTGAACTTGTTTCTGCCTGATTGATCGTCATGCCCTTTCTGCTGAAATCCACTAGTAAGTGACATTTTCGATCTTGTCGAAAAGTATAATGTTTCTTTATAATCAATTCTACGGTATATATCAACTGTAATCTAGAAACGGGGGACATTAAAATCTGTCGCTTGTCTCCTCCTTACATTTTGATGATACCACGATGAAGATGTAAGCTGTAGAATCCCTCATGACATTACGTATTCGAATCCGACCATATCTAAATGATGCCCTATCATCACGAGCCTCAAGTTAAAATATAGTTGTTGGAAAACGAGGCAGTATCTGTGAGGCCTGCACAAATAACATGACTACATTTGTCCTTCACTGGGAACCAAACACCCAATTGTAGCGCCTGACTCTCAGAGGGTAGCGTTGCAGAGCAGTCTGAGGCTTACTCAAGGGAGGTGGTGTGGGCTAGTGATCGCCATTACAGGTGCGCAGAAATAACACTCAATAATTGATTGTCCAGTCTGTACTTTGCTTTATAAAAGTAAGAGTACATTTATTAAACACACACACTACTCAATACTATGCACCAATTTACAAATATACATAAGCTGTTGGAATTACTTTGTGACATTGCATAACATCTCCACCCCTCCCGCAGGGGGGTGGGGTCTAGTACCACCACTCCCATGTATGCACATCATCTTGCCCCCTAATGCAGTTAGTTGAACATAACCTGGAGCGAGGGCCCTGCGCACTGGCACCATCCCAGTGGCGACCCACCCCATTACCTCAACAAGCATTTAAAATAGGTACCCCTGCCCTGGTGACACATAATCCTGACTGAGCATCTCCCACTGACCATACAGGATACACCTCTACATCTTAGGGGCTAACAGTCTGGATTGTTCTTCACCCAAGCGCAGCAGCAAGAATACATGTTTAAGCATCACTTTAGAATGACAGTACTCATCACATTTGTTGATCATTATAATGCACTGCAATTACAGCCCCTAAAGGCATCACAGATGAAATCACAGGATTAAGCAAATACAGCCAGACACCCTAGCAGGAATGTCGAGCAACATAACCCCATTTGGCTTATGACATCACCTTACACAGGTACTTCACATTACACATGTGACTTTCAGTCCCTCTAAAAGAAATAACGTTAGTAAACGCAGTTCTGGTGCAATTACACCTCTTCACCTCCAGGAGACGCCCTTCTCCAGACATCCCCAACTCAGCCCTTCACTCCTTGAGGCAGTCCCTAAAGCACCCCCAGCTGTAGAACAAAAGTTCCAGCCATGGGGGTGCAGATGACTCCTGGCTGAGCCCAGAGGGGTTATTCTTTTTAGTCCCCATGAGACTTAGGGAGGGACTTCTTCTCGTTGTGCTGGGGGAGACTGCGTTGCTCCTGCAGCTCCCCCTGAACCTTTGAACACACCTTGTGGTGACCCCGTCCTCCTGGGGCCACCACGAACGGAGAAAACGCTGCTTTTCCTTGCAGGCCGGTCCGGGCCTGCGAGGCATTATGGGGCGCTCTGTGGCCAGAGCGTGCATATTATAACAGCGGCTCTCCCGCTGTGCAGGGGAGAGCCACATAGCCTTTTCCAGCGACCTGGCGCCGCATCCACTGTCCGTTGGGGGTCCGGTCCCACCCGGACCCCGACCGGACCTCCTGCTGTCACCCGGTAAGTTCAGCGACTCGGGAGCCCACCCCCGGCCGCTCTTCACTTTTTCTTGGGGGCCCGGTCCCACCCGGGTACCTCGCGGCATGCACGACGTTGGAGGGCAGCTCAGGGACCCCACCCCCAGCTGCCCTCGCCGGCTCCCCGCCCGGCCAGCACCTTCGCGTGCTGCCGCGGGAGCCGGCACCTCACTTCTTGTCTGCCTGCGGGCAGACTCCTGCCGGTCCGGTTGGACCTCGGGGGAGTGCCGCCGCACTCCCCCGGCCTCGCCACCTGCATCGGGGCCCGGAGTTGGGATCCCGGGCCCCCAGCAAATCTTCACGGGGGGCGCGACGGCGCCCCCCCCGACTTGCGCTCCCTTTTCTTCGGGGCCCGGAGATGGGGTCCCGGGCCCCTGGATCGCCTTCACGGGGGGGACGCGACGGTGCCCCCCCAACTTCCGCCTTCTCGTCGGGGGCCAGGGTGGGCTCCTGGCACCCCGCATGCCCAGCTTCACGGGGAGTGCGACGGCGCTCCCCGGCTTTTCTCCCAGCCGCGAGGGAGGTTGCGTGACGGCGTGCCCCCCTCCTTTTCAGCTCCATCCTCCACTGCACTGCATTTTCACGGGGAGCGCGATGGCGCTCCCCGGCTTCGGCGGGGCCCGGAGTTGGGATCCCGGTTCCCTCTCCCCATTCCCAGGGGGGTGCGATGGCGCTCCCCTGCCTCCAGTTTCGCAGGGGCCAGGGTGGGCTCCTGGCACCCCGTGGGGGCATTTTTCACAGGGAGCGAGACGGCGCTCCCCGACTTTTCTTCTTGTGGGGGCAGCCCCCGGGACCTGACCCACCCCGGGGGCATTTTCTGGACCGGCGGCGGAGCCCCACGCGCTTCGTCGTCGGTGGGCCAAAGGTCATAGGTCGCCTACCTTCTGGGGGGCCTATCTCAGCCCCCAGGTGTCCGATCTTCGTGATCTTGGCCTCTTCTTGCTCCTGGAGGCGCACCCCAGCCACTGGGAGCACCTTCCTTCGCCCTCTGGGTCTCACAGAGGGTGGATTCAGCAGGGAGCTGTCTTCACTGGCTCCCTGCGCCAGCCTTTCCCCTGGCTCTCCTCCTGGGCCTCTCTTCTCCCTGCGCAGAGGCCCATGCTTCTGCGCACTGGTCCTGGACTCTTCTCCTGGCGCTGCTCAGGATCCTGGGACAGTCAGGGGGTTCCTCCTTCCAACTGCCCATTGCGCCAGGCTCCAGCACCCTCTGCCTCAGCAGACAACACCCCAGAGAGAGCTTCTCTTCCTGTGCAAACACTTTTTAAAGAATGGGGAGGGGGCTGGCAGGAAGTCTCTGTTTGTCCTATCAAATAGCGACACATCACTTCACTGCCCCTGCTCCCTCCTTCCTGCCCAGGCCTCTGGGTTGGTTCAAGATGCGGTCGTCCAGGGGTCTCCTGCCACATGGACTCTGAAAGCCCCTTCCCCCGCGCTGCCTTCTCCCTTGTGCAGCTTGGTGCCTGGCACCAGGTGACAGCTGCTGATGGATTAGCCTGTAGCTCCACCCATCTTCTCTTCTTGGAGAGGAGGCCTTCGCTCTTGGAAGAAAGGTCATTAATCCAGCCTGCCAGGGTCAGCCCCCAGCCAGGCCCTGGTTATGAGCGGACTCAAGAGAAATATGACATTTCTGGATGACCCAAAAGCAGTACAAATATGACTTTGGACTCTGCAGAATACTTCTTCTCACACCAGTTACAGTGGACCTTAGTGCGTGTCTGGAATTTGTAGGCCTTAGGAAAGTGAAACTAGCCCATGGGCTCCACATCCCCATAGGGGAATAATGAAGTGAAAAACAGTAAAACGCACTGACTTTCCCTGGCATGTTTCTTCCCACTGTATAAAGCCTATTCCATGTCACCACCCAATTCTGCATAAGTCCTGCCACACCAGTCTATCTGCACCTGCTCCTTGGCTGCGCACGCCAGGAATCTCCCCTGCGCAGCCCCTACACGTGTGCACACGCATGTACACATGTGTCTGCATGCAACCAGCCCGGTGCCCCTTACTCCAGCTGCAGCGCAGCGGCCTAGTCAAGCTAGGGGGACACCAGTAAAATCCACACGCAGTCTCTTTCATCATGAGTTCACTGTGGGTGAGTCCCAACTTATGAGGCTCTCCCACAGTAAAAGCTCAATAATTAGGTGCTCAAAAAGCGAAAAATCCGGGCGGCTGTGAGTGTCAGAACCACCTTCTAACAATAGTGTATGCCACATTCACCACGATGGGCTCACCAATATCTTGAGGAACTTAGATATACATCCTTGGTTTATACTAATCCCGTTCGGGGAGTACGAACTCCATGTGGGCTGACTTCACAATTAATGGTCGTCTATGATTCTTTTTCATAGAACGAGACGGTCGGTCACGGATCATCTAGGGCTACCTTTGAATGCCATTCGAATAGTGCAAGCATATGAGATAGTATCTTCATTGGGTCATTTTATCCCTCGGTTGAGAAGGACAGTATGCCTAATGTCGACACACTGACTGCATTTAAATACAGGTAGAATCATTCACCTTTTGATTCGGCACTCTTTCTGAAATGTCAATGATTCTAGTTCATTCGCTAAAATACATCCCTTCTCTGTGTTTTATCTTTCAGCTTTATTGGATATATCTTTTCAACTTAAACTTGTACTCTACTTTAGGCAGGTGGGGCTCAAGCGCCTCACGATAGCACTAGAGGTAAATAAATACATCAGACTGCCATTTTCAACAGCTGAATATATCCCTCATAGCATTTCCTTCAAGTGGAGTTCATCTTACTCTTCTCTCCTTTCCAGAGTCCATACACAAATTTATACCCCATCTATATATATTGTCTAGATTCTTAATGGTCAATATTCCATCTGTTTGACGGTAAGCTCTAGAAGCATATATTCCCGTTTTCACTGGTCATGAATCAATTCACTTCACTATGGTGATAGGGCAATCACAGTTTTATGAGGTCTTCTTGCACTCTGCATTTCATGGATGATATTGCATGATCTTTGAACAATCCCCAGATTCTCCTCATGGGTCATTCTCCATGGTGAAGGTATACTTTTGTTTTCTTCATCTGGCTCTCTACTTCATTCTCTTTTTAGTAACCGCAGTACATCTTTTGGTTTCTTTTTAGTCACGGAGTTCGAAAGGTTTTTTTAAATTTGTTTTAGACATTATCTGTATCTAGACTCGGTGTACACCTCTTCATTTCCATGTATAGGAACTATTGTGGCTTTCTTGAGAAAGGCGTCCTGCACGCCGAAACGCGCATAGAAGATCCATCACTCAGCCACTGGATGAAATTATGGTTCATTAGAAAGATTGGATGTATTATATTCCGACTTAATTTTGTATTATAAAAACATGTCTCTTGTTATGTTTAGTCAATATGCCGTTTGTCTTATGTATTGCCTTGTTGTTGTGTTTATCTTGTGATGAACGTTGCAATACGGTTCAGTACCTTATATATGTGGAATTATTTATATATCTTTTACGATCAGATCGAATGAATTCATACTAATAAAATGACGCTTTAATGGCTTTTTGTGTACACCGAGTCTCTTACATCATACATGTGTTAGATTAGGTCTTAACATTGTTTAGACCAACTGTTCCCTCTGGATTTTTTTCTCCATTGTTGCATTTTCCCTGCCCTAGGAATCTTGATTAGTAGCAGGCTGTCCTCTTTGTTGACAGTGTGCAGCTATGTTGTTCCTCAGAGTCTCCCTAGACTCTCAGTCCTCTTTTTGAACCTTCCCAAGACCAATGTCCTCTATCCTGGCATCCAAGGATCGTTCCGCTCCGGGGGGGAGGGGGGGTGGGGGGTATCCCCCCTGTCCCCACCCTCCACAGGAGGGGAGATGTCTTAATGTTGCCCCACCTCCATTCAGCAATACTGTTCCCAAGGCGGGTCACCCAGTGTGCAACAGGGGGCAGACAAGCCAATTCCGGATCGTGAATGTACTCTTCCACTCTCTTCAATCCCAGGCTCCTTCGCACCAGTTCGCGTTTTGCCCCAATTTGAGAAGTGTCCTGGGGGGGTATCTCCGCGATATGGGGGTGGGGGGGCGCCCGAGGTTAATGGCAGCGAGCAATGGTGACAGCAGGGGAGGCCCCCCACAGAGTCGCCCCAGCGGCCTGACCAAGGGCCGGACGGTTATTAAAGGGCCTCAATCCAGGCCTCCCCTAGTCCCAAGGCCGGCGAGCACCCCAGCTCCTAGCGCGGCTCTCACCTTCCGGGCCCGCCGTGCTCTGGTATAGTTGCTGCGTGACCAGCACAGGCCCGCCAACCACCGCCGTCCAAGGCCCCGCCAGAGGCCCGGGCTGCTGTCGCACAATCAGAGGAGCCCCCTCCTCCCGGAGAGCTCCGAGCTCAGCACCCGCCAAGCACCGTTCTCCCAGGCCGTCCGCCGCAAGCTTATCTCCTCAGGCTGGCAGGTGTCGGTGTGCACCACAGACTTCGACCGCCTGCTAGGTCCAGGAAGGGGGTCTCAGTAGGAGACCTAGGTCTCGACCTCCGTACATCGGAGAGGCCATCCTCTGGGCCTGGGGCCCGCCGTGTTCTGGTGTAGTTGCTGCGTGCTCAGCATAGGCCCGCCAACCACCCCCTTCCAAGGCACCGCCGGGGGCCCGGAGCGCCGCACAATCAGAGGAGCCCCTCCTCCCGGAGAGCTCCGAGCTCAGCAGCCGCCAAGCACCGTTCTCCCTGGCTGTCCGCCGCAAGCCTGGCGGCTCCTCAGGCTGGCAGGCGCCGATGTGCACCACAGATTTCGACCATTTGCTAGGTCCAGCAAGGGGGTCTCAGTGGGAGACCTAGGTCCCGACCTCGGTACATCGGAGATGCCATCTTGGCTCTGAGCTTGCTGTGCAGTCGGTTCTCTCACTCGCCGTATATCGTATGCTGCTGGGATCTCAATTCCGCTGGGCCGGCACACCAGGTTTCCCGCTAATTCAGGGCCGTCCACCTCAAGTCATTCCTCGCAGATCGAGCTGCATAACGTCAGGATTAACTCGGGTCGGCGAGGAGCATCAGCTTAATGCGTCCGCCATTGCCGGCCCGCAAGCCACCTGGCGCTTATAAAACCATGGTTGGCCAGTAGTTGCTTTAATAACTGTCCAGTTGTTATTTGTGAAGCTTAAGATACACTATACGCGATAGGCACAATAGGAAATTGGCAGAATAAAGGCAAGGCATAAGTAAGTGTGGATCATATATACACATAAAACAGGGACCAGGTGTACTAAAAGGAGAAGTGGGGAGAAGAAATTTGCTTAAATCATGTCACTAAAAGAGGGTGGAGAAAGGGTCATCGTTATATTCATTGAGACTAATGTAAGGTAACCCGCTTGTTAGTGTTTTAGAATAGGATAATTTATTTTAATTAGAATTTATATTTTTTATTCATTTTACTGCTATTTCCAAAAGGGAAATTACATTTTACAAAGTCACTCCAATGATGCAAAAACAGGATGAAGGGTAAAAGGACACCATTTCCCCTGAATTCAAGTCAAGTGCAAATTAAAGGGGCATCGCACTTTCCCCCTACTGCACATGGCCTCAAAAAAGACAAGACCAGCATTTTAATTGAAAGCACTGCTCCTTTCCCGGGTTGGAGCTCTGAAGTAGTCTGCGTGTAGCATGTTGCATGCACTTTTAAACATCAAACTAAAACTGAGAACCAATTACATTGGTTCACTGCAAATTGCAAGTACTATAAGGCACAAATGAGATGACGATTCACTTATTCCCTCCATTTTAAAAACACCATTACGCAGTAAGCATCAACAAAAAACAGTCTCGTTAAAACCAGTAATTAGGCAGTCCTCACAGATCCATAGTAAATGATGTGTTTCTTGCAGCCCTGCCGTTTGGCTGCCAAGAATCTATTGTGCTCCTCTGTCGCCAGCAAAGAACAGCATATCATTTGCGTCCCTATGGGAACCAAGTGGTAGACACCTGGAGGGAGGAGCCGGTCTCGCACTACATTTCCCGATAGCTATTTTGGGCGCGCCCTAACTCTGCGCAAGCGCCACCTCGCCGCGCCTTGATGTGCGCGCGCCGCACCCCGCATGACGTACAGGCGCGCGCGCCGGGTGGCGATGGCGGTGCGTGCACGCGCAGCGGCAGTAATGGCCGCTCTGGATCGGCGGCTTCCGAGTCCCGACGGCTTCGCCGGGCAGAGCTGGAGCTCCTGGGTACAGAGCGCCGCCGCGCCGCTAGCCGAGGGTGAGTGAAGGGCCAGTCCCTCAGGAGCCACGCCGACAGGCCCGAAGTCCTCCTGGGGTCGGTGTTTCCCCGCCCGGGACCGGTCCGTTCAGCGAGCGTCCGCCCTAAAACAAAGGAGCCCCCAGGTCCTAATGCCGCCTGTTAAGCCGACAATGCGCATGCGCACATCCCTCCCACACCTTGTCCCTGCTGCGCATGTACTGTTGTGGTGCCAACCTTATCAGGTCGGATCTCCGGAACATGGAGGTAGTCCCGCCTCCATGAAAAGGGTTAATAATGATGGTCATAGGATGAACTGAAGATATGGGGTACTTCTTTGGGTATACTGTGCGTGGAACATAAAGATGGGATGGGGGTATATGAATAAAGTGAGGTGGTAGGAAGCAATATAAAGTTATGGTTACTACTAATTAGTGTATTGAAGGTAAGGGATATAATTTTGGTTGAGGGACAATAGATTTAAGTTACATTGAGTGGCTAGAGGTTATTAAATGGGGAGGTAAAGGTAAACAAAGGATTAAAGGTGAGTACAAGGAATGGTCCAAAATAAGGTGAGGGAACACATGCCCTTGTTACTTACCGATAATTTTCAAAATGTGTTCTAATGCGGTCCTAATGATCCCTGGCTGATATGTAAAGAAAGACCAAAAGGCCGTCTTAAAAATGAATACAGACACTTCATATAAAGTTTTACGTAAGAATCATGTCCATGCAATTGCAGAATCATAAAACATGAATAGATGGCTGGTATTTTTCTCTGGGAAAGGTGGCAACTCTATTTCTAGGTGAGGTGATGTCACCTCATTACAGGAAAAAGCAGGAGGATTCTTGAATGCTAGCCCCACCCACCCAACCTAGGTGCAATGAAGGCACGCTTGGTTTCTCCTGTATAAATTCAACCCCTTTGTTAAAGGACTGAAAGGAGGGAGGGGTAGATGTAATGTAATGACTGTAAAGAGGAAGAGCTAGACTAAGGGTAGTTTAAATTACCAATAAGTAATTGGGGCATTACGTCTACGTCCCTCGTCCAAGACATTACAGTTGAGATTCTGAAACTGAAGTCCTGTGACCACACCATAAATTGCAGTCTTGAGTATGCAACACAGAGTTTTATTGCATAGAAAAAAAAGTCCACACTGCCATCAATCATCATGCTGAGTTCAACACACCTGTACCCAGCTTAACTGAAAGCCTGAAACAGAATTGAGGAGATAATGTTCTTGGATCGATACTCCCTGCAATTCTGTCCAGAAAGTGGCCATCTTGCTTGGGAACTTTCCCTGAACAGGAAGATCTGAAGCATCATACTGCAATCCCAAGAGAATAGTAGATTTGATCCATCTTCTAATGGTCATAGTAGTCTCATTCTTTCTGTTTCCAGACTGTCCAAAAGTCACAAACAAGTAATCATTCTTTCTTTACTACTGTCCCCTGTCAACATAAATCAAAAGAGCTTGTGTAACTTCTAGAGTGCTCAATTGTTCCTCCACATTAGAAGGGGGAGGGAAGAAATAAGGAAAATACAATTCTTGTGGCTTACAAAAGAACAAATTGACCTTGAAGTCAAAAGTAGCACCAGGTTTTAAAATCACTCCATCTTCCATAAATTTATGAGGGAGAACATCTTATGGCCCAGACTCCTAATTCTATGAGTGGAGGTAATGACTTCTAAGATGAAGGCTTTCTAAGATATACATTTCAAATTCACACTTTCTAAATGATGAAACTGTAAGGGCTATAGCACTGTAGGAAGGTCAAAAGCTAGAGAAGTAGGATTCTTTGCAGGTTTAGAACCCTCGATAACCTCCACCAAGTAAGAGGAAAGACAATCTCTTAAGAGGTTGGACTTCTCAACTTCCAAAACCGATAGTAC
Source organism: Calotriton arnoldi (assembly GCA_963921515.1). NCBI lineage: Eukaryota > Metazoa > Chordata > Amphibia > Caudata > Salamandridae > Calotriton > Calotriton arnoldi. Next base: position 2,737,799 of record CAWUFW010000911.1, on the reverse strand, counting down.
GAGTAGGAGTCTGGAAGGCAAAGGGAAACGTTTTGAGAGGAGCTGGCGATCTCGGAAGTACCCATAGGGGCAGAATTGCCAGGGATTTCTGCAGAGGAAATCAAGATCTGAGGCCAATGCGGAGCAACCCAAATCAGTTTTCCTTCCTCCTGTTGGAACTTGTAGAGAACCTTCTGGATCAATTGAAAGGGAGGAAAAGCATACAGCAGGTGTCTTGGATGCCTTATCACCCCCGCGTGCACTCACCTAGTTCCCTCCTCCGGTAACCTGGAGCAGAACCTGCGAACAAGGGAATTGTTCGATGTTGTAAACAGATCCAGCTATGGCCTCCATAAACATTTGCAAATTTCCTGAAAAGTCACCCTTGAAAGAGTACGATCTTGAAATGTTGGAAATTTCCAGCTCAGAGTGTCCGCTGCAAGAGTGTTGATTCCCCTGATATGAACTGTTGACAAGTTCTTCTCTGCTCAAAAACCTAATGGGACAGCTATCATGTTTATTCTTTTGCCTCAGAATGTGATGAAAATATTTCAGTTCGTTGAAGATCGCCAAGAGTTTCTTCCAATTCAAAAATCTTCGACCTTCCAGAAGAGACCATTTAAAGTGACACGATTTACTCTGAATGGATTCTCCCCAACTCGGAGTGCTGGCATCTGTCAGGAGTAACAAAGGAGGCTCTTGATGCATACTCATGCCCTTGGAAAGGTTCTGAGTGCTTAACCACCACATCAGATTATCCTGGGTCTCCGGAGTTACAGGAACCAACTTGCTCAAGGAATTTGTCTCAGTGGAAGACTTTTGGAGTCATCTTAGGCAAGATTCGTCTGGGGTTACAGTCCCCTCAAAAGCAGGAAAGTTCATATTGTTCCTAATATGAGCCAGCAAGTCTGTTATTCTCGCCTTCATTATATATTTGCCCTTCAAGTCTGTGGAGGACGGAGCATCGTCAGGTGAATACAAATCATCTGTGTCAGGTAGTGGTACTGATTACTTCTTTTCTAATATAGGCAAAGAAGCATGCGTCTTTAATGATGTCAGATTCTGAAGAACAATACTCGTAATTCTTTCCTCCTCCTCTCTGGAATGCCTTCTTCGTTTTGGTGGAGCACAATGCCTGGGTGACCCTGACCGCGAAGAAGGCGATGCAGAAGTATGCCTTGTTTTAAAAGTATGCTTGTCCGTTCTGAACAAAATGAAAAACAAGCCAGCTGCTGCCAGAAAACCCCAACAAATATAGCACCACACACAGCATGAACACTTACTGGAAAAGGTGCGCTGATCCCAGCGTTCCAAAATGAAAGGACATGCATGCGCTGACCGCTTCAGCACTACGGCGTGAGCCCGAAACAGCACTCCCAGGAAGCCGGCAGCTCCCTCCCTCCACCCAAATGAAGACGCGGAGGGAGGCAATAGTGTAGAAAACTCCAAGCCTTTCCAGCTTAGTTAGGGACACAAACCCACCATCCAAGAGAAGGACTCCGACAGATTCTCTCTTTGGGAAATATCACTCCGAAGAAGGAGGCATGCATCCCTTCGGCACAGCACAGAGGTAAGCATAGCCTCAAAATGCCCCGAGCCAGGCAGGGACCTCGTCTTTGCCCTGTCGTGCAGGAAACCAAGTATGAGGTACCAGGATTGCAGCCCCTTTATGGCACCTTAGTTGGTGGGTGGAGGCTAGCATTCAAGGATCCTCCTGCTTTGTTCTTGTCATGTGGTGACATGGCCTCTTCTGTAATGACCTGTATGAGAAACGTAGGTATAATTGATGTTTCTGTACGTCTGATCTTTCATTTAGAGGCAGTCGCTCACATTGGGATTGTGTCAACCTCCCAACTAGCTAAATGTTTCTTATAGACCAGTTAGCTCGCCGCCTTTCAAACGTGTAAACTCAACAGGAGTGTTTTGGCTAGAGGGTGATGTATGTTTTGGTAGGAATCTGGAGCAGTGTAAAGTGGCAGGAGGTTGAGTTAATAAAGGAGAGTTGGGGTAAATACAGTCTATGAATGGTTTAGCTTGGAAAGGCCTGAAGTCAGGTCGCCAACTTTTTATTATCACTTCAAATCACACTTTGCACACGTGAAAAACACATTGTGTACGCCGAAACATCAGATGATTTTTGTTGTGTGGCGAGGGCAGTGTGAGTCGGATAGCTCATTTTTTGGGGTTTCATTCCAAATTCACCCCTTCTAAATCGGGCAATTTAAAAAAAAAAAAAAAAAATTATTTAAAACTTTATAAACCAACACATAACGTACAGAGTGACCTGGAGAGGCCTTATACATTCATTATGCAGTGCGTACATTTTGAATAATTGTCATCTTCAAAGGCCCCTCTGCTTCCATGCTAAATGAGACCAAGCGCAGAGACAAGGAAACAAGGGAGTAAAAAACAAATGGCACCTGGTGGAGTACAAGTTCTATACAACAAGGGAGGAGAGGAGGACCAACCCATTTGCTCATGAGCCCATCCCATACAGTCCCCCCTTGGTATAATTGTCCTCCGCAGAGAGTCCAGACTTGGCGACAGATCCTTTCTGTTGCTGTTGACCTAATGTTTAATAAGTTTCTGACATCAGATACTTAACCGTGAGCTATCTAAAGTATCTGGGCCCTGTGAAGCGCATGGCATATCGGGTATTTTGCTGGGGTGGGCTAATGTCTAAAGTGCTTCGGCCGAAACCGACATCGGATCTTCTGGAGGGAGTAAGGACATTTTGATCCTCCAAAAGATTTAGATACTCCTGTAATGGTCCCCATATATCTCTTGGGCGGGATGCTAGGGGCATCAACTCCCAGTAATTCGAAAGTTGCTCGCGACAGTAAACTGCATACATGAGCCAGTTCCTTTCTTTGGGTGATCTACGACTGCCCCATATCATTGCCACTCTGCATTTTGTTAACAGTAAAATAATGGCCACCAAGCTCCGCGAGGCGGGTGGCACATTCTTGACATACCCAAGGAGGCAAAGAAGAGGTGTGTCCAGTAATCAGCATTTTGTTATAGACGAATCGCTGTGGCCCAGTACCTTGCAACCTCTGGGCAGGCCCAAGCCAGGTGGAGGAAATCTGCTCTTGGGACGCCACATCTGTGACAGTTCTCAACATCTGTTAGCCAGCCCTAATCTGTGCAGCTGTGCAGAGGTGCGATATAGGCGGTGTAGGAAATTGAAATGTATTAGCCTATGTTGATTATTTGGGGAGAGATTGGCTAATTTCCCACAGCAAAAGTTCCAAAGTGCTTCCGTGAACTCTGAGCCAAGATCTAATTCCCAGTGGGATCTAGCGCGCATTACTATCTGTGGCATGTGATGCTGCACCCCGAAATCGGGCAATTTTAAAAGATATAACTCAGCTGGGAGATTGAGCTTATTGTGTGTTTTTACTCCGTACTGCTCATTTTTTGTCAAAATTGGGAGTATTTGAAACCGATGTAAAACAGCAAGTGTGTGGTTAAAAAGCATGGACTGGTATTAACCTGGATTGTTTGGGAGGAGGGGAGTGAGATAAATGTCCAGTCTGATGGTATATTAAAATAATGCAATATGCTGATAAATGTATACTCTTTGCAATAAGTAGCAGGGAGTTGTATTCTCGTGTGTACTAAACTGTTTAATCCTTGGCAAATCATCCTCTCCCGTACCTCTACCGTTTGAACCAAGCTTAATGTAAGAAATAACAAGCATTGAAAATGCAATAGGTCTCGCCTTTGATTAAGTTAAAGCCATTTGCTTTGCTAATGGTATTGTATAGCAAAGCAAATGGCTTTAACTTAGTGAAAGGCGAGACCTATTGCATTTTTAATGCTTGTTCTAGAATGGTCCCACTGCGTCCATGTGAAGTAAAAAAAAAACCAAGAGAGCGAAGCGGACCGCGCTTGCGCAACTAAGTAAATAAATAAACAAGCGCGGCCGAAGCGGACCGCGCTTGAGCAATTAAATAAATAAACAAGCGCGGCCGAAGCGGACCGCGTTTGTGCAATTAAGTAAATAAATAAACAAGCACGTCCGAAGCGGACTGCGCTTGTGCAAGCTGGCTCAATATCCCGTGACGCAAATGTGATCTTTGTGTGCTTACACAAGATGAATGCGTCCTTCTGTAAACCGTTAAATATCTTCCACCAGCAACCATACTCAAGCAGACCGCCAGTACGTGTGCACACATGGGGCGTGCCAAAGAAAGAAAAGAAGACCAAAACAAAAAGATGGCGACTGTTCCAGTGAGGCGATGTGGCAACATCTAGAGCGCCGATCTTGGAACTGCGGAAGCGGACCTGGCATCGGCTCTCCCGCACCCACAAAAATGGAAAGACATGCCCATCCAAAATGCAAAACAAAACCACGGCAGAAAGCATCAGCATTGAACGCCTATAGGAAACACATGCGCATGAAGGAACAAGCTCCGATTCGGGAGCGGATTATGTGCTGGCGAGTTCACGCAACAAAAAAAAATGGCAATAATAAAGCAAAAGACACGGCGGCTGGCGAGTTCAAATAAACTGGCAACAAAATGCATCTCACACGCAAGACACCGCGCCTCAAGCGTATAGTAACAAGATAGCGTGTAGGAGAAATGAAAGGCGCTTCACACATTTTTGAAGGTAAACGCGGTAATACCAAAAAAAAGTGCATAGCGGCTAATTAGGAGACACTGTCTCCTACCGCAAGTAAAAGATCCAATCCCGGTGGGCGGGGCCAAAAGCAGACAGGGTGGCAACCAGGAGGGGTTAAAATGTCTCCGGTGCAATCATTACACTATGTTTAACATAATGAATGACGACAAACGACGCGCACGAATGAAAATTGCAGGCGGAGCTGACACACGACTTCTGGAACTGTATTGATTCCAAGAAGCCCTCGCATGGCGAGAGCAGCGCATGCGCGCTGCTAACGCCAGGCGAGACCTAAACATAAAGGGCATGCTCACAGGACATATACTCAGCATGGTATTCTTTAACACATTTATGGCTGTTTATATGCATGTAGGTGGGTTTGCATCTCAATTGATAAACCTGCACCTGAAGCTTCGGTGTGCAGGACCCCTCCTGTGCTGAATTTCCTCCTTCCTAGCCACCAACAGGATACCTCTTTCACATCTCCCAAAGTGCTGAAAGCATGGTAGTTGTTTGCCTATTGAGAGAGTTAAAATTGTTGAGAAACCAAAATGTGGGACAGTGGGTGCCCCGCAGTGCCTCTTTATGGGACAGAAGCCGTGATTGTGGAACAGGAGCCATGATTCCAGGACAGACCTACAAAATGTAGGACGTTTGATCACCCTATCCTGAAGAGTATGTATATAGGCACCCTGTCCTGAAAAGTATGTATATAGGCAGATGATAGATGTGGGGTAAGTGGCATCGACCTGAAGAAAGTGAGGCATATAGAGAAAGCAATACCATGCATAAGGTGGGGGCTTCAAGAAGGGATTGGATACGGAGGTGCTGTACATATTTCTCGTAGCTTTGTTCGAAAGATCTGACTGATATTTTGCATGCATTCTTACAAAAGAATGTTTCATTCTGTGACTCCTAAACCTATTGGGTAGTTCATCCCATTTCAAGGGGAACATCAGGGTCCATCATTTTGATGTCTTTAATCCCACATCAAAAATGTGTCTGTGCTGCCAAAGTGACTCCATTTCATCTCACACCATGGTCTTTACTTTTTACCTGCCACCAGTTTCCATTCTGGGCTTTATAGTTTATAGCTTTTCCATTCGAAGTAAGAGTTGATGCATTCCAGCATGCATTGTGCTGTTGGGTAAAAATCCATGACTGGCCAATGGTGCTACACATGCAGCTTCACATGACTTTGCTGGAAAATAATTCTGGGACCTCTTGGCAGCTGTGCTTTAAAAGGTTGAGCCTTGTGGCAAAGGATTCAACCTTCAGATCTGAATCTTCAGATTCTTCTGGTATCTAAAAAATAGGTTTAGATGGGCCGGTGCATGGACTTAAAGCTACAAAATGGATGTGTAGGGTTATTTTAATGAAGCAGGCACATCAAGAGCGGCTGTAGAGTGAGGTACATAGATGATGCGTTAAACGAGGAGGTGATGCAAGCATAGTGTGGTAGTTTTATAGAGTGCATACAGTGAGGTTCCTGGAGATTGGTCTAGATGATTTTCAGATAAGGATTTGGACTTTGAAAATGGATGGCTAATAGAGCTGAATATTTGCCTTTACAAATGCAGCAATTTTAAGTTTACAATTTTGAATCTTGGCACAGCTAACTCAAGAATCCATCTTTGAGGTCTCTGAATTCAGTACCATAAATTGGAAAATAGAAATCTGTTATCTAGAACTCTTAGAAACAACAGAGCTGTAATATACAGAATTACATAATAAAACACTATTGGATAGTGTGCATGGAGTAGGCTCTGGTGGAGGGATAATTTAGAAGAAATGCGTGATGGAGTTGTTAATGTAAAGGATAGAGATTTTGTGGGTTGTAGACCTCCATAAGCATAGGATGTGATCATAATGGATACTCTGTGTATGTTCAAGGAATATATTGCCCTGGTTGAATAGGTGCTCACAGAGCAGAAAATGGAATCTGCCTTGAATTTCTAGCATTGCCGAAGTAGGATGAGGGGATTGCAAGTGGCACACAGGGCCATATTTAGTGAATGCTGTTAGAACTCTGATCTTGAGGTGGAGGACACGCATGATGGATTTCTCAAGTGTGAGGGAACGCAACATTTGTTTGCAGAAAAGTTAGTGAGTATGTGAAATGTATTCCAGCGGGAGTAGTAGTGATATATTTTAAAATAGCTGAGTGGACATTGAGGGAAAAAGTACGAGTTTCAAAACTGGAGACTACTGTAATGTTAGTGGTAGAAAGGTGATGGCGGTCTGATAGGGCTTGATATACTATACATTATTATGGTAAGTTCAGTACTTTTACCAGTATGACTCCTTTTTTTTATATAGTGTTTTGAAACATTTTAAATAACAGGTTTACTTTTTCTGACGGTACGTAGTGAGCAGTAGAATATGTCTACCTGCATTATCTTGTATCAAGAGTAGTATATAATAGGTATGCCTACTGGCCCTTCTTATCTAGACGTGTGTGTGTGTGTGTGTGTGTGTGTGTGTATGTATGTGTGTGTGTGTGTGTGTATATATATATATGTGTATATATATATATATATATATATATATATATATATATATATATATAGTATATTGTGGTGTTAAACATGATTGAGTCTAGACATATGGGTCTGGATTGCCCTCCTGATATGTCTTTCACAGTGATATGTCTGGAAGTTGAGGAAAGTAATGATTTTTTCTTTACTGAGGTCATTAAACTTAAAACCTAGTTTTTAGGATATTTCTTTAATGGACTATGCTTTTGTTATGCATGGCTTCCTCAGAAGCCTCTCGTTTATACCAGATTCTAAATGTGACAATTCACTGCTATGATGTAGCAATAGTTGATAACAAAACTGGTTACCCACTGTTTTTACGTCATGAAAGCCTTCCAGGCAAAACTGACGGGCTCTCTGAGAGTCTGTTAGCGCGGCTTGCCTACTTTGACTGAAAGCACAGCTACAGGAGGGGGAAAGAAGGCATGGATGATGGTTGGGGTTGGTTTATGGTGGTAGATCAAGTATTTTTTCACATTTGGTACAGAGAGGTAATGCCATATTATGTATGGCTTCCCCATTACTCCCTTTTTCTTGCCCTAGGTGTTATAAGCAGGGGAAGATGCTTTCAGGGGGTGGGGGGCGCACATATAACATAAAATTGTAGCTGAGTTACGGGATGTTTTTCACCTTGGGGTTTTGAGTGACTATTTGATGTCACTCAGAACCCGTTGGTGAAAAACATACCCATAACCTAGTTATCCATCTAAAGTTCTATATGTTATACATGGCTATAACAGAGCCCCAGCAGGATGAATGCCATACTCTCAATCTGGTAATTCACTGCTATGACATAACACAAGGTAACAAAGGCTGTAACCCACTGTTGCTATATCATAAATGAATTCCAGCTGCTCTGACCGAGGTCCGTCAGTGCAGCACTGGCAGACCAAAGAGAACAGGGTAAGATAGAAGGAAGTCACAGAGGGTGGTGGAGGTGGGTGGCAGGAGGCCAGTTTTGTGGGTCATACATAAAATACAATTACAGCTGGGTAATAGTGAATAAATGGGCTGTTTTTCACCTCGAGGCTTTGAGTGACACCATTGACTACATCAGCTTCTCCTTTGTTTGTTTGATGTCACTCAAACGTTTGGTGAAAAAACATCCCCTTTGCTCACTGAGGCCCATCTTTAATTCTATATGTTTCATAAGTCATACCTTCTTTGTGGCTCACAGGAAGTTTCTTCTCGGATTCTATCCTTCTTCCTGATTTTACTGTAAACTATGTTGACTCATTAAAGAGCGAGATTTTAAAACGAGGAGCAAAGAGGGATGATGGTGAGGTGGTAGAATTTATTTGGACATATATTAAGGATGTTGTGAGGGAAGTATTGTGTTATGTGTTATGTGTATTTGTAAAGTGCACTATAACCTGTGAGAGAAGTGTGATGGTACTAGTTAGGACTGGGTATATTATGAGTGCTCTGAACGATGGTGTGGATAGTAGAATATAGGGAATGTGGTTGACGGGGAGGAAGCAGTTGTGATGGATAGCGAGGTACAGGTTCTGGCGGGATAATTTGTGGTTGTTGAGTGCGTGAGGTTGCCCAGGTTGGGTTGTGTTATGCATGTTATAGGGGGGTGCTAATATGGTGTAAATTTGGTGAGAATGTTGTGAAGGATGAGATTTAATGTATTGCAGTGATATTTGGAAGGGTTGTTAAGAGAGGTGGTACACATTGGCATGCATTAGGGTTTTATTGAGGATTGGAGAATGTATAGGTTGAATTTCTTGGGTGTGAGAAGTTAAGGGTTTTATGTTTGCAGGGGCTGTAGTTGCAAGAAGTAGGAAGCGGGTATGATGATGTAAATTTTAGTAAGCATTGGAAGAATATTAAGTTGCAAGAGCTATTATGTTGTTGGGTATATTCCCATGTTATTGTCACCTTGGCTGAAACAATGAAGGGGATTTGGTGATTGTGGTATCATCTGATGTGGCTTGTTTACATGACATATCCTGATGCGAAGTGAGTCACATGATGTAGTCCGGGGGTGGGATGGGTCTTTCGCCTGGTGAACATTCTTTGGTAAAAAACAAGGGACTCCCCACGTGTGGGACCTCAGTTAAAATGAGACTTGGGTAGCACATAGTATGACCCTCTTTGAGATCACATGTACTGTGATGGTCCTAAGGTGAGAATGATACAGCAGATGAGGAGGTTAGAGCCAAATGTGAGAAGTCACATTCCATGAGTTAGAACATCATGCTTGAATGAGGGGGTCACATGTCATGTGTTTCGATGCTGGGATGGGGATTTCCTGACAGCAATGAGGACATCATAGAAAGTGGGGAGAGGTTCGTATGATATGAGGGTGCAATGGTTGGAGGAGTGGAGTCATGACTTAATTGAAAGTGCCATAGTTTGTGGTGGGGGAGGGAGCAGAAGAGTCATCCATAAAGACGTATTGCATATATTGAGGTAAAGTGATGGCATAGCGAAGTTGGTAATAATGGGATACACTGTTACAGGTTCTGATCTGGAGGAGTGCGGGAAGAATGGCAAGAAGGTGGATGCCATGACCCTGATCAAAGAAGGTAAGATGGCATCCTGCTCACCATCCATCTTTTCAGCTTTTGCAAAATGTGTTGCTTCTGCTGACGTTAAGAGCCTTTGTATGCTCGGTAGTTGAGGCTAAGACCCACTGAGGGCATTTTCAGAACTTGCCATTGAGCAGTTGCAAGCATAGGTTGTGTTTGCGGGTGCCTAGCTAGCTGGATAAGTGTTTTATTTTTCCCAACTCACCTGCTCTATATTCTGTGCACATGTCTTGTGCCTTTCTTCTGTGGCCTGAAACTAAGGAGTCAGGCTTAGGTGCCTCTGTCTACTCTTAATAATCTGGTCCAGTGCTAGCCTGGATGGTTCAGAACTTCTCTTTTCCATAGTTTGGGCACGAATGCTGCTTTGCTTGCTTTGGCCCTCCCTACTTTGGAGGTCGGACCTGTGTGGATCTCTATTGGATAAGGAGTCCATCTTGAATGATTTTGTCCTCCGTTGAATTTGACTTGGAGGGATTTTTGTGGGTTCTGACTGTCCCTCCTTTCATTGCCCTTGGCTGGTAATAGTACGTTCATGGCCTGTACATAGTGTGATCTGCTTCTGCTATTGCAGCTCTGATACACACATGTTGATGAATTTCTGCTCTTGTGCTTGCCAAGTGCAGTGAATGGGACAGCTGCTTTGCACTGGAGAATGAAATGAGCAGTTTGGTTGCTTTTATTGGGGGGTAGCTCTTGTTCATTGTTAGAGCTTGTTACTTGAGTAGTGTGTTAGGGACCCTTTGGTGGAGAATTCATACAGCACATTGTAGCAGAGTGACCACCGCACTACATGTCATTATGGACCCTGTCTGCAGTTCCAAAGCGTCCACCTACAAATCATAGATTTTATGTGTTAGCCTAATTAATTAATTGGAAGCAAAACAAAACTAACACCCAAAATGAATTAGGTTCTCACACAAAAGTCTAAGGCTTTTAACAGTGTCCGTAATGACCTTGAGGGAGGTGGTCACCGTGCTGTTTAGATAATTTTGGATGGTCCGTAATGACCTTGAAGGAGGTGGTCACCATACTGTTTAGATAATTTTGGATGGCCTCCCCTCACAGTAATGCACTGTCCAATCTTCTGCTTTTCTCTTAATGTTTGTAGACATGTCCATCTTTGGTCACTGCCCAGCACATGATGATTTCTATCTGGTGGTCTGCAACCACTGTGGCCAAGTAGTGAAACCTCAAGCCTTTCAGAAGCATTGCGGTAAGATGTCCAGCTCGTGGGATGGGGATTTGGGATGCCAATATTCATGTCTTATTATTATCTTCTTGCTAGACTTTTATGCTTTCCTAGATGTATATGCAGCTGTGGAAAGAATAAATGCATCTGTGTAAAGCTATAGGTGTATATGGGAATGGCTCAAGAGTGTGCACAAGATTTTTGATGCTTTTGTTCAAAGTACTAGTTTAACACTGTTTGCTAGATTTTCCATTGACTGAGATTTTCTGCCTCTCCAGAGAGACGCCATGGCTCACTAAGCAAGCTCTATGGACGCACACTCACTTCTCCACGTTCCCAGAAGCACCACGCTGTGAATGGGCAACCCGGTGCCTGTGGAGCAACAAAGTCCTCACGGGATAAGTCTCAAAGTTCACGTATTCGGAGCCATCAGCAGGAGAAGCCGGAAAGCGTATCGAAAGACAACCTTTGGTGGGTTGTGAGGAATGGAATAATTTGATAGTACTATGGGGGTTAAAGTGGTCTGTTAAACTGGAAGGAAAATTGGCCCACGTTACAGAAAGTACAGAAAGGGAGAGATGGAAAATTGTCCTTGTAACTGTAGACCTGCCTTTCAATACATTTGCTTTTCTAAAGACAGTGGTCCCTAGACAAAAGTAAATGAGGGCAGGGAATGACTATAGACCCGGTCAGTGCTATATTTTTGGAAAGCTGTCCAGCCGGACAGTTGTTTAATGTTCAATATTTAAATCATACATGGATTAAACAGAAAAAACAATTTCAGTGGGACACAAGCCTGCAACCAACTTTGACGAGGAAGACTAACAATGAGGGACAGAAAAAGGCTCAGGCAGGACTAATTGTTTGTAAGAGACACGTTTTTGATATAACAAACAAATCCATAGAGACAACACCTTTACACATAAATAGCAAATTAGAGAAGTGTATAAGGTGTATAACAAGTCGACGGCGTTTCGATCCATAAAAAACATACTAGGATCATCATCAGGGCATTAGAAATGGCATGCCTGTGTAAATATGCCTGTAATAAACAAAATTGTTTCCAATTTCCGCCGCAACCCAGAGTGGACGCTTTATGCCCCCTGAGGAACAGGACATAGATTCACTAACTACAGACCCTTTACCTGGATATCGGAGACCGCCTACGCGGCTCCTCGACAACCTCCCACTGCGGTGCTACACTTGAACGAGAATTGGCCCTTCCAACCACCCATACCGTAGGGGTCGTCCCAATTGGTTCCGGGCATCTTTCATTCATTCCCTCGCACGCATCCTAAGCGGTCCGGTTCCCTCCTGGCTCCCTCTCCGGTCCAATCTTGGTCCTTTGCTTTGCCAATGTGCACTTGGGTAACTACACCTACCAATGCTCCGACTCAAACCTGCGCTGGAAAAGTTTTTGTTTATTACAGGCATATGTACACAGGCATGCCATTTCTAATGTCCTGATGATGATCCTAGTATGTTTTTTATTTATCGAAACGCCGTCGACTTGTTATACACCTTATACACTTCTCTAATTTGCTATTTATGTGTAAAGGTGTTGTCTCTATGATTTGTTTGTTATATCAAAATCGTGTCTCTTTCAAACAATTAGTCCTGCCTGAGCCTTTTTCTGTCCCTCATTGTTTGTCTTCCTCGTCAAAGTTGGATGCAGGCTTGTGTCCCACTGAAATTGTTTTTTCTGTTTAATCCATGTATGATTTAAATATTGAACATTAAATAACTGTCCGGCTGGACAGCTTTCCAAAAATATAGCACTGACCGGGTCTATATTCGTTCCCTGCCCTCATTTACTTTTGTCTAGGGACCACTGTCTTTAGAAAAGCTAATCTCCCAAGGTCCCTGGTTGACTTCATTTGGGTTCCCTTGTTCTTTATAGCATTTCAATATATTTGGCCAGCTTGCATTTCTAAATTGACCTGCATGCTACTCTTCTTTTAACTGACACCCTGATGCTCTTCTCTTCTAAATTTGCTTTTACCTCTTCTGTTAACGTGCTTTCTCCTTACTCCCCTTTGTTGCCTACCTGATCCTTTCCTTTTTGCAGTTGCTTTGCCTGCTCTTTTATTTCTGCTTTTTACCATTCTTTCCATGGCCTGATCCTAGTCTTTTCTCTATGTAGACATCTATCCTCTTGCCCCTGAACCTGCTGGATTCATTTGCTCAGATCCAATATTCTTTTCAACACATTCAGGCCTTTTTTTTTGTCTTTTGTCCATGTGGCCTGTGCATGCTTGTACTGGCCTACTTGCAGTAGCGCTTTTTCTCGTACCTGACATTCTGTGATCTCCTACCAGCCTGCGTGCACTTCTTGTAGTCACGTCACCTCTCCTTTCAAACTGCTTGCATCTTTTTACTTGGCATTCTCACTCTGTCCATTCCCTGTTTTCAACCTTCTGTCCTTGTAGAGTACTTTTCCAGTCTTCACTGTTTTCTTTTCTGGATTCCTTTCTCCTTGCGGCCATGTCATGTTTCTTTTCTCTCTCGCCCTCCTAGTAGCTTACTAATGCCGGTTGTTAACTTGGAGAAGATCCCCAGCATCCCGAAGACTGATGGACAAGGTTTTAAAGTACATCCCAAACCTGCTGCCACCGTAGCTCCACCGCCATGCTCCAAGGAGACGCCACCTATTAAGATGACCAACCCCATGAAGCTTACTCCAACACCATCACCGAAAGAACCTACAGTGCTACCCAAAGCAGCTGTCGAAGTTCTTTCAGAGATACCACCAACATCCAAGCTATCAATTAACACTAGCCCTGCTCTGGACCTCTCAAGTAAAAAAATTGAAGCTTCCCCAGTACCACAGGAAAAAGACCAAAAGGAAGCAAATGGAGTAAAAATCTATTGAAACCCAACAAGAAGATTTCACGTAAGTGCCTGATGTACCTTTCTTAATTAATGGAGAGTAGTTTCTGAGGGCTGCTTACTTGTGTAAACCAAACCTTGAATGCAGAAATCTAGACTTTTCATAAATATCTCACTACAGTTTTTAAATCCAGACCTACTCTATTCAAACATATTTTAAGAATGGGTTAATTTGCAACTGTACCGTGGATCTAAACAAATCTGGTGACAAGCACTTCACTGTGGCTTTAACTGCAGATAGAAGCACTTAAAGGGAGAGCATGTAAGCTACTGGTTTTGTAGTCTGTTTTTGCAAGCTGTTCACATGTGCCAACAAGAGGTATAATTTTGTCCATAAGTGCTCTTGAATCAGAGAGTACTTTGAATGACGTACACAAATTTGAAGGGTGTCTGGCGTTCAGTCTGCAGATGTATAGCATTCTGGCTAGTTTGAGTCTCTTCATTTCTTTCATTGTCCGTATTTAAAGTATTGCAAACAATCATGTTTTCTTAATGATGGTGACTTGATGATTTAGTTTTGAAGCAATAGTGGTGTGTCTGATCTGGACCTGCTTATTTTCTGACATGTCAAATGGTTGCTATCTATTGCAAGGGGGCTATGTGAAAGTAATCGTTCTCTTAGCATTGTCAGTTATTGTTTGCTCTTTATGTGGTTCATTGAGGCTGGGGCGTTAGTTTTGCTGTGGTTACATAGAAGCAAGAGCAGTATTTTCACTCTCACCCTTCCATTTTTTTGAGTTTCGTTGTAGTCTGAATACACATGAAATCTTGGGTCATCCCACTGCATTGTGCTGGCTAGAGGATGCATATAGGCTGAGGCTTGGGGGCTCTGCATTTGCTTGCTACTTTGTCTGAAGTTGGCTCCCCAGGTTGGATTGGTTGATCTAGTCTCATCTGGTTGTTAAGCAATGGTGCGATCCAGTCATGGAATGTCTGAGATTCCCCATGTAGCATTTCAGATGCTTTTAAGAGGCTGCTGTAGACTTGTAGCCAGATGTTACAAGCAATAGAATCAAGACCAAATGCAATTCTGTGATCAATTGCTGGTTCATCTGTTTCCATACCCTGTGTGAAACGAAATTGTTGGTTTTTCAGTAAGTTTTTTTTTGGTGGAGTTTAGAGGAGGTGGGAGAGACCATGCCCTTTTGAGAAGGGCGGTAATAATGGTTGTCTGATTCATGTAGTTCTAGATTTTGAGAATGTTTAGTAAAGGCGAAGAAGTGTATTGAGAGAGAGGTTTTTGAGAGCAGTGGAATTTTTGATTTTGTCTTTAATTTTAGTAGGGAAAACAGTTGCAAGTTTACATATTGTGCTTAAAGATGTGTGTATTTTGAAGAGTGCTTGAGGCATACAGCTGTTTCTTTCTGTCCTTTTGATTCTCCGACCACTACATTTTTTTTATTGCAGTAGGTATCCATTGTGTGTTTGAACATATATCCCTAGGTTAAACTATCCTAATATGAGGATTTGGGTGGATTAGGTCTCTAGGTAGTGGGTGAGCTATAATAGGCAATTGAAAGATTGGCACACTAGCTGGTGTAGTTATACATCTTTTCTGCCAAAAAGTTACCTAGAGCTCATAGTGTCACGAAGTCTGAAAGAGAGGGAAGTGCTGGTAACTATATCCGTGCATCTTTAGACTTCTTAGTAGATAAGGTTATTGAAACATACCTGAATCTCTGCTTTTGCCTATTCGTTTGTGGCTTGGGAGATAGTGTGTATGATTTCATGTAGAAGGATATAAGAAGTTGCCTTTAAGTTTGTTTTCCATGAACACTAGGAGAAAAACATGTCCTACAAACCAATTGGTACTCAGTATCTGCCTCTTTCTCGAGATGAGTTTTTTTCTTCTTTTTTGGGTCTCATTGCCCTTGTTTCCTAAGTTGTAGAAAATACCTTGTTTTTGCATTGGACTAGTGCTGGTGTTGGTATTATTTGAACAGTGACAAATTATTCTGTGGAAGTGGGCAGTGTGTGAGAATCCAGTGTATGGGGTGAGGCAGGAGCAAATCACTGGGCCCGTATTAAGGGTGTTTGAAATGTGTAGTGCACTGGAATAGAGGAGAAGATGAAATACAGTGTAGGAGGGTGGAGTGCAGTGGGTTGCAGTATTTTAGGGGAGGGGGTTGGAGTGCAGTGGGTGTTTTTTCAAGTAGTTCTCAAAGGTCCTAATTACAAGTGGGCAAATGCATTTGAGTCTCTGTCCAAAGTAAACCCTTGTCTGCACAGGTGTTGGAAGTTCTGAGCTAGACATAGGTGTAAATTTATCAAACCTGTTTGAAACTTTCTGGGAGAAATCTATGGTAAATTCAAATATTTGCAGAAAGCACTATTTTAACATGTAATTCCTAATTTTCCAAAGGAAAAATCTGAATATGATGTACTTACTGTCCTCACTAAAAACCCACCCTGTGCTTTTGGTTCTGTTTTTCTTTGTCGCAGAAGTAGCATTTTTAGACTTCCCAGACCTGTGCTATATTTCTGTACTTATGCTGCTTTGGGTCTCTACAGATCCCTGCTCCACTATTAACATCTCCAGATGTGTAAAATCTTTTACAGCCCTCTTTTGCAGGCGTTCTAGTGTCCCTCCAGTGGATGTGTAATTTTTCCTTCCTTTCATAGCAGGGAAAGAGTGTGATCTGAACAGACAGTGTGGAGTTCAGAACCCTGAAACCAAAAAAATTTGTACCCGCTTACTCACTTGCAAGGTAAGGCTGGCTTTACTCAAACTGTTTTTAGCAGCATATCTTTTTGAAATGGTTTACAGTAGAACAGTTGCGATAGAATGCGTAGTATCTTATAGTGTGTGGGTATTTTGCAAAAACCCGGTGTAGAGTATACAATGGGATTTCTACATGTTGTGTGCGAATATAAGCAGCTTTGACACAGTTGCATACATACAAGAATACCAAATAACTTCGGTCTTGAAATAGACATTGCTCAAAACTAGGCAGACAGACACACGTGCAAACTAATAGAAAATATTCATATTTACAGGCTGTGAGGTCATAATCCGCCCTCAGTTGCCAGAGCTGATTCTTTAGGGCAGATTTGAATTCCTGGATAAAGGATTGGCCCTGATAATGGGGGAGAGAAAGTTTCTAAGAGCTGAAAAAGTAGGTGGATGGACCTGAACCTTGATGGAGTGCAGTTTGGTTTGGTGATATCAAAAGATTCTGGTTGTCAGATTGCAGGTTACGGTTTGCAGTATAATGGTAAATGTTTTAACAAAGAGTGTTAAGCCATGAGTAAGTTTAAAGACCAGTGTTGGTAATTGGTAAAAGGCTTGTTTTTTATTTATTTATATTCGTTTTTTGCAGAGCCTGTGAATGTGGAAGAGTTAGAAAGAGGTGGAAGTGTTCTCATGGCAAAATTTATGCCCTTGCTCTACGTTGGGGAAGCCCACAAACCCCATGTATTAATAATCTACTTTACGTAGCACAGGACAATTTTTCAATGTTTTTGTTAAGTGCAGTCTTATCAGTGGAGTTTTACATATGTTCTGTACAGGGTAAACTAAACTGTGTAAGGAGTGGTAATGATAAAGCATTACAATGGCATGATAGGATGGAGGAACAATCACCAGATGACCGTCAAACATCTCACACAGTTGTGGCACACTGTGATTGCCCGCATGTTTGTAAGGTGAAACTGATTTAAGAACTTGGTGATTCATCCAAGTAGGTCTTGTTTATGTGGGAAAGGGGTTCTTTCATTCCTAAGCACACATTGTGACGTGACATGTATCATCCCTTAGGACAGACATAGGTTTATCATGCCCTGAAAAATGCCCATGACCTATGGGGTGCTTAGAGAGAACAGAGACATATCGACAAACATAAAGGATACTCTTCTACTAAGAAGGGTCCCAATAGTCCACTCCTGGTCATGTGTTAACCCTGTCATGTGGAACAGTAATGACTAACTTTTTAGCTTGCCACTACACAATTTTAACTTGGGATACCCTGTTTAGGTTGAAAAGTGACAGGATATTGTCAAACACTGATTCTCACACAGCATAGCAAGCAAACAGTTTGTGCATGCAACAGTTACTTCTGGTGAGGAACGAACCCCTACAATTATGCATGCCACTTTGATTTGGATGCAACTTTTTAAAAAAAAAAAATTTTTATTTGAAAACCTTTATTGAAGGCAAAACAGGGAAGCATTGCAGAATACAGCACTATGCCTACATCCCCAGAGGGGCCGGCCGTGGAATGCGTGAACGTGTACTGCAGGACGGATAAAGAAAGGATACACAGCAAGCCGCCTACAACCACTCAGGGCCGGCCGTGTCATGGAGGAAGGAACAGTCGGATAGATATCAGCATTATATTACCTCCCACAACGTCCAGATGAATAAAAGACGGATAATAACAACCAATCATAGGATAGGAACAGAACAAAAAAACAAAACCAAAAAAAAAAAAAACCCCACCTCCCTTCCCCTCCGGCATAGTAATGGTATGACAAATAAATCAAAAACAACTTGGCTTTTACTAAACACATCCACAGGGATATGACAGGAGTCCGGGGATAAATGAGGCAGGTACCTCCATTCACTAAACATGGAGGGCAGATCAGCTTAAAGGTCGGGATGACTCGCGAGATATAGAGTAAGCGGGGCCCAAAAATCTTTAGGGCGGGACGACTCGGGCAGCTCCTCCGCATAGATTTCGAATTGCTCCCTACAGTAGGATAGATCCCTCAGCCACTTACAAACCGTGGGCAACCCCTTTGCGCCCCAGCATTGCGCCACGGCTCGCTTAGCCATAAGTGTGGCCACCGCAACCAGTCTCCTATTGCACGGCCTCAAAGACGCTACGCTGCCCAACAGACACATCTCGGGCGTACATTGCACACTCTCCAGTACGACATTCATCACTTTAGCCCAATAGGCAGCTATCCCTGGACATAACCATGAAAGATGTAAAAAATCAGCGTCTGCCTGTCCACATCGCACACAGCAAGCATCCTCACGCAATCCGAATCTACGCAATTGTACAGGGGTATAGTAAAGTTGGTGCAAAAATTTAAAATGTATAATACGTAAGTTGCAGTTAGCCGTCAGTCGCCCAGTCAGTTTGCAGCAATAATACCAGTGGTCCTCCGACAGTAACCCTCCCAGGGCCGCGTTCCATTTAGCATAGGATGGATGCGCCTCCGCTTCCCGCTCACGAAGAGATGAATTATAGAGTTTAGTAATCGGTCCCCGACGAGCCTCGCCCGCAAGCACCGCCTGCAGTGCCCGCAGCGGCTGAGGCTCCGCGGGGAAGCCAGGGTAGACATCCCGAATGGCCTGACGAACCCACACGTACGTAAACCCCAGCATAGCGTCATGAGGCCGGTTCGCCTGCACGTCCTGTAGCGAACGGAACCGGCCCTGGCTGTAGAAGTCCCCCATCTGAGTGATCCCGACGGCCTGTAACGTGGTCCGCGCCAGGCGCTCCTGCAGTGCGGATATACCGGGATGCGCTGCTATCGGCAACTTGGGGGCATAAAGGTAGGATAGTGTCGCACGACACGCCAGCGTCCGCCAGGCCCAGGCCGTGCATAGGACCGGGTTAATTTCCGTCCGGGGACCTCCAGCCCCCCCGAGAGAGCCGCAGCCACCAATGGGAGTGGAAGGATCGCATCCGCCTCAATCGCAGTATGAGGTAGGAGACGCTGCGGATAGAACCAATAATGCGCAAACTGCGCCTGAGCGCATAAATAGTAAAGGCGCATATCAGGAGCCTCAAAACCGCCGCGGTCAAAGGGTTGAACCAGGGTGTCCCAGCTACAGCGAGGCTTTTTGCCCCCCCCCCCAGACAAACGGCAGTAGGACCGTCTGTAGAGACTTAAAAACGGAAACATTCAGGCGGATAGGGATATTCACAAAGAAATATAATAGTTTAGGCAATATGACCATTTTGATGACTGCTATACGGTCTGCCAGTGAGAGCGGCAGACTAGCCCATCGCGCCATTCGCTCAGTAAGTTGAGAGATTGTACGTCCATAATTCATGGAGATCACCTGCGCCGGGTCCCTGTGCAGCCAAATCCCGAGATACTTTACTGGTTCCTGAGTCCAGGCCAGAGGGAAGTCCATTTCAAACTCGCAGGTTCCTGCCGTCAGGGGAAAGACCGTCGACTTGGCCCAATTTATCCCCAAGCCAGAGAAGCCCTCGAACCGGACATATTCTCGCAGCAAGGCCGGGAGATATGTCGCAGGTTCACGAACATAAAGCAACATATCATCCGCGTATAGCGAGACAACCAATGGTCGCAGTCTGAAGCGCAGCGCCGCAGAGGCATGGAGCTGGCGCAACTTACAGGCCAGAGGCTCCAATGCCAAGGCGAAAAGCATCGGCGACAGGGGGCATCCCTGCCTCGTGCCCCTACCTATGTGAAACTCCGAGGACACCCAGCCGTTCACGCGAACCCTAGCCGCCGGGGCGGAGTACAGAACCCTGATCCACTGCAAAAAGAACGGAGGGACACCCATCTTGGTGAGGACGGAAAACATGTATTCCCAAGAGAGGGAGTCGAACGCTTTAGCAGCGTCGAGCAGCACCGCCACGGCCTGGAAGTCGGCATCGAAATAGTGTAAAGTAGCGAAGATAGTGCGCAGATTAAGCACAGTAGACCTCGCAGGCACAAAGCCAGACTGGTCCGGGAGCACCAGTAAGGGTATCAGCGGCTGCAGACGGAGAGCAATCATTTTAGCTAATACCTTGGTGTCAATATTAAGCATTGAGAGGGGCCTGTAAGAATCGCAGCGGTTGGGCTCCTTGTCGTGTTTCAAGAGCATGACTAGGAGAGCTTCCCGCAAGGAAGGTGGAAGACGGCCGGTGTCGTAGGCCTCCGCATAGACTTCTAGAAGTCTGGGGGCCAGATCGTCGACAAATGCCTTATAAAATTTGCTCGGAAGACCGTCCAGGCCCGCAGCTTTGCCAGTAGGGAGGGACATAATAGCAGTTTTCACATCCTCCTCATCGAAGGGCTGAGTAAGATAATCCCGATGGCCTGGGGCCAGCCAGCCCAATGCTACATCCTCTAGGTACGAATCGATATCTGCCGTCTGAGCCGTATCCTTATTGCTATAAAGGGTAGTGTAGTAGTAAAGTATGGTCTCACTGATGGCGGCCGTGCCGAAGCGGGCCACGCCTGCCTCATCAAGCATCTCCGTGATGTATTGTTGGCTCCGGTGCAGCCAACTTCAGAGCGAGCGAGCGACTGGGCCGACCCCCCTCACCGTAGTATCTAGCCGTACTATGTCTAGATTGGTGTCTCATCTCCTGATCGGCGGTATCGTTATGTTCCGTGACTAAGGCACGGATCTTGGACAGGGTTTCGGGCATCGGGTTCGCCTCGTAGGCCCTCTCCAAAGCAGAGATATCTCCCGCGAGTCTCTGGATCCTGCGCCGCAGATCCCGCAGCACTCCAGCCTGTGCCCCCATGCAGACCCCTCTGATAGTGACCTTGAATGCCTCCCACATAGTCCCAGCGCTATCCACAGAGCCGGCATTCTCCCGGAAGAAGTTACGGATAGCCTCCCCTACCGTGGCCCTGAATACCGGGTCTGTCAGGGAGGATGGCTGCAGTCGCCACTGAAAGGGCGGTCTCCCACAAGTCGGTACACATAAATCCAGCAGCACCGGAGAGTGATCTGACAGCGTCCGGGCTAGGTGACGCAGCCCCGTCGCCCAGGGGCATGCAGTTTCCGTGACCAGCCAGAGGTCCAAGCGGGACCATGTCCCGTGCACCGCCGACACAAACGTACTTTCCCGTTTGCCAGGGTGTTGCAGTCGCCAGACATCCCTCAGGCATCCAGCTTCCATTATGCCACGCAATGTCTCCGCTGCTAGTTTGGGTCGTGCCCCCTCACTGCCCATACGGTCAGCATCCATGTCCAAGCACACATTAAAATCCCCCCCCCCCATATAATTTCCGCATCAGGGAACCCAGAGACACGACGCCAGACATCAGCAAAAAATGCCGGGTCGTCAACATTCGGCCCGTACACATTCACAAATGGAACACTCGTCCCGCCTAGCAGACCGTGCACCATTGCCACTCGCCCCTGATCGTCTGTCTCAGAACGGAGGGCCTGAAAGTGTATCCCCTTCTTTATCAAAATCAGCACACCTCGAGCATAGCTAGAGTAGGAAGAGGCCACCCGGTGCCCAGCCCATCGTGCCCCCACATTCTTATCCGATAAGCTCGTGAGGTGAGTCTCTTGTAGGAGGGCAATGTGGATAGTCATTCTCTCTAGGTAAGCAAACACTGCCCTGATCTTTTTAGGGGAATTCAGGCCCCGGACATTCCAGGTCAAGAGTCGCAGATTTCCACTTATCCGGTCAGTGGTCGGTAAGCCGACAGAACAATGGAATATGTTAAAGCCATATAAGTATTGAGACAATAATAAGAAAGATAAAATGCAATAAAACATAAAACATACCATGCCAGAGGGTACCCCCCACCCACTTCAGCATCCCCAACTTGCTAAAGCCATCCCCACCATCCCCCTCCCTCCCATCGAACAAAAGTGGAAACCTCAGTTGGGGTATACCCATGTAGGGCGCTAGAGTGCAACTACCCTCCCATCTAGCAGGAGGTGGCTGCGCGGGAGTTGGAGCCGTGCCTACAAACAACAGTACACAAGAGCCCTATTCACAAAATCGGCATATGTAATACATTAGACCTAGTCAGCGGCTACATGGGCATGGAAATACTACATGGCAAAGGTAGAGCAGAAACTTGACATGAGCATCAGACCTCCCCAACTCAACAGATAGGCGAGCCCAGCAACCGAATGTGTACAGAAATGCACCCCAGGAACCTATTGTTCCTCTGTGTCCGACTGCAGACCAGCATCTCGTCGTCTTCGCTTGAGACGTTTGGCATGTTCAAGAGCTGCCTTAGGGTTGTTGAATATATGAGAGTCTCCGTTGGGGCCAATCTTCAAGCGGGCCGGGTAGAGCATAGCGTAAGGGACCTCCTCGGACCTGAGAAACTTTTTGACATCGGCAAACTCCCGTCTCGCCGCCTGAACTGCCACCGTAAAGTCTGGGAAGAAGGAGAGCCGACTCCCCTGATAGTCAATAGTGCCCTTCTCTCGTGCCAGGCGCAATATCACATCACGGTCCCTGTAGTTTAAGACTCGTGCAATGATGGGCCGCGGGGGAGCCCCCGGCGCCGGACGAGTGGCCAGCGAACGATGCGCCCGCTCCACAATAAACATGGGGGATAGCTGCTCCCTGCCAAAAAGGTCAGTAATCAGCGTCTCTATGAATATCTCCATTCTGCCCACATTGGTGGACTCCGGCAGGCCAATAAGGCAAATGTTATTGCGCCGCGAGCGGGCCTCCAAGTCCTCGTTCTTGGCCTGGATAACAGACAGGACCTTCTCCATATTCAGAGCTTTCCCAGCAACGTCACTCAAACCGTCCTCCGCTGCGGAGACCCTCTGCTCCACCTCCCCCATGCGGGCGCTCAGCTTCTCCAATTGGGATGACATATGGTCCAGCCGATTGACTGCCGCCATTGTGCCCTCAATTGATTGGAGGCTTCGCTGCATTGCTAAAAGCGTGGTTTCAAGGCCCGAGGGAGCCCCCTCTGATACATCCGCCTCAGAGTCCGAGGCGGCCTTCTGTGACACCTTGGCGGATTTGCGCGCCTCGAACGTGAGACGGGGTTGCGTTTTGTCCGGTTTACCCATGGCATCCAATGGTATGACTTGTCACAAGGGAGATCGAGGAGTCCGGCACAGAGAAGGTCCCCAGCAGGAGCCGGGCAGAGATCCGCAGGCTTCCTCGCGGCCGAGGGGCGGAGGCCCACACCAAAACCAACGGGCGGGGGGAGGGTGGAACACAGCAGGTACACAATCGCCAGCCGGCCCACGGCCACCTGAACCACTGTCCAAGTGCAGCCAGACCTGGGGGCCACAGCCGGCAGGGTTCCCACCAGCTCCGCTGCGCAGATTCGAAGGCCTCAGCACCAGTCGCCCCCCCACCGATCAATAGCACTGTGACTTAGGGAGCCCGGGTGGTCCAGCACCATCATACCACCATCGGCCCTGCCGCTGTGCTCCGATCATTCCTCATCCCCTCAGCCAATGTGTCAGCCTGCACGGCGCAGTGCATTCAGCGCCAGATGCACGCCCGCGGCAGCCAATTCTGGTGTGTTTTCCCGGGAGCAGGCAACAGGGAGGTAATCGGCGCCGCTTAAGGCAGTGTACGCGGCCTCAGCAGGTCTCTCGATGGGTAAGTCACAGCTATGCCAGCCAGTTCCCCTCGGTGGTAATGCGGGAGGGCCCAGCCGCTCCCCCTCCGACAATAACAGCAGGAGCGTCCCCCGCGGATCCCCCCCAACGCAGGGCCGGGGTCCAGCAGCTCTCCCACTCGCAGCGCACAGGGAGCAGATCCTCACTTAAGGCTAGGGCCACCAGCACAACCCCAGCACCTTACAGCAGCCCATAGAGCGCGACCCGCTTGCAGGCCCTCACCCGCCTCCGCAGCCACCGGCCTGCAGTAGGCCGCGCCCCACTCACCACCTCCGGCGCCGGGGAGACCGGGGCCCGCTGTTGCCGCCGCCTCCGCTGGTGCTCTCAATCACGGCCTCCCAGGGTCCGCTGCAGCAACGATATGTGGCACAGCCACCTGCCGGGCGCAGCACCGCTTGTCTCTCGTGTCAGCAAGGGCACAGGTCGCCGATCGAGGCAGCAGGTCTCAAAGCCCCCCGGGCGCCGCCATCTTCAGATTTCACAGCCGCTGCCACCACCGCTGAAATGCTGCCGTTCCCCCTGTCTCGGGCAGCCCCGGGCGCAGCAGCTGAGTCGGGTACACGTCTCTCGTCCGACACACTCCTCTATGCCTCCGGATAGGTAGTTTGTAGGGCGGATTTTGGACGGATTGTGGCGCAGCCTGGCAGAGCCTCACTAGAGTGCGGCCATCTTGCCGTGCGCCTTCTAGCGCCCCCCGATTTGGATGCAACTTTAACATCCTTTTTATGGGTCGTCAAAGATTTAGAGAAAGCACATTACTAAGCCCACAAACTCCTTTTTATTCATGGTACTATCTGAGAAGAAAGGCAACTACAGTATTGGTTGGGTCGTTTAGGAAAGAAGAGAACATTGAAGATTTCTTACAGGGGGTAGAGGTAAGGTGGTAGAGGGTGCAGGGTGGGAGGTAATACTGGGGGGAATTTGATTCACAGCTGCTGTAGAGGAAGAAAAGCATAAGTTATCCAGAGCTGAATATCTGTGAGAGAGGAAAATCCCACTTATCGGACTAAGAGGTGAGGTAGTTGGGAATGAAAGAAATATTTGGGTGTCATAATCCTATAGATGGTAAGAACCATGGCAGAAGATGTCAGGAGGATGGTGTAAAGAGAAAGCAAGAGTGTCACAACGACTAAGCCTTGAGTGATATCAACTGATAAAATGTCTTAAATTACTTTTTAATTGGAAGATGCACACACTCACTCTCTTTGTGTGCAGCTTGTGATGTTTTGGAGAGGCCTAGTTTTGGTCCTCCTCTGACAATCCTAAACACTATAGGTAAGTCTGTTACATGCATCAGTTGGTGATCACGACTGCACCACTTGCTGCTTATTGGTCAAGAACTGCCTACCAGGACTTTATTTGCAGAGTAACCCTTCCCTTTACTCATTGGCTGTTTCTCTTGTCTTATACTTTTATACATGTCAGCTTGCAAAATATTCCTATTATCTTATTGAACGTCTTGTAATTCATTTTGGCAAAAGGTTGTTTTCCTGTGTTACAGAATGGACCACGTAAAACATGCATTTCCATCAGTGTCTTTTGCAATTCCCTCTGTTTCGTGCTTCTGGTAGTACATTTAGATGATGTTAGACTGTCTTTTATTTCATGCTTTTGTCAGTATGTAATGTAATTATTTTCTTTGTATTTTGTAACTTATCCATATATGCCCGTATATAATGCTATACCTGTGCCACTATTGCCCTTTGGTCTGATGCGTTTCCTGCAGCACTGGTTAGATATTTCATTAGATGTCTTGTACTCTAAATGCAGATCCATTCAGTGCATCAGAGGCGCGAGGTCCAGGGCCGGGCTAAGGATTTTGATGTGCTTGTGGCAGAACTGAAGGCCACTGCTAAGAATCGGGAGTCGCCCAAGGAAAAGAGTCCTGTGCCGAAGGAGCTAAGCTCTGACCACCAGGAGTCTTCGCTTCTGTCACCCGTTTCATCCAACTTGCTCAACCCGTCTCCCAGCAGAGTGAAGCCACCTACCACACCTCCTAGCAGAGGAAAACCACCAACCACACCCCCTAGTAGAGGAAAACCTCCCATCACTCCCCCCAGTAAAGGAAAACTACTCTCCACACCAACAAGTCGTGGGAAACCAGGCGCCACACCCACCTGCCGAGGAAAACTGTCTACTCTTTCCCCATGCAGAGTAAAACCTCCCAGCTCTTTTCCCTGTGGAGGAAAGCCACCCCAGTGTTCCCTTCTCAGGTAAGGAAGCCCTGTAATGGTGCTTTGCTCTGATTTGATGGGGATGTAATGCTTTGAATCTATATTTTGTGATAAATTGCATCTCCACTGTCATGGGAACACTGCCTCACAACTGCTAGTATCTTCAATGAACACCTGAAGGTTTCTTGGTAATTTAGATACCACCACACTCAAAATCTTTTTATGTATGCCAAATACCATTCAGTACAAAGCCAGAAACCAAATATATGTAATCGAGATGTTGCAGCTTACCAAGAAACTCATAACCATAGAGTTGAACTATACCTGCAACTGCATGCCTTATAAGGTCCTGCAACTCTAACATTATTTTACAATGTCCTTATTCAGTTTGGTTTTAGGAGTATTTGATTATGATACATACCTCCTCAAATATGGTGTTTATAAGTGGGTGTGTGAGTAGATGTGTGGGTGAGTGAGTTGCTGTGAGTGGCCATATTGGTGAGTGAGTTGCTCTATGGGTGGGTAAGTGGGTGTGTAGTGACTGTATGGGTGAGTGGGTGGGTGTGCCAGTGGCTGTATAGGTGAGCGAGTTGCTGTGTGGCGCTCTGTGGGTGGGTAAGTGGATGTGTAGTGGCTGTATGGGTAGGTAAGTGGCTATTTGAGTGAGTGTTTGGTTAAGTGAGTTGGTATGTGAGTGGCTGTATTGGAGAGTGGATGTTTGTGTGAATGGCTGTATGGGTTAGTGAGCCGATGTGAGTGCTTGTATGGATGCGTGAATGGGTATGTAAGTGATTGTGTTGGTGTGTAACTGAGTAGGTGAGTGATTATATGAGCGAGTGAGTGGTTGTATGAGTGGCTGTATGGGTGAGTGACTATGAGTAGCTGTATAGGTGAGTGAATGTTTGAGTGAGTGGCTGTAAGAGTGAGTGGCTCTATGGAGGAGTGAGTGGATGTGTGACCACTGGTATGGATCTGTGAATGGGTATGTGAGTGGTTGTGTGGGTGGGCATACGAGTGGTATGGGGGCGTGAGGGGGTGTGTGAGTGGTTCTGTGGATGATGTCATCAGCGATGTCATTTGAGATTTCATTAGTGATGTCACTGACCATGTCATGAGTGATGTAATATGTGAGGTCCTAAGCGGTGCATTACGGGGGTCGTGAGTTATAGTTAGCTCCACTAACTATTACTGCTGAATTTCATTGGTTTTGTACGAGTGAAACATGAGCCTAACTAGAACGTCCCTGTAACCTTTGGTTTTTTCCAGTGAATTCCTAAGGTTTTTTAACTGGTAGTAATGTTTGCAGAGTGGTGGAGAAAGGGGCCAGGGCTTCCGAAGACCTCTCAGCAATTCTGCTGTGTGGAACTTAATGCAGGTAACAGAAGGGCTTGTTGGCCCCAAAGGACCCTCACCAGCCAAGAGGACTTCATTCCCCAACCAGTTGTGCGCCAGGAGGCGCGTTTGCAGAGTGGTGGTGAAAGGCGAATTGCCAGTCTTTTTAATTATTTTTTTATTTTTATTTACTCTGGCAATTTCGGCCCTGGACCACATCCCCCGGGGCCAGGCCTATTTTGAATGGGGGTGGGTGACTGCGCAGCCCCTCCTCCCCAGGCCGATTTCGGCCCTGGGGACCCCATTCCCTGGGCCCAGCATCAATTGTGGATGCTCTGGTCCCACCCAGGGCACTCACACTGTTGGGGATGACGGAGGAGCCTGAAGGCCCCTGCGGTCCCTGCCGGCTTCCTGCGGGAGCCGGCATTGCTTTGACAGAGAGGGAGCAGCTAACATGTAGCTCCCTCTCTGTCAAAGCAGTTGTGTTCCGTTCTAGCAAGCGAGAGCACAGTTTGCTATGGGTTGGCAGGAGTGGTAAAGCTCCCGCCAAGCTATGGCAAACAGCAATGACCCGGGGGTGGGCACCCCAGGGCATAGCAGGACCCGGCCCTGGGGGTTGGCGGTCCCTAAGGCCATTATGCCTCCAGGAAGGCTCCATTCCAGGGCACAGCCCCGGAGAGGTGGTCGTCCCCCGGGGCTGCGGGGGTGCACCAGGGGCTCCTGTATTAATTTCATTTCAGCCCGGGGGAGATGGCGTTACCAGGGGTTAAGGGGGCAGGCGCCCTCCCCTTTCCCCCGCATTAATGCAACATTTTAGCCCTGGGGAGGTGGCGGTCCCATGGCACGGGGTTGCAGAGCAGACAATGCTGCATAAATTATTAGCAATCCCCCAGGGAGGTGGTGGCCCCTGGGGCTTTAGGGCTCCTAGGAGGGGGGTCCCATGTGCCCTCCCCCTCCTACATATATTGGGCATGCCCCCAGGACCTGGCCCACCCGGGGACTCAACATTACAGAAGCGTGAGAGACCGCGCTCCTGTTTTAAACATTTTTTCAACCGGATCCGCTGATCCAGCGCTACTCCAGACTAGTTTTTTTATTTAAGAAAATGCTTTTTGGGCCCTGCTGGGTCCCTTTGGGGCCCTCCAAAGAGGCCTAGGGGGTCAGGGTGTTTCTACTCTGCCCCTTTTCTCTTTTAAAAAAAAAAAGTTTTGTTGTCTGTGACTCTGTTCAACTGAGTCACAAGATGGCTGCTAACACTTCCTGGTTTGAAGTGTTGGCAGGCAATAAATTCTCAGCACGAGATTGGGAGGGGTCGTGGATCCTCAGTGGCCCTAGATATACAACTTGAGATTACTTTAAATTTCTCCGCAACTGCTGAATGGATTTACATCAAATCACAAAAAGGGCGTTTTCTGGACCAACATCTATCTTCCTGCCAAATTTGGTGTAATTTTGTTCAGCAGTTCAAACTGTAGCCATGTCTATAGTTCCTATGGAAGTTAACATGGAGAAAACGCGTTTTGGACCCTCCTTTTTTGTCCCCCCCTGCTTGATGGATAACCCCGAAATTTTCAAGGCAGCAGCTGAAGTGGGGAAAACAACGGGAGACTGCGCAGACTCAGTTGACAAGCAGGAAGCCGCCGGCGTGCAGGGAACAAGCGGGAAGCCGCCGGCGTGCAGCGGTGTGTGTGGTCCTCCTGCGTGTAACGCTGTCTCCCCCTGTGAGGGCCATGGGAAACTGCTGAGAGCTAGAGTCCCAGGCGGGCCGGAGTGCGGTGTGCTCATCAGGTGCCGGAGCAACGAGAGGCGCTGCGTCCCTACATGCCGCCGCGGAGGCGATCGACTGCGGTGTGAGCGGAGCGGGGGAAGATTGCTGCGCTCCTGCGGTAAGACTCGCGGTAAGACTCGCCTAACGCGAGCTCCTGGCCTTCGGCGCACTGTGGACGGTGGCGCTGGGAGGCGGGGCGCCTCTGCCCTGGACATCGCGGTGCTGTTGCGCGGGGCCCGGCGTGGCCTGGAGTGTTCCCCTTTCTGCTCCGGTAAGCCCCTAGAGCCTAGCGCCTGAGTGTGACTGTGGGGAAGGGAGAGAGGACCCCTCGGTCGATACTGGGCGCAGACCGGACTCTGCTGTGACTGCCTGCCTGCCACGGGCCCCACGGGAGGCTGATATCCCCGGACAATACTACTGGTGCCACGAGACCTCCCCCCGCTGAGAGGAACGATCCACTGCGGGGCTTTGCCTGTCACTAAGGGATCTGATCTGGCTTGTGCCGAGTGGGCTTGTCAAGCCTGAGTTGAGGCCTACTCCTGAGCCGGGAGCCTTTTTTTAAGAGTGCCACAATCTGTTCTCACGTCTAGGTTGGCGAGAAGCGGCCTGTACTCCTAACCTGGCAAACCTTGCGGCTGAAGCGGCTGGGGGGACCCGCCTTGGCTTGTGCTTGTGCTAAACTGAGTGCCACGGGGGAGCCCGTATTTTATACCGGCAAGGAGCTTGCTGCCAATTGCTGCTGGACATCACTGTTGGGGCCGCAGGAGACGCCTGGTTGCCGCCATTACTTGCCGCCACCTGCCGCAATAAGGGAAACTACATCTCCCACCATTCCTAGCGGCACGTCGCGCACCGCATCGCTGAGCGCCAGGAGGCGCTGAAAAGGGGGCCAGGGCTCCCGCAGCACGGGACGCGCCCGTCATAGCCCGGAAGAGGCTGGGCTGGGCAAATTCCCTAACATCTTGCCACTGGGAATAACGGATCGGACGTCTGCTGACGCAGGAAGGTACTGTGTATTGGGAATCCCCTAGATACTGTTGCCCTGTTCCCTGTTGTTGTTTCTTGTTGTGTATATATAAATAACTGAGTTATAATAAGGGAATGGAGAAGCGCAAGGGAGCAGTGGGGACACTGGATGCCTTGGTAAGGGCAGAGTCATTACTGATCCATGAGATTGAATTAACTGAGCGACGATTATCTTTGGACTCATTAACGCAAAGAGACACTCATGTAGCTGGCATAGGTATAAGTGTAAATGAGGTCTGCCTACTAATTCCCCCAATATTTTCTCATCTCCGTTATGCTCTCCTTCTATTGTTTCAACCCGGGAACTGACTCCAGAAGTGGCGGTGGGTAGACCTACCAGGACTAAGACACAGAAAAATGTGGTAGCAAGAAAAAACGAAGCCTTGCCTGCAAAAAGGAAACGGGGGGCACTTGTGAGAAAATCTAAATCTGTGATGGTCTCTGAAGTAACG
This sequence comes from Calotriton arnoldi, assembly GCA_963921515.1. Classification (NCBI taxonomy): domain Eukaryota; kingdom Metazoa; phylum Chordata; class Amphibia; order Caudata; family Salamandridae; genus Calotriton; species Calotriton arnoldi. Next base: position 2,707,017 of record CAWUFW010000911.1, on the reverse strand, counting down.
GATAGGTCTGATATAGAATATGACCCAAATAGATGCCAAATTAAAACTACTTCCGTTGGCACACAGACCGATATTGTCCCTGTGTTTCTCGATTCTGGCTGGGGCAACACCAAGGAAGCTGCGATAGAAATTGACGCCACTGTTTGTGTTGGAACGGTAGATGTAATGGTTAATGATGTACAAGGTTTTTTTAACAAGGGCTTTACACCGCTTTGGGACAAACTGAATAATTTAGAAATAGCAATAAAAAATTTAGGAAACAACAAAGAGGGCAGAATGGTTGAAGAGTATAATGGGGGAAACGATGAGAGGGTGGACAGAACTATACATAGAACTACACAACAAATCATGGAAGCAAATGGTGGTAACACTATTCAGACTATGCAGACGATAGGCGATAGGCCCCAGGAGGCATTAATTGGTCCCAGACTTTTAGACACACAGAGAAATTGTATAGCATGCCCTAATGTAGACAGGAAGCATAATGCACGGAGTCCTACGATGATCCATAACTCTAGTAGAACTGCCAACTCGGACATCCTAAACCTGCCCCCTGTCCATATACGCTAATACTAGCTGGTGTCCCTGCCCTTAGAATGACTGAGAGAGAAAGCTGGGAAGACCTACGGAATAAAACCATAGATTGGCTAGCTAAATATAAAAGCTTTCAACTAGCTGACACTAAGGAAATATTAATGGTCTGTAGGGTAGGTTGGATAGGTCATTCTACTAAAAATATAGAAGGAGATTGTATAGTGGTCAATTTTCGTCGACCTCAGTTGGTGCGCTATATTTTGAATAAAAAGGAGGTAACACACTTGACGAATACCAACATTTGTACACTTCCGTTGGGTTTTTTTTGTAGACCACAGCCATGGCATCTAATTGCTAGACCGTACACAGTGCCATTGACAAATGGATACCATGCATTGTCAGACTTGGATGCTCAAGACTGATAATTATTTACATCTAAGGCCTTGGAATCATCGGCAGTTGAGCTGCAACCTCAAGAGGAAGGGTTTGCCATGGCTGTTACTAATTTAAACATTGATCCAGTAGATACAGCTAACAATAATAAAAGGGACACTAGAACCAATTGTGCTAAGTATATTTCTAGTACAAAAAATGAGTGTATGGAACAAAGTGAGGTGGGAAGTCTAGGAGAGATAACATTGATCTCTTGGAACGTTACAGGTCTTAGAAGGAATTTAGAAGATGTTGTATGGCAGGAATATATTGGGCAGAAAGATATAATTATGCTACAAGAAACTTGGGCCGTAGAACCTTTATATAAAGTAGGCTATAAAACTTTTAGCAAAGACGCTATCCCCTCCGTTAGAGGGAGGCCCTCAGGAGGCCTCTGTATTTGGGTAAAGGTGACTCTTGGTGTTGACGTTAAACTAGTTGAAACATGCTCACAGGACATCTTGGGAGTAAAATTCTATACACCATACAAAAAGGAAATCTATATAATAAATATATACTCCAGACCATATCCAACAAGTAAACAATCGATGGTTATTGAGCATTTAGATAATTTTTAAGCTCGATTGAATCAAGGGCATTGAAAATTGTGGGAGGCGATTTTAATCGAAAATATGAACCTACGGTGGGACTAGAAAATATCTTTGAGGAAGAAGATTTGGCTAATAATATTCCGCTCCTGGAAAGTCATCCAGTAGTGCCTTGCACAATAGCAGTTGCGCAGTTATTAAGACTTGTTTCGGGACACTGCTTGAGAGCCTGTAACGGCCGTGCCCTCTGACAGTCCAAAAGCCCCCACATTTACTAGAAATAACATAAAGAGCCACATAGACTATATAATAATTTCAATTGAGCTCTGGTCTATGGCCCTTGACTTAAAAGTTGAAAATAGAACAGAGAGTGACCACTACCCATTATGCTTGACTCTGGCAGCTTACCTTTTTCATCTTGTCACCCCAAGACTAAGAGAACTTGATAGTGATAATATAGATCCACTTTTAAGTAATAATCGAAGAGCTCTAAAATGGCACTCGATAGGGAAAAATCCAGCGGTAATTAAGCAGATCTATGACACTTTTGCAGATGGGGTCTCTTTGTATGCAGATCTACCTGCCTCAGATATTCTAATTATGGACATCCATTGTAAATTAGTCAAAGATCTAGTACCTATACTGAGTAAAATCCCGAAGAAAGCTAATAATGGGATTATAGTGGCTGCTGAGTTGAAACGCCCATGGTACAATAAAGCATGCCGCACTGTAAAAATGAGCTCATTTTGGCCTCAAAAACCAAAAATATAGTGGCCTTAAGGGAAAAAAGGGCAGAATATAAGCAACTATTAATCTCCACAAGGAAAGAATGGGAGGCGAACGTTTGGGAAGAACTACTTGTAGCAGCTAAAGCAAAAGATCAAATTGGTTTTTGGCGGATAATTTCAAAGGGCAATAAAAATGGAAGTTGTAGTAAGGACCTTTTCTTAGATGCAAATACCTGGGTAAAACACTTTTCTAGTCTTTACTCTTCTTCCCCTAATCATATTGATTATTGCCCGATAAATTATGCAACTATATTAAATGCTGCACCGTTATCGTTTAGCTTAAAGGAAACATTAATAGCCATAGATACATTGAAATCAGGAAAGGCTCCCGGTCCTGACAAAATACCTGGAGACTTATGGAAGCATGATAAAGGTGTGTGGGGCCCCTACATTCATTTGTTGTGTAATTCTCTTGCTTCAGGTGCACCATTACCTGAAACTTGGAAAGGGGCATAGATCACGACTATTTTTAAGAAGGGTGATCGCAATAACCCATCACACTATCGACCAATTAGTCTTATTGATGTTCTACAGAAGGTATACGCTAGGCAAATTTTAAATAGATTGATTGATTGGATTGAGGAATATAACATTTTATCGCAATATCAGGCAGGTTTTAGAGTGAAGACTGGCACAATTGACCAAGTTTTTAGATTTCTTTGTATAGCCTGGAAATATATAACATTTAGAAACGACATTTGTATATCGCCTTTGTGGACCTAAAAGCAGCGTTCGATCTTGTCCCCAGAAATCTCCTATGGAAGTCCCTAAAAGACCAAGGGGTCCCGGGGGAAATTCTTCTACAGATAATAAGATTACATGAAGATAACTGGGCAAAGGTCAGATGGGGCCCACAAGGTGAATTAACTGAACCAATTAGGGTTAATAAGGGTGTAAGACGGGTGCGTTTTAGCTCCGACTTTATTTTTTTTGTATGTTAACGACATCCCTGATCACCTTTTGGGTTGTGATCATGACTCCCCTAGCTAGGGGGGGTACCTGTACCGGCACTCCTCTTTGCTGATGATACGATTTTAATTTCCCAAACACCGAAAGGTTTGCAAAACTTAATAAATTCATTTGGGATATACTGCAAAGTTAAGGGGCTAGAAATAAACCCCAGTAAAACTAAATATATGGCAGTTAACCCACATAAAACCTTTAAGAAAAATTTAACTGTGGACAACCAGAAGATCGAGTATGTGCATGATTTTAATTATTTAGGTATTACTTTGGATTCAAAATTGACCTGGAGACCCCAGCTAGAAAAAAGCAAAACTATACTACTCCAGAATACCTTTCCATTAATAAGGAAAATTGAAAGTAGTATATCCAAAGCAGTTTCACCCGCTCTTGAAGTTTATAAATATAAGGCTCAATCGGCTTCATTGTACGGGGCAGAGCTGTGGGGCCCCGTGACGAATGAAACATTCAAGGTGGGTGAAAATAAGTTTCTTAGGAAAATATTAAGTCTACCCACACGAACACCACTGACTCCTGTATTGATGGATTTAAACTTTCATCGTGTGGATGATCAGGCTAACCTAAGACCATTGTTGTTTTGGGTTCGCCTGTGTTGCACAGATGAGCTTATCCACTATAGAGAGGGTCTTGAAGAAATCCTAGGATTAAATAAAGGTGTGGGTTTGACCTGGTTAAAGCACATTCACAACTGGTTTTTTAAATTGGGATTAAGGCATTATTGGGATGAGCCGTTTGGCTTGACAATGGCCTCAAAAAAGCTTTTAAAGGAAACCTATTGGTCTTTTATACATGATTTTATGTCCCATTCTCCAAGGGTGGGATCATTGACAACACGGTTCCTCCAAATGAAAATAGTTTGGAACTTTGTGCCCTTCCTAGATGAAATACAGCCACAACTAGCTAAATCTCTATACCTTAAATATCGCTACGGTATCCTACAAATAAAGTCAAATACTGTGAAATGGGCGCCAGGCGAAGTGGAGGAGGGCAGATGTGCTTTATGTGATTTAGGTGCAATAGAGAATGAAACGCATGTGCTGCTCTTCTGTTCAGCCTATGTGCGATGTAGGAATAAATGGATAAAACCTATTTGCCGCTTGCTTGGCACTAGATCCTGCCTTGAAGCAGAAAGATTGTTACGATCTGATACCACGCAGACAGTGGTTTTTAGTGTTAGTCGTTATTTGTTTGGTGTAAGCTTGATAAGGAAAAGGGAAGGTCTGAAACTCTAGGCTGAGAAAACGAATGGGAAATTATAATGAGCTTGGCACGTGCACTTTGAGTATAACATGAAGTATACATTGATTTATATATCATGTACAAAATTCTCTTATTTTATTGGAATAAGTTTTAAAGACTATTTTAGAGGTATTTATTTGACCGTATTGGTGTATTTTTAAATGGCCTGATATGCTATTCCTCAAGTCTGCTTTTTAATTTTTTTTTTTTTTAATTATGATGTAATACTGAGAAATTTGAAATATCTTTAGAACATCACTAAACTGGTCAGCCAAATCCATGTAGAATCCAGATGAATTAGTAGTATTGTATTTTATGTTCAATACGATGTATTGTGGAAATGTTTGTATTGTTTTTGCTGAAAACCTTTTATGGTTATTTTTACCGAAATAAAGATTAAATGAAAAATGAATGAGTGACAAACTAGCTTTTAAAATTTTGCGAGGATTCGTCAAACAACGCCAAAGTTACTGGCAAAAAAAACATTCTTCCTAAGGAAACTACATACTATACCTACTGGCGACCACCAGTAGGTAATATATTATAGGACCAGAAGCCTTCTGCACTAATTGGGACTACATATTGCATGGATGTGCTCATTGTGCTACCCCAGAATGCTGTCACGAAGTCAAGATAGCCAAGGCTGAAGTGGACTGACACAGTGCTCCATGCTGTATGTATGCTGTGGTGGGTGAAAACCAAATTTGAATGACATTACAGCAGACAAATGAATGAAGATTATATATATATGTATATATTTTAAAAAACTGTAGGTCTTGTCTAACACCATACATAAAAAGGTAGAATATTCAGGTTTATTGAATAAAGAGCAAGGTTTTAAGGACCTTCATGAATTTGTGCCGCTGATAAGAAGTAGGCCTGGGTAGAATTTAGATTATGCCGGAGTAATTTTGGTGATTCCGCATCACGCTTTGATGCGAAATCACTGATAATTGCACGATTACTCCTGCACATTTAGCGAAGGTCCAGTGGCTACTTGTGCTCGCTATTAGTGTTCTGCTGTATTTAGCTCTGTTTCTTAGCACAAACCGCATTCTCACACTCGTTTTGGACACAAGGGTGCATTCTAAGCTTAGAACATAGCATTAAATGCTGGTAGTAAGTTGGGGACAAATCCTACACCAAGAGCACATTTAGCGAGCCCAAGCAGCTGCTCATTATACTTGTTCTGTTCCATTTAGCACTATTTCTTAGTGCTAAATGGATCCTCTCGTCCAATTTGGATACATGGGGGCATTTACATGCAGAATTGCTCTTTTTGTGTAATTTTAAAGCAGAATCTCGCGGAATTCTTAGGTATTTATGCAAGTTACACCCACCCCAATAAGAATAGAGTATCTGCAAGGAACGTTCTCACCAATTTGCTAGTGTAACTCTCTTCACTATTTCAGTTGCCAGAAGATCTAACATTACACTTGTGGATATTTTAAAAACTTATCAGCAAATAATTTGGGGCTGAGTCCATATAGAGCTTTGTGAACCAGGGATGCATATTTAAACTGATTTATTTTCCCAATTGTTATCCATTGGAGACCTCTTAAGTAGATGGGTATGTAGTCAAGTTTTCTACGTTTGAACGGCAGTCTAGCATTCTGTAGTGTTTGTAACCGGGCTATGCTTTTTTAGGCAAGATCTGTAAGTTGAGTTGCTATAATCCTGTCTTAATTGGAAGCATTAACTACTGTGACCCTATGTGAAAATGAAAGAAAAAAAAAACTATATTGAGTTTTAAGGTGAAAAACATTTAGTGACAGCCATAATTTGGGCATTAAAGCAAAGATAAGAGTCAAGGATGATCTGTGAGCTACGAACTGCTATAACAGATCTTAGGCATTTACCATAATGTGGTATCTCATTTGCTATATTTATTGCAGATGGGTAGTATTTCAGTTTTTGAAGGCTTCAACTTTAAGAAGTTTTCTTAAGATGCTGATCATGTGGTGATCAAAGGTACTTACTTTGTTAAAGGGGTCTCCTACGTTTTGATTTTCAACGGAAGCTTGGGTGTTTTCCAGCCTTTGGGCCACTTAAGTAATAGTGTTAGTCTTGGTCTGGGATTTAATTATGTTTGTCTCTTTTGGTGTAGCATTTTTCACTGGATCATTTATGAAAATACTGGGGGGAAAAAATACAATTCTGGTTGGTCCATGTCTTTTCAGTGGAATGATTACATTTCATTAGATTGTCAGTTGCAAAGAGGTACAAAGAGTTTGTTTAAAATATGAATTCTAGCACTTTCTAACAAACTTATAGTAGAATTGCAGCTCATGAAGTTAAAACTGGTTTCTTGAAAGCTGTTTTTAAGATTAAAAATCAGTAAGTCTTTTTGTTGCTGGTAAAATGTTGCCACACAAAGTACAAGGAGGGCATTTTTCACGCAGACCCAACTTGGAAATAGTTGTGCTAAAGGGGAACAAATAACTTTAGGGAAGACATGGCAGGCAGTTGGTTTATACCCTGAATTTTTGTAATTGTCTGTTTTATGTCTGATATGTAGTTCTAGCTAAAACAACATTGAGACTCTTGTGGAAAGTAAAACTGAGCTCCGCAGGCTTTACTGTCCTCTCACTGTAGTTGGTTAGAGAAGGCAGCCAGATGGGGCTGTCTCAGCGTGACTCAATTCCTTCAGGGTTGTTTTGATGTTACTAGTCGTCTGTTACAGATTGATACATTGCTGCTGTCAACTTGTAATATTTTGTTTGTTGCCTTTGTGGAGATACACATATACTCCATATTCCTGCCACCTACTGTTGGTCCAGATGTTTGCAAGTTGTTTTTCTTCAAAGTTGTTTTCGAGTCACAAGACCTGTTGTGTCTACGCTCTCAGTCCAAAATGCACCAGGACAAAGATACCACTTTGGATTGTTTTCTTCTGCATTGGGGTTCAGGCATTAGTGTCAGCTCCAGGACTGATGATTCTTTCGGCGGGAACTTTGGGGCCAGACAATGGAACTTCAGCTCCAGTGACCAAGAAACATTTGCTGACATCCCTGGTGCCAGGTGCAAGGACTTCTCATTGACAACCGCTGCTGAGGACCGTAACTCGAGACCCACACCTACGACCTGCATTGAAGGGGCATCAAATAACATCATGTTGTATTTCAGAGAATGGCTGGGTGTGGTGTTATGGAACAAATATCTTTCCAGTTCTGCCCTAGGTGCAGCATTTGGTACCCCTGCTCATTAACTACCTCTGCTTACCTGCAGCCTGTTCTTGCCCCTCAACCACAACAAGATCTCCAGTGCAATAAGGCATTACAGTGCACGAAGACCCTTTGGTACGGAAGAGAGAGGCCCTGGGTGCATAACAAGGTGCAGTGCTAACAGTCACCCTATAGCCAAGACCTCTTTGAGCAGGAGGACATCTTCAGCAGGAGAAAAAGCAGGCCCTATCGGGCCTTTCAGCTGCTCATGTGGGGCAGAGCCCAGATGGGGAGGTGTTGTCCTCTGAGGCCTCAGAATTTGAGTATGGGGAAGTAGTGTCCAGTCCTGAAATCCTCAGGATCACACCAAGGCTCCTATTCATTCTCGGGCGCAAGAAGATTAAGCCCAGCCAGGTCAACAAGCCCATCCTACTCCCCTGCCCCCGTGAAATCGTCCAGAGGCAGATCGCTGCTACTGAGGCAGTGGGGCATTGATTCCCGAGCTCAACCTCAAGAGGCATAGACCTTCGGGTCCGCCACATGAAAACCGCTCGGAGAGGGTCTACATCCACTCCTCCACGGGGAAGATCCTCACCAGTCCCCCTTCACACAAGCACCCCCACACACCTTTCTGTGTGCCCAAGAAAAGGAAACTTGTATTCGAGGAAGAGCTCTCCTTTGAGCCATCTATCCTGCCATTCATCACGACCCCCTGCCTCTAAGAGTCCTTCTTCACCCCTGCTATGCCCTTGCACACCCTCCCAACCTCACTCCCCATATTCCCTTCCTGATGACCCACACCAAGACCCTTACTCCGCTAAGGCTTCCCATTTAGATGATACTATTGCCTACCAGAAGGCTGTACACCAGCACAATGTTAAGATTGTCCAGGAGGAGGATGACTTCCTCATAGAAACACTCTCCAAATGAGAGAAGTCAGTGTAGTATCTCACTATGCTTAAGGCTTTGGGGTTTGCTGAAAACTGCCACTGAGAACTTTAAAGAACTTGTAAAGTCTTGGTGATTACTCCATGGGTGGAGATGTTGTTCAAGCCAGCCCTTGATCTGGTAGACATATGTGGGGAAGGTCCACCTGACTCCCTCATTGTTCACACAGTGAGGAAGCTTGCCTCAGCACAGGCAACAGACAGGAGATGCGCCTCCCCTTCCCCCCAAATGGAAGAGCAAACAGATTGATGCAGCTGGAAAGCTTATGGCTCTGGCGACCTCTACAATCCTGCTTCGCCTACTCAGTTGTCTTTCTTTTCTAATTTGACCACTGTAGGAAGCTGGCTCTGTATATACTATACCAAAGTGAGGTATAGTGTGCACAGAGTCCAGTGGATCCCCAAAGTTAGGCAGAGAGTGAGGTGCTATCTAACTTTACCTCTATTTGTGGTAGTGTGGTCGAGCAGTAAGGCAGTATCAGAGGACAGTGTTAAGCATTTGTTGTACACACTCAGTCAGCAAATTAATTCGCACACTCAAAGACTGAACTTCAGATCAATGGTTTTCTTATAAAAATATTCTTTTAGTTATTTTATTTTCTAGAACCAAGCAAGCCTGGCACAGGTAAGCAATAAGTACTTTACAGTAGTATGCAATTGAAATACAGTTTGAATGATAATTGTATATGCACTTTGATTTGATTTACAGTATGGAGGCAGAGAAATGCAATACTTAGTAAATGCAGTACATAGACTTGAATAGGCTTTTTAGTAAAATAGCAGGTAAGTAACTTTTGAGATTACTAGGCTTGCACAGAGTAGTATACCTAGATACTACTCTGGGACATTTCCTTAAAACAGGTAAGTAAAATCGTTTTTGTTAGATTATGCAATTTTAAACAATTTCTTTAGTTTCTCAAACTCCACACTTAGAAACTTTTCACAGAAAAACAGTCAATGTTATCCTATGGAGGAAAATAGTGTTATCGGTTTTGAGGTAAGTTTTTGGTAGTGGGAGTTGAGGTTCTGGGGGTAGACTCAGGGGTCCCCCAGGGTCAAGGATGCACTCTTGTTACACCCTCAGCGGCACTAGGGCGGCCGGGTGCTGAGGCCCAATGTTATCCAATGGGGCTTAGGGGGCCTCCGGTTGGTGGCTGCTGGCAAGCAGGCCACTAGGTTGTGGGAGTAAAGCTCCTGGACTTTAGCTCGGGGCAAATGGGGAAACAAAGTAGCACCAAAGGTGCACCCTCAGCGGCACTAGGGCGGCCGGGTGCAGAGTGCTGTTTCGAAGTCGGACGCCCTGTTGTTTTCAATGGAGAACCTCCGGTTTGGAAAGACACTGCAGGCTCGGGGACGAAGGTCTTCTGGGTGCGACCACCACTTCGAGAGGTAAGTTAGGGGTTGGTTAGGCACCGTCTGTTTGGGCACACAAGGCTGTGGGGCGTCGGGTGCAGGGGTACCTTTTGGGGTCGGATCTTCTTACCAGCTCCTGGTTGCGGTTAGGGGGGCCTTCTGGATTTAGGCTGCAGGCGTCTGCTGGAGGCAGGTCAGGGGTCGCCGGATCTCGAGTCAGGATCGCCGGGGTGACCACCTCGTGGTGTTTGCCCACTCTAGCTCGGGCCGTGGACGGCGGGTGCAGAGTGGAGCAGATTCGCGGTGTTCGGCCGGAGCCAGAGGTTGCAGGTGAATAAATCCGGTGTTCACGGGAGACAAAGTCTTTGTGCTTGAAGGCAGGTAGGTCCTCCGGGGTTTTCGAGGTTGCTGGCTGCAGGACACCGGGATTTCACAGGAGCAGGTTCGAGGTGGAGACAGGCCGGTAGGGTTGGGGCCAAGTCAGTGGGCGTCTTCCTCTTGTTAGCTTCGGCACGGCTGTTCGGTCCTTCTTCTTTTCTTGTTGCAGGTTCTTGTCTGAGGAAGCAAGGTTCAGGGGTGTCCCTAAATACTAGATTTGGGGGCGTTACAGGTAGGTAAAAGGCAGGGACCAATGGGTCCCTTCCCTGGGGTGGGTACACCCCCTATTATGCCACCCTCCAGTGGGAGGGGGGCATGAGCCTGCCCCTGGTTGGCTGAGTCACCCCCATCATCAAGATGGCGTGGACTGAGAGTTGTGCTTCACCTCGCCTCCCCCACCTGAGGGGTGGAGTTGGCAGAGGTGGGCACACCTCTCTTCCTCACTTGTTTTTCCCGCCGGTTCTCCCGCCCAAAGTGGGGGTCAGAACCAGTGGGGACCAGTTGCTGAGGGCAGCAAGTGGCCTGGGGAAGCTCACAAAGGCGGCAAGCCTTTGAAGCTTCCCCTTCGTGAACCCTGCCCATCCTGGGGGAGGAGGCGGCTTGGCACCTCGTCCCAGGATGTGCATTGTTTCAGGCACCAGAGAGCAGCAGGCTCTCGACCCAGGGGTCCAAAAACATGCCTGGTGGTGGCAGCTGAAAGCAGCCACTCAGCCTGGACACTAGAGGTGGGTTAGTTTTCAGGGGGCATCTCTAAGATGCCCTCTGTGTGCATTTTACATTAAATCCCACACTGGCATCAGTGTGGGTTTAATGTGCTGAGAACTTTGATACCAAACTTTTCAGTTTAGCCATTATTGTGCTGTGGAGTTCGTAATGACAAACTCCCAGCACCATATACTCTTAATAGCAGCACTGCACTTACAATGTCTAAGAATGGACTTAGACACTGTAGGGGTACAGGGCTCATGCTCCTGTACCCTCACCACTGGTATAGTGCACCCAGCTAGAGGGGTGACTGATCTATGCCAGGGCAGTGGGTTGTAGGCATGGCACACACAGATGTGTGCCATGTCGACTCTTCACTTTGTTCTGCACCAAAACACGCAGCCTGCAAAGGCAGTGTGCGTGTGTAAGGGTACAGGACCTCTAAGGGTGGCATAATAAGTGCTGCAGCCCTTAGAGGCCTTCTCTGATCACAGTGCCCTGGGTACCTGTGGTACCATTTACCAGGGGCTGACCTGTGGCCAGAGATGCCAATTGGGTTTAGGCTTCAATGCAGTTTTAGGGAAAGAACATAGGCCCTGGGTACCTGATTAGCAGGAGCCCAGAGCACACTCAGTCAAAGCACATCAGCAATTCAGCAAAAAGTGGGGGCAGCCATGCAGAAAGAGGGCACTTTGTCACAACCACCACCATTGGAAGGAAATGAAGGAGCTCATTAACCATCTCCCTGAGGCCCACAGGAAAAGGGGACAGGAACTGGTAGCCACGGGCAAGGTAATTTCCAACACCGATGTAAGGTCCCCATTGGATGCTACAGACACTACCTCTCAGGGGAGTAACACCAGTATCATTTTCTCAGGTCAAGCTTGGCTTTGAATTTCTCACTTTTGGCCAGAAGTGCAACAACACTTACGTGCCCTTCGATGAGTAGCATCTTTTCGACCCACACGTCAATCAGATGTTGGGGAACGGAAACCGCCAAATCAACGGGTGCCCTTCAGACCTTGGCACCCAGGTCTGCTTCTCATACGCAGAAGACTAGAGGAGCTGCCAAAACACAATATAACCAGAGACATGGCTGCAAACATCAGCAGCAGTTCTTCCAGGACACACAGTCCTCCAAGACATTTGGGCGAGGTGGATGCAGAGTGTATGGGAGAGGCGGCTTCATTCAGGGTGCCTATTCCTCCATTCCCCTGACTACACAACACCTGTAGGGTGAAAAATCACGTTTTTTCTCCCCAGTGGGAGAGAAGTACCTCCAACAAATGAGTGCTCTTGATGATTCCACAGCGGTACTGCCTAGAGTGCACACTGCGCCACCAAATATTCTACCTTGGTGCCATGTCATCAGCTGTGACCATCTCCAGCAGCTTAAGGAGGAGGTGCAGGTGCTACTCGCAACAGGTGGCCTCACTGGTATGTTAGGTATGTGTTATGTCTATTCTCGAGCTGCATGTGCCAGGGATTCCATCTCCATGGTAGCGTCTCGTGTGAGACGGTTACTACCAGGAGATTCAAGTAGGCTGGCAGCAGGAGTTGGTGGTTCCCTACATTCAAGAATAAAGAACAACGTAATCTTACCAGTGTATGCGTCTTCTTAACACTGGCGACGGAGGAAGCTTGACCGCCAACCCTTACCTAATATCTCTGAGTCAATCAATATGCTTGATGGTGCCAAGGTTTTCAGTGTGTTGGACTTGTCCTCTGCCTATCACCAGGTGCCCCTCCATCCTGAGTCTAAGCACTTAACATCTTTTGTGACACCACTGGGGGCCTTCCGTTTTGTCAGAATGCCATTCGGATTAGCCTCTGCGGCTGCCTGTTTTCAACGTATTATGAAAGTGGTTCTGGGGGATATTCCCAATATCATGTTCTTCCAGGATGACATTTTAGTCTATGGGAAGGATGATTTGGAACATGACAGGATTTTGAAGTCTGCTTTACAGAGACTGAGTGACAAAGGATTGACTGTAAATAGAGCTAAATGTAAAATTGGAGTATCTTCTGTGACTTATTTGGGACATGTTATCTCTGGGGAAGGTATCCGTCCTAAACTGGATTTAGCTAAGAGTATTGTGGATGCTCCGGCCCCATCAGACAAGGAGCAAGTCAGGTCTTTCCTTGGACTTGCTGAGTTCTATTCTAAGTTTGTTCCTGGTTTTGCCTCCACTGTTGAGCCCATAAGAGCTATTTTAAGGAAAGGAACACATTTTGTTTGGTCCCCAGATTGTGTTTCAGCGTTTTGTTCTATTAAACATGCAATAAGTAAGATGCCTACACTGGGCCACTTTGACTCAAAGAGGAAAACTTTCTTGACTACTGATGCTAGTTTATCTGGGCTTGGAGCGGTTCTCTCTCAAGTTGATGGTGGTGTAGAAAAAGTCATTGCATTTGCCTCAAGAGCATTGAAAAAACAGAACAGCAGTATTCTTGTATTGAAAGAGGCTTTGGCTATTGTCTGGGCGATCAAACACTTCAAGTTTTATCTTTGGGGCATTCCTTTCTTAGTTAGATCTGACCATCGGCCTTTAGTTCAAGTTTTCTCCTGTACGGAGAGTGAAAGACTCACTCCTAGACTTAAGCGTTGGAGTGAGGGGTTGGAAGAGTACAACTTTCAGGTGCAATATCTTCCTGGCTCTGCTAACAAGGCAGCGGACTGTTTATCCAGGCTCCCTGTGGATTCTGGTAATGATACCTGGGATTGTGATGCGGTCAGTGTTTGCTGGGTAAAAGAGCCTGCCATTCAAGAGTTAGAATGGGAGGAAGCTTTGTTGGGAGATGTCTTGTTTCCTATTGTAAGAGATTTTGTTGTCAAAGGGTGGCCTGACAGCAAAAAAATTGATCCTGATTTACTACCCTTTTGGTCCATTAGGAATGAGCTTACCATATGTCAAGGTCAACTCATGCGGGGGGAGAGAGTGATACCTCCAGATACCTTAAGACATAAGCTAGTGAATCTTGCCCACGAGGGACATTTGGGGAGAAATCTCACTAAATCTCGACTGCGCGAGAGGTATTGGTGGCCCAAGATGGATAGCCAGGTTGAGGAGGTTGTTAAAGAATGCTGTCAGTGTGCCTCCAGTGATAAATCTCATGTTACCAGGACTGCTCCTTTGTCACCTGTTGAGGTTCCGCGTGAGCCTTGGATTAAACTAGGTTTGGATCTTATGGGTCCCTTTGAACTTTTAGGTCCTTCGGAGAGGTTTGTGATTCTTTTGGTAGATTACTCTTCCAAGTGGGTGGCTACCAGATGTGTGAATTCTATCAGCACCAGGATTGTCATTGATTTCCTCAAGGATGAATTTGCTTGTGAAGGCATACCCAGGATCCTCATCACGGATAATGGGGTGCAGTTCATCTCGGAAGAGATGCAAGAGTTTTTGAGGGATTATGGAATCACTCATCAGAAAACTGCGCTATATGCACCACAGGCAAATGGACTTGCGGAACGAATGAACAGGGTGGTAAAGGCATGCGTGCAGAGGGCTGTTGAGAGAAAAGTTCTCCTCAAGGGTGTCTTGAGAGACACCTGGTGGGCCCATCGCACTGCTCTCAATGCGGTGTTACAGAAATCTCCTTTTCAAATATTGAGAGGGAGAGTTGCTTTGTCAAAACTCAATCCTGCTTGGCTGCCTCTCATTGAGGGTTCCGGGTTGGATAAGGAGGAGGTGGATGCTAAAGTCAAGTCTTATCAGGCAAGGTACAAGGACAGGTTTGACTTTAAAAATTCTACCAAAGTCAGATCATGGAGGGTGGGTGATTGGGTACTTGTCAAGAAACCACGTTGGCATAAGAAGGGTATCAGTGAGTTCATGGGCCCTTTTGTCATCACTTCCGTCTACAAGAATGTAGTTTCAGTGCATAATGGTGGCAAGTGGAGTATGTCTCGGTTGGTAAAATTTGATGGTGATAAAGCCATGTTTCCATCATGTTCAGATTATGTGCCAGCTCCAACCTTTCATTCACGAGGCCCTTCTCCAAGATCTTGTGGTCCTCCAAAACGTTTTGATGACTATGAGATGTATTGAGGTTGCCTATGATGCTTTGATTATTTATGCCTTGTACTTGTTGTGCATTTTCTTATTTCCATGCCTATCCTTTCTTCTTCTCTTCTTTCTTTCCTTTTGAGTTTTCAGTAAGGGGGATGTGTTATGTCTATTCTCGAGCTGCATGTGCCAGGGATTCCATCTCCATGGTAGCGTCTCGTGTGAGACGGTTACTACCAGGAGATTCAAGTAGGCTGGCAGCAGGAGTTGGTGGTTCCCTACATTCAAGAATAAAGAACAACGTAATCTTACCAGTGTATGCGTCTTCTTAACAGTATGCTAGGAAGGGTGCCCCATACCAGAGCTACAAAGGAGTGTACTCCTTCTACTTCCTAATCCCCAACAGCGGCTGGTCCCTTACCTTAGACCTCGGGCTGCTAAATCATCCTTCCTCATGACCACTTTCAATAACGACTTAAAAGATGCCCATACATCCAGTCCACCACCAACACTTGCACTTTGTGGTAAGTGGACAGCACTACTAGTTCAAAGTTCTGCCCTTTGGCGTCACAAAGGGTGTTCACAAGGCGTTTGGCGGTAGTAGTGGGACATCTGTTGAGAGACACCACTGACCCCTTTCTATGCAGTAGCAGAGTGCAATGTGTAGCACAGTCTGACAGTGGTGTCTTTGCCGTCAATGTCAAAAATGCCTCCTTCAGCTGCAGCAACAGCAGATCCAGCCTTACCTAGTGCCAAGCTTAAATGTTGCCATGGAGAAGACATACCTCAACCAAGAGAGGGGTATTCCAAAAGCTGCTGCTTCCTTTTTAGGTCTCGCCTACGCAGCGCGCATGCGCTGCATAGGCAAAAAGACCTTTTGCCATCGATTCGGCTTTTCAGCCTAAAACGTGCACGCGTTCCATTGCCTTCAATGGCAACGCGTGCACGTTTGGCGATTCACTTGCGGGAGCGAGCGGCTCCTGGCGCCGCTCGCCCCGCAAGTGAATCGCGCAGGCTCCCTCCTCTCCCCCTCCCCTGCTGCCGTGCGAGGCGCGCGCGCTTGTTAATGGAAGTTTTGGGCTGCTCCGGTGTCAGGAAACGTTCAGCTGGTACTCGGGGAGGGAGGCTGCCCTTGGGCTCACGCAGGAGAAGTCAGTATAGCCTGAGCTGGGACCGCTGCTTACCCCACGCGGGGAATGCACACGGTCTCGCAGCGAATTACTGTGGGCCACGCTGGTGCTTTGTCGTTCTCCATCATCCGGTGCTCCGTTGTGAAGGCCCTATATGGAGCGAGAGCACTTTCCTCAGTCTCCATCGCCTTTCCCCTTCCTGTGCTCATTTCAATGCTTCAGTCGTAAAATGTTGATGCAGTGGTTGCCGTGAAACACTGACTGGAGGCTTGATCAAAGGGGGCGTCCTCTGACACATTAGTGCTTCAAATCGCCCGACCCCCATTATGGCAAAAAACATTAACCTGAATCGTACACCGAGGCGTTTTTTACTTTGAGAATTTCCTTATTTTAAACAGCCCTAACACCACACGTTAATTCTCCAAAGGATTCTTAATGTCTGCTGTCAGATTTGAGCTCTATAGGACTTGGGCGTGGTCTTTAAAGCGGTGTCACTTGACGTTAGGTGCTGTTTTAAGGTGGTAGTACGTATGTTACTTTGATAACTAAAGTTGCCACTGATGATCTTCCATTAATGATTGTCAATGGTATTGTAGCAGCTGAAGGGTTAACATCTCTAAGATAGTTGCGTTTTTGCGGCATGCCTTGACATTTACCTGTTTCTGTCATAGTTGGTCGACGTTTATGTTGGCACTTTGTTTCCGGTTTTGCAGTAAAGTAAGCAAACTGAAATCTGCATAAACATTGCAGGTCTTCTTTCGTTACTTCCTCATGACACAGCAACATTGTCAATCTATAGTGCCCGGGCCACCGCAACTCTGTAATCTTTGTCCCCTTTCTAACTTGGTTGCTCCATAGAGCTAGTCTTTCGCTTTTCCTGAACAATGCTCTGACTGCTATAAATTATCCAGTGCCTCATGACATCCGAGTAAAACCCAATTTTCTCACTTTAAGAAAGCCCGTAAAAAAACCTCACACACTGTCCAACTGTTTCTTCCCTAGTTTACTGTATGTGATCTCTTGAGCTGTCTATAAAACTCGTACTGGCATTTGGTGTAGAAGAACTTAACACGACTCTTAGCTTAATAAATTACTTCTGATCTTGTTCATTGGTCGCCTTTATACTATTAACCAGTTGCATCTCCCATGTCTGCTTCTTCAGCTACCTTTGGTTTTCCTTCGCTGGTCTAATCTCTCTCTCTCTACCTCGCTCTCTCTCTACCTCGCTCTCTCTCTACCTCGCTCTCTCTCTCTACCTCGCTCTCTCTCTCTCTCTACCTCTCTACCCCTCTCTCTCTACCACTCTACCTATCTCTCTCTACCTATCCCTCTCTACCTCACTGCCACTCTACCTCTGACTCTACCCCTGACTCTACCCCTGTATCTCTCTCTCTAACTCTCTCTCTACCTCTCTACCTCTCCACCTCTCTCTCTCCCTCTCTACCTCTCTACCTTTCTCTCTCTCTACCTCTCTACCTCTCTCTATCTCTCTATCTCTCTCTCTCTCTCTCTCTCTCTCTACCTCTCTCTCTTTCTCCCTCACTCTCTACCTCTACCTCTCTACACCTCTCTCTCTACCTCTCTCTACCTCTCTCTACCTCTCTCTCTACCTCTCTCTCTACCTCTGTCCACCTCTCTACCTCTCTCCATCTCTACATCTGTCTAGCTCTCTCTCTACCTCTATACACCTCTCTACCTCTCTCTACCTCGCTACCTCTCTCTATACTTCTCTACCTCTCTCTCTACCTCTCTCAAATATAGCTACAACGTCTACGTATAATACGGTACGCTAAGTGGCAGCCGCAGCCTAAAATCACTTGTCCTTAAAAAAACAATCATTACCATATCCAATATATCTCCCTTTATGACCTTATAAGTATTTACTTCTGCAGCACAATATCCTTTCGTCAACAACATCAAATGTTGCACAGCTAAACACTTATAAGGTCCCAAAGGCGAGACCTATTGGCTATGCCAATGCTTGTTTAGTTAGAACTTCCTCTTACTGTAAGAATGGTAATGAGTCAGTTGGAGATGATGGCTTCATGTATCATAACAGTGCCACACGACAGACTGCACATGTGTCTATAGCAAGAGTGCCATGAGATGGAGTGCCATTGGGAGGATCTCGTGTTGTTAAAGGCCAGATGTAGGAATCTGGCTCTGTATATGATATCACTAGGTGGTAATACCGTGCACAGTTCAGGGGTTCCCCAAAAGTGTACAGGGCTCAATGTAAAACCCAAAGTGCTCTATAAGTGGTAGTGTGGGCAAGCAGCCTTAGGCCTAACACAGAGGAGTGTAAGACATTTATTGCACAACAGTGATCAATAATGGACACACGACTTAAGAAGGAGATCCAGACCAATTTTATAAAATTATATTTTGTTTGTACTTTATTTTAAGACCCAGGTCTTCGTAATCAAGTAAGTACGCTTTTAATTAAAAATACTTTTCACTTTGAAAAATCGACACAGTCCAATGTTATCTTATGGGGAAAACAATATTGCAGTTAAACTGGTAAGTATTTAACTTACAATCTTAGTCTTCGGAACCAAAAGTCAGCAAGGGTCAGAGGTCAGGTAAGTTCCAAAACTGCCCCACCAGCGGCACAGGGGCAGCCGGGTTCAGAGGTCAAAATTGGAGTTCAACCCAAACCTTTCCAATGGAGACAGGGGGTGCCTGGAGCCACACTGCTTGCAGGTAAGTAAATCGGTTGCAGGGGCCAAGCTTTGGGGGTTAGCACAAGCACAGGAGTGCCACAAAGCAGCACCACACATACACCACCAGTGGTACAGGGGTGGCCGGGTGCTGGGTGCAAAATCGATGCCGGGCACCCAATGCTTTTCAGTGAGGATCTTCCTGTCGGTAAAGAGGCTGCAGGCGTGGAACCATAGCATACAAGAGGAAGACCAACGACAGCAGAGGTAATTTAAGATGTAGGGGATCGTAGGGGCACCATCGGTTCGGCTCACCAAGGCGCAGGTATTTCGGGTACAGGGGTGTCTTCTTACTGGAGCCGGTCGCGGTCTGGGGGAGCCTCTAGATTCACACTGCAGACGCCCTCGTGGAGTGCAAGAGAGATCAGCCAATGCTGGGCACGAGGTCAGGTTCGCCGGTGAGACTTCAATGCACAGGTGAGCCACTTAGACTCGGGCCGTGGGCATCTGGGGCAGAGTGGGCAGGGGCCGCAGATCCGCCTGGATCTGCAGTCTTTGTACTCTTTCTTCTGGACAGGTCCTCTGTCCACGAGCCATCATGGTGCTGTGGAACTCGAGTTGTCAAGTTCCCAGCCCATGTACTCTATGGCTTCCCTGGCACTTACAATACTAGGGAATAGACCCTAATATTGTATGGGGCAAATCTGCTCCTGCAAATATGTCCACACCTGGGATATAGTGCACCCTGCCTTAGGACGGGTAAGGCCTGCTAGACAGGTGACTTACCCATATCTTAGGCAGTGCTAGCTGGCATGGCACAGGCTCTGTGCCATGTTGACTTGGTCATTATTTCACCTCACAGGGGCATGCCAGCTGCAGAAGCAGTGCTATGGCCCTAGCGAGGGGGTACCAGGGGACCCTTTTCAGCCTTCAGGCCCTTGTTACCTAGGGTACCACTTACTAGGGACTTACAGGGGGGGCAGAACTACCAATGTTTGACATGTTTTTAGGGAGGGCCTTCCCCTCATACAACTTTGAACGGCAGAAAGACTCCTGCACCGCCGGGACCGGGCGTATACGCTTCGCTACTCGAGTAGGTAGTAGTTGATACTCAGTGAACATGGAGTGTTGGGACATGTTTGTGATTGAATGTTTTATTTGAAATAAATGTACACACATGGGGGGGGTATGACTGAAATAATATAAGCATAGCCTTACGCAGGAGTTGTAGTTGATACCCAGTTAACTAAGAATATAAAGGTTTTCTGTGTGTTAGTCGCAATCAGGCCTTTTTGTTTAGTCCCGTTTTCTCACCCCAGAACTTGGAGCACACTCCTATGGTGGAATAGCAACATCCAGTTGCTCTGCAGGCTTTTTTTTTTTAGCTCTCTCTCATAGGTCCCCATTAATATAAACACCTCACTTATGGGATGGGGAGTTCACCTCAATAACATGACTGTTGAGGGTGCCTGGAAGTCCACATATCAGGGACATCATGTCAGCTACGTACTGCTCTGGGCTATCCATCTAGCACTTGAAGCTTTTCTTCAAGCTTGTTCGAGGCAAAACAGAGTCCACAACTGCTACTTGGGCTGATCTTCTAACTCGGTATCAAGGTCCGCTCAGGCACCTAGACAATAGGCAACTCAGTCTAGTGATCTGGCACATGAGGCTTTAGAGTTTGGTTGCCTCAAACCTCCGGATTAAATCCTGTGCTGGCACATAAATCCATCGCAAACTCCTGTTACGCAGCCAAGTGAAAACGGTTTGTCCCCTACTGCATCAACAAGCACATAGACCCCCCTCCCCTTAAAGTATCTGCAAGACATTATCTGCTACCTCCTACATTTGCAGAAAGTAGAGTTTGCATACACTTCATCCTTTTACATTTAGCTGCAGTAACAGCATACATGCAAAACAGAGAGCATTCAGCCTCTTTAAAATCCCTTCATGAAGGGCCTCGCGAGTCACACCTCTGAGAAAGGCCAGTTTGGAACTTGAATCTAGTTCTCTCACACATTAAGGGTCTACCTTTTGAAACGCACTGTTCCTGTGACATAATGTTCTTGTCCTGGAAGGTGGCCTTTTTAGTGGCCACCGCTTCATTTCGATTGCATGTGTTACTGGGATTGACTATAAAGGAACCCTTTATCGAAGTCCATAAGAATAGGGTAGTCCTTAGAACTAACTCCAAATTCCTACCAAAGGTGGTCTCTCCTTTTCACATCAGCCATGCTATTAAACTGCTGTTTTTTCCCCACACTCATGGAGAGGGTATTATATACATTAGATTATCGGCTGCAAATGTGTGAATTGACTGATTGTATTTTATTCTCGAAGTTTTGATAATGTTTTTATGATGTGTTATGTGTTTATTGTCTTTTTATGGTACAATTTAGACTGAAAAAAGAATTCTGACTGACATTAGATGTCAAAAGGGCACTCATACTGAGCTGACACTACCAAGTCTGTACGCAAAACAAAGCAACTGCTTGTAGCCTTTTCTAAGCCTCACATGGGACACCCAAAGTTTACGCTGGCATTGGTAGGTGGATTTCTAAAAGCTATCAAACCTGCTATACAAAAGATAAGCGCGCAGCCTGTGCCCCCAAAAGCGCATTCCATACATAAAAGAATGGCACTATGGTTTTCTAAGGTCCGACATCTGTAAAGCTGACACTTGGTCAGCACCACACGTTTACTGAGCACTAGTGCGTGGACTTTCAAGACTGTCAGAAGACTTTACTTTATTAGATTATATTAAGAACCTTGTTTAAACATCTGCATCATTTACTCACTACCCACCACTTGGAAATGCAGGTTTATAGTCTATGCAGAGGATGTGTATCTAAAGTCATTGCATCCATCTGTCTGCTACGTTTAGTGCTGTAGATTCATATGTGCTACCCTCCTCCGAAGCCAGTGATGTTCAGATGTTTTCAATTTCATTAGGTTCTTCAGACCACAGTTCACGCAATGTTTGTCTTTGATGCTGCACTCCACTGATCTTTCCCGCTGAGCAGAAACCAATTTGAGGTCTGTCTTTGTCCTGGTGCAGTGTGGACCAAGGGTGAAGTCATAACAGATTTTGTGAATCGAAAACATCTGTGGAACAAAAAAACCCAACTTTCTGAATTCTGGGCCCAATATTAGATGACATGAGTATGCACAGCATGTGAATCTACAGCCATACACACTGCGCTTTCTTACTACAAACATTTTTTGGCATTCTAATGCTCTTGAAATAAGAAAATAAGTGATGGGTAATAATAGGGAGATTACGGTCTCTCCAATATCCCTCCCAAGCACAAAGTAATCAGAAGCCTGCTGGATGTACAAATAAGTAACATTTAGAAATGAGCTGAACACCTAAATCTGGCCTATAGTTCTAATGCTGCAGATTGTTCCCGATACTTTTATCTGCATGTATGCTGCAGCCAACACATGCACAACCTTTAGACCTGCCTAGTGCAGAGGTCATGACTGCAGGATAGGTAGTGACCAGTGCATGTGCTACCTACAATACCTCTTCATAAATCTCAACTAAAACCCTAATCTGGCCATTTTCATAAACCCTCCAAAGGCCCCATGTGTAGCAGTAATCGAGCCATTAAACCCCCCTCCCCCCACACACCCACCCTCAAATCCCCCAGTTCTTAGTACCTTAATAGGTTGAAGTCTACCAGTGTGGTTTGCTTAAGACATCTTGGGGACTATGTTATGTTATTAAGACTTGTAAAGCGCACAAATACCCGGAGGTGTCTTGGCGCTACGGACAAAATAAGCCACTGATGAGTCACTAGTTACAGAAGAGCCAGGTTTTTAGTTCCTTTCTGAAAGAGACAAGAGATGATGCATTTCTCAAATCAATCGGTAGGGAATTCCAGAGTTTGGCAGCGCAGTAATGAAAGCTGCGACCACCCCAGAGTAAGGTGCGAATTCTGGGCACTCTCGAGTTTAGCACCAGATGAACGAAGGTGTCTAGTTGGTTCGTACCAAACAAGAAGATTTTGCAAAAAGGCTGGCCCTGTATGATTCAGGGCCCTGAACACCAGGCTAAGAGCCTTGAATTTTATTTCGCTGCGCTACAGGGAGCCAATGCAAATTACGGATCTCACCAGATACTGATTTGAACCAAGGGGTGTTTGACAGAAGTCGAGCGGCTGAATTTTGCACGCTCTGTAATCTTTTCAGGCAGTGCTTCTGGACGTTTATAAACAGTCCATTACAATAATCCAATTTAGACTGGATTAATGATGTGACTACAGTTCTTTTCGTGTCCTCCGGAAGATAAGGGAGAATCTTCCTGAGTTTCTTAATAAGGAAGTGGGCGGAAGAAACCACAGCATTAGTGTGTTGAACAAAAGAAAGTTTACTATCCACCCATACTCCCAGGTTCTTCACTTTAATTGCTGGTTCCGGTGGATCACCCATATCAACGGGCCACCACACACTGCCCCAACTAGGATGCAGATTCCCAAAAGTCAAAACTTCAGTTTTTCCCGAATTGAGTTTAAGGCAGTGTGTGCTCATCCAATTAGTGATGACACCCATGCAGTTCTTAAATTGCAGAGCAGGCGAAGACTGATTTTTATATGCTGCTACTACAATCTGGGAATCATCTGCATACGAAGTGAGGCTAAAGCCAAAAATCCGGATAAGTGGGGCTAGTTCAGAGACGTATATATTAAAAAGGGTGGGGCTCAATGAGGAGCCCTGGGGCACTCCACAAGGGAGGAAATATGGCTCAGACTGGTATCCATCGATCGACACTACCAGTCTTCTGTCCTTAAGAAAGGAGGACACCAGTGCCAGTGCTGAACCCCCAACTCCCAGAATCTTCAGCCGTTGTTGTAGGAGGAAATGATCAACCGTATCAAATGCGGCTGATAGATCGAGGAGTATCAGGGCCGCTGACCCTCCCCCATCCATCACCGCTCTTATTTCCTCCGTGGCTTTGATGAGTGCCGTTTCGGTACTGTGTTCCCGACGGAAACCGAACTGAGAGTGGTCCAACAGATCATGTTCACCAATAAACTGGGAAAGTTGGATATTCATAATTTTGTCAACTATCTTCGCAGGCAGCGGCAAGCGGGCTATAGGGCGATAGTTTTTGGGATCAGCTGCATCCATAGTTGGTTTTTTCAGCAGTGGGAGGATAGACGTGTCCTTCCAAATTGCTGGGAAATTGCCAGAGGAGAACATGGAGTTGAAAATATTTGTTAACACCGGGCTTACCAAATCAGAGACTTCTTTCAGCAGCTCAGGTGGGCAAGGGTCCTCTGGGGAGCCCGATTTAGCCTCCAGAATGTGTTTTGCCACTGTATCCAATGATACTGGTGTAAAACTGAGCAGGGTGTTTGTACCCTGAGAGATCGGTGAGAGCGGCAGGGTGGTGGCATGAGCTAATGTATCCTCAAAATTTTTAAAGATGTCCAGAACTTTAGTTTTAAAGGCAGAAGCAATGGCATCACAGGACTCTTGACTATTTTCTGGCCCTGTACTATTAGGGGTGGTAAGTTTGTTCACTGCTGTAAAGAGAGCTTTAGAGGAATGTTTTGCCTCCGAGATTACTCTAGTAAAATATTCTCTCTTTTCCAATATAAGAAGATTTTTATATTCTCTTAAAGCTAATTTATATATTTCCCTCTCGGATGAATCATACTTAACGCGCCAGCGTCTTTCCAGCCGGCGACATTTTTGTTTTTCTGCCCGTAAGGCATCTGAGAACCAAGGGGCTGAAGGGGTTCTCCTATTACCAGCAGTGCTTTTGGTGGGCACTGCGGCTAAAAACGCCGTATTTAACCAATCTGTGTAATTGGGGGCCGATTCGTCTGAGGGCCCACCTACCTGGGGGTGCGTCCTCTCTAGTATTGTACGAAGGAGGGAATTTATCCAAATTACCCCAGTCCCTTTTGGTCTTAGAAGGGATTTTATAGGCCTGAGTAAGACCAAACAACATTATTGGTAGGTCGAATTTTATAAGTGAGTGATCTGACCAAACCAAGGGCAGGGTTTCTATACAAGAAAGACCCTGAACCGAGGAAAAATGCCATCTAGAGTATGGCCGGCCTCATGAGTGGGGGTCTGAACCAATTGACTGAGACCGACCGACCCCAGAGTATGTAGCAACGCATCTGTCTCACTATTTTCCTTGTCTTCTAGATAAAAATTAAAGTCTCCAAGGATGGTAAAATCGTCATTAATAAGGGTAGATTCTAGAAGACTGTCTAAATTAGATAAAAAGTACTTCTAGAGTTGGGGGCCGATACAATAAAATCCCTTTAAAAGTCTGCCTGGGACCAAGTTCAATCATAAAATGAAGGGCTTCGAATACAGGCGTGGAAGCGGACTGAAAAGTAATAGGAAAATGTTCTCTCAAAATAATAGCCAGTCCGCCGCCTCGTTTAACAGATCTATCAACCCTGAAAGCCCGGTAACCCGCTGGGGTAGCGGAGATGATATCGGGGTCAGAGGAAGCATCTGCCCAGGTTTCAGTCATAAAAAGTATGTCTATACCGTCAGCTAGAATCATGAGTGCCATTTCGTGTTTATGTTTGGCCAGAAATCTGACATTTACAAGTCCGCCCTTCAATTTAGCAGTCTCTGTGCCAAGGAGGGGGCTATGATTCAAGGGTTGTTTAAAAGGCTGGAAAGCGTTAGTGTTCAAAGATTGTGGGAGCAGAAAGCCGCAAGGGCATGCAACATCACCCTCATCCGGCTTGAGTCGGCGGCATGATGGCATGGGCGAATTAAGGCAAAATAACTCCTTAGAGGTATAGGTATGAGCTTGGGTGACGGAATGGCCAGGGGCTCTGCCCCCAGGCCCGGAGCAGGCGCGGACGGGCGCAGACGGGCTTGCCTTAGGCGCGCCTTCGGGAATGCATTCCACCTGTTGCTTACCATTGGCTTTGTGGTTTGTAACTCCCATTTTCTGGCTTTCTATTTGTTGGCTTTATTTGTTTTGGGCTGTCAAACGTGAGTTTGTGCCTTCCGAGGAGAAAATCCATTTCACACTATCTCTCCTTGTATTCTTCCACAATTGCTCCTTTCTTTAAACAGGCCTGTAAATATTTTTCTTACTTAGTCAAATTTGCTGTGCATTCAAAGATCGCGTTCAAATGTCAGGCTCAGTCTTCCGAGGGAGCTTGGTGTTTACGTTTATTTCTCTGACTTCAAAGTGAGAGGATTTATTTGACAATCTTGCTGGATACTAGGGATAGGAAAGGTTTTTTTCTATAGCACAACAACATTTAAACGAATAGTGCAAGTATTTCAAAATATATCAGAAAGAACAAATAAAGCACTTTTTTGTTATTTCTGAAGTGTGTTGGAAACAAATACTTTAATATGATCAAATCAATACACTAGGTGCTACCATTTCTACACATTATCGATTGTGTGCGGTGTAGTTTTATTAGTAAACCTGTATGTCTGTGCAAATGTAATGGTCATTTCAATTGAAAATGTGTTGTCTGTAATGGCAGTGTGCTACCACACCATGCAAACTCCACTCTGCGCCACTGCACTCTACACCTCTCAACTCTTTGCAAATGTAGTCTGTGCTGCTCTACTCTACACCACTGCACTCTATGCTACGCTACTCTACACCACTGCACTCTACACGACTCCACTCAGCTCCACTCTGCAACACTGCATTCTAAACCTATACACTCTACACCAATGCCCTCTGCTCCGCTCAACTCTACGCACCTGCACTCTACGACAATCCACTCTAATGTACTCTATGCCACTGCACTCTACACCACTTTACTCTACCCCATTGCACTCTACGCCACTCTACCCTGTACAACTTCACTTTATGCGGTTTCACTCTACTCTACACTAATGAACTCTATGCATCTTCACTGTACTTAACTGCACTCAATGTCACTGCACTCTGCTCTGCACCACTGTACTTCACACCACTGCTTTCTACACCACTCTACTCTAGGCCAAAGCACTCAACACCACTGCACTGTACAACACTCTACTCTGCAACACTGCACTCTCCACCATTGAAGTCTACACCACTCAACTCTACACCACTCTATTCTGCGCTACTGCACTCTCTGCTACTCTACATCACTCTACTCCACTCTCTGCCACTCTACACCACTGCACTCTACGTCACTGTACTCTACAACTAAGCACTCTGCCTCTCTACTCTGCACCTCTCTAATCTTCGACACTGCATTGTACGCCGCTGAATTCTATGCCACTGAACTCTACTCCACCATACTTTGCAACACTCTACACCAATGCACTCTACACCAGTCCACTCTACTCAACTTCACGCCACAGTACTCTACGCCTCTGTACCACTCTATGCCACTGCACTCTACTGTGCACCATTTTATTCTAAGCCACTGCACTCTATTCCACTCTACACCACTGCACTCTACGACATTACCCTCTGCAACACTGCACTCTATGCCACTCTATTCGGCACCACTGTAATCTACGTCACTCTACTCTGTACCATTCCGCACTGCACTCTGCCTCTGCACTCTACTATGCAACACTCTAATCTACCACGCTGCATTGTACACAACTAAATTCTATGCTGCTGCACTGTACGCCACTGCACTCTACACAGGTCCACAGAACGCCACTCCAGTGTACGCCACTCTATGGGACTCCACTCTCTCTATGCCACTCCAATACACAACACACTATGCTACTCTAAACCACTCTTCAGCATTCCACTCTGACACGCCACACCACTCTCCTTTGCGCCACTAACTTTTATTCATGCTGAACTGCAGCCACGCTGGTGTACAACATGGCTAAAACACACTGGCAAAGCCAATAGCTCTTGCATAGGCAAGACCTGTTGGTTTTGCCAATGCTTGTTATATGTAGGTCTCCTTGTGTCCTCACAAATCTTGAGGTTCCAGAGGGTCTAACAGTAGTCCTACATTCACAAAGGGATACCATAGCTAATGGGCCCAAGGACAGACCCGTGGAGCATAATCTGGTTTACTTTAGGGCAGCGGTTCCCAAACTGTGCGCCGCGGCACCCAAGTGTGCCGACAAAACTAGCCAGGGACGCCGCGAACAGATGCATATGTAGTGGCAAAAATTAGGCGATTTTCAAATTGGGAAGTAGCAGGTGTTTCATTTAGCTTCAATCTTTTGAAAACATGCACGATTATTAGGAGCACAGAATGGAGTCCAGAATTAAGCGAAGCAGATTCTAAAAAGAAGAGAAGATTAACAGAAGAAACATCTACCATCTGCAGGAAAGGAGCAGAGGCATAAAAATACAATAACATGTAATTTGAATGAAAAATCATCTCTTGCCACAAAACAGCTATAACTTACTACCCGGAGAAAAGGACGAGGTAAAGAGAGGCGCCAGCAGCAGAGCCTATTACAAATGATGAGATTTAAGGGTAGTCAATGCCGCTCGCTAAACTAAAATGTTCTGCTAAAATACTACACTCCTTTTAATTTAGAAGGGTCACCCTTTACTGGTGATCATAAACGCTGCCTGCAACCCGAGAATATTAAAATCATTAGAGCGAGTAAGAACAAATTCATTAAAAAAATGGATTGGTGTGTAGCAGGTTTAAATAACTCAGTCAGCCACGCACCTGACCAGGTGCAGATCTCCCCACAGGGCCTACGCTGAGCTTCACCTTTCAAGCGCTGATAAACGTGTGCTTTGCTGCACAACTGGGCAGAGGCCTTGGATTGCATGGGAGTCCTTCGAAGAGCTGGGGTGCATGCTTGCAAGACTCGCGCACCTGGTACTGCAGGATACACAGTGCCTGGAAGCTGTCAGTCTGGTGTAGCTTGGCAGTAGGTTCAGGGTGCGGACTGCTGATGGGTCCCTACTGGGGGGGTGCATGACTAGCATTTGATGATTGGCTGGGGATACATGTGCTGACCACCCAGCTGGCCTCGCAGTACCACTCACCCTGCTGCCAGCGCCTGCACATGGATACAGGCGACAGTGTACATGGCAGGTGTATGCTGTTAGCTGCCATATAAAAGTGAGCTTCCAGTTTCAAGAAGTTGTGTGTAAAAGGTAGTGAAATCCGGCTTTGGTGTAGTAATAATGCAGACATAGATGTGTTTTGCCAGTCACAGTTTTGGCTCCTCTTAAAGCAGCATAGAGGGTTAATGTGCCTACTGCATAGCACAAGGTGTATTATGCAGAACACAGATTTGTATTTTGTGTTGCAAAAACAGTGCCTTTGTCAAAGAAATCCTCCTTTTACTTCAAGTTCATAAGCAGTAGTCCTCTTAATGTAGCACAATGAGCTGTAAACTTGCATCAGTGAGCTGCTTTCACACTTCAAGGTGCATTTAGAACGTTATTGCTTTTTCCCCTCTTTGTTTTGTTATTCTGTGGTTGCTAAAAAGCATTGGCATCATTTAGGTGTCGCTATTGCGACCCATGGCGTGCCCATTGCTACCCCTGGCGTTGCTCTTACGGCTCCTGGTCATAAATGCTTTGAAACTGTGGAAAATTATTGTTATTTTCACATTTTCCCTACAGTTAGTTTCAAAAACATCAGCCCCCTATATTTCTCCCAAGAATGCCCCATGCTTTGTGAAAATAAATTAAATACGTTTATTTATTCAGCTCTATACGGAGTTTTAAATGTTATGCCCTAACTCTACTGAAATATTTTTTAAACGTGTTTTTAAACTTTGGGACATTAGTTATTTTTCTTTCTTATGTTTTAAAAATGTTTTTTTTATTTTACCTCCCCATCACGATTGAAAGTAAATATTGGCCTCTTTCTGCTACCAGGGTACCAAAGACACTTTGTTTCCTGTTTCTGATGGACTTAGTCAGCCTGGTTTCGCACGACTTTTGGAGTGGTGTTGATCCAAGCCTGTACCTACTCCCACTAAGGATGTGTAACATTGCTCAAAACCATACACCAACCTAAAACATTAATGCAAATAGGCACCACAAAATATCAATGCATTTACATCCACATACATAGTGATCTACAATGCTCGTCCATACACACATTCAAACACGCACAGAGAGACACATCTAGAACATTCATACACAAGCCCAATTATTTTCAGTGAGAAAAATGGAAGTACTCCTGAACCGGGCTTACATCCCTCCCACCCACCAAAACTAAGTAACATAATGGGGAGCCGCGGCCAACGGCGAATAGGTTAAGGGAGCCACTGGTTGAAAAAGTTTGGGAACCACTGCTTTAGGGTGATATCTTTTGCTTCCAGCTCAGTCCCTGCATGTGGAAAGAGGCACATACCCCTAACTCTTCTCTCCCCAATACTACCCTCTTCGCCCACCCCCAAGCACACTCATACCTTGCCCACTTTCCATGCGAATGCTTGATAAGGATTTTTTTTAATGATTCTCATAAAACAGATTAAGATCAAATTTGCTTTTGGGGGCCCAAAAGGTGGTGTTTTTGGTATCCCTTTATGTAGATGAGGGTAAAGGAGCGGTCAGTTTAGTGAAATGTGCTATGACTAATGAATTGTGCCCATGAAACTGAAGGATGATGAATTGGGGGAGTGGAAAGGAAAGCCTGACAATTAACTGATGTACACAAATTGGGAATTGCCAAGGTGCTTAATAAAATATCTGTGGTGATGCCTAGAGTCCTAGTTTTTCGAAACTGTGCCACAAATAATGCATTTACCTTTTCATGGTCTGGCTTGACAGTGGTAGCTGTCGCCAGACAATTATGAGAGCATTACTAGAGAGGGGCTTTGAGCCTGATATTCCCCAATAGAAATGTTGGGGATCAGGAGTACATGTTATGATTAGGCAGAAGTTGTCTGCTTCCACAAAAAAGTGATTGTCCCACACAGCTGTGATCATTTTGTTTATTTATCCAGCTGCCTAAGCTTGAATTTTCAGGGGCACACACAACATTGTAACGCTATTAAAGTGTCTTCGATAACAAGATAATTTATGTTAGTTTTTCTCTAGCAGGAGCGCAGATGGGAAGAGGGCAGTCATTAACTCAGATGGATTTTTAGGGCTGGCTTGACAGTACATCTGATTTTTTTTAACCTAAACCAATGTTATTCTACAGTTCTTTGTTTCCACACAAATACATATTGATTCCTTTGATATTTACTTGTAATTATTTTTATTGCCTTACAACATTCTTGTAGAGCCAGAGCTTTTCGCATTACCATTGCTTGTTGTTGTTGTTGATGCCAGAGAGGCAGAAGGCCTATTGTGCTTTTATAGAACTGACATGGGCTAGTAATGGATGGCTGTGGGGGCTAGAGTGGGACTATAGTGTCACGTGGGTTGGGTGAGAGTTTGCCTGAGAAGGCAAGTCTGTTTCATATCTTCTTACTAGTAGTTTGTGTTTCTAGATCAAGGCTTTCCTCCGAGAGTGACACAGAGGATGTACCTCCACCCCCTGGCAATGCAGAGTCAGGCCTCTATTACCCCTTTTCCATGGCCAGAAGCAGCAGTCGCGTGTCCAGTGAGGAGAGCGAGGAAGAAAAGCCAGATGATTTGGAAAGGCCGGACTGCCACTATGCGGCTCACCAGCCTCGGCCTCAGGCAGTAAGTTTGTCACGGGTGTTCTTAATTCCTTAAATGCTTTCTAGTGGCATTTATCTTAGAGGTGTAATGTCAGTCACGATGGGGTTTCAGAGGAATGCCATTGTTACATCATTTAGCTGTCCTTAAGACTTCCAGAACCCCTATCGGACTAAAAAATGGAACATTTTGACAACGTAGGCCGAGGAGCACTTTCAGTATAAAGAGTGGAAGGACAGCGTGTTGGAGCAGGTGATTATTTCTGAGAGAAAAAAAAACTTCATGCAGAAAAGTCTGCAAGAGTAATGGCATTCTGCCTATGGGCAGGGAGGCTGTTGGAGAGCATGTGGACCTGCATAGATGAGTGTTGGTGGTTTTTTATATAAGGAAGTGTGGCAGAATAAGAGGAGTATTGCTACGTGTATGTGCGTGAATGGTTCTGTGAAGGTGATTAGGGGAAGACTGGTACTAAGTTGAGACATTTGGGAGGTAAACTGCGGGGGCGGTGGAAGAATTTGCATGAAGCAGCATGGCGGCCCACTGCATCGGCAAGGAGGTGGACGGTTGCATTGGATATGGCTATTTAGGAACAGCAGATGTGCCATGAGTGACTCAAGAAAGGTGTGCTACTGCATCTTGTTGTACTCTTTTTGGTTCTGGCTTGACCGTGCACTGTTACCAATTCTGTAAATATACCTAGACTGGATTTTGTGTCCGCCCAGAGGTAGATTTGTCTTTTACCTCCTGCTATTGCTGGTTCGTATAATTTCACTCCAATTAAGTCTTTGTATTACAAGGCATGATTAACTATTTTATATCTAAATAGTATACTGAATCATCTACTTTAAATTGTTTAGCTCAAAGATTCATTGTATACAGAAAGAAACCTATTTCTGTATTGCCTTTTCACTGCAGAAGGATTTTTCATAAGGTAGCTGAGTTATTATGGCCCCTGAATTGTAATTCATTGGAGAATGTACATTGTGTTTCAACTGGCATTCGGATGGGTGAGGTGTGTTTAGTGCATGCCTGCACTCCTTAATGTTAGCAACATGCCTTTGTATAGTGTAGATTCCTAGCCTTACTTAGGAAGAGAGGTAATGTGGAATTAGGTGCACTCTTATTTGGACATAATCTTTTATGTAAGTAGGCAATATTTTGGACTAGGATACCTTTGTGGTGCATATACAGATAAAAAGATGTATGCATGTAATATGGTGAAGGTTTGATGCGTTCATGCCGCCTAAGTGCAGTGGCTAGCACGTGCGACTAATGTTTGGACGGCCGTTCATTTGCAAATGGTGATACGGTATATGTCTGTAATGTTAAGTTTACTCATGTTTGTAGCCGCTTGGCGGGGTTTTTTTTTTTTTTTTTTTTTTTTTTGTGTTTTTTTAATTTTTTTGTGTGATGGGTGTGTATGTTTTCACAATGGATGACGAGAATGCTGGCGGTTTACTTAGGTGTTCATAGTGTGTGCTTACAGTGAGGTGGGTTTGTGGGGTGTTAAATGTGTTTATAGGGTGCGTGTGTTCATGCACTAGTGGAAGTATTAGATATGTTGGTAATACTTCAGCAAGGAAGTTGTTTACTTCCGATGCCTTCAGTGGAAGGTGGATGTGGTTGAAGTTCTTGTGCAGATATTGTGTATGTATTTCGTGGCGGATGTGTAGTAAATGCACGTGCATGTTTTCTGTTGAGAAACGTTGGTTTGTCATGCCGATGTGTGTGTTTTTGTGAATCGCAATGACTGTAGGTAAGTATGTTTGTGTTCATGATGGGTTGACGAGGTATGTGTGCTTTCTGTGGTATCGTTGGTGGTGAGTTTTGTGGCACATTTTCTTTTGTGTGTATGTGTTGGTATAGTTTCTGTTTGTTCATGTGCCTTTCCAGGGTGAATGTACAAGTAAGGTATGTATCCTTTATCTTTGAGCACACAGTGCATTATTCACATCGTGTCTCTTGCTCTTCCTCACAGGTCTGTACCTTTGGGAGCCGTACAGTGAGCCCTGGGTGTTACCTTTTTAATAGACGACTGGATCGCTTCTGCTCTGCACTCAGCTCCATGCTTGAGAGACACCTCACATCTCACATGTGGAAGTAAGTTTTTTCCCCCCTTTTTACAATGCTTCCTTTCCCTAACACTGTATCCATGCTCACCCAGGCAGTGCCCTTTTACACCTTACCTTCAGTTGCATTTCAACCACACGACACAAACTGCTTACCTGCTCATTCTGTGCCTACTTCTCTGCACGTTTCAAGAGTTTCTCCCACTCAGTATTTCTACCATCAGGATAGAGTAGGTAAAACAGTAGTTATACAACCCCACCACCTGGCGGTTGTTCGAAATTCCTTCAAAATGCAATAATAGACATTTGTCTGTGTATGCAGAGTTCTGCATGCTAAGTGCTATTGCCCTATTCGTGCACACTGTACATTTCCTCTTCTATGTGCAATTTTTTTTTCTTTGACAGCAGGAGGCTTTCTTGCATAGGCTGGCACAGTACATTCCGTATGGGCACCATAACACTTTTTGAAGGGTAAAGAATGTGCTTCAAGTGTTAGAAACTGATTGTGAGCTTCTTGGGGCACTCCTCAAATTAGGCTATACAGTTCTTCAGACTGAGAGACTGAAATTCGTGTAACGAGTTGTGATTGGAGTTATATTTAATTGGTTGACTTGAGTTTCGTTTTGATCAATTGGTAAACAACTGAAAACTTAAGTTGATTGGTGAGTGGAGATTGGGTAATTTGGGCCTAGTTGCATCCTGTTTCTGCAATGAAATTCCGCTTGCCAATAAACAGGTTCTTAGCTTCTGATAGAGGCAAGGCTAATTGACAATTTAGCAATACCAAATTATCCTAATGTAGCATTTTGTAACTGGACACGCGGTCTGCACTCGTACTTATTTTGCTTGAATCTCATGTTTTGCTTGTGATCTTTTTTTTTTTTTTTTTTTTTTAATAGAGCTGGGCTATTTTGGCTAACAATTCAGCAAACCCCATTCATTGGTCCAGTCTTTTACCCAGAGACCGTAAAACGGAGGGACAAACATGTTGTACCCACCCTTGTATACTGATGTCTGGAACCTCTCTCCCATTGAGGAAATAGTGTTTACAAACCTGTAGAAATCCTAAAGTGTTTCAGAAAACACCGAATGGGATAACAGTGTTATCTGAAACTGTGCCCCTAGTGCGTAAACACTAGAAATGCATTTGGGGTTACATCTCCGCCCTAGTCGGGCTTGTACCATTTTTTTTTTTTAATGAATACATTGTATTTTAACTGCTCTAAAGTCTGTTATTTTGTACATGATGCTACTTACTGTAAGATTGCTGTGTGTGGTTTACGGTGTTGTGTGTATGTTTCTTACACCTACCACTCCCTAAATGGCGCCCAACCTGCTCAACTTTTCTACCACTAGAAAGTAAAATGTCCAAAAGGAGCATCTTGGTTAATGAATTGGATAGTAGTATTGGCAGCTATTGCAAACCAGTGGTGCCCACACTTACGGTTCTGTCAAGTAACTACTGACTGTCCCACTATCTCTATATTAATGAAAGGCTTGGCCAAGCAGGAATAGCAGTAAATCTACAAGCCTCTGTTCTCCTGACAGCTGTAGAGGTGAGGGAGAGAAGACATATGGCAGTACCAACACTAAAAGCTATTAAGCTGGACTGAAGTTAATGGGCCTGCTGAGAATCTTAGTCCTCCCATCTGGTCTCAGACAAACCACTATCATATTAATAGTGCAACCTATAGAGAAGCAAGGAAAAAAGGGTGAAAGGAGACCGACACAGAAGTCCATCATCGGCATGTGCCGGTTCAATCACAGTCCACGGAATCAGGAGGAAAGGAAAAGGAAGCACAAGGTTAGGACGTTAGATTAGGACCAGTGGAATATCAATGGACTGGCAATATGAACAACTTACCAAACTTCAAGGTGGGTGGACCGGTGATGAGCCCTCACACCATCCAAGAATTGGCCGAGAAACACAGGACTCCAAGGAGTGATAAACCAGAAGTTTGTGCTACAGCATCCGGCCCAGACAAATGAAGAAACCGGGAGGTTGGTACTGAATAGCTAATTGGTGAACCTGAGGGACTCAATGGTAGCGAGTGGCAAACTCCTTGGAACCGGAAAAGTGAGAAAACTACAAGATTTGTTGCCAGGCTCTTAACTATAGGGCCGAAGGGTTTAAATAGTTGCGCTACCGTAGTCAATCCAGAATTAAGGCCCAACCCAGAAGTGATTGAATCCCCATCAGTTAGTGAGCTAGTCTTTCTTTCCTATCCTCCACTCCCAGTTTTCCAACTCCTACCCTTGCGTGGTGAAGGATATTGAGAAGTAACCCAGGCTGTGTCCTCTCTCTTACTGCCGGTTTCTTACCAGAGTCCTGACAGACCAATATTCACTACTTTAGAGTAGTGATTTTCTTCCGTTGTGTGGACAGAAGAAAATAAAGTGCTGAAGGCAAGTGTGTTGTGAACACACAGGTGAGCTATTGAAAGAACACTCAGACATTTTGCTTTAAATGCACTTACACAAAAGCAGAACCTCCCCTGGACTATTCAGTGGTGATTCAATTATGCACTTGCACAAAGCAGCTATGGAGGATTTCAGTCCTATTTACTAAAGATTAATGATTTGCAAATTCTCCAGAACTGAATCTTGAACATATTCACATGCTTTGACCCCTGGTGTCAAGACAATGCAATGTATCAATATTTTGAGGAACACTTACAGGTCAGTAAATATCAAAGTATTTCTCACCTTAATGATGGTAGTGTGTTGTGGGAAATAACTACTTGCAATTAATGTTTCTCTCTTTCTAGGAAAATACCTCCAGCAACGGATCTTCAGCTGCCTCCTACGACTGCATCTTCTGTCCCTGTATCATCTACAGGCCGCCCTTCTCCGAACTCTAGCACTGTCCTTGTTACTGGAGCTTCCCATGGAAATCCTCCCAGGACCGTGTCTTCCTCTGTGACTTTGGCTACCTGTAACAAGGAGACTAGGCTCCATCCTTCCCTCAGCTATGTAGCTGCTTCTCCACACGCCGCTGCTGCATGCAGCCAGTCGGACTGTACTGGTGGCAACAGCCACTCTATTACCTCTCCGCTACCGGCTAACACCCCATCTCCTTCCTTCAGCAGACTCCCTTCTAACAAGTCCAGTCGCTCCTCCAAGGGAAAGGACGGAAGCAGTCATGATACTGAACACCTATCACGAAAACGCAAACAGTCTTCCGACCCTACCCACAGTCCTTCGTCTCACAAAAGGAACTGCATTCTGGATCCTGGGAAGGTGAAGCCTTCCAGCATACGGACCTCCTCATCTATTTCGCCTGCTCCATCGCCCTCATCCTACCCTTCACAGACTAAGCCTCCCTCTGATTCTTTTGTGAATGGGACAATCTCCCCAAGCAGTAAGGTAAAAAAGGTGGGACACTTGGACCCTCGGGGGCCCCCTCACCAGCAGGTGAAAGGTTTAACACTGGAAAACCGGGGGTCGCCAGTTAATAGCTCGAAAGCTCTACCACCGAACTGCATTTCTGAAGAAGAGGCAAAAAAGCGCAAAAACTTGGCCACATACTGCCGGTCTGTGAAGCCGAAGCACTCCACCTCTCCCTCCGATGCTAGCTGCGCAGTGCGGAGGAAGAAGCCAGGGACCTCACTGGGGTTTGAGGAGAAGCAGAACACGTTAAAGGTGATACAACTTTGGCAACTGTGCGATGGCATGTTCAGTAATGTATTGGCACTCATTGCTTTATGTCTCAGCAGGGGACTCTCTTACCCCTGGTGTCTTGTGTTCATGTCTTCATGCCTTCAAGATAGCACACCCTCATGGAGGGAAGGGTCTTGGTGTCTGATATTGAGGCATTATAGGGTATGTTGGCAGAATGCTTTCTGTAAAGAGTTTTAGGCAATGTGGACTGTACGTTTCATAAGGAGAGTTTGGGAGTTGTGCAGGCGTGCTGGCTCTAAAGGGAGTTGTAGTGAATTGTGCTGGCTGTGCACAGACGTCTGTGGAATGTGGCATAAGCATTGGTTTTGAGGAGAATTTAAGGTAGTGGTGTAAGAGACCGATGTGAGGTGAGTTGTAGGGAATGATGCAGGAGCAGTTGACGGGCAGAGTTCTAGCAAATGATATAGGAAATAGGGATTCCTAATCTTGCTACGTGAAGTAGTTCTAGATTCTTTTACTTTCAAAGCAATGCTCTCAAGGGGTGGTGTGATTCGACAATGATTTGTCAGCCATCTAATTTCAGGAATGAAATATGCAATTAATTTATGTATTTGAGACTTGAGCAGAACATTATTAGACAACTTTGAATAGGAAAGCGTACACTATATTGGCATTACTGCAAATGTGAGATGTTGGGTACAGAGTATACAAAAGTAAACTTTTTGAGAACTGTTCGTTTTCTATGGCTTTTAAAACTTGTGTCACTGGACACATTTCTTTGTAACCACAATATTATATGCAATTTAAACATAGGCGATCAGGCTTCGTATGCATTGGCTTTACTCCAATCATGATGCAGTCAGTATTTATTTTGCCATGGTTTTTTTTAAACCTACAACTTTGGAGGCAAAAGGGGCCTTTGAGTCATGTGCTTGATACTATTAGACTCGATCTTTTAGTATCTAACACCAGATGTGCCTCTAAATTGAGGTTAAAAGGAAAGCGTAGAGTCTAGGAGAGGCATTACCATAGTCACTGATCTTTAATTCACCATGTGCTTTAACATGAGTGCCAAAGGTGGCCTGTGCTTCAAAATCATGATACTCAAAATTGCCTTGCTGTCTCAGAAAGGTGCACTCGATCCCAGCAACTTTAGAACAGTAGAACTTGCATTTGTACTCCCCAAACTAACTAATGCCTTGTTGTATATTTTACTTTTGGCTATTACTCACCAAAATAGAACAGCAATTCATGTGTGTGTTTAGAAATGTTCTGACAGTAAAGCAGATAGGGAGAGACTACTTTTCAAAGACATTATCCCAAATGATGCCGAGGAAGACGACAACACAGACTTTCCATTTGACAAAGTGTCTGTATATTCTGTGCCAATGTCTACAAGTGATCTGATGGCATACAATACTCTAGTACAAAAGGTGGCTGTGTCAAATGACCTTAATCAATGTAGGTTCCTCACCCAAGTTGTTATCCTGACGCTTAAACCTGCAGATAGTACAGCTTCGTTTACATCTTATGAAAAGGTACTCCATGATAGTGAAGGACATTTTCCTTAAGCCTTCTAGTATTAGAGGGTGGCATCCAGACCATTTAACCTGCACCTCAAAATCTCCATTATGTGAAAAGACATTCAAGAGCAGATTAAGGCATTGTAATAAAGGTAAGAAGGAAGTGTATTAATCAAAGCTTCCTGTCCCTGGCCTAGGAGGGAAGTGCATTGAGGTATGTCTTAGGAATTTATCATTCGTATTGAGGGGCCAATTTTGCTTCATAATAGAATACAGTGACAAGAGTCCGTGTGGCAAGAGGTGTTTGTCGAGTTTTGATTATCCAGAAGACATTGCTGCCTTTTTAATGGGGAGTCCGGGCAAATAACCGCCAAAAGTTGCATCAGTGGACCTGATGTGCAGAGGATGACACAAGACAGGTTTTGACTGCATTATGCTGACATAGTCCTGTTATTTGCGAATGTCGGTGTTCAAACCAGAATGTACAGTATGCGTGGTGAAATTTTTTTTTTTTTTGGGTAGTCCTTTGCCTTTTATAAAATAGACAGTCAAAACTATGGTAGTTTTACAGCCAAAGAGACTCATTCAGAGTCCTTTGCAAACAACATTCCGAAGACTCCTTGCTGATCCAGAGGCATCCTCAAACTGGTGACCCTAAAGACTGATTCATTTTTGGGTGGTAGTCGCAAGTGCTGTAGCAAAGAAATTCTGGTAGATTGGAAACATGGAGGAGAAAACGTGTTTCCATCGGACTGGGATTGGGGAACCATTAACCTATGGATGCTTGAAATGGTCACTGGGGATATTATGATAAATTGGATGAAGCCTCCAGTAAACCACCTACTTCAGGAAAATAGAATACATCTAACATTTGTAATGATGCTGTAATAAATGAGTACCCTAAAACCGCAGGGATTAATCTCTTGCTTGACTCTAAAGACAGATGGTTCACTCGGACCAGTATGTACACGTAACATCGGGAAACTCACCTGAATGTACATGAAGTTGCAGAATGATGCTGCTTATGTACAAGAAAGGACTTCATGACTAAGTTAGTCTTATTTTCCTTATTTACACATGCTAAAAAATCCCATACACTAAGATATCTCGGGGTGAGGAAGGAATAGCAATATAGGTTAATAGTACTGATGTTTAGAATGAAATAATATGGCCATGATGTTCACCTCATGTGTGGGCAGCAGACCTAGGAAAACTGAGCATGGCATATGTAGATGATTGACTAACCAGAGCTGTTCTAATGGAGAAGCATGCATAGTATACTTGGAGTACGCAGCGTACGGTGCTTTCCGGTGTTTAGCACCGGCACTTATTTGTCAGGGCCGGGTCTACAATGCTACTGCCAACTTGAACTCACATCAAGCAGGACGCGAATGAACTCACTGCATGTGCCGTCATACAAAGTAAATATAATTAACTGACTCACTGCAGTGTTGTTCAAACTAGTCTTCCTGTTGAAGAAGAGTGTTGCTATGCTGCTCATTCTGAGAGAGCCGACAGTGCCGATAATAAATCCTCCTCGTCATCCATTCGTATTTGCCTGGCTTGCTTCGGTTCAGTGTTGCCGGTGGGCGGGCCACTGATTGGGCTGTATTTGGTGCTGTGGGGGTAGGGGCAGTCTGCGTAATCTTTTTTTCAAATTACATTCTACGTGATCACGCCCCGGCACACACGCATCGCACGAGTCACTGCGGCCAGAGTTCAGCACGACGTCGAGGCGGGCACTGTTATTTGAAGCAGAAGCATTTAGCAGGCCTCTAAGTAATAAAGGCGGTGCCACCAGTAAAACTGTAAGTAAAAATAAAAAAAAAAAACATCCAACGCTGCTTTTTCTCGAGCGTGGTGACTGTACTGTATGTATGATTATGATGACGTTCTGAACAGAGGCCCGAGCAAGAATGCGCCGGGCAGGGCACCGTGTGCAGGAGCACTAGTCAGGCCAGGAGGCTGGAAGGAAGGGCAGGGCCTTGCCCTTCGGGCCTTAACCCCTGATACAGTTGTAAAGACTCTGCCCGCCCACATTTCAGACTATCTGGTTTTAATCTGCTTACCTCTCATAGTTTACTTACTGGTTTTCTACTCTCCCATTGTTGTTTTGATGCACTCTGTACTTATATTTAGCGGTCTTCACTGAGCGGGTACTGCTCAAACAAATCTATTTTGGTTGGTATAATAACTCTTCTCCCGCCTTTTTCTGGTTGCTTTCTCTGTGGTGGAATCAAGGCGCATCAGTGTTTAGCGTGGAAGAGTGAGAGGGGTCTGGGAGCAGCACCACGGGAGGGAAACTTTCATAGCAGGATTCCAAAAGGGAGGCCTCATGAACTTGCAGCAGTGTCACCTGTAATCAGTGACATGTCTAAGCTCACAGAGACACTGTCCTGCACATAGA
Organism: Calotriton arnoldi; assembly: GCA_963921515.1. Lineage (NCBI taxonomy): Eukaryota > Metazoa > Chordata > Amphibia > Caudata > Salamandridae > Calotriton > Calotriton arnoldi. The sequence continues at coordinate 2,666,020 of CAWUFW010000911.1, read as the reverse complement.
AAGACTCCACTGGGTCACCCGAGGAGAGGGCGAGGCCCGCATGTAACATGCGAGGAAGACGAGCAACGAAACGGAAAACCGACCGTTGTGTTAGGCAAGCAAGACAAGAAACATTGTGCGTGCCGGGTTACCTCAGGAGTGGTGTTAGAATGAACCCTTTCATGTTTACCTGCTGACACATGCGCCTTTCCATTCCGTGCTTAAAGCGCAGCGGGTGGCTTGTGAAATGTGTTAGCACCAGCAGTGCGCATATAGCGCTTTATTGAGACCCCAGTGTAAAGTGTGAGTGCAAAAACTCTCTGGCACAAATCACACTTTACAACAGGTACCAAGTGGTGAGCTATTTGTTGCCAATTAGGCTCCAGGGCTACTAATGGGGAATAATGCCCTTCACTGGTACCGGCACTGTTTCAATTGACTTTTTTCAAAAGTTTTACTCTCCCTGTTTGATCACCTGATAAAAGTTGGTGGGAGCAGAGCACCCAAAACATGAGCAAGCACCATTTCAGCTAAGTTTCTAGTCGGGAGCAGTGCAAAAAAACAAAAAAAAAACTGGAACTACTAACTAGCATAACCCGTAGAGTCTAAATGACCGCCGTTAATTCTCTCCCTTGTGAAATAGCTTGCTGCTGCTAAATGTCACTGTAGGAGGTCACTTTGATTTCTTGCATCAAATGGTGCCAGCACAGAGGCCAGTCTCATGCCCATCCGTTCCAGGGTTAGCCATGCACCACCAGGCTAGAGAGAAGTCTGAGGGAAGGATGCCCACGCCCACCTCTGCAGAACCCTGCTTCCAGGAAATGGACAGAAACCAGTCAGTTGGCCGGGAACGGTCTGGTGCAAGGATTTTCGGCGCTGTCAACATAAGTGGATTTTACAGTTGGATCGCTCCCCATCCGCCAGCAAAAACAATTTTTTTGCACTTTTTTGCAATGTGGCACCACTTAATGGTGCGCGGTAAGGATGCTGCCTCAGACTCACTTTACTATGTATGCACTGGCCCTCAGCAGTGAACAGGATATTCGTCGGGTGGTGAGTGGGAAGGAAGGCCTCTCTCCAGGTTGACCTGAACCTTCACGGTCACGGACGCCTCCTCAGAGGCGGATCTTCTGCGTGGTGGCACTAGAAGAAGTGCTTATTTTTCTCAGTGAAATGAATGGCATAGTAAGGCTGTGCAGGCCCACTTTTAGGAGATTGCATTTTACAATCGAGCTCCAAAACGATGTTCAGAAGCCCCCACCTTTCACTTCTGAAAGATATTGAGTCATTTGACACAACAAATACTGGGGCAGATTTACGTTGAACTAACGCAGCGGGGTACAGCAAGTCATTTTGCTGCGCCGCGCTGCGTTAGTTTTGAAGCACAGGGATGCGACATATTTACAAGAATATGTCGCATCCTTGTGCTTCCCCCTGCGCTGGCGCACAAACTGCAGCCTGGTGCAAGGATGCCTGCGTCATGGGGAGATGGTTTTTGTGCAGGAAGGGGAACCTTCCTGCACAAAAACAATCACTACAACCATTTTCCTCTTTCAATGCGTGCTGCAGAATGCAGCACGCATTGAAAGAGGAAAACGAGGAGAAATGAAAACATTTCTCCTCGGTGCGCCTCGCTACCCCACCTCTAGGGTGGCGTAGCTTTCAGATGCATCTCCAGAGTTACGATTTCTCGTAATTCTGGAGATGTCTTGTCCATTAGTGTTGCGTGGGAACACCCACAGCAACACCCATGGAACGCCCTTCACCGCAAAGTGCTGCGTGTGAAGGGGCCGTATTTACAAGGAGAGGGAAAGTCACGCAGGGTGGCTTTTCCTCTCCTTGTAAATATGGAGCAGCCCTCTGTGCCACCAGTACGTCACGAAAAGTGACGTACTGGTGGCGCAGGGGGCTCGTAAATCTGCCCCACTGACTGTAGCACAGAAGTGTGATTTCACAACAAAGAACGGACGTTACTTGTTTCAGCACTGTAGTTTTGCCACAAAATTGAATTTGCGATGCACTCGCTATTTTGGAGAGTTTCACCACAAAAGCAGATAAGCTACGTTAGTGCAGAGACTGTGGGTATAAAATTAGCATGTTGTTCGCCCCACTCATCCACACCAACTTTTAGATGGAACAATGTACTAGAAACCATTCCTCATTAAATCATGAACTCCAACAAGCAATGTGGTGGCAGAAAGCAAGGCAAGGTGTGGACTACAAGATTACTGACATGGCAGGCACAAATGATGCGTAAGTCTTTGCATATACATACCTGGAACATCACCTCACCCTACCTTTAAAACTAGTGTTGGCGGAGAATTCCAAATGATAGCGAATCAGAAAAAGACTGTCATCATCCTTTTAATGCTGGCTTTAAATAAATAGAAAAAAGCCTGAGCTGAAAAAAGTAAAGCAATAATTCCTGTCCGACAAGCAGCTTTTTGGGGTGCCATAAGCAGTTGTGTGTGCGCAACAGTTAGCCTTAGGTTCCATTTTAATGCTGGGGACTGGATTAGGTTTAGCACTGGTCGAGTTAGGGGAGAAAGACTGAAATATGTTTTCAGTGTAAAGGAATTTGTTGCCGCAGTTTTGCTTTAGGGATCTTTCTGATGTTACCAAATTTTTAGGTTTCTATTCAGATATTTATCTGTGACAGTATTTCTCTAACCAGTTTTTTCTCTATAGTAGTGTCTCTCTGAAAGCTGTATTTATAGTGACAGTGAGTGAGCCATATGGGTAGGCTGGGCCATGAGCGAATTAGGCTGCCCTGCAGAAGGTGGATAGACATTTGACAACATTTACCATTGCTTTGAAATTATTCTTCATAAAAAACACCCTAGCAAGAGCTTGGCTTAGCTAAGTCCTAGAACTTCCTATCTGTTCCAGAGGAGAAGAGCATGCCGGATGCAAGTTTGTCGCACCCATGCTATGGTTCCTCCTTGTTGGTTTTTGGTCTGTCAAGTTTTTCAGTCTTGAGCGTCTTTAGTGAACTGTTGTCTAAAGCATTGTCAGGGCACTTTTCTCCTGTGTTGGACCAACTCAGCTGGTGCTCTTATGAAGAGTTTTTACTTTTTATGGACTTGCAGTACCATTAAACATAAGCAAAATGAGTCGGTGAAGAAGTCTGAGAAAGGTGTACCTATATCGTGCTTAACTCACTTGAGAATGTGCTTCATATAGGCTAACGCTCACATGGGCTGGTCTTCACTCCTGTTGGGGTTAGTGAACCCGTCCTGCAACAAACATCTCAAACGGGGATGAGGCGCAGGCAGGATTAAACACCCATCCAACCCCAAAGGCAGATGCAATGGAAAAATAGGGGGAGGCAGTGATAATCAAATGCTCAGACTGCTGCACCCTCTCCACAGATTTACATTGACTATAAATTGAGCTTGAGCCCCCAGTTTCATCCGACCCCCCTTCTGCATTTGATGATTGGTGTAAACTGAGCTCGACCCCATGCCGATGCACCTGCACTGTTAAACAGTTCAGCATTGACAATAAAGTGAGCTTGATCACCTGGACCCTCCTGCACACCCTCTGAAGTTTAGGATTTGTCTAAACTGAGATTAAACCTCCAGATGCACCTGTGCTCGTCACTCAGGCTGGTATGTACCATTGGCTGACCTTGAGCTCCCACATTCATGTGTATTCCTGGGCACGGACTTGCTTTGACCATTGGGTCATCTTGACCCCTGGATGCATCCGCACCTGTTTGACCTTTAGCTCCTCTTGCTCCCCAGATGCATCCAGATCTCTTGTTAAGGGCTAGCATTAAATACTGTTTGATTAGCACAGACCATAAGCTGATCTTGAACCCCGATGGGTGTGTATCCCTTGGTATGGGCTAGCACTGACCATACGCTGATCTTAAAACCCAGAAACATCTGAAATCCCACCAGCAGTCTAGCATTGACATTAACTGTGATTTGGCTTCACTTGCAGCTAACAGAGAAGGCAGATCCTGGGATGAAGGGACAATCTAGGAGAAAGTCTTTAGACACTGCAGGAACAGCGAGGAACATCTAGTACTCAGTGGGATCGAGTGATTCTTGAATGTAAGACCGCTAGGGGTCCTCAAGTCGAGTTCTCCCATCCCCAGGAGGGATATTGGGTCATCCAATATATCTAGAGTGTACAATATAGAGCTGATGCTCGGTTAATGCGCAATACAAGGAACAGACACACAAGAGAGAGCCAAGCTGTTCCAAACAGAACCAAAAAACCGAAAATCTGTAGATCTGAGGGAATGAGACAAAAAAACTTATATTTTTACATAAAAGAATGTTTTCCTGGGGTAAGGGAGGCCCCATTACAATCATGGGGGTATATGTACAAGCCCCAGCTGGATGCCTATATGTGACATTTCCACAGTTTATGGCCTGGATCATGGATGCCTATGTGTGACATTTCCACGGTTTATGGCCTAGCCCTGGCCTGGATGCTTGTGTGACATTTCCACGGATTATTGCATGGGTGCTTATGTGTGACATTTCCATGCTTTCTGGCCTACGTGCTTATGTGTGGCATTTCCATGCTTTCTGGCCTGAGGGCTTATGTGTGACATTTCCAGGGCTTGAGTCCTGGCTTAACTCATGACACACAATTAGACTCTGTTAAAAATGGCATACCCCAGTATTGTTCTTCCACCAAATCGGCACTTAGAGCACTGGAATATTTCACATGTCCCATTTCAATGCATTAGTCATTTTAGCAAATGTATTCCAAAATTCTGCTTTAAATGCACTTTTGATTTACTCTTTTTAAAAGGCAGGGGAAGGCTCCCTTGCTGAAATTCAGATCGGGTGTTATATCTGACTTTCAGCAGTGCCAGTTGAGGATGTGGGTGGAGCCAATAGAGGAAGTGGGTGGAGCTAGTGTAGAAAGTGGGTGGAGCCGGGGGAAAGTGGGTGTGGCCTCCAACAAACATTTGAGCACCTGGACTTCATATTTTACAAATTAAGCACTGAGTACGCTTCACAGGAGATGTCAAAATATAAAACGCATCTCACCTTGTTCAAAACATCTTGTTTTTAGCTGCAGATTTAGATAAGGAGATTAGGAGGAGAAAGTTTCCATTCACACACATCTTTCTGCTGTTACAGGCATCAGCGTTTCATGCACTGTGATGTATTACACTTCTAGCTACTGCCAAAGGGAAGACTGAAAATGCACCCTCTAGATGAGTGTTTGGATGACCATCTTGGATGATTCAGAAGACCTAGTGGTTGTGCGAAACAGATGCCAGAATTTCTCCAATTTTTGCAACTTCTGCAATCTGATCTGTTTTTGTCACTATGCTGAGAACATATTGAACACCACGCAAACCCTATCACTTGGAAATAATGGCCGTGTTACCAGAGTTCAAGATTTATGGAGTTAGAAGGGTTAATCTGCGCTGATAAAACAGCAATGAAATGTAGTCCGAGACAGGTAAGAGCCTGCTCCTGACAGCTCTCGGGAGAGGCCCAATTGACACTGGCAATAAGTGTTTAAATTCTTACCTTGTGAATGAGGTCATCCAACTTCTCTCAAGCATGACCCTCTATACATGGACAAGTGGGAGATCTCCCACCCTATCATACAGTGGGGTGGCTCCGCTTCAGGTTCTGATTTCAGAGCTAGCTTCAGCCAACCTATACCTATTGTCTGATAACTTTGATGTCCTGACCGGTGGCTGAAATCCGCCTCCAGGCTTCGTACAAATAGCAAGTGGCTTAGATTTTGTCACAGATATCTTCCCAACTACATAATTCTCTTATTTGCTTGTTGGACAACTGTAGTCATTTTCAAGTCAGAGTTGGGACTGTAGGTGGATATTTATAAGATCTGCTTACCAGATGTTGCAGCCTACAGAAATAGACCACCGTAATCTGGGGTATTGCCTTGTCTGGCTAGTGGGTTTACTGCTTCGTGGGAGCTCGTATGAGTGAGTACAAATTTGCATGTGCACTAGACTTCTGATTACACCAACCTCCTGTCATGGAAAACATTCCTCATTAGATGTAATTAAATCAGCTATGCAAATGAGAGCTGCAAACCTGATTCCTTCTAATCTGTGCACCATATTTCAATGGCACTAGTGGAGCTCTGTACACACCCGTTTTTTTTCCCAACTGAGAAATCTAAATAATTTCACTTACATTTAATTCATTTCCCTATCTTTTCTCTTTTTTACATTACATTTTTCTGCTCTGAAATCGTTACATTGAGGTCAAATACGGTCTTTGTTTTTCTGTAGAAAAAATCAGGGCTCCGCCTTCTGCTGACATTAAATACATACTTAGCCTAGACGTAGGGCAGAGGGTTCCAGTGGATTACTTGCTGTATATCGCATTGCTGTTTTGAAGGGGGGACATTTCCTAATTTGTATGCCTGCTTATACTTTTACCGGAGCCTAGGTAGCATCTGGCATCCTCCAGATGGTGGTCCTGTTCGAAAGAGATGTAGTGTTTACCCCCATGCCTTATGCAAGCACTCCGTGTCACCAAAATGTACTAAGATGCTACTTAAGGTCGTTGCCTACCTTTTTGCCTCCTTTTATTTCCTTCACACCAGTAGGCTCATCCTAAAGGTCAGTGGTAAGGCTGTGCACCTTTGACATTGGGGGTGTTTGACAGCGTATATTTCAGCTTCACATACATCGGTTGTAACTGCTTTAGGAGCACAGTCTGCACCTTATCCTGTGTGGCAGAGTAGTAGTAATTTGTGAATTGGAAAGTGCCTACATACCAGAAGTTTACAAATCACCTTAAAGGAGCTTAACTTGTATAACTTGATGCTTTTAGAGTCGCATGTGGAGTGACACAGAGTTTGAGCTGATCTCCCAGAACGGCTTAATACAACATAAGATACCGACGGAATCATAGAATCTGAACTAGAACACCGGTATTCTGGTTACGGGCACGCCATCAATTACAGCACAGAGGATAGTATTCTGTATCCAGTCAGTATGAGAAAACACCTTGCAAAACGTGCTCCTCATCACTGAACAATCAGTAAAATTAGTGGTATTGAACATTACTTACTCCTATGTCGCAGCTCTATTTTTTTCTCACTTTGCAAGGTATATACACCACAGGAATAGAGGGTGGCTTTGCAGTTGAATAAAAGGCTTGAACATGGTGAGTCGGCCATAGGAGGCCATGTTCCACAAGCCCTCTTCTCTAAGTATGTCCAGTTTCATTTTTGTATGTTGTTTTTATAATGTGCATCCCCCTCAGTACGACCAAGGCTGATACGTGAGTTTATCTTCTTTCTTTTTTTAGGTCTCGCCTAGCGTTTCAGCGCGCATGCGCTGCTCACTCTGCGAGACATATTGTGGTAGAGGAGATTTCAAAAGGGGACTTGAAGCCCCGCCCATTATTTTCATTGGCTGGCATCATTGTTTATGTTAAACGGTGGCCTCCGATTGAAAATGAGACTTTTTTGTTTCCACCCTGTCTCCTTTTGGGGCGGCCCATCCGGACTGGATCGTTTGCTTGACGGCTGTCGTGAGGGTATTTCTTATCTTTAGGAGGCGTGTAGTGACGGATCATGTTTCCGAAGTTAGTCTGTGAGCTCTGCAGGCACGCACAACGCGCATGGTGCGCTTTCACTTTCCTAGCAGACCGTGGCAGCTTTTCGACGGTAGAACTCACGGCAGAGCGATGCTCGATCACCTAACAGGAAGACGGCAGGGAATGGCAGGAATGCAAATACACGGATCCAAGTCAAGGCTTGCATTTTTAGGCTTGGTGGCAGGAAAGGTGGGGCGGGTGTTCATGAGCCGCTCGAAGAAAATGAGAACTGTTGCTATCTCATGTCATCGCCTACGAACATGGCGGGAGGGGGGACGCTACACCGATGTCCGCAACATCCTCTCAGTATAGGAAACCCGAAAACAACAGGAACGCTGCCTGGGAGCTCCGTAAGAAGGGCGCCTACAGCTTTCGCCTTTACCCCAGCTGGAGTGGTGGGGCATCGGAGGCACACCTCCGTGCCCTTCCAGAAGGTGTTTGTGGCAGTGGGCTGTCTCGGACCTGCGTGGCCTTGGCAGGATGGTGGTTTTATTCGCTCCAAAGGAGCCTCAAGAAATCCCTGCTGACAGATGCAAACCCAAGACAACCCTGCCCCTGCTGATTTCACAATTGCCCCATCCGCGGGGCCATCTCATTTCACCATTATGTAAGTAATGTTTAAGTGTAGATACACCGGCATGCACAGGGCAAACGTGGATGCCGCCCCGAAGCAAACAAAACAATCATTACCGAATTCCTCAAAGCACCGCGAACGGCATGCGCTGTCATATTGTGTCCAGGTTATCCCAAATTGGAATGTAGTGTCACTTCACAATTATGCTGTAGTGTGTTTATTTTTAGGATGGCAGGCAACTTTAGCACAGGGTTCTTATTTCCAAAATGTGCTGTGAAGCAGTTGTGGGGTTCGACAACTTTCATATGTAACTGTTCAAAAATTAAAATGTAGATGCCCCAGACCTTCTAAAAATACGTTCTCCGCTGTTGAAAGTAGCATGAAAGCTTTAAAAAAAGTAACACAGGCAGGCAGTCGCAGGGTTAGGAGCCACAGCATCCTTTCTACCCTTTGTCATCAGTTGTGGTCTATTTTATATACCCTCGCTAGGCTGAGAAGGTTTAAATTTGCAAAGGAGGTAAACCTAAACCAAGTGCAGGAAGTAATCCGTTGGAGCGAGGCCCAGAGAAGCCGTATTTCTGCAAGGAAACCATTTGCATGTGTGTGGGTGCGAGTGTGGAGATTCCAGGGTTTGTCTCCAGCTGGGGGGAGGGGAGGGGTTCTGAGGAATGCAGGGAAATCGGGTCGGGCTGAGGAGGGGGAGGGGACTGCCTTAGGATAACTTTCATCCTGTTTTTGCATAAAGTTGTTGCTTTTAAGCATCTGAGCTGCCTTTTACATCAAATTATACTGGACTTCTCTGCATTCGTTTGTATAACTGAAAGGAGTAAAGGGCGCAGCCTTTCTTTTAAATTGCACCGTAGCCTGTATTTTATGCTCTGGGGTCGCTGGTCAAATCTGTATAATGTGTTCCCACCAGGCCTCCTTTACTGAGTGTCAGGAAAGTAAAGCAACATTAGTTAATGTGTTTTGTACACACTCGAGGATGGGAGTGCTGGAAAGTTGCATAACCTGATAGGCTGAACTGCAAGGAAATGTAGCAGAAATGTAAGTGGGAAAGGGGCCAACGTTTTAATTTGCTTTAGCCGACTAAGCAATCAAGGGAGTGTTTTTTAGGTATACTTTATTTTAGTGTGATACCAACCACTCCCTCGTCATTTGCTTTATATCCCCACTGCAATACGTTTCGTGAGGATGCAGATGCTGCCCTGTTTCATGTGTTTTCATTCCTGATCAAGCCACTCCCAGGACCACACTGCCTCCGCCTTTCCCCTACCTCCTCCCTCACAGATGCCAAGCCAAGTGTCCAGGGGGAGGAGGGCAAACGAAGAAGGTAAAAAAGCACCCCAGCTGCCCTTTTGTCCCTCCCTCCCAGTCAGGCGCTATCCTCCAACCATGGTGTAAATACACCGATGGCCTTCTGTCCAACCCCAGGGGTCACATTTTCCACGTCCCCCACGCCTCATCCCGTCGTTTGGTGCTGCTTGTTTTATTCTATAGGAATGGCTATGGTACAATATGCAGTTTGACATTAGGGCGCAGCTTGTTCAATATTACAGTCGGACAGTGCTTAATTTGTAAAAACAATAAGTATCAGGGCCCCCGTCAGGAGGCCACTGCAGATTGCACCACCTATTGCCCCTGCTGCCAATAAAAGCACCAGCACAACTGTGTGAAGAGCAGCTGCTGTTTGTGCGTTTTATTTACAACTCCTGTTTCTTCCATTGAGATGAAATCCCGCCAGTGCACGGGTCCCTTCAATTTGTGACAAACGATGTCTGCTTTGAGGTGAAGTTGCTGTCCGTTCAGTATTCTGAGGTGCTTTCATCTGCGCCAGTCGGGGTGTTTGCTCTTTGACCTGATATATCTGAAGCGCCCTTTCTGTTGGTATAGATGGTGAGGTTCATTGCATTTTTTAAGCTATTAGTATTGTAAATAACAATGCCTTGTATTTATGTTTTAAAACCCAAAACATAAATAGAAGGCATTGTCATTTACAATGCCAATAGCTAAAAATCGTGTGAATGCGAGACCTATTGCATTGCAAATTCTTGTTCCAAATGGAATAGTTGCATGAGATTCCCAGGTGTCTAGCAGGAGTCTTCAGTCCCATACACTCCAGTGGAGGGACATGTTTGTGAACTATTTTTCGAAGACTTCATGCTCATTCTTTATCTCTGTTCCAGAATTCCCATTATTACTTCAGTAATAAAGTTTTTATTGTGGAAATCTTTCTGCAAAATTCCCGTACTTGCAGAGCCTTCATAGCTTTGAACAGAATCAGCTCGCAATATCAAGTGAAGCGGAACTATTTTTGGGGGGCATATATCTCCTCCAAATTTACCTCTACAGCCTGTAACCTTGAGAGTTACTTCTGGAACACCATTACCTCATTTGCTTTACCAACGGGAGAAAATAATTAATTAGTTAACATTCATTTATTTTTATTGTGTGAATTCAAATGAAATACATTTTATATAATTTAATACAAAATAATTAGAATACATTTAACGGTTGTCCTTCCTTGGGGCTAGGTGCTTTGGACGTTCTTTAAATTTAAAATTATTTAAATAATAAATATTTTCCATTGTGCTGGGTTAGATTGGGTTGTGGTTTGGATTAGTATTTTTACATCCAGGCCGTAGATTCTTTGTTCATAAAAAATAATTGAATGTAATTCAATTGACCAAGTGAAATAAATGTTGCTTAATGTTCGGGTTAAGAATAGTGTTTGGATAAAAGTATTCTATATTATGAAAATGTTCTTAACTAAAAAGAAAATAACCTGTTGGGGATAGCAGTACTGTGAAGATGGTCAATTCTCATAGAAGCAATTCAGGAAAATTCTATAAAATCGTGCATATATAAAATAGTTCGTAATCTACTCAGTTATAATAAATCAGCATTTAAAATCCTCCAAATATTTCTTGAACATAACATAATCACATATCAGGGGTTTAATATTCATACAACATTGTATTGTAGCGTATCTTTAAAGTGCATCCATGCTTAGACTCATAAAAGACATTTAGTAGATAGTGTGGAATGTAGTATCAATTGTATATACTTTGCCCGATCATGTGATAGCCGGGCCTGGAGTACTTTTTTTTTTTAATTTTTTTTTTTTTTACTTCTACTTCCTAATTCAAAAAGGCACACATAATATAATAGGCAGGCTTACTTAACACACAGATCTTGCTTTTGAGGAAAAAAGGGGAGATTTTCCTGTATCCTTGCAGGAAAATACTTTGATTTCCAGATCGGTGTAAGTAACTGTTTGTGAACAGATGATACCAGTTGCAAAACACTATAAAATGAATCACATCTCCCTTCGTATGGCTGAACACAAGCAGATTAAGTTTAGTCTGTTTTTGTTTGTTTATCTCTTCTAAAAGAATGTCAAAATTAAGTTGGGTAATTTTCTTAGCCTGGGTCGTTTGATAGCTGTACTGTTAGACTGCAAACGTATGAGAACTAAATATGGTTCAATTTGCTCAGATCCAGTTTAGCAAAAAATTGTGCCAGAGCCGGACACTCTAGGTGTATGAGAACTACTGCCTAAGCTTGCATTTCATGTGTGAGGTCCTTTAGCCAAGTGGCTTTCCAAATATCGGTCTAATACACAGCTTGCAAGGTCTCTAGGGCAACAAACAGGAAACTGGTTCCTTGTTTGGTACGTACAAAATAATTAGATGTACCCAACATGACCCCCCAATTGTTTTTTTACATTTTTTTTAATGTATTTTATTTAAATGTGTTCAATCTACTGTATTGTCTAAACTATACACCTATAGCCTTTCCAGAGATTTCTCATGATAAACACCAAGCACAACAGTAATCTAGCAGCCTCTCTTATATCTGTGGAAAAACAGAATGGCCCAATTTGCCCTTTATCTTTACTAGTCCTAGTGAGCTAATCATTGTTTTGTTTCTCTTAAAGACCATTGTTTTTCTTTGTAAATTTCGATTTATAATAACGATAGTCTCTCTACAGACTCATTCAAAGGGCAAAAGAAGACTACACAGAAGCATCTGGGGTTCTAGCCAAAATAACAGTGCCAATAGTTTCTAGTAACCTTGATCTTATACCATTTCGAATTTCGAATAGTCTAAATGCTCAGTGCCCAAGCACATTTCCACCAGATTGGTCGTCATACATCCTAGCCAGCACGCATCATTAAACAGTCTGCATTGGGAAGAACAGGGGACTTCGCCTGGCTGATTGGAGATTCTTTCTCCCGAGACTGATGGACATATTGTTAGTCCTTCGTCCATTTTGACTAATGAGAGCCATTTTGTTTAATACTGCTGTTTCACGCTGTAGTTATTTTGTCTCCCCCATGTGCAAGATAAGAAGCACCTATTTAAATGCGGTCACAGTGTGACTATGCCATTCGAGTGCCCTTCTGCACCCTGTTTGCACATTCGGTAGGTTACTATATCCAGCCTTTTCCTGCACAGAGGATTACTTACTTCTCCCATAACATTCATACTAATGTCCTGCAGTCTATTTCTTTCCCTAATATTGATATCATAGTGACCATGTGTTCCTTTGCACACTCTGCTGACACAGCCTAGATATTTAAATGTTGTTTGATTGCCAGATCCCTCCCTATGCATCAGTGGCAAATCTATCTTTCCATAGCTTATCACTTTGGCATTTGTTTATAACCATGTGAATTATTGGCTCTATCCAATACTGGTCTCCAGATTGCGCTCCCAGATAGTTCTAGTATTGTGCACACTGGCTGGATGGATATACAGTTCTCTCTTCTCTCCCCCCCCGCCCCCCTCCTTAGATCCTCGATTAGTGTTTTTTGTTCACTCTCCCGCTCTATCTCACTTCCTAAGGCTGTTGTAGTAAAATGTCCCTTACACACTCAATCTGGCCCTTTGATTTAGCTTACTCCCAGATGCTCAGAATGTGTGGCTTGACATCTTTCTGGCCTTAGTGGCAGACCTAGTGCTGGCATCCACCCGGAATGTTCACTCTAGGAGGCTTCAGTCTTCTTGCTAAAACTGGAAACTGCACAGTTTGAAAGAAAAAAGAAAAAGAAACTAACAACCTCTCCTCCATAGGTTTGAGACGGATTGTTGTTGATCCCATGGACTCTGCAGGGTATACTCTGGACCTTATTTTTTCTGATAATAGGTCCACATACCGCTGCAACATTTCCCCCAAAATATGTTCTAGTCATCATGTAATCTGTTCTGATGGGTTGGACCTGTGCAACGGCTGCACCTGCTACAAAAGGCCTTCCTCCCAGATCTGCATTCAAGAAATGGTAGTAGTTTAACTCTATTGCTGCAGCAGATCATCTGCTAGAGTCTCTTTCCAGGAGGACTCCATAACTGATGCCCCCCTCTTCGACAGCTCACTGATGAGCTCTTACAGCTTGCTAAATATCTGTCCCTTCTTGCCTCCAAGGCATTGGTCTTGTTAGCAGGCAGGTGTGCCAATAGATAGTTTACCTTGGAGTTTAAACAGATGCGCTTTCAAACAAGGCGCACTGAAAAGAAGTAGCGGTGCATGCTGGTGCTGTTACAACTTCTCCTATTTCATTACATTTGGTTTCTTCCTCTAGTCTGACAAGTGAATTGTTTTAAAATAGTTCGCTCTATTTTTGTCCCAGGCTGTGTGACCTCTCTGTGTGCCTCTTCTCAAAGATTACATGGCTTCCTTTTCTCAAAAAAATTACTAATATGTATGAGGAAATTAGTTCCACATGCACCCGTTGCTCTATAGCTGTGATCATTCTGACAACATCTCAGTGTACCAGTCTGAGCCAGAAAGGAACATAAAATTGCTGGCCCCTGTACTGGTGGCTTTTCTAGCTAAAGGCATTAACCTGTCTGGACCGAATCCATTGACCTGTTCTAAACCTATCGCTCTTCCCTGCTTTTGCTAAGATTATTGCACTTTTCCTGGCCAAGTGGCTGGGCAAGATGGAAATAATTAAATTTGTAGATCAGACCAGTTTGACTTTGAGGCACAATACAGCACTGAGGTCACCTTGGTGATAACTCTTAACTAGCTCTGTAAATCTTGTGATTACGGCTCCCCTGCCAGTCTCCTATTTCTAGACCTCTCTATGGCCTTTGATACCAGTTGACCAAGCTATCCTTGTCAAGCGCCTTGGGGGGGGGTCTTTCTATTCAGGCCACATTCAGTGTCTAAGTCAAAATTAAATTATCCCTGGTAACTATATGTACACATAAAGTCTACTTATAATGAGGGCACAAAAGAATATAACGCATAATTACAGCCCATGTAATAGACACACTAAAGAAGTATATTTCAGACTGAAAAAGATTCTTTTATATCACAAAATTATTTATTAAAAATTGTTTTGCAGCACACAAATATCACAATTAAAAATGACATACAATATATCTCAACATAGAATGAATTTTTAAAAAAAAAGGGATTTTCCTGAATACACTACAAACAACAATACATCAGACATAAAACGAGAGAAAAACAGACAATATACTTTGTCATTAAAATATACATATCCGTTAACACAAATATTGTAACTGGGTCCTGAACCGGCCTAATGTTAGAGTATCTATGGATCCAGTCACTCCTACGGATTATGTGAGGGTGCGTCGACGCGTTTCGATGGGGTTACTGGTAATATTCCATCTTTATCAAGACAACATGTATTAATCTCTCATTGTTTATATTTGACACCAGCTTGAGTCCTGTCAGAAACAAATACATTTGTAAATGTCAAAAAATTCTTGGCTTTACTCTTTACCCTATCGTACAATGTAAAATCTAGTGCTAGCAAAATCTCTTTTTCACATACATATAAAACTCAATTATTAAAACATGGAGTTTTGTTTAAATAAATTAAATTACATAATGATCCACTATAACAATTTAATTCTCAAGATATACTTCTGCCTATCAAATGGGCTGTATGCTCATCAATATTAAATTTTACATAAAAGGGGGAAAGGACCCTAAGAGCATTGGCGCGGGTATAAATTTAAATTAGCACAGGTCCTGTTTGTATATTGAAAATGAACTATACCACCAGTATTGAACCATTTATATATTATAGGCTCGGACCAATTAATTATCTTGGTGCACCACTATGCACACACAGCCTGTCAGCTACTGCCTCTAAAAAAACAATCAGGGATCCAGATCGTCCAAATATCTTTGAGAAAACTAACATACCTATTAAAGCTTAATCCTTGGAAACTTTAATTCATCAAAGGTTTTTTATGGATCTGGAATATTGAATTACGAGGTGAGAATGATATGGCCTATGTTACGCACAATACCTCTTTTTCTCCGAAATTTGAACTTTAGTTTTGACTATTACTACCTTCGTCCCACAGACCATATCAAGAGAAGGACAAACTTTAGAAAGGGACTATTTTACCAAGAACCTTTGATGAATTAAAGTTTCCAAGGTTTAAGCTTTAATAGGTATGTTAGTTTTCTCAAATTTATTTTAAATAGGATTTTAAGGTGTTTGTGGGGCTAGGATAATCTGTTGAGTGGTGCTTTTTTTCAGATTTCCGTGTAAGATATTTGGACGATCTGGATCCCTGATTGGTTTTTCAGAGGCAGTAGCTGACAGGCTATGTGTGCATAGTGGTGCACCAAGATAATTAATTGGTCCGAGCCTATAAAATATAAATGGTTCAATACTGGTGGTATAGTTCATTTTCAATATACAAACAGGACCTGTGCTAATTTAAATTCATACCCTGCGCCAATGCTCTTAGAGTCCTTTCCCCCTTTTATGTAAAATTTAATATTGATGAGCATACAGCCCATTTGATAGGCAGAAGTATATCTTGAGAATTAAATTGTTAAAGTGGATCATTATGTAATTTAATTTATTTAAGCAAAACTCCGTGTTTTAATAATTGAGTTTTATATGTATGTGAAAAAGAGATGTTGCTAGCACTAGATTTTACATTGTATGATAGGGTAAAGAGTAAAGCCAAGAATTTTTTGACATTTACAAATGTATTTGTTTCTGACCGGACTCAAGCTGGTGTCAAATATAAACAATGAGAGATTAATACATGTTGTCTTGATAAAGATGGAATATTACCAGTAAACCCATCGAAACGCGTCGACGCACCCCTCACATAATCCGTAGGAGTGACTGGATCCATAGATACTCTAACATTAGGCCGGTTCAGGACCCAGTTACAATATTTGTGTTAACGGATATGTATATTTTAATGACAAAGTATATTGTCTGTTGTTTTTCTCTCGTTTTATGTCTGTGATGTATTGTTTGTAGTGTATTCAGGAAAATCCCTTTTTTAAATTCATTCTATGTTGAGATATATTATATGTCATTTTTAATTGTGATATTTGTGTGCTGCAAAACAATTTTTAATAAATAATTTTGTGATATAAAAGAGTCTTTTTTCAGTCTGAAATATACTTCTTTAGTGTGTCTATTACATGGGCTGTAATTATGTGTTATATTCTTTTCTGCCCTCATTATAAGTAGACTTTGTCTATGTGTATATATAGTTACCAGGGATAATTTAATTTTGACTTGGTGGAAGTATCCTATTCCCTTGGTGAGGTATAAGGGATCCTCTCTCTATTTTTACACATTCAGTGTCTCCCTGTCCTTTTTCTGTTTCAAAAACTCTTAATTGAAATGTGAACTCCCACAAGGGTCTGCACTGTTAACTCATCCTATTGAACATGTATCCAGAACGTGTGTCTTTTCCTTTTGTAAATTGATCCAGAGCTTCGGTTTTCAGGTGACGTCCTATGCTGATGAGCAAATCCTTAACTTGGCACCGACGTGGAGTTACCCTTCATTAACTGGCTTCCTGGATGGTGGGCCACTTCCTCAAATGTAACGCAGACCAAAATAAATCTTAATAATTGGAGGCAGTTCCCCTGTTTGGAACGGGTCCCTCTTGTGGTATTCCATGTGTACTCTTCCACCACGAGCTAGGGCAGTGATGAGCTATGGCTTCTGGCTAGATCAGAACATTCCTCTCAGTACCCGAATCCAGAAGTCTTTGACTTCTGCTTTTCCCTGCTGTAAACCCTGAGGAAGAGACTCCCATTTCTCCCACAGAACTCCTGGGCGAGCTGTGATTGGTCCCATCATCCTCTCCCACTTGTATTATAGAAATGTCTTTTTTACTTGGGCATTCCAAAGTACTTTACTTTCAAACTTCAGAGACTTAAAAACATGGCAGTAGGGTTGAGAATATGTCATGACATCGTAGACCGACCTGCTCTGTGCTAGCTTACCACCAAACCGAATTCGTTTTAACGCTATATATTTATAAAACAGGCCTTATGCTAGTGTCCTTACTGACCTCACATTATATTCTGGCTTGATCGTGTAGCTGTGAATCCTTGATACTTCTCCAGATTCCCCCCTGTACTGCCAAGTTTCTTCTGGAGGAAGAATCTTCAGAGTCCTGGGCTCCACAGTCTGGAATGGCATGCCTTCTTAAACTCTCAAACTTCTCACACTCCCAGTTCCACAAATTACTGGAAACCTTTCTCTTTTACTAAGCGGCACTAATTCATCTCTTTGTTTCTTTGCTTTCTTTCTCCCATCTCTATCTCTGTCCAAGATGCTGTCGGATGATAGCTGCTGGACTGGAATTGGTGTGGGATAAAAATAATGAATTTACTATAGTAACTTGGGTATCTTTGTACCTTATGGTGCTGAAGACATAAAACCTATCCTTCATCTTCAGTACTTTGTCACTATGATTAAAATAAACTGCACATACACAGAGTAAAGGAACGGTTATGGGTTGCTGAGTTGGGTTGTCTGGGTACTGACCATGGTTATTTGATATCCCAGGTTTTGGGTTCAAGGATGTGGCATACTGTATTTTATAAGGGGAGTAATTTATACTTAAGCAATAGATTAGACACATTATCACTAATGAAATGTTTATATGGTACCAAACACTACTGTTCTTGACTTTTTTCATTAATTAATCCTTTTTCTCTTTTTCTTTTAGTCAAAAGCGCATTAGCAAGAAAGTGCCTGCTGATCTCTCTGGAAGAGTGTTTGATCCTGAGCCTTAAGGCACCAGGATAAGTATTGCATAAGGGTGCACAAGTCTTTGGCCTCCTGGAAGACGTCATCAGAAATTGTTTGGAGAGTCTATAGACTTATGGCAAGTGTCAGAGATATCTCTGCTAACCCTGGGGTTTCACATACACCATGACTGATTCCATTGGATGCCATCTAAGGTGTGTATGTGCTGTGGCCTTCTATGCACCATGACCGGTATCGGGTAAACTGAACCTGATCATGTAAAAGGTGTCAGCAGGCCGTGGTCTGTCTAGACATCACTACTGAGTGCCACGGATGAGTGTCTGAGAGCCTTGGTCAGTTCATGCAGTGTTGCTGATGAAATTTGAGGTATGTCCATGACTCTTGGGACAGTGATGCACTGCTGTCTCATCGGAGGTGTGTTCGGGGTCGATGCATATAGCGTTAATGATTTCATCGGAGGCATATCCCAATGCCTGTCCTAGCCATGCTGTGTTACTGAGGTCAGTGGAGGCATGCCCAAGTCCTGGCCAATCCAAGCAACATTCCTGATGTCATCGGAGTCCTGGCCAATACAAGCAGCGTCGCTGACCTAATCGAAGTGGTGTTTGCCAGTCCTTGGTCTCTTGGTGCCATTGTAGAGAAATTCGGATGCAGAGTTCACTGCTTTTTATAACTTTATATTTTTTTAAACTCTTTAAAAAATACCTCAAGACTCTTTTCCTGTTCTGTTGCTGCTAAAAAAAGAAAAGGGTGAAAGCTGATTAAAGGGACAGAGGCCACGATGTGGCCGTCATATTTATAAATCTATTTGTTTTTCTTCTCTGTATTTTCTTAAAGTTTGCTTTGCACCTGTTCTATTGTGAAACTTGACTTTGTATCCAGAGAGCTGCATCCCATCTGCCTTCTGGTAGAGAGCACTTTTCTGAGGCTTGAGCTACCTTGGTATGATTAGTCTGTTGCCATGTCACTGATGTAAGAGAGGTGCACACTCTCACACTTAATCAAAAAATATATATTACAGAGTGGCAGTAGTCACTCTAGTTATAGCTGGGATAACCGTAGATGGGAATTCCTTGGATATTTGACCTGTAATAACTTTGCACCCATTTGACGAATCTCCATGAAACTTTGCAGAACTATAGCCTTTTCTACATTGGCGGATGATACCAAGTTTCACTGTGATTGGACAGGGTATGTAAAGAAAAAAAAAAAGGGGGTTTGGGGGTTCCCAAAACATGTGTTTTCACCAATGCATTTTCCATAGAGTTTGTACTCGCACATAGTGGCCAAACGGCCAGTCAGGTTTCCATGAAATTTGGCTGGATTATAGATTGTGTGCAGATGATCCTTTTTTGGTACTACAGGTAAGTAGGCTAAGTATTTTGAGGGTTATAAGGCATTTTAACTTGGTTATATCTCAGGCCTCAGTAGTTTCGCTAAATTTTGCGGAAGTACCACAGTGCATGCCAATGACAAGGCATTATGTAATTGGCTAATGACCTGTCTTAAAACAACATGGCGGCCTTTAACTTTTTTAAAGTACACTTTGGCTATGTTCTGGGTTAGGGCCTAGGATATAGGTTAGTGTTAAGTTTTATATTTTTTTCCCTATCTATTGCCACTTTATTAAAGTGGTAACAGGTAGGGAGAATTATTTAATGTTTTCTTTATATTTTTTCCATAAAATTTACTGAGTCCTGCAGTAGTTCCCAGGAAGTGTCGCAGTACTTGAAAAAAAAATTTCAATTAAAAATAGACTGTACTACACTATATTTCAAAATATAGTGTAGTACAGTGTTTCAATTTTTGTCATATTTAAATTTTTAAATACGTTTGCACAGTACCGCTGTACTACCTTCAAAGTACCATGCTACTTATAAAAAGTAAACAAAATTGTAAATAAATTAAAAATACACTATACTACACTTTATTTCACATATATAGTCTACTACAGTGTCTGTTTATTTTTTTACATATTTAATTTTTATAAAAATGTTGCAGAGTACCATGGTAATACCTAGAAATTACTGCATTACTTAAAAAAAGAAAGAAAATGAAATATGTACAAAACGAAATTAAAAAAATACATTAGATTAATGGGGGAAATCTAGTGTAGTACAGTGTACTTTAAAAATAAAAAATAAAAAAATCTAATACCCTATGTTTTCCCTGAAGACCCATAATGCATGTAAGCGTGGTGTAAACTATATTTCGCACTTTTACTTTTGGAAGGGCAAAATATTATTTACACCACACTTAGTTGGCATTGTGGGTTTCAGTGGGAACTATAGTGTACCTAATAAAACATTTTTTTTAATGTTAACATTTGAGAGAAAAAAGCAACTCTGCGACACTAAGGTTCACACCAGAATGCACACTAATTGTGGTCTACACAACTTGGTAGTACTCCGCAAACTTTGATCAAAATATATTAAGTAATAAAACAAATTGTACTTACATTTTGACTCTTACGTAAACTGACACTATATTTAGACTTTAACACCAAAATACAGCCAAAGCATGGTCTAAACAATATGGCTGCCTTTTACTTTTGAAAGGGCAGTCATTAGCCAGTCATACTGTTTTATAGTCAGCATGTACCACGGTGTTCTATGAAATTCCTGCAGTATACCATGGGGCAATATATCACTGTTTTTGTGCCTTATGGTCCTGATTCACAATGATAAACTTTCACATTTGTATAGGTTTTCCATTGTTTGGTCTTCAGAAGGGCATTTCACTGGTAGTATCTTTATCACTGCCCAATCTACACATATAAAAAGATAGGACTGTACTATCTTTTTAGGTGCAGAAACTCCGCAGTCGTAAAGATGCTACTCGTAAAATACCTTTCTAAATAGCATACAATTGTAAACTTGTAGAAAAGCTTAACTTTACCTTTCTGAATAAGGCCTATAACTTTTAAAATACTGAGAATTTAGATTAAATACCAAAAAAGATCCATTACAACACACAATCTATATTTGTGACACATTTTATCTAAATCCGTTTTGACATTTTACTACTACGTCTCTTTAAACAATACTCTACAACATGCCACTTCAATTCACTGCACACCATTCTGACATGACACAGCACTCCACTCTGACACCCCAGTCCATTGTATGACAGTCCACTTCACTCTAACACCCTATGAAATGTCACTCCACTCTACCACACGCCACTCCACTCTACCACACACCACTCCACCACACGCCACTTCACTCCTCAACGATATGCCAATGCTCCACTCTACCATACGGCACTCCACTTTACGTCATGCCACTCCACTGTATGCCTCTCCAGTTTACGACATCCAGTTCACTCTAAGACACTGTACCAGACGCCACTCTGACACACCTTTCCACTCTACTGTATGAAACGCCACTCCACAACAGTACCCTCCACTGTGTGACTGTCCACGCCATTCCACTGTATGACTAGCCACTACACTCAATGCCACGCTACTTCACTCTACGCAACTCTCTGTACGCCACTCCACCTCACAACACGCCACTCCACTGTACAACATGCCAATCCACGGCACTCAATGACCCTCCACTTTAAGACACTCAGTAACACGCCACACACAATTCCACTATACTGTTTGACACAATACTATACTCTATGCCACTCCAATCTACTCTACGACATGCCACTGTACTCTACCCCACTTCACTCTACACCTATGCATTTTATGCCATAGCAATCCTGTCACAGCACTGTACGTCACAGCACTGTAAGAAATGACACTCAACGACAATCCACTCCGACACTGTACTCCAGTCTACGTCACTCTACGCAACTCTCTACGCCGTTTTACCCCGCTCTACTGTGACGCAGTACTCCACTTACTCCTCTCTCCTCCACTACTACATGCCACTCTATAACATACTTCTCCACTGAACTCAATGACACGCCACTACACTCAACAGTCCGCTCCGATACTCCACACCACTCCACTGTATGACCCACCACTCCACTGTACGACCTACCACTACACTGTACGACCTACCACTACACTGAACACCATTCCACTGTACGCCCTTCCATTGTAAGACACTGTACGACATACATCTCTGAAACTCCACTCTACAAAATGCCATGCCACCACACTTTATTCTATGCCACTATATTGTACTCCACTCTACTCTATTCTGTGACACTCTACTGTACTGTACAACACACTACGCAACTTCCTCTATGCCACTCCACTCACTTCCACTTCTCTCTACTTTACGCTATGACACTGGACGTCACTCCACGCCTCTACACTGTACACCACAACACCCTATGCCACTCCACTGTAAGCCTCTCAACTGTACTCTACAACACTTTCCAACACTGTATTGTATGCCAATTCACTCTACTGTACGACACACCACACCTCTTACACTTTACTCCACTGTACGTCAATCCACTCTACTCCACTGTACAACACTTTACCCCACTGTACCATACTCCACTCTGCCACAGTTTACTCCACTGTATGCAGCTCCACTCTATTACACTGTATGCCAATCTACTCCTCTCTCTGCCCATCCACTGTACCCCACTCTACTACACGGTATGAAACTCAATGGCATGCCACTCCACTCCTCTTTATGACACAGCACTCCACTCTACGACGTACTTTACAAGGCTCCACTCCACGATACTCCTCTCAACAACACTCCACTCTGACACTCTACTCCACTCTACAACACTCTGTGGTACTCTACGAAAACTACTCGAGGACACTCCTCTGTACGGCACTCCTTTATACAACACTCCTCTGTATGACACTCCTTTATACAACACTCCTCTGTATGACACTCATGTCCACTATATGACACTCGAGTGTACTTTACAGTACTCTACGCCACTGCAGAAGACTCTACTCCACTGTATGCCCATCCACTCTAAGCCACTTTATTCCACTGTACAACATTCCACTCTGACATTTTACTGTACTCTGACATGCAACTTCACTCTACGCCACTCCTGTCTAGAAGAGACTAGTCCACTCAATGCCCCGTCACTCGACGTCACTCTACTTCACAACACTGTACTCTACGCCTCTCCACACTGTTGTACTCTACGGCACTCCACTGTACGACACGCCACTCCACTCTAAAACCCTGCACTGTACAAGAGATCCTAGTCTGCTATACTATACGGGACTGCACTCAACAATACTCCACTCTACGACACTCTAGTCCACTGTACACCACTGAATGCCACTCGACGACACTATTCTACTGTCCAACAAGTGACTCCACTGTTCAAGACGCTACGCCACTCTAGTTCACTCTATGATAATCCACTCTACGACACTACACAACACTCCTCCAGTGCACTGTACGTCATTCCGCTGGATGACAGTACACTCTAGGATTTTAAACCTATTTTTATTCAAAAATATAAACCATTAAAATTCAATTAAAAAAACCTAAGGATAAGTTAAAGTTACAAAAACTTTATTTATTCTTTCTATACAAACCCAACTTAAACTACACAAACATTAGAAATTCTACAGTCCGTTATAACTTAAATTTATAACTTGCGCACCACCTTCAAATACTATGTCGCACACTTCCGTACAGTGTTGTCAGCTCACTCGCAGCACTACATTAACTATAACTTTCTCCTTCTCGATACACTTCTTATACCCATTTCATATAACATCACTTATACCATGTGAAATCATAGCATTCACAACGCTTATGACGCCTCAAATGACATAATTTGTGACAAGACTGTGCATGGTAGAATGCCTAGTTATAGTTAATGTACTATATATACTCACACATGAAGTGACATTTGGACCAGGCGTCATAATAAATGCAAATTCAGATTTTTATTGTTACAGTGCAAAAGCATAATCCCATGTTTTTGCCAAAGTAGAGCTACATTTTCTGCTTAGGTCCTATCCTAGATAATCACGACTTTACACTATGGGTCTATGCAGTGAGATTGGTCTCTGAATCTGCTTAAATAACTATGTGTAGAAATAATGCACTCAAAAGAACAGATTGGCTTAAATAATACATGCAGATGTGCAGAAAGTAATGTGCTATTTATGACCATTGTTGATGGAGGAAAGATGCAACATGTCTCCCTCAAGGCTTCACTTCTTGCAACTCGTGGCCCCTCCCGACACTCAGCATTGATAATAGATATTAGCGTATTACACTGTCCTCCGAATCCTATGTGCTGCTTTTTGGTGCTTTCACGGATTTTTCACCTATGCTTCTTCTCGATTTTTAAATTCATATTTTAGTAGAAGATTGTAAAGACTAGAGCTGAATGGTTCTTGAAGAAAACAACGGTTGGTTAGACCATATTTATACTAACTTATCAAGTATTTTTTCTTTTCAGCATAAATCAGTTATAGTGTGTGAGTCAATGGGGTGTATTATGTGATGTGGTTGTGCAACTTTACCATGCAATACACTTACCAACCCCTTTAGGTTCAGTAGGTTTCGTCCATAAAACCTTCTGCTCAAAGCTCTCCAGCGGTGGCACTAAGCAGCCAGGCTTACACAGAGGAACAAGATAAAGCATTTAAACAGCACCAGAATAATTGAAGAAGAAATCGACATGACACAAGAAATTCGACACCAATTTATACAAATAGGCTATATTTTTACACAAATTTAGACACTAGAACAAAAACCCCCCACAGAGTTCCGGATATATTGATTTTACAAGCAATATTGAATCAAAGCAATTTGACTCGACCCCAAACAAGCCTTGACAAAGTCAACAAATTGGACACTTAAAAATGTTTTCAAGGAAAACTTAGGTAAGGGTTAATGCGGTTGGTTACAAGTACTTGGGGCAACCAACTCAGGCAGGGAGCTAGTCGAGGGGGACCAGCAAGGTCCTCGAGCACAGCTACCTTCACAGGGGAGTAGTCCTTCAGCAGTTCCAGGCACTTTATCCGCTTTGCAATGGATTCATATGGAGTGGTCCTGATGCAGTGGATGAAGGATGCTGTGGATACGATGTGGTCGGCGGGGGGGTCTTCCTGCGGTGATTTCTCAGTCCACGAAGATGGTGACGGGGTCCTGGTTTCACGGTCGACGTCCCACAAAGTCCTCTTTGGTCTGGCCGAAGTCTAGTTGCCACTGGACTACCTGTTGTCGTGGTCACAGACCAATACTTCTTAAGTCAATATATTCCCTTCTGAGGATCCCAGCAACTCTCCGGCAGCACTCATGGGTTCAAAGAACTCTGGTGCAACTCTGCGATAGATCTTGGTCCTTGTGCTGCACGGCGGCAGTGGTAGCGAGTTGAAGACTGGGCTACCAACTTGCTCCAGCAGACTTGTTCAGCTATTGTGTCCCTGTGCTGCAAACAGGAGGCCAGTCAGCTGGTCCTTAGAGTTCTCTTGGCTTGACTGGGTTCTAGAGATAGCTTCTCCTTGAGCAGGACACTGCTGGTGCAGTCCCTCTCTTCGCTAGCCACCAGATGCAACCAGTGTAGTCTTTGTTGGTCCTCGGGGCAGAATGTCGTTGGTAGTTAATGGGCTACCAGGTTCCCTCCCACCTGGTGACCACTTCCTGTGCAGTGTGGCATCTGGCTATCCCAGGATACATCATTCTGCCCACTCACAAGATGGCGAACCCTGTCCCTCGGTGTTCAGGCCTCCCTAACTGACACCCCCCTAGGGTGTCTCTACCTCGGAGCTACACACCCCTGTCGAAACTGGTTGGGCAACTGGTTTCCCCTCTCTGCTTCCCGTGTCAGCCTATCTAAGCCCGTTTTCCTAGTGTTACACATCTGCTCTTCAAAGGTGGTTTCATCTTTGAAGCTAGCCTTCTGGGGCTAACGCCCAAGTGTCTTCCTGCAAGATGGTGGTGACACCTCCCTGGCCTGCAATCCCTCATTGCTCTCCTTCCGCAGAGTTGTTATCACGTCTCTCCAGAAGGGCAGAAGGCTGCCTGGTGGAGCAGGCTCCATGTCTACTCAGGAAGGCACAGGAGTTTTAAAGGCAACAAAGTGGCAGATTTGCCAAAGCTGGTTACTGCTACAAGTTACATTAATTTCGACTTAAGATACAGGTCGGGCTTAATGTAACCAGTTGTTTGATACCTTGGAGTGCCCACTTTGGTCGCTCTGTTCAAGAGTGAGCGCAGCAAGGGTTCAACTTGTAACCGTGTACTCGACAATTGGGCGACCAAGTCTTTCCACAGTAAAAATAGTCGTTTTGTGGGTTTTACTGTCAGGACATGTACAGTACATGAACTGCCTGTGTCATATGTCGCACACTGCCGTTAAGACTCGGTAGTCCTGCCAGAGGGTGTGACTTACACACGTACAGGGGAAGGGGTGGCTTTGCCATTGCTTTTAATAGCAAAGTCGGGTTACCAGTGCTACAAGCCCTAGGGTGCCCCTCTACAGGTAAGGCAGCCATTACCAGTTGGGTACAGCCAATCGACATACACTTTAGGGTCAGGGTCCTGGTATTGAGGTCTGGTTAGCAGGACTCCGTTCACACGGAGTCGAAAAACTAGCAGCATCAGTTGAAAAACTTGGAGGTGACCATACAAAAGAGACAGTTCCTTGCATAGCGCCGCAAACATTTGTACTTGTAATGTTAACATGTACTGGTTGAATCCTCGTAGTGGTCAGTCGAGAGCTTGTCTACATAAAATTCTTGTGTAGTTGACCAGAATCTCTGAACGGCAGCAATACTGTATCATTTCAAATTTCTCAAGTTTTCTTTGCAGTCCTGTCAGCCATGCTTGTTTAATATACCCCACTCCAAGCCCTTAGCCTCGGGTACCTTGCTACAGATATGACATTCTGCACCAACTTGTACGTTGGTGTTCTGGACACCTTCTGGCGCCCCCTACTTATTATCAATCAGTCAGTCAATAGACTTTATTCTGGTCATTCTAGCCTTAAAAGATGCAGAAAATGTGTACATACAATAAAACGAGGTGCAATAAGCGACCATAAAAAATACCTTAAATCTATTACATAAACAAAATATAAAGTGCATTCACAATAGCAGTTTAGTAGGCATGTACAATCCATAAGGGCTCAAAGAACCCTAAAGTGCATTCAACTTAACAGCATAGATAAAATCCAGCTACGGAACATGTTCTGTTGCATTGAAAAAGTTCCTTAATCTAATTGAGTGATAAATAAAGATAGCAACAGAAGTACATATTCAATTTGATGAGAGTTCTTGTAAAAATGAAAAAGAAATTCGATATCATCTATACATATGTACCCAATAAGGCTAATAAAAACAATTTCTCTGCTATCACAACTAAACCGATCGGTGGAAAAAAACCAATCTGGAAATTGAGTCGATGACCATGCGCATTATTACCAAGAGGAGGAGTCACACGGTCTTGTGACTCGAAGAAAACTTCTTGGGACAAAAACAATTTGTAATCATCTGAGCCCAACACTAGATGGCAGACTTATTCAAAGCATGTGAATCTACAGCACTACATACCAAGTACAGATGCTTACAAGGTAAGTAACATAATCCTTTTTAGGTTGAGCCTGAGTCAGCGTGCTTGAGCTGCGAGAATTGTTGTAGTGGAGTATGGAAGAGAAGCCCCGCCCACTCTCCGCCCATATTTTTTTATTGGCTTGTGTCATTGTCCTTTGTAAACGCTGTTGCGGGTTGTTAGTCCCTCCTTGGTACCGTCTTGTCTGCATTTGTAACCTCCCATGGCAACTGGCCCTTTTACTTCGGATGCGACACAGTATGTCTTATTTAGTCTGTAAGCACTCTTTTCTGTAATGGTTTTCTCCTACTGGAGGCATGACATGCTTTCCTCGCCATGCCCGCTTTCACTTTCAAGCAGCCCCGGACAATGGCGGCCGCTTCTTTTGAAGTGAAATGGGTCTAGCATTTACAAGAGTTTGAGCTATTGCCATTGTAAATGACAGTAGCTTAAACTCTCGTAAATGCAAGATCTATTGCATTGCAAAAGATTGTCTTCAAGTGTAGGGTCGTGTTTGACCGGACTATAGAAAGGCTTACATGTTGTGCCCTGCTTTGTATGTGCGTGCAGCGACGACACACTATAAACTGGCTGTCACAAGCATCGGGAGCACGGATTGGAAAGCATGCTACGCTCACTGACTTTGTAAAACTGCACAGCTTAGTACGTTTATTGGAGTGGGTTCTCAGCATGTGTTTTTGATTCATTGGCCTGTGTTTGGGCTCTGCTATCCTGCAGCCCAGCTCGTGATTTCCAGGGTCAGCCTTAAGTCACATTCTGAGTTGCTGACACCAGCATCGGGCTAGAGTATCGCATCTTTTTTCACCTTCAGAAGAGTTGTCCCTCGGGTGCAGAGAGGGATATTTCCCCCCCCCCACCCCTCAGGCAGATTCTGGTGCTGAGATGCGGTAGTTTGTGGACTGCCTTCAACGGGTATGGAGTATATCAGGCGATTGCGCTGCGAAAATACAAACGTGTACGTTAGTTGCAACTGAATGACTCGAATTCAAGATCCTTCTTCCGCTGGGTCTTCATTGGTTTGCAGCGTTTATAGCGCCTCGACCGCCACCGTCTCATCAAGTGCTATAAGTCCTTCTCACACTAACAAGTTACTGTTAAGGCTGCATATAATATGAAAGTAATACACTACTTGTATGTCGGAAGCAGTGGCGTAACGCAAAATGAGGAGTTCCTTAAGCTGAATGGGTACAGGGCTTCAGGGGCCTGCGTTATGCCCCTGGTCGGAATCTATAATGAAGGCACACTGGAGAGTTGAGGATGGTGTACAATTGCACCCTTTGCCGATGCATCAAAACTTCTCACTCTCTGTTGCCCTGGAGCAGCGTCAGTTTCTGGTATATCGAGACTGTAATGACCTTGACCTTTGGGGCTAGTTTCAGTATATATAAGGTCTCTTAGCCTTAAATGCTATGGGTGTGAGTCATGTTCTCGGGGCACTGTAGGATTTCCAAGGCAGATTTCACTTAGGTCTCCTTTTAATGCACAGGTTAGCTCTGTTGCCTTGCCATTGTACCATAGTTGCTTTCGTTGCTAAATTAATGGACAGGGTGTTGTAGTGGTCCACTTTTTATAATAATGCAGTGCATAGAAGTTCTGTTGTGTTGTCTGGTTGGTGATAAGGAGTTTTTGAACTTTCTATAATAGAAATTGGTAATGGGCTTTGTTGGACGCTGCAAAGATTTAGGGTGGAAACAATAAAATGAGTTGAATATTGTGGTTGTGTTTTTGGCCTTGTTAACGGGTGCTGATAGTTGGCACACACACATGGTCTCCATGCGAAGGGTAGCAGCTGTAAGTCAGTTTTACTCCTTTTTACCACAGGCAGCTTTTGTTGGATTGGAAGCAATCAGTGTGACTTGATTGTTGTATTTTCTTGTAACTTTATATTATGGGATAATATTGGCTAAAGAACATTTTTAGTAAAGCTGTATCAGAGCCTTGGGGGTCCCCTCGTTTGTTAGATCAGACCCATTTCAGAGGTATCTGAAGTCAGCTTGTGAGATCCTTGGTGCTTTAGGAGTATAGAGCAAGCAGTCGTGTGAGTGCGGGAAGGCGGAACCGATAGTGCTGCAGTTACGACACTGCAACACTCACAGGGAAAGCAAGGGGATCGGACCCTAATACTTCCTGGTGCTCTTCCTGCATCAGATCTACTGGGATAACTTTCATGACACACGTGGAGGGCGGTGGACCACCACAAAACAAATGAGGTAATCGGGACAGGAGAGGTTACATATGCGAGACCTATTGCATTGCAAATGCTTGTTTTATAGGGCTGATAAATTATCACAAGGACAAAGGGGCAAATTTATCTTCCCAAGCCCCTTTTTCAGAAAAGTTACTTGAACATGGAAAATATTGAGTCGAAACCTCATCATTAGGAATCTGATACTCGCTGGTTAAATAACTTCGGTTCGGATCTATCGTATCTGTAGCTGTAATTGATATATAGGTGATAACAGTTGATTTATTTGCCTCTGTCGACATCCTAGCCACCTCACATTTTTCGAGAAATAATAGTTTCAACTTTTTCTTGGATCCAAGGTTGCCTGAATTTGGTGAAGAGAAGGCACCTGGTAATCCTGCCTTTTAAAAAACTTCTGTGACTTATCTCAATCATGGAATACTGTCATCACGGTTGAGTGAGAGGCAATCTAAAATAATGTTGCGATTGAGTGATGTTTCTTGTTTGCAGCCAGACATCTAACCGCAGAGCATAGGGCAATGCTTAATCGGGTCCTCCAGGTAAGTGACACCCCTCTCAGAATGACAGACTAAAGTTTAACGTGGATTTGGGCACAGACAAGAGTCTTCATAAGAAGGCTTTCTCCAGCAGCTGTAAGTCTTTCACATTACTGTAGGCCCAAACGTACAGCTCCGTAACTTGCAATAGAGATACATTAGTTTTAATGAATTTCAATAATCTCTTTAAGAGGTTGCAAACCTAATTTACATGAGAATCTAAAAATAGCTTCAATTAATCTGTCATACTGACAGAATCAAGCCCTGTGCAAATATTCCCATTTTAGTGCTAAATCGATAAGTACAACCAGCTATTGAAAATATTTTTACTCGGCTAATTTGGGTACAGTGCATCCTACAGAATTTGGTTTTAGTCGAATGAGTGCCATGAGCTATCACAAAACACTTTGAACATCCTAAGGAAAATTTAGATTTACAGACTAATGTGATAAAAGAATCTATAAGGACTTGAAGTCCATTTGCTGTCATTGCTATCAATACTGCATCGTCTGCATAGAGGGCCAAGGCATGGTCAAGTGGCCGAAGCATGCCCCAGATAGATTCACGTTCATTGCCTGTAATGAACATGAATCTATCTGGGGCATGCCTTTGCCCCTTGACATTAGAAAACCCTCCAATTAGTTGATGTACAAGGTAAACCGAAAGGAGGCCAAGACACACCCCTGCCATACTTCCCTGCCAATCTTAAATGAGTTAGTGCATTCGCCTCCTGCATCTTCGTGAACTGCATCAGTGTGTAACTGCACTAAACAATAATATAAAAAATAAACTTCCTGGCTCACTCCAGATCTTTCCACTCGGCAGAAGCATGCACTGTGACAATGGACTATGTTGCAGAATTTTGGGGTGAAAACCAGTCAACATGAATCCCTGCTGAGCATCTTGATAGGCATGATTCTATAGTGTCTATTGTGAATTTCGTTTCTGCCAGGAAGCTATAGTATCAATGAATGTGTTCATCAATCATGTATTTTTCTGAAAGGCCTAAATGGCAATGAGGCAATACTTTGATGGATTTCGTTTGTGAATGGGATTGTTTCCCCCCTTATAGGCTTGCATAGAGAACAAGACATGGAGAAAAAGCTTAATCTGTATACATATTTTGCCATCGTGAGAAATTATGTAAGGGGTACTGGATTTAATTCAGCTTTCAGTATACAGATATGGTGAGCTAGGTTTGTCCCCATAAACCTTCTGACCTAATGCAGCATATAGAGGTAAAATGTTTACACTTTGCTCGCATCTTGATATCATGCGAATGGCAAAACAGCTCTTTCGTAAGTACTGCAGAAATCTAAGTCATGAACTGAACATAGTGAGGAAATAATAAAGTGGTCAATTTTTTCCAAGTCCAAAGAAAATGAATAGGTGAACTAATCCCAAACCTAAAAAGGGATATGAACCTAATTGTTTACAGAAACCTTAAGTATGTGCCATGAAAAAAAAAAGTAGAGGATTAGCATAGCATTAGAATTGGCAGTGAAGGAAATTCGAATCCCTCTCTGAAGAAGTGAAGGAGTAGGAGAAACCATAGAATGTGGAGTAATAAATTTAAGCCGTACAGCAAGAAGCATCCTGCCTTGGGAAACGTCAAGTGAAAGAAAGGGTTTAGCTTTTCTACCCATGCACTTTTCTTAGGTTTCCTGCTGGATGCTAAAAGGAAAGAAATCAATCAATCAAAATCTTTATTCGGATTTATTCATAAAATAGACAAAGATCATACACATAAAAGTGGCATATATCATCCACAAATAAAAAACAAAACATACAAAATATATTAAAAATGTAGAATATTACAACCAATATTCAGGGGCTAGTCAGCAAATAGTGCAAATTATATATTCCAATTTTTATAACGATTCCAAAGTGTTATTTACGTACATTAACGGACAAATGTTCCTATTAAAAACCGACAAAAACATTTTAGCACTATTTAAAAAGGAGCAATAGTAAAATACAAATCTGCCGTGCCCATTCCTGGGAATTGACATATCCCTACAGCCTTTTCAGTTTTTTTCATAGTGTAAGCGTAAACTGTCCAAATGAGATAGTGATTTTCGCTAACAAAGAGCCATTTTAATATAAATGAGGTTTGTACAACACATATGCACATTTCTCAATGATTTTAAAAATGGAAGGGCTTCCTCATGGTAAATAACACCTTGTGACAGAAAAAGGGCTGGCAGAATAGAAGATTTAATATCACAGTAAAATTTGCAAAATAACATAAAATGAGTTAAACAACTAGAACGGGTAGTGATGGTTTTGTCGATTGCACCTCTTTTGCCATGTGCCACTGTGGTTGTAGAAAGGACTCTATGCAGTTTTCTTAATGTGGTGCTATACGGTACGAATGCATCATACTACCTTAAATGCATACTACACTTTGGCAAAAACCTGCTAATATGAGACATTAAAGTACCCAAGCACTCCCAATAACAGTCAATATAGAGTGTTTACACCCTTCATATTATTTCATAGTTCCCACATTTAGATGACAAGAGCCAGATGTTTGTTGAACAAAGCTTGTATTTGAGTCAGGAAAAAACAGCCGACATGTGTTTCGGCACACAGGTGACTTTTTCAAGGCTGTAATTACATATGTACAAGTATATCAGTCTAACATTTTGTGTATATACATTACTTAAACTTTATCTACATTAGTTATGCATATAATATTGTTTTGTGACAAAAGTCAAGGAAGGAAAAGAAAGCCCTAGCTGTGTCCCCATGCTAAGAAAGACTCAATTGACCTATAACGTTAACTGCAAGTCCGATATCGGAGATACACATGAGGAATATGTCTCGATCTTTTACGGAATTTGACAGATGACTAATCCTTTACTTTCCCTCTTATCAGTAAACTACACAGCTCGATTTATACTAGTCATCCTACAGGATTATGACTACTCAACCATTATTTTAGGTCAGTCAAAGGACTAATGAACCTTTGTGCTTGATGTTTCTCACTTTATTCTTTGGTGCAGGTTCTATGTTTACCACTTGGATGAACACACATACACTATTATTTTGGTAGCTTTTTGTCTTTTCTCTTTCCATCCTCAACAGGGCACGACAAGGACACTGCTTGCTCTTTCCACCCTCAACAGGGGTGTGCACCACAAGTACACTGCTCACGGCTGCTTTTCTATTGCTTTGTACATGGTATGTCATCTAAATGGATAGCATGAAATAATATAAACCCTTTCTTCGCATGGGGACACGGCTTTCTTTTCCTTCCTTGAGTTTTGCCACGATACAATATTATATGCATAACTAATGTAGATAAAATTGAAGTAACGTGTATATACACAAAATATGTTATCGACTGATATACATGTACATATGTAATTACAGCCTTGGAAAAGTCACCTGTGTGCCGATACACATGTCTGCTGTTTTTCCTGACTCAAATACAAGCTTTGTTCAACAAACATCTGGCTCTTATCGTCTAAATGTGGGAACTATGAAATAATATGAAGGGCTGAAACACTCTATGTTGATTGTTATTGAGAGTGCTTGGGTGCTTTGATCTCTCAACATAAAATGAGTCATCGACTGTGTTGTCTTTTCATCACACAGGCATCTCTGTGAGTTTCGGGGCCACAGATCTGTTTTCGCAAAGACCACTAAATGATGTATTGTCTAGGTGTAATCTGGTCAACACAAATCGGTCATAGGTTTTTTTCACACCTACCAAGTGGCCTTGTATCCCCTGATCGTATTGGCCCATGCAGTACCTATTTATTGTAGGTTTGATTTTTTTTTAAAATTTTATTTATTATTATTTTTTTTTCCTGGCGTTGTCTACACATATTCCTTTTACCCACCAGGATGGATTTAATTTCCTTTTTACTAAATTGCAAGATACTGTGAGGTTCTAACGGGTTCAGGTCTTCCCCCTAATCGTGCAATAGGGTATTTTTGTACCGAAGCCAAGGTATTTTATCAAAACTGTTAATACCCAAGCAATCCGCGATCTCTCTGGTGAACTTAGTACCCTGCTTTGACCAGATACTGTGCCAATTAATCAATGTATTACAGTGGATAATGTTCTCTAGGTACTCAATGCCAAGTTCTTTGTGCTATAAAGGTGGAAGTTGAACTTGGCACTGCCTAAAGTCTACGAAGGAAAATGTTTTCTTGGACCTGCAACTGATAACTCTTTTCCTTACCCCATATCGGAGAGCAGTACAAAGCTGCCCAAAGGCATTTGCCTCTGTACAATTTAATAAGTTCTCCTATTGGCTTGCTGCCTGTTTTCTTAGCAAACCTTAAAAAACAGCTGCAATAGCCCTTATAATTTATAGTTTAGCGGTTTCCAGATGAGGTAGCCAGTCACTTTTCTTTGAGAAAGTAATGCCCTGGTAATTAAAGGTTTTTAACTCTTCTAATTTTTGGTCCTGGACATAGTGCCTCTTCCCTAATTTCCGCTTTTTCCCACAAACCATAGTGCATGTTTAAATTCTATTGAAAGAAGTCTTTCTCATTGTTCAAGTAACTAGGCCAAAATTTCTCACCAGTCTCAGTAAGGGCTACATCTTTGTGCTTAAGCCACGCCACCGGACGTTCAAAGACGTTTTCTCACAAATTGATGGCTTCTCACTGAAGTTTACAAGTACAAAAACAGCCATTGTGTGGCACAGTTGATTGACGAAGGAGTCGGCACATACCAGGGTACAAGGAAAGGTTTTTATTTACTCAGGTGAGCTACAAAATCGAACAATAAGGGACATCCGTGAGTTTCAGTTCACCTTTTGAAAAGGACAAGCCAGAGCTTCACTTTAATTTTTGTCATGAAATTAATGACTTGCAGGACGCTGTCTGTTTAGGACATCAAAAGGACACCTGTCTGTGAATCAAGTCCTCCTTTACTTAGAGGAGAAAGAAGGCTTTCATCCCAGACCTTTCCTCTGGATAAATGACATAGAATGATTTAAGTTCTTCTCCTTGTGCTCCAGGTCAGCTAGTTTATTATAAGATCTTCACTGGTTTTCATAAACACCGAGTATCCATGCGTTGCACTGAGGCCGGAAACCCTTACTTAAAAGTGAATCCTCTTTCGAACCAAACAATTACTTTTCTTGCAGAAAGTGCTCCCAGTTTTGAAGTGGAAACTCTATAGTCTGCTTTCTATTTTGCCTCACCATCTAGAATTACATTTATGGTATGTCACCATGGCCTCACTGATCTCTGGTACGTGGCTAGGCTACGGAGGTTTATTGCAAAGCATGAGGTGTAGTGAAAAGAAGGCTAGTGAGAAACATTCTTGCTAGACAGTATGATGCATTTACCCCAAAGTTCTTCTTTGGATGATTCCAAGGATCCAATCTCTGGTATCAACAAGGGTAGGGACAGCTGTTATTTTCTTCTGCATTACACCACACCAAGTGCCTTTTTTTTTCTATTGCATTGGTTTTTATTCTGGTTAGGAAAATGGGCAATATCGGCTGTATTCCACGTGGACTTGAGGGTAAGCAAATAGACAGCTGGCTGCTAGGAGAGAAAGCACCAAGACTGCAATGTGACCTTTCCTCTGTAGAGGTCTGAGGATCATTTATGTGTATCTGTGGTTTACCATAGTTGCTCATGTCGATGGGTCTGTGAGTTACACTTGCAACTGTATAATCTGTTGCAGACTGGATCCTATTGAAGGGGAATTATCTCAGTTAGAAATATCATTATCTCTTGAAACATCACTTTCAACAAATCATACTAACCTGTCACGAGCTCTGTGTCCTCTTGGGACAAAGTAATATGCATGAGCATGAACTTAATGACAGTAATGTGGTCCCACCCCGCGCAGTGTTTCCCTGTCATACATTGGGGTACAGTTGAAGGCATGTTTGTCAATAAAAATCTAATGTCCCATTATTTATATTTTTTCACCTCTAGTCTCGTGAGCAATAGCAGCTTGAGGAAATAACACTCCACCAAGTGGTCCTGCTGCTCTTCCCTAAACACGTTTCCTCTTTGTCTACACAAATGCCATTTATAGATCACACGACCTGATAAATTACATTAACATCAGAATACCTGACCAATGTGATGGAGTTGCAAAGTGTAGGCTGTGCTCAAGCTTAGCTGACATCACATGCTAATTACTGCTAGGGCATGGCTGCACCACACAGAAACTCAGGTGTGACTGGAGAAGATGCCTGTGGCTGGTTTTCAGGCATGCTAATATAATTCGTTACTCATCATTGCGAGGCATGTTTTGTGTGTCCTGGGGCGGTCTGTGTTTGATAAGTAATTTCCAAGTGAATGTTGACACCACTGATCCCACTGCCAGACACTGTTGCACTCAAATTGGATATCCAAGATAACGTTTAGGTATTTCATGCTCTATGGTTATTAAAGTAGAGCAATCGAGGCTTAATCTATGAATTCAAAGGACCGAAGGTATTAGCATCTTATGCCAGATTTGTGATGGCTTTTTGTCCGTGATCTCCGCAGCCCCCAGAAGTCCATGGTTATGCCATGGTTTGGATTGTTCCATCCAGTTAATATGGCAAGGTGCTATGATAAGTCTGTCATAGTTTGATAGCCCTGGGTGCAATGTGGGGCAACTCAGTGGGTGTGAGCCTGTGTGACTGTTTCCTAAAAGAACCCACCACCCAAACTGGACAAAGTCCAAGATGTTCGTACAGGGTGCCGAAGGCCAGTTCAAAATAATACTTGGTGTGTAGTTAATGGGGGTAGCATGGGTCTAGTAGTTTTCAATTCCAAGCACCAAGTAGGATAGCTAGGGAAAAATACCAGTTTGGGGCTCAAAACGTAGCAGGCAGCTTCCAGGGACTACAGGCTGAATAGTGAAGGCACTCTCAAGTCCCTTGCGAAAACTCTACTTTAGAGGCAACCTCTCTGAGCTGCATTGTCTCAGTGAAGGTTTTCAGTTCGTTGGGGGTACTCATGGGTCAGTGGTACCCACTAACTTTACTCGCTCGACAGACAAAACTAGCATTCAGGATGATCTCTTAACTCTGGATTGGTTATGGCTAGAAAGGCCACTCAAACAGTTCCAGAATTAGGCGACCCACTGCAGCAAACAGGATTCTATCCCAAGACCTGGGTTAAAAAGACAACTCTTAGTGTTCCATTAGGGCTGCATCTGGGTAAAGACTGACATCTCTCGGGTCAGGGCAAGTATCTGGTGGGTCATGGATGATTTATGGGTGCCAAACTTGGCATTCTGAAATATGCGTCCACAGGTCCTTATTTTTTGATGTAGCAATTGCTTCTCGGGCGATTCTGCTAACTTGCTCTGCAAAATCCATGTCGTTCTTGGGCATTTCTCTCCCTCAAGACTTTTCTCTTTGCTCATTGAGTAGCTGAGCTTCTTTGAAGCACAGTGCAGTAGCAGGGCATGTGTCAGCTTTTAGTGCTTATGTTTAGTCTTTAAGCATAGAAACAGCAACAATGTTTCTGTCTGTGGTAAAGTGTGGATGTCCTGGTGCAGGCATCCTCCTTGACGTCCTTGTGGCAACAAAGCACTTGTCCTTTGGAGATAGTATTTATCCAGAGTGGGGCCACTGGTGGAAAATCATGTCCACCAAAAGGTCATCTTTATTTTAAACACTCTTGGAGTCCTAGATTTTCCATGGTTTTTTGGATTAGTATTCACAGGAAGGGCTGGTTCCACCTGGCCAAGATGGTTTGTGGATTGTTCTCAAACTTCCTTGGCAAAAGCACTCTGCCTCTCCATCATTTGGTCATGTTGTGATGAGTTCTTCTAAAGAAATGAGGAGTCTGCTCAATAATCGAAGTAGATTTTATTGCTAGAAAGTATCCATGAACACCATCAAAGTGATCTGAGTCCTTAAAGTACGAGAAACAGCGGACTCATAAGCTCTCTTCAGAATATTCACTATCTGATAGAGACTTTTAGCTGCAGCTTCCTTACCTTAGAATATCCGGCAGTCATCAGACTTGCTCCAGAATATGTTTGAGCAGTACCCCTGTGCACCGGTAGGTGGCATTGTTCGACTCCATACCTACATCGTCTGCATTGGAAGTGACGTGTGCGGTGCCTATATCAGCGCCTCCCCAGTGTGCTGACATAGTTTCTTTTCTTTCTGCACCAATCAGCACAGAGAGAACTACCTCCAGTCATTTTTTGACTGACCCTTTTTTGACATTTTGTCGAAGCGTTTTTCAAGACCTTTGTCTTCCGGTGTGCTAGGGATGCCTCCCAAAAAAACAGTGAGGTTTCAGCCCTGTGGCTCCTGTCTGTGACAGCCCCCCATCTGGTTTGTCTTTCGTGTTTTAGCCAGACCACAACTCCAAGACCTGTGAGGACTGCTTCACCATGAATCTGAAGGCACCGAGGAATCGCTCCCTGAAGTTCCTTCCTCGTTGCCCGGTGCCCTACCTCCCCTTGATACATGTAACATTCTGCTATACCCATCATCAATCAAGACACAAGTATAATGTGTCTATCTGCCCAGTGTGGAAAATAGACAATAGAAAAAATTCAAAACCATTACCACATCTCGTCAAAAGATAAATGCACCCCAGAGAGTGTAGTCCTCTCTCCCCATAAATATCTCCACTAACTTTGATGCCTATTAATCCTGATTGACGTACCAAAGCATACCTTGTATACTATTTCTAGTATCCCCCAATTCCTTCTTTCCATCACACTACTGGCCTCACCATTCTTTTTCCTACTCAGTTTTGCTTCTTCTGTTATGCAATCCGGACCAGTTTTGATAACCATTTACTCGCTTCTCTCACAGAACATGTCTTGGCACACTGGTCTGCTACCATAACTGTATTTATGCTTCTTTTGATTTCTCTTAATCTTCTCCTTAGTATGTACTTGATTTACCACCTTTGACTTATTGTACACAACCACACTGTCACTAAGCTTGCGCCACAGCCCTTCTCCTTCAATGAAGTAAAAGGATAAACTTGAGTTATCCAATATTGGGTTATCTTTCATAGATTCACATGCTTGAATCATTCCCCGTTGTCTAGATGGGAGTCCCACTGTAACATCATCAAGCAGTAGTTAACAAATATAGGCTATAATGGCCCCATTCCATGTTTTAGATAGCCTGTCTGTCCTTTTTAGGTCTCGGCCTGCACCAGCGCTTGCGCTGGTCTGGCCGAGAGTTTTAGTAAGCGGGTTTTGGAAGTGCAAACCCACTGGCTTTGGCTGGCGACCAGCTTGCGTTCACGAAGGCGTGCACGCGCGCAGCTGCCATCTGGGTTTCCTATCTCTTCCTCATTTCCTCGTCATGGCTCATTAACTCTCTGGACTCTGATGTTTCAATCGCAGCAGCAGCAGCTCACATTACCAACTGACGGCCCTGGACTACAATCACATGAAAAACAACAGCGATTAGCATTGAAATGCAAGCTTTTTTTTGTCTAGTTAGAAATATTGCTTCGGTGGGTTGATTTCACATTATATCGCTATTTGTTTTATATTGGGAGTCACAGCCTAATTACCAGTATTTTTGTCTCACTCTGTTTTTTTTTTTATATTTATATTTATTTGCTAAAGCTATATTTAAGGTTACTTTTTCCGCGGTACTTCTTCACTCTATTTAAACTCCACACCCCCCACTCTTATTGTCTCTCTCCTTCTCTCTCCCCTCTCTAATTCTCTCTCTACTTAATTAACTCTCCCCTCTCTATCTTTTTTAGCCTTTCATTCTCTCACCCCTTTATCTGTTTCTCTTTCAAACTCCTTCATTCACTCTCTCTCTCCCTTCTTTCTCTCTCTCTATCCCGCTCCACTCTTTATTCTATGTACACCCTTTCTCTCTCTTTCACCACCCTCTCTAATTGGGCATTATATCTTCACTCTATCTCTCACTCGGCAACACCACAGCATCACTCAGCATCACCACAGCATCACTCAGCGCAACCACAGCATCACTCAGCACCAACACATCTCTCAACGCCATCACAGCATCACTCAACGCCATCACAGCATCACTCAACGCCATCACAGCATCACTCAACGCCATCACAGCATCACTCAACGCCATCACAGCATCACTCAACGCCATCACAGCATCACTCAACGCCATCACAGCATCACTCAACGCCATCACAGCATCACTCAACGCCATCACAGCATCACTCAACGCCATCACAGCATCACTCAACGCCATCACAGCATCACTCAACGCCATCACAGCATCACTCAGTGAAACCACAGCATCACTCAGTGAAACCACAGCATCACTCAGTGCAACCACAGCATCACTCAGCGCAACCACAGCATTACTCAGCACAACCACAGCATCACTTAGCGCCACAACAGCATCACTTAGCGCCACAACAGCATCACTCAGCGCCACCACAGCATCACTCAGCAGCACCACAACATCACTCAGCGCCACCACAGCATCACTCAGCACCACCACAGCATCACTCAGCACCACCATAGCTTCACTCAGCGACACCACATCATCACTCAGGGCCAACACTGCATCACTCGGCACCAGCACAGGATGACTCGGCACCAGCACAGGATGACTCGGCACCAGCACAGGATGACTCGGCACCAGCACAGGATGACTCGGCACCAGCACAGGATGACTCGGCACCAGCACAGGATGACTCGGCACCACCACAGGATGACTCGGCACCACCACAGCATCCCTCGGCGCCACCACAGCATCGCTCAGCGCCGCCACAGCATCGCTCAGCGCCGCCACAGCATCGCTCAGCGCCGCCACAGCATCGCTCAGGGCCGCCACAGCATCGCTCAGGGCCGCCACAGCATCGCTCAGGGCCGCCACAGCATCGCTCAGGGCCGCCACAGCATCGCTCAGGGCCGCCACAGCATCACTCAGCACCACCACAGCATCACTCAGCGCCAAGACAATATCACTCAGCACCACCACAGCATCACTCAGCAGTATCACTCAGCAAGACCTGAGTATCATTCAGCATCACCTCAGCATCGTCTCCGCAACAGTCACCACCACCACCACTACCACCTCAGCATCACTCAGCACCACCTCAGCCTGCTCTCGGAATCTGGCATCTGTTGATTCTCCCCTAGCGTCTGGCCGCTGCTAGTGTTATAATACAGGTACTAGTTCCCAACCTTCACCCTCCGATTGTTTATGCCCCCTCAAAAAAAAAAGCTTTAACAAACTACCATTGCAATAGGCAGAAACAAGTTGCCGGCATTGCAAGAACAAAAGAAAACTGAGGAATTTTTTTATTGTAAATACTTTTTTAATATGGTTGTTCAGTTTTACATAATGCCTTCTTGGTCATATATAAAGTAACAAAAATGCTTCTGACACTTTTTTATTATAACTTTTTCAGCATGCTGCACAGCAGCCACACTTCTCTACAGCACAGCTTGAAGACATTGGCAAAGTCAATAGCTCTGGCTAAACACTTATAAGGCCCCAAAGGCGAGACCTATTGGCTATGCCAATGCTTGTTTTATTTTATTTTAAAAAGACCGAATGTTGAATACAACCAATCAGCTTGTAGCACCCTTTAGACCACTCCTAGCAGAGGCAGATTCCCTCCGATTTTCACCGCACGTTGTGTGTGAAGGAGTCTCCCAAGTTCTACTCAGTTCTTCAACATTCTGGATTTTTCCCTGGAAATTTAATCTAGCCAGCATGCCCGATTAAAAAAGGCATTTTCCACCCATGTAAGACCTATGGCAGGAAAAGAGTTCATGTGGATGATCCACACAAGGACTATTTATTGCCTCCACCCCAACCATGAGGTAGGAGAGTGCAAAATATGTCACACTTTCTCCTCAGACTTTGGGGGATAAAGAGGGGAAGCTGCTTTTAAGGCTCTAGTCCACAAAGCATCAGAAGTCATCTGATGAGGAGAGTGATGGTTCTTCTAGGCCTCACAAGACAGCCAGATCCCTGGAGGATACCTCTGGAGAGGGCAGGAAACACCTCAAACCCTTCCAGGAGAATAAAAGCTCTAAAAAGGAGAAACCTCGTAAAGTCTCTTCTAAGCCTGCATCATCCTTAGGAGAGGTGCCTTTGAGAAATGAAAAAGACCGTCCTCGAGCCTCTTCCTCAGATTCTATGAGGCACAGAGCTGACAAAAAAACGTCCTCAATGACGACAACACTAAGTTTGTCGATGACTACAAGTACTACTGTCCTTGTCAGCGCAGTTGACGACGGGAACAATGATGACGGTAGCCATCTCTGGTCCTATACCGTTGACGAGAATCTCCCAATCTAGGAGCCTATCGACGGTGAGCATTCCATTGCCACCGCTGACGTCAATCCCATCAACTATGACCTCATCGACGAACATCCCTGTCGACGGCAGATCTGTTGACGACACCATCAACGACCGAAATTCCTGTACCAGCGAGTACAGTACCCTCAACGCCGCCGTTGACAATGGTAAATATTGTTAACGTGACGAAAACCTTTGTGTATCCGGAGGTATCCTCAATCAGTAAGATTTCCCCTTTGCCTCCTTCGCACCTGTTGGACTTACAAGAATCTGATGATGATGATGGAATATATGGGGTGGCTCACAGCCCCTCTGAATTACACATCAAATGCCAGGAGGAAGACTATGATTATGAGGATGAGGACCAATATCAACCATATCTAGCTCCATCACGTCATTACCAACCTTATGGCTGTCCTACCTCGTCCAAGAGAAATGTCACACTTGCCACCTTCTCTTATCCAGGACCTTCAAGCGGTGCTACATTACAGACAGAGGTTCCCCCCCTCAGGTGACCAAATGGAACTACCACCACTTCAGTTGGAACCTCCAAGAACACCGACTTTGCCACCACCAGTGACACCTACAATAACACTGCGCCCACTAATAGCAGATCCTCACCCACCGATTGATCCTTGGGACGATTACATAATTCCCACTCCCTCCCCTCTGACACATCATCCAGCAGACCCACCTCCCAAAAACATTGGGGGGGGGGGATCCACAATTTAATGGAAAGAGCGACCACCAGGTTCCATCTGCCAATGACTGTGAAGCATACAGCAGACTGTTTCCTGTATGACTTCAAAGAGGAAACTAGAAAATCGGTACGATCAATCCCCATAATCAATTACATCTGGCAGGAGGGAGTAAAAATTATGTAGACACCGGCCACGATATCGCCAGTGCTCCCGCAGATTGATAAGAAATACAGGGCTCCAGAGGATTCCCCTTCTTGCCTCACAAGTCACCCAAGGACAGATTCCGTCATTTCGCAGGCAGCACAGGGAGATCTAAAAATCCAGCCACTCCCATCACAACTCCCCCTGATGAAGAGGGGCGTAGACTGGACATTATGGGGAAATGTTTTTCCAGCATGGCTGCAGTCACAGTTTGGGTGGCCAACGCCCTAGCAATCATCAGCTGCTACGGTCGTCAGATGTGGTCTGACATGGCTTCCATGTTAGACCTCATCCCGGAAGATAGAAGGCAAGAGGCTAGAAAGATCCTATTGGAAGGAGAGCGAGCGGCCTCGGAGACCATCGACTGTGCTATGGACATAGTCAATACAGGTTTCCGCCAGCTGGCAGGCGCGGCAGTGTTACGGCGCAGGAGATGGTTAAAAGCCACTACCTTCAGACCTGAAAACCAGACCAAGATATTAGACATGGCGTTCGATGGGGACTCTTTGTTTGGGAAACATATTGACGAGGCGCTGTTAACTATTAAGACTGACACAGCAGTTGCTTTGGGCACCCCGCAGTTTAGAAAAAGTGCCTTTCAGTGGAGACAAAGATACGGTTTCACCACATACAGAGGCGGTTATCAGAGAACCCACCAGTACCAGGTTTATCAGTCGCAATATAGACAAACCTACCAGCCTCCAACATACCGCCAGTCCTCTACGGCTGGTTTCTCTTGTCATGAGGCCCGCAAAAGAACACATACCCAGGTACGAGATGCAGGAAGAAAATAATGATCTAGACTGGGTACCAGCTTCCCCCTCCCGTGGGTGCGAAGATCTCCAATTTCTTGCGACAATGGGAGGAAATAACGGACCAATGGGTAAAATATCTGGTTGCCTTTGGTCATACTCTAGAATTCATGAAAAGACCTCCCACTACTCCAACCAAAGGAGCCCCTCCCCCTCGTCTTCACTTCTTGCACAAGGAGGCAAAAATCATGCTCTTGTGGAAACTGAAAAGATCTGTAGAACCCAATTCATAACTCCGTCACAACCACCTGAGTAAAATGAAGAGAATTTATTTAACATGCACGGAAGCCTCAGATGGGTGCTGAGTGCTCGAAGCA
The DNA here is from genome assembly GCA_963921515.1 of Calotriton arnoldi. Lineage (NCBI taxonomy): Eukaryota > Metazoa > Chordata > Amphibia > Caudata > Salamandridae > Calotriton > Calotriton arnoldi. The sequence continues at coordinate 2,621,407 of CAWUFW010000911.1, read as the reverse complement.
TTTATAGACACAGACCACAACATTTCATTATAATTTGTCTGCGTAACAGGTCATGTCTATGCCCTCATGTCCCGGCAGGTGGTGAAGAAACATTTTGTGCTCGGAACCTTACAGTACATCGTGTTACACAAGAATACGTAGGAAATTACCCTATGTGCACATGAAAAGTCCCCTGTATCTAAAGCCAGACAGTTAACTATTACATTTACGCCCAAATGCAATCACAATGGCCTACATTAGCTATTGTGGCTGAATACACTTTTGAGGCCTACAGCGCCTGTTGCTAATGAAAGCAGGCAGAAATGTAATAACATGGAAATGTACTCTTTGTGCAAGCCTTGCAATGTGTCGCGTTACAGGCAGCTTACTAAAAGCAAAGTTCTAACTCTTATTTAAGACTGTCACATGAAATCAAGCAATTATTATATTTGTATATAATTCCCATCATCGAATTATCACAATGTCAAATTATACAAAATTAATGACACCATTGTTATCTAAAGTTAGCTTCCACATTCCCGCCCTTTTGATAAACAATGATGATGGCATATTCAGGCATACTCATACGTTTTAAAATTTCTATTTTTCTCCGTCTTGCTCACCAATAGATGTTGGCGGATATGTGTGGACATAACAATGCATCACATTAATTTCATATATCAGAAATGTACCTTTTGAACATATTTGTTCTGTGCTTTAGTTTCCCAATTTGCTCTCTTATTTCTTTCCTGCCCTGCCAACTGTCTCCCTGTCCCATCTTTATCAATGGCTATTTATTCATTTTGGTACAATATCTCTCTGTCATTTAAGCAGTATCTTGGGGCCAGTGCTAGGTATAGCAATGTGAACACAATACACTATAAAGAGCGTAGTCATTATAACAGCAGCAATGGGGATCAATACTGCTAGTAGCACCCAGGGTCATTTTCTCTCATTGTTCTGAAAGTCTTGAGGCATTGTTCCACTCGTTGGTACGTGTGGCTAGTGTGACTAGTTGGAAGAATGTCTTATCTTCTGTTGCACTTTCACTCTTTTCAAAAGTCTGCTGAGGAAGGATGCAGAGCCTTAGTGATGATACCTGTAAACAGAAAAGTAACTGTTGGTGCCTGCATTCAAGTAATTCGAGAGGTCATCAAGCACTTCTATTACTTAGGCACTTTCAATATGAAGAAAACAAAGTGATGAGGAAGGTAAAGATGTCTCGTTGTCTCAGCTTGTAGACTGAGGGGTTGGGGCGTTGATGTTCCAGACGTCTTTAGTTGATGTATCGCTGGGGCCCGCTTACACACACACACACACACACACACTTCCTTTCTCTGCTGTGTGCAGCACGCGCAACCCTTCAGGATGAGCTGGGATACCATTCTCACTTGGTACCTTTCGTGGAACACATGTTGTAACGAGGCTGTCCTTGATGTGATGCAGGGGAAGGCACTGGAGACTCCTGTGGTGGCGGCGGAGTTGCTGCTTTCTTTGTATGAGAGCCATGGATCCAGGAAGTCACACTTGACTGCTGGTGCTGTTGTCAAAAGGAGCGGATATGGCCCCTTCCACCGATGTTGACAGTTCCGTCTGATGTGGGCTTTTCTCCAAACCCAATTCCCTGGCTGGAGGCCGTGGGCTGCTGGTGTCTCTGCTTCAGGAAGGGCCTACAGCACCTGACTATGTTAGTCTTCTTTTTTTGGTATTGAAGAAGCAGATCATTAGATATGGACAGAGGGACAATAGACATGTGGCCTGGAATGTTCTTTGGCCGTCCAAACACTATTTCATGTGGGCTGAGCTTTGTCACTCTGTCTGAGGTGCTTTTCATGGACAACAGAGCAAGTGGTAGTGCATCAATCCGGGTCAGTTTAGTGGATGCACAAATCTTCCCTATCGTATTTTTCAACATTCCGTTCTTTCTCTCAACAGCGCACGCTGCAGGTGGATGATAGACACAATGTACTTTCTGTGTAGCTCCTAGCCCCTTGCACAACCCCCTCAATCACATGTGAGATGAACGCCTGTCCATTGCCAGAACCCAAAAGCATAGGCACTTAAAAGCATGGAATGAACTCTTTCAGGAGGCATTTGGCAACAGTTTATGCATCGCAGTTATTGGATGGATATGCCTCAGTCCATTTGCTGAACATGCACACAATAACCAACACGCACTTGTACTTTTGAGTAGGGGGTCATGTTGATGAAGTCCATTTCATGTGGGGCAGGGAAGTGGCCTGGGGCAGTGGAAGTACCCTTTCCAATTTTACCGTTGTACCAGCATTGGGAAAACAGTCTGATCATTCTATCACGTCCTACATGTGATGGACCATGAAAAAGTCAGACCATGGGAGCAAGCATTATCGTTGGTAAACATATTTTTCCCTTTTGGGCCTATCTATATTCCCTCTTCTGTTTGCCTACATCATCCCCTTTTCCATTCTTCCTTTTCTTCCACTCACGCCCTTTGTGTAATATACTTTGGGTCATATTACATCTCATCATCCTTTATCTTTATATCATGACATCATGTGGAGTAGAAGCAATTTGAACCATTGTGTTCTCACAAACAGTTAATGCTATTCCTTTTTTACTTCTGCATCAATGAAGGCTTTACCTCGTGATACATAGTCCTTGGAGGAGGTGTGTGCAGCACATTCTACAATTGCAACTCTCTTTGTTAGCAACAGGGCTTGCAATAGCTGTGCTATTAATGGGGCATGGTATATGTTGGCCAGTTGAGGTGAGGAATCCCCCATGGCCCACAGCTGGCCAAAATCATGGGCTACCCCGAAAGCATATTCGCTGCTGTGTAGATGTTCACTATTCTTCCTTCAGCCAGTCTACATGCTCTTGTTAAAGCAACAAGTTCTGCAGCTTGAGCACTGTTGGATGTTGTTAATCTTGCCCCCTTCCAGTACATTTCTAGCCGTGCCCACTGTGTAAGAATTTTGCAGTGAGCCTGTGTTGTTGCTGAAGCATGAACCATGAACAACTAGATCCCCATCCCCATCGGGGAAAGGTGTGTCTCTTAAATCAAGTCTAACATTTGAATACTTATCTGTGTCTAGCACACAGGGACTATACTTTACCAAACACTCCCTGTCTATGACCCATTGCTAGGTGAGAAATCAGTAGTGGCGAAATGTGTAGACCAAATTGTCAGAAATATAAATCACATTTGCACCAGTGGAGCTTCCTAACCAGATATGAGAGGGTGAAAATGTTTATCATTAAGCACATGCAAGCAAACATTTTCGAAAACAGGAAGCTTCTCTGTCACGGTAACACTTTTGGGAATCAAAACACTCATAAAAATAATATTTGCAATCACCCCTAAAGACTGCACATGTAAACTAAAAGACATTTTAAATCTGTACACATTGTATCCTGAAAACATTATAATACGAAACACAGTTATTCAATGCACACTATCCTTCTGCATTTGCATATACTCATTACTAAACACCAATATATAAACATAATAATTCACACTTAGTATCCATCCTTTTTTTTTTCCCAGCAACTTACAACATCTTTCTGAATAATGGGAACCCAGGCCACCCAGATCATTCATCTTTTAGCTCAATACTGGCATCGTTGCCATTGTTGGGAGATAGCTAATATGTTCAAAAGCACACTATAAAAACTAGCCCTTGAAACAGGGACAATACCTATCAATGCACTGAAATAACCTGATGTACAGAAATGAAACCGCTCTGCTTGTTCATGAAATACACTTTGAACTTGGAGAACTTTACAAGACTATCTTTAACACTTCTGCTGTAGACCGTTATCCTGAAAGTAATGCTGTGCAGGGCACTCGGGCTACCTGACAACAAATGTCTCCTGTTGTAATGTACTCCTGTGAGATAGGTGCGAGACGGGGCCTTGGGATGCCATTACTCTGGCCCTTACAATGTCAATTGACAAGAGACATACCAGGAAACAAGACCAGACATAAAACAGACACGTACGAGAAACAAACATCTTTTCTCCGACGTTATTGCGTCTGAAAATGAAAATGTTAGGAAACATACCGTTGCACCAAAACTTATTAAAGTGCATATACACAAAATAACACTTCTTTTCGCTAACCCCTTCGCTTCTAGGCCTCCCCCCCCCCCCCTCCCCCTAAGCCTTTTTTGGGATATTTGGGGTAGTTCGCGCTTAGGCCCCTGTAACTTTTTGACCACATAAGGTATCCATGCCAGATTTGCGTCCTTCTCTTCCAACATCATGGGGATTCTAAAGGTACCCAGGGTTTGTGGATTCCCCTGGAGGGGACCCAGAAATTAGCCAAAATACAACTAAATGGTTTTTTTGGGGGGGGAAAAATGGGAAAAAAGTGCTGCAAATGAAAGTGTCTGGGTTTTTCCCTGCAAATGGTATCAAAAAGGGTTTGTGGGGCTGAAATCACCATTTTCCCAGCTTTTAGGGAATGACAGACTTTTGTCAGAAAACCAAAAATTTTTTACACAGTTTTGGAATTTTTCTGGGACATAGCCTATTTTTTGTGCTTTCAACCTCCTTCCAGTTAATGGTAGAAATGGGTATGAAAGCAATAATGGATCCTGGAAAGCTATACATTTTTGAAAAGTAGACAAAATTCTGAATTCAACAAGGGGTCATTTGTGTAGATCCTTCAAGGTTTCTTTATAGAAATTAACAGTTAAATATAGGAAAAATTGAAAATTAGTTGAAAAAAACAGCCTTTTGTGTCAACGTTTTCACCTGTAACTTCTTCTAATTATGACAGCTCTTTGAAAGCAATATACTGTTACATCCGCGGGACCTTACTGGTTGTGGAGATATATAGGACTTGTAGGTTCACCAAGAACCCGACGAACCCAGAGCCAAAAATTGAACAGCGACTTGCAATGGTTTTTTATTATGTAGCGGGTATATAGCAATTAATCTGGGAAAATGTATACATGGAAAAATTTGTATGAAAGACACCTATGTATTTCTGAAATGGGAACAAAATATAGAGTTTAGAAACAGTAGATATTTGCACATTTCCGAAATTGGGAACACTCATACTAGCATGAGCATTATCGGTCATTTTTCAAAATGACTTCTTTTTAGGTCTCGCCTGAGCCAGCGCTTGCGCTGCTCTCGGCGAGAGATTTAGTAAATGGGTTTTGAAAGTGCTAACCCAGTGGCTTTTGCTGGCCTCCAGCTTGCGTTCACGATGGCGTGCACACGCACAGCTGCCATCCATTCCTCGCATCGCTGAGGCGCCATCTGGCTTTCCTCCCCCACCCGCTCCTCCCCCACCAGAGAGCGCGTCTTTTTTTTAAAACTTTTAGCGCGAGTCGCGCGCGCTTCTCGGTCTCCCTTGTTGTTTCTTCTTTTGTACCAACCAATTTCTGTTAGTGCCCATATATAATCCAAATCGAACATTATCAATTAAAAAGCTGCACCTTCAGTCACTGAAAACCAGGTCGGATTGTCAGATCACACCAACTAAAAAGTACATTCGCCCTGGGTTACTAAACGTTAAGAAAGTCACTTCTTTCAATCATGCCACAACTAACCGCTTATTATGGCCGAGCAATTTCCCTACGCGACTAATAAAGAAATTAAGTAACCGTTTATCCCACGAGCAAGGCGGCAACTGAACACTGCCTGTGAGTTGGGGCTTTAATCAGACCATATTGCACCTTGATTCTCCCTCCTAGCAGGCCACCGCTCCACCCACAGAACAATATACTGCTTCCGGGCGCTTTCAAGCGAGCAAGCAGCGCATATCTGCATTTTCTACAGTCAATATATATTAACTGGCTACCGGGTCTAAGTAACAATTGACTGATACTTAATTGGTCAATATAAATTCTGCTGCGGCATCTTATTTGAAGAATGCTTCGTCGGAACCTAGCTACAGCGTTACCACAAATTATTAGACCAGTGCACTAAAACGTATTGAGCATTTAACATCAATAAGAAAAAAATCATTATTAAGGTGCCCCCTACAGTACTAAATCGAAAATTACTTGTTGTCACTCTTACCCTATAATAGGAGCAAGGTGATGTTTTGGTTTTATTCAATTTTAGACCTTTTGATTGTTTGATACATACAAAGAATCATTCCATGGGTTTGCTTAATAGGATTTTTTCTCAATTCAATGTGACATTTGAAGCGTCACTGGTCATTGTTGAATGTTCTTAAATAACATTTGATCCCGATTAATCATTATTTTCAATGTCCAACAGGTCAATTTGAGATTTTTTTTGTACAGTGCAGTACTCTAGAATTTGACACTTTTTTCTTTAGAGCGCAGCGCTCTGCCCACGTGCCCTCTTAAGAGACTAGCTTTTTGGGGGTGGATGGTGGGGCGGGATGATCAACATCTGCCCTGCAATTAAAACGCATGTATTTTGCAGTGGCTCTATCATCACGCGTGCCAGACCTCCAGGGCACGCTGCTTCCCAGCCTGACGTATGTTGACATTTCGAAAGTGGCCGAGGTCGCGCTGACTCCCAGAGGCTTAGTTTATGGCCGCCCCGCCCTGAGGTAATACTTGCTGTGCTCTCGTCTGAGCCATAAAAGCCCCTTAGCACAGTAGTGTTGTGCCAGGGGACACATTTGTTTACTTTGCGAGTGCATTTAATGTGGAGAATGCTCACTTAACTGGAATCGGCATGGGAATAGAGAACGCGCATTAGTAAGGTCAGCGGCTTGTCTTAATGCACTGTGTAAAACACACATTAAAGAACACACGTAATCGCCTGTTCCGGGGAAGGGCATGATTGTGGGTTTACCATGACGGTTATGAAGAGACAGCTTTCTATATACATGCACAACAATGCTGAGTAAAGCAAAGCACCGGCCACATGTACCCCGCCGAGCAACCACGCGACAAGTATGTGCAGAGAAATGAGAATGTGCACAGCTGTACATTTATGCGTCATCATGCGGCACTGAACGCTCACTTTAAATGTTGCCTTTCTCTCTAGCTTGTAAACACATCACATGGCGCCTTCACAATTAGCCAAATAATATTTGCCATACGTTTGTGTAGATTTTTCTATACCATGATGCTATTCCGGATGCTGCCCGAAATTCCTTTTCATAGGAAACGTAACAAGCATTGGCATAGCCAATAGGTCTCGCCTTTGGGACCTTATAAGTGTTTAGCCATGCAACAGTTAATGTTGTTGCAGTAAGGATATTGTGCTGCATAACTAAATACTTATAAGGTCCCAAAAGCGAGACCTATTGGCTATGCCAATGCTTGTTTACACATTGTCTTTCATTTGGAAGGCAGAAATGAATTGAAAGTCAATAGGTAATAACAGTTGCTTTACAAATCTGAATTACCCGAAGTCTCCCGATAAAAATGGTACCTCACTTGTGTGGGTAGGCATAGTGCCCACGACAGGAAACGGCTCAAAACGCAACGTGAACACCACATTTTCACAATGAAAAATTACCCTTTTTTTTTTAAAAGTGCCTAGCTGTAGTTTTTGAATCCTAGCTCTGCCGGCACCTAGGGAAACCTAGCAAACCTATACATTTTTGAAAACTAGATACCCAGGGGAATCCAGGATGGGGTGACTCGACGGCCTCTCACCAGGTTCTGTTACCCAGAATCCCTTGCAAACCTAAAAAATTGCCCAAAAAAACACATTTTCCTCACATTTCTGTGGTGGAAAGTTCTGGAATCTGCGTGGATCCACAAATTTCCACCCACCCCGCGTTCCCCAAAGTCTTCCGAGAAAAATGGTACCTCACTTGTGTGGGTAGGCCTAGTGCCCGCGACAGGAAACGGCGCAAAACGCAATGTGGACACACCACAATTTCACAGTGAAAAATGACCCTTTTTTGGCAAAGTGCCTAGCTGTAGTTTTTGAACCCTAGCTCTGCCGGCACCTAGGGAAACCTAGCAAACCTATATATTTCTGAAAACTAGACACCCGAGGGATTCCAGGGAGGTATGGCTTGCGTGGATCCCCCAACGTTTCCTTACCCAGAATCCCCTGCAAACCTCAAATTTAGCTGAAAAAAATCACTTTTTTCACACATTTTTGTGTGGGAAAGTTATGGCATCACCGGGAGACCCAAATTTCCTACCACCCAGCGTTCCCCAGGGTCTCCAGATAAAAATGGTGCCTCACTCATGTGGGAGGCCCAAGTACCCGCGACAGGCAAGGGCCTAAAACGTAGTGAGGCGACATCAAAATTGCCTATCACAAAACAACCTGGTTTTGGAAGGGGGTCACCTGGGTTTTTGGCCCCGTGCTCGGCGGCCATCTAGGGAAAACTACCAAACCCACACATTTCTGAAAAGTAGACACCCGGGGGATTCCAGGGAGTTATGGCTTGCGTGGATCCCCCAACGTTTCCTTACCCAGAATCCCCTGCAAACCTCAATTTTAGCTGAAAAAAATCACTATTTTCACACATTTTTGTGTGGGAAAGTTGTGGCATCACCGGGCTGACACAAATTTCCTACCACCCAGCGTTCCCCAGGGTCCCCCGATAAAAATGATGCCTCACTCGTGTGGGAGGCCCAAGTACCCGCGACAGGCAAGGGCCCAAAACGTAGTGAGGCGACATCAAAATTGCCTATCACAAAGAACCTGGTTTTGCAAGGGGGTCACCTGGGTTTTGGCCCCGTGCTCCGCGGCCATGTAGGAAACCTACCAAACCCACACATTTCTGAAAAGTAGACACCCGGGGATTCCAGGGAGGTATGGCTAGCGTGGATCCTCCAACGTTTCCTTACCCAGAATCCCCTGCAAACCTCAATTTTAGCTGAAAAAATCACTTTTTCACACATTTTTGTGTGGGAAAGTTGTGGTATCACCGGGCTGACACAAATTTCTTACCACCAAGCGTTCCCAGGGTCTCCTCTGCACCATTTTTATCGGGAGACCCGGGGGAACTCTGGGTGGTAGGAAATTTGTGTCGGCCCGGTTATGCCACAATTTTCCCACACAAAAATGTGTGAAAAAAGTGATTTTTTTTCAGCTAAAATTGAGGTTTGCAGGGGATTCTGGGTAAGGAAACGTTGTGGGATCTGCGCAAGCCATACCTCCCTGGAATCCCCCGGGTGTCTAGTTTTCAGAAATGTGTGGGTTTGGTAGGTTTCCATAGATGGCCGCCGAGCACGGGGCCAAAAACAAAGGTGACCCCTCCTTGCAAAACCAGGTTGTTTTGAGATAGGCAATTTTGATGTCGCCTCACTACGTTTTGGGCCCTTGCCTGTCGCGGGAACTCGGGCCTCCCACGCGAGTGAGGTACCATTTCTATTGGTATACTTGGAGAAAGGCGGGGGATAGGAAAGTTGTTGTTTCTTTCTGCAGCGTGAAAATTTTGGCACAATAATGCAAGGAAAACGTGACAGACATTTTGAGGTTTGCAGGACATTGTGGGTAAGATAACGTGTTGGTATCCACAAGAGAGACATCACCATGTACTCCCATGGGTGTTTAGTTTACGACAATATCTACAGTTGGTAGGTTATTCTTAGATGGAATGTACACCTTGGCAGAGAGACTAAAAAGACAAAGATTCCTGCACAGCCATCTATTCCTCAAGCACACACATATACTGGTTGGATTTGGCACGAGGGCGAGTGATGGTTCAGTATATAAAATTTTATTAGCGAGATTTCACAAAAATGAAATGCACCGTCAATAACTAAACGGACAAAAAACTGAACCAGTGACTCGCAGCTTGTGAGCTGTAAAGCCACGGCAAGGCACCAACCGCTTTACAGGCCATTCACACACCTTTCATACGTGATACACACAAGACCATTCACACCACCAGGCACGAAACCAACACATTACAACACTCACAAAAAGGGACAAGGTACACCCTGCTTGAGAAAGACAGAAAAGCCAAATATTTCTGCACAACCCCCTATTCTTCAAGCACACAGACATACTGGTTGGATTTGGCACGAGGGTGAGTGATGGTTCAGTATATACAGTTGTATTAACCAGAGATTTCACAAAAATGAAATGCACTGTTAATAATTGAAAGGACGAGAAACTGAACCATTGACTCACAGCTCGTGAGCTGTAAAGCCACGACAAGGCACCAACCGCTTTACAGGCCATTCATACACCTTTCATACGTGTGACACATACAAAACCATTCACACCGCCAGCCGCGGGCCCAGCACATTACAACATTCACACCAGCAGACCGCGCCATTCAAGGGCCCATCACTTTCACACACCCACATTCCTGACACAGCAACCACACCAGCTCAAGGATTGCGTGGAGTGGCATTTAGCTAGCAGTGTGTAGTGACCAGTAGCAAGTCACTACTCTCACACTGCCAGCCGAGCGTCAGTCCACGCACACCGCCAGCCAAGCACCAGTCCACGCACACCACCAGCCAAGCGCCAATCCACGCACACTGCCAACAAAGCACCAGACCACGCACACCGCTGGCCAAGCGCCAGTCCACGCACACCGCCAGCCAAGTGCCAGTCCACGCACACCGCCAGCCAAGCGCCAGTCCACGCACACCACCAGCCTACACACACCGCCATCACATTTAGGATTTAATTTTTTTATACAAAAAAGAAAACACAAACAAATTGCAAATAGTTACAAATCTACTAACACAAAATCTGAAACTAAATACATTGCACTAATGCCAACCTTCAAACAGAACAAAAACTTTTAAACAATACAGACCAGGCAGTTCACTTTACCACTCATGGTTGCTCCCAATAATTCTTTTGCGTGTGGTACGTTCTAAAACAAGCAGGCACACACAGCCCAGGGTTAGAAGGACACTCGGGGCAGTACATATGAGTCTCCTTCTGCGTACCTCTTCGCCAACAGACTCTACATCTCCTAGTGGGAAAGTCTTTTGAGGGTGTAGGAGGAATGTGATCAGGAAAGTGGCGATCTTTCAATCGAGCCACATCCTCCACCACTCCAACTCTAGGAACACTTGCCTGTTCCACAACAAGGCTGCCTATCACAGACTGCTGAAACTGAACAAAAGTCAACTTTGACGCAGGAGAACACTCCTTGAACACAACAAAAGCATTGAAAGTTGCTAAATGGAAGAGATGGATGGCCAACTTCTTATACCAAACGTAAGCCTTACGAATAGCAGTGTAAGGTTCCAACCTCTGATCTACTCTATCAACTACACCCATGTGCTTATTGTAATCTAAAATGCACACAGGTTTGCGCACTTCAGCAATCTGACCCCAAACAGCCACAGCTGAAGTACTCTCATCATGGATGGTAGTCAGCATGTACACATCCCTCCTGTCCACAAATTTCACAGCTAGTAGTTCATCACTACGCAAGGAACTCCACTGTCCCCTCTGAAGTTTTTTGTAAACAAGCTCTTTTGGATAAACTTTACGGTTAGAGCGGATTGTGCCACAAGCAAAAGTGTCCACTTTGAACAATTCCTTAAACAATTGCACAGCAGTGTAGAAGTTATCAAGGTACAAATGGTGGCCTCTGTTAAACAGTCCTCTAGCAAGATCCCACACAATTTTCTCTAAAACTCCAAAAGTGGACGGACAACCAGGGGGTCAATAGTGGAATCCCTACCAGTGTACACACGGAAATTAAAAACATATCCTGTCCTACTCTCAGACAACATATACAGCTTAATTCCATAGCATGCCCTCTTGCTAGGAATGTACTGCCTAAAAACCAAACGGCCCTTGAACAGGACCAAAGACTCATCAATAGATATTTCTTTCCCTGGAGTATAGATCTCTGAAAATCGATCTACAAAGTGATCAAGAACAGGCCGAATCTTAAAAAGACGGTCACAGTCAGGGTGATCTCGTGCCAACGCCAAAGCTTTATCAACAAAATGCAGCATCCGAAGTAAAAGTAAATACCGATCACGAGTCATAATTGCAGGAAATATGGCCGTTGCCATCAAGGGACTGGTAGACCAATATGAAGCCATGGACGGCTTCCTTATCAAACCCATCAATAAAGTCAAACCCAAAAACTTCATCTGTTCCAGATTAGTGGGAGTCCACCTGGTAGCTCTAGAGTGGGCCCTAAGTTTGTCACTCAAAAACTGTTCAGCATACAAATTAGTCTGCTCAACAATCTCACCCAAAAATACATCATCCATAAACAACTGAAAAAACTGTATAGGCAAAAAATGTTCACAATCCACTCTACACCCTGCATCACCACTAAAGGCAGGCAACACCGGCTGCACCATGTTTGGATCCACCCAGAGTCCAGCACTTCCAGTAGGAAGCAGCCTCAGGCTGCAATGCAGATGCCTCTTGCACCATCGGCACAGCAGTATCCTCCTCTAAAACAGGCACTTCATCCACACAGAGAGTAGCTTCATCCGCACCGAGAGTAGCTTCATCCACACCGAGAGTAGCTTCATCCGCACTGAGAGTACCTTCATCATCCGATGATTCCATGTGGAGAGAAAACTCACTGCCTGAATCTTCCCCTCTCTCCTCTCCCTCAGACGCACTGTCAGTCTCATAATCCTGCTCAGAGGAAGATTCAAGAAGCATACCAACCACCTGCTGAACAGTCACTCTACGGCTAGCCATAATGCTTACTAATAAAGGTAACTTGTCAAACAAGTCAACAACAAACCCTTTGTAAAAAAAGAAATAAAATGTAGCTTTATCACAAAGACCTATATACTCCAACACTATACCACTCACTTGACAGAAGCAGCTAGACTCACCACCACCTACTCTGCACAGACACAGTAAGGATCAACAATATCCCACTAAAAAGAAGAAAAAAATTACACATAAGACAATGCAAAACACATTGCAAAGAATTTCATGCTCTGAACACTAACAAATATGCTGCCATTATGACACCACTTACAAAAAAAATCATTCTTGCATGACAATAATACTCATTTGGAGTAAACACAACAACAAAACATTTTCTTACCAAATAAATGCAATTACGCAAAACTGCAGAACAACCACTGCCAAAACCGCAAACAGGAATCAAAAGCTTTACACTAGACTAAAAAGGAGAAAATAAACCATTACATTCAAATAATGCACCAGTCCACACACAATCCACCAGCTAAGCTAAGGGGTAGGTGGGCCTAAGAGTATAAATAAAATATTCACCCCTGTAAAAGGGGAGCAACCCTTGCCGCCACTCCCCAATTCAAAAATTTAAAAACCCCTGTTGTCTAGTGGCTTCTGCTCCCCTTGGGGTCGGATGGGCCTAAAAAACATACTGCTGATCTGCCACCCAAAGAGGACAGAAATGGCCACAATCATCCTCCCATAAAGGGGAGCGACCCTTGCCCAAGGGGCCACTCCCCACAAACAAATCCCTGGTGGTCTAGTGGGCCCAAACATGACAAGCCCCAGCCCCCAGAGGAGAGTGACCCTTGCCCAAGGGGTCACTCTCCCGACCCCAAAAACCCTGGTGGCCTAGTGGGCCCTAGATAAAAAAAAGGCGAGATCTGCCCCCCCCCCCCAATGGGGGCAGACAGCCAAAAACATAGCCCCCGAAGGGGAGTGACCCTTGCCCAAGGGGCCACTCCCCACAAAGTATTCCCTGGTGGTCCAGTGGGCCACTTTAAAAAAAAATGGCGAAATCTGCCCCCCGGGAGGGCAGACAAAGCCAAAAAACATTGCCCCATAAGGGGAGCGACCCTTGCCCAAGGGGCCACTCCGCACAAACAAATCCCTGGTGGTCTAGTGGGCCAAACATAGGGAGACACAGCCCCCAAAGGAGAGCGACCCTTGCCCAAGGGGTCACTCTCCCAAAAACAATTCCCTGGTGGCCTAGTGGGCCCTAGATAAAAAACATAGCCCCCGAAGGGGAGTGACCCTTGCCCAAGGGGCCACTCCCCACAAACAAATCCCTGGTGGTCTAGTGGGCCAAATATGGGGAGAGACAGCCCCCAAGGGAGAGCGACCCTTGCCCAAAAAAAAAACCCTGGTGGCCTAGTGGGCCCTAGATAACAAAAAAAAGGCAAGATCTGCCCCCCCATGGGGGCAGACAGCCATAAACATACCCCCAAAGGGAGTGACCCTTGCCCAAGGGGCCACTCCCCACAAAAAATGGACTCGTGGTCCAGTGTGCCAATTTAAAAAAAAATATACATGAATCTGCCCCCCCAGGGGGGCAGACAAAGCCAATAAAGTATGCCCCAATAAGGAGAGCGACCCTTGCCTAAGGGGCCGCTCCCCCAAACAGTAAATCAATTGCCGATTTATAAAAAAAAAAAAAAAATCCCTGGCTCTAGTGGGCATTCCTGCTGCACGATCGTGCAGCAGGAATGCACAAAAGAAGCATCAGGGGAAAGGAAAACCCTTTCCTTTCTCCCGATGCCTTTTTTGCTAAAATCCCCCCTTCCCCTCTCCCCAGAGGAAAAACTTACCTCTGTGTTCCCCGACGCGCTGGAAGCCATTTGCTTCCAGCGCGTCGGGGAAGAAAGGGAAACCTCCAATGACGTCAGCACGCCTCGTGCGCTGATGTCATTGATGACGTGGAGGGTGGGGCGGGGGGAGGCAGGGGAAGGGCTTCCCCTGCCTTCCCCGGTGAAAACACCTAGATCGGCGTCCCACGGGGGGAGCGCCAGCGCTTCCCCCGTGGGTGGGTGCCATGACGGCCTGCAGCCGTCATGAGCACACGCCCACTGTGCATCATGACGGCTCCAGGCCGTCATGAGCACCGAAAGGGTTAAGTATTTGCATTCCTTTCTATTCTCCGCTGCGAAGAATAATTTTTTTTTTAACCAGTTCTGTTCATACCCACAGAAAACTGTTGTAGTGTGTTGTTTGGTCTTGGCGCAATGTCCAGAGTCTGTGGCCAGCCAGGATCGTTATTTCAAAGCCAGTCCAAAAGAGTTTTCTTTAACCCTTCAATATATCATAATATCAAAGGCCTTGCTGGGCAGAATATTTCTCAGTAACTATTGTTTTCCACTCTCTTTACTCTACGAAATTATCAGGGGTGCTAAGTGTCTCAGGAGAGGTCAGGTCTCCTCGAGCGGTCTGAAACACACTTTCCAGTGTATTTTTGTGCTTTAGAAGCTGGACATCAGATGTGGCCAGCTCCAAGCGCATTAATTGAGAGACTATAGCTGCTGTATTTAAATCTAGTGGTCCGGGAACAATGGGTGTAGTTAGTGTGCATTCCATTCCACCGATTTGTCTCCCTTCCTGTCTCATTAGTTCTGTATACCCTCTTCTTTGTTCTTCACGTAATTTCAGAAAATCTTTGGTAAAGGACATGAGATCTGCTCTGGACCATGGGACATGTACATATGCCGCTTTATTTTCCTTCTCCATAGGTGGAGGGGACACATTTCACAGGGGCATTATCAATGTGGGTGTTGTGGGCACTTGGAAAGAAATCTGTGAACGTAAATTTGGCTACATCCCAACTATAATCTGGAGAGAGGGGGGGCTGATCTGCATAAATGCAGATGTTCCATACCAAAGTTTGCCATGTTTTGGCCGTAAATGTGTCATCTAGTGAATTATTGTCAAAAAGTTGTTTCCACGTATTATCAATAAGACGCTGTATTGTATTTTGTTTTTTCTGTGCATAATTTTAACAGCACATTTACTTTCTACAGAACTTGGAAGCCGCAAAGGCTGCTTCCTGTCCCATTGTTACAAGAGAAGCAATATTTGAAACATTCTTTTGAAAGTTCTATTTCGGTAACTTCCCAATTCATGAGTTTGTGCGCAAGAAATTTGCAAAAGGCCTGTTCATCATGGGACAGCTCGGTGCGTTGTGCCCCTGTGGCAGAGAATGCCGGTGTGTAATCTGTGTTGGGCAGGGGAGCCTGAACTTCCCCATTCTGCTGGCTCATCATTCTACCCATTCTCCTGCATTATTTTCCTTTGCCATCTCACGTTGTGTTGCAAGTGTGTGCAAAAGCGCTGACCCTACTTGCGTTACCAACAGTTCAGTTATACTGGACACAGAAAAACAAAAATTGGCTTGTTAGGTTAATGCCAGGTGACACAATAGGAAGGCCAAACATTACCACACACTTTCGGCCAGCCTGAAGCCTTTGAAAAAACAGGAAGCCGTCTGTCATTCAACAAACAATGCAATTGCTACTAGTTCACTAAAGCATTCACAAGTTGGAAAGGGAGATAAAAGATTCCTGTGGTACTGGCGTTCCTTGGACAGTATAAAAGGTTACAGGCATACACATGAAATACAGAAGCAGGAATTCAGTCCCTGCACAGCAGCGCTGTGTTGTACTGTGCGCTATGGCTGAGTGATGTACTCCCAACCTAGTCCCAAAATAATAATAGTGGAAACAGAAAGAGGATAATCGGGACCTCAAGTTTGATGAGAAATATCACACAGGCAGAGGGTCATCCGTCCAATACAAAGTAAACGTCAGGAGGTCTCTTAGTCAATTCGACAGTTTGTATCAACATAGTATTGTTACTTTGAAATTTCACATTTGTATTAAGGCGGCTGGTAATCAGTCATTTGATATATAATCAGCATATGAAAGGTCAGTCGCAAAATACAAGAATCTCAATGAAACACAATACATTATGTCACAATCAAAGACCGCATATCAAAAAATAAAAGCACTTCAAATAAATGCATACAATACAATAACGGTACTTCAAATGAATGCATATAATGCAATACCAACCCCCTCCTTGTTGTGAGTAGGGTGGACACCTATTCACATCTGGAGACCACCCTTGGTGTCCAGCAGGAGGCAGTGCACCAGAGCCGACCGTTCTCTGGATACACTATAGGGGGGCTACCAGCACCAACACCAGGGATGTCACAAAAACCGGCGCAAAAATACCTGTTGCAACAACCAGGGGGAAGCACCACCTGCTAGCCCCCTACGATATCGTCATGCACTCAATACCAGTGCCAAACCGAGGAGCAATTCCTGCATCAACCCTAAACCTGGGGAGCATTACCTGCTATTGCTACAACTCGAAGCAATACCTGCTACCACCCAAAATCTGAGGAGGGGGAAACCTCCTCCAGCACTCACCTAGTGATGTCCTGTCTGGGAATGCCCACCAACCTCTTGTGTTATTCTCGGCTGAAGCCTTCGGCCCCTGGCTGGGGAGTCTCTACTGGCAAGACAGGGAACTGCAGTACTTCACCCTGTCTGACCCACCGTCAGTCACAGGGCTGCTTAGAATCAGATAGTCACTGCTGGTATGGAAAGTGCAGAATATTTGCCCTCTCCACTTGCCCAGGGGTGAAGGCGACAGCTCAGTAACTAAAATCCAAATTTAAACGCACCTGAGTAAATATGGAAACACATGGTCAGGCGGCATAGACGGAGAGAACTGTACCAGTAGTGCAAAATAAATGGGGCCTGTGACCCAACGGTCGCACAGCGCCAACAACAGCAGACGGAAAAAGAGAGGGATT
Source organism: Calotriton arnoldi (assembly GCA_963921515.1). Lineage (NCBI taxonomy): Eukaryota > Metazoa > Chordata > Amphibia > Caudata > Salamandridae > Calotriton > Calotriton arnoldi. Next base: position 2,604,075 of record CAWUFW010000911.1, on the reverse strand, counting down.
AAAACAGAGGACAGCACAATTAGAGGATATACATGAGAGGAAACCCAAAACCGAGACCAAAACAAATACTCCTCCCCTTTGCAACTGGCCCACCGCCAGGGACAACCGAAGGGAAATATGCAGGGAGACGGCAACTATGACCCTCAGAGGCAACAAGATGGTGCAGCACCAGCCCAGCGCCACAAGTGCACACCAGAGAGAGACACAGTCACCAACAGAGCCGTCATTGACAGCGTAGCGACAAACCCGAAAATACACAGATCACACAATGCCAAAAAGCCCACGAGGAGTAGGGTGAGGCAGAAGGAGAAAGAGCACACGACAGTAGGCACAACAGCCATCAAAGCTGGCTCATAAAGCCATCACTATGTGCTGAGAGAACCTGGGGAAACAGGGAGCAAGAGCAGCCCAGAGGTGTGACAACTACTCACGGCCAGCGGCAGTATCCAGCCCAGAGCGGAGGAAGCGAGAGAGACCTCAAAGGCAGGGAAGCGTCGTGGTCGGACCTCAGACCTCCGCTTGAAGGGGAAAGCAGCAGCCCGCCGCAGCAGAAGACATGCATTCTGGAGCCACATTCTCTCACCAAATGTGGAAACTGAAAAGATCTGTAGAACCCAAAATCATAACTCCGTCACAACCACATGAGTAAAATAAAGAGAATTTATTTAACGTGCACGGGAGCCTCAGATGGGTGCTGAGTGCTCGAATAGCAGAAGTAAAACACAAGCATTTATAGACACAGACCACAACATTTCATTATAATTTGTCTGCGTAACCGGTCATGTCTAGGCGCTCATGTCCCGGCAGGTGGTGAAGAAACATTTTGTGCTCGGAAACTTACAGTACGTCGTTACACAAGAATACGTTGGAAATCACCCTATGTGCTCATGAAAAGTCCCCTGTATCTAAAGCAAGACAGTTAACTATTACATTTACGCCCAAATGCAATCACAATGGCCTACAGGGCCTGTTGCTAATGCAAGCAGGCAGAAATGTTATAACATGGAAATGTACTCTTTGTGCAAGCCTTGCAATGTGTCGCGTTACAGGCAGCTTACTAAAAGCAAAGATCTAACTCTTATTTAAGACTGTCACATGAAATCGAGCAATTATTATATTTGTATATAATTCCCATCATCATTGAATTATCACAATGTCAAATTATACAAAATGGATGCCACCATTGTTATCTAAAGTTAGCTTCCACATTCTCAAAAGGAGCAATCGTAGTTCCAACCCTACAAAGGGGTCAGGGTTTCTACTCCCGTTTTTTCCTGATAAAAAAAGAAATCAGGGGAGTGGAGACCAATACTGGATCTCAGGAAGCTCAGCAAGTTCCTAAGAAAAGAAACATTCTCAACAGAGCAGACTTCATGACCTCATTCGACTTGGAAGACTCCTATTTCCACATCCCCATCCATCAAAAACATAGAGAATTCCTCAGGTTTACGGTAGCTGGTACCCACTACCAATTCAAGGTCCTCCCTTTCGTCCTCAAATCGGCACCTAGGATATTTACCAAATGCCTCGCTCCAGTAGCTGCAGCCCTATGCTCTCAAGGTCACCAAGTATTCCCCTACTTGGACGACTGGCTGCTGAAGGGACCAACAGCATGACAAGCTACCAGGATGACAAACGCTTGTCTGCAACTGTTCGGCAATCTAGGACTGACAGTGAACTTAAGTCATCGTTTCTTCCCAGCCAAATCATATCATTTCTGGGAGCCAAATTAGATGCAGTCCAATGCAAAGCCTTTTTATCGGACGAACGCCAGATAAGACTACAGCAGTTGGCGCTAGCTATCTCAGGAAAAAGGTCAGTTTCTGTAAGGAGGTACAAATCGCTCCTAGGAATGTTCTCATTAGCACTAGACCTAGTGCCTTTGGCCAGACTCAAGATGAGACCTCTTCAGGAGGAACTTCAACATCAGTAGCTGCAAACTACGATCGGGATCCTTCGAAGACGTTCTTTGTGTCACCCTGGTCATGAAAGAAGCAATGCAATGGTGGTATCACAGGCCAAAACTCAAAAAGGGCCTCACTTTCTTCCAAGGGATTCCAGATTACATCCTGACAATGGTCGCCTCTTTGGAAGGCTGGGGAGGACACTTGCAGGACCTCCAGATTAAAGGCAAATGGTCCAGTACTCAGAAACTAAAACCCATCAACAGTCTGGAACTAAAAGCCATATTCCTCTCTCTACAGGATTTTTACCAAGGATAGCAGGTTCCTCCGTGCTGGTTCGTACGGACAATACGACCAGTATGTTCTACATAAACAAACAGGGGGGAACCAAGTCTCTCACGCTTTCGCAAGAAGCTCTATAGTTATGGGAGTGGACAACGTAGCATGGGTTATCTCTCAGAGCTGAACACGTTCCAGGCCTGCACAACACACTGGCGGATGCTCTCAGCAGAGCAACAGACAGTTGCCACGAATGGGAGCTCAGTCAACACCAGCTAGGCAGAGTAGTTGCGCAGTGGGGAAAACCAGCGCTAGACATATTTGACACAGACGTCAACGTGAAATGCCAGTCCTATGCCAGCAGGTTCCCTCTCCCAGGGTCTCAGGGCAATGCCCTTTCGATGCGATGGTCAAGGATCCTCAGAGTGCTGACCAAAATAAAGCTGGAACGTTGCCACCTGATACTGATAGCTCCCAGGTTGCCCAGGCAACATAGGTTCCTGGAACTTCTTCATCTTTCAGAGTGCAGGCCCATACGCCTGCAGCCATCGTCTTCTCTCCTGACCAGGAACAACGGACAGGTGTGCCATCCGGAACCGGCGTCACTGCACTTGCATGCCTGGCTCCTGAGTTCTTAGAATTCAGGGAAATGAACATCTCTCAGTAATGCACGAACATCCTCGCAAAATCTTGAGCTGTAAACATCAACAAAACATGCAGACTTAAATGGAAAAAGTTCTGCTTCTGGTGCCAACGAAACAACTTACATCTATTTCAAGCATCCCCAGAGCACATTTTGCCATACCTCCTCTCCTTGGCAAAACCAGGTCTGGGTTTCGCCTCAGTCAAAGTACATCTGGCCTCTAGCTCTCGTTACAGAAGAGCTTTTAAAGTTCTTTCCCTTTGTGTCTCTAGCTTGGTGAAGTAATTAATGAAGGGTCTTTTCTGCACCTTCTTTCCAGTGTGAGCACGCCCCCCACCCCCCCACCGGAAAGGAAGCTTAACGTGGTCCTAGCTCAGTTGATGAAACAACCATTTGAACCAATTCACAGAGCTGAATTAGAGTTCTTGACATGGAAGGTCGCTCTTCTCCTTTCTTTCACCTCAACTAGGAGAGTGAGTGTAATACACACATTCACCATCAAGAAGCCATTTCTCCAGTTCAAAGAGGATGCTGTGATTCTGAGAACTAATCCCTAAAGTACCATCTCTCCACCTTAAATAGCCAGTTATACTCCGTTCCGTCTTCCTGAATCCATCAACACCAGCGGAGCAGACGTTGCACATGCTTAATGTTAAACGATGCCTCAAGTTCTACCTGCAGAGAACCAAGGACATTCGAAAGACCGATCAATTGCTTGTGGCTTACGGCCAAGGCAGGTAAGGAACTGCGATCACGAAAGCCACAGTTGCCAGATGGATTTCTGTGACAATTCAGTTTTGCCATATTAAGGCTAACAGGCCTTTGCCAAGAAGGCCTAAAGCTCACTCTACCAGATCAGTAGCTACGTCAGCAGCCTTTTTCGCTGTAGTGATACTGGAAAAGATTTGTTGTGCTCATACCTTCACGCAGCACTACTGCCTGGAATCCGCACAGAGTGCAGACGCAGCTACCGGCCAGGCGGTACTACGCCATCTCTTCAATTAAGGTAAGCCTCTTTCTGGCAAAACGAGCCCTTGTTCTTCTGGTGATTAAAGGCACATCTAAGAATCTAAGAATATAATTGTGTACAGTATAAGTAAACATGTTTATGTATGTATTAGGTGGCTTTTTCTTACCTTCCTTTGATATTTTACAGATCAAGATGAGATTATATCAAAAGTAAGTTTGCATTTTCTAGGAATAATAAGATAAATCATCTCATTCTTTATTTAAAAATATGTTTTCTTAGTTATGATTTCTTCAGCCAGGATGTGTAGCAACAATTGAAAAATTAGAAAACCATACAGATAATCTGTAAGTATATCTAGTATATTATTACAGACTTTGCTAGCAACATACTTTAGATGTCTCCCACCATTCAAAACAGACCACATGATCTTGGATGTTACTGCTCGCTATTCTGATTCAAGCATATGAATCTATGAAAGATACCAATACTGGATAACTGTAGTTACAGGTAAGTAACTTATTTTCTTACTGGATTGGGAGTTTAGTGAGAAGCCCACATGTTTTACATGTTCAAGATCCACTATTCAGCCATGGGCATGTGCCTCTGTGCTTTCTGGTGATACACACAGCTCAGAAAAGGGCTTTTATGCAGGTTATATGAGACACTGCATCTTTGAACTAAAAAGAAAGATCTAAGCTGCAGGCAAGCTGGTAGGAATGGGAGCAGCAACTCAATGGTGCATTGCAAATTTCATGGCCTGTTTAGCAAGATGCAATAGGCACTAATGGAGGAAATAGTCGTGTTAAAGTAACATGTCCCTGATGCGTATAAAAAGAGAGCAAAGAATAGTGTGGTGTTGAAAAAATAGTTTTCCAACACTAGCATAAGATGCAATTGACCTGTCCTCCAGGGCAAATTACAAGCATCTTGGCTAAAGATTTTTTAAATTTTTGTCTGGAGGCTCAGCAGCTTCTCTTAGGACTGCAGTTTGAAAGGCAGCACATTTTCACACCTCAGGTGGTTATTAAAAGGCACAGACATAGCATAAGCCCTGTGTGTTCTCCAGCATCCAAAACAAAAGGTAGGTTTCTGGAGGACGCAAACGGTCCAGAATGAAAATCTGGTCCTAGTACTTTAGGTCTGCACTATTAACCACAGCAGTGTTTTCAGGGAGGTCAGCATCCAGGAAAATGGGAACAGTATTCCCGAGGAGCATTTCACAGCAGCTGGCTACCTCAAGGCCAGACTCCGCATCCTCTGATAGACTGATGATGAAACTGCTGTAAATTATGGTTTCATGTATTGCTCTAGTACTAAATGCAGTCCTCTAATGAAATGTCTTGCCTGACAGTGGTCACAAGTGACTGGGAGGATCTAATGCTGGTGGGGCCCAGTGTCCATAGCAACTAATATGGTAGTACAAGAACATCTTGTTACCTGGTAGATCACTTCTAGGCCCACAGGCGCAGATGTTCATCAACGCAGATGTGTCCCTTACAGGTTGGGGAGCTCACACAGTTGTCTTCACTATTAATGTTGAGGACTGCAAGAATGGAATGTCTCCTGCGCATCGGTGTGCTTGAGTTCAAAGCGGTAAAGCTAGCTCTTTGAGCCTTTTCAGTACAGGCTTTACAACTGACTAGCCAAAATAACTACCTACCGTAATAGTGAAGCTATTCACCTCCCACAAACAAAAAAACTAAAACTTTGCCTTGAGGTATCCATACAGTTGGTCTCTGGGCAATGCCTCATAGATAAGTTGGTCAAGAATATTTGCTTATGTGTTTTTTTATCCTCTACCAATGATTCCATATGTACTGTGAAAATGCACCAGGAGCCAATTATACTACTTGTCATTGCACCTCCATGGGCATGTGAGCAGTGTTACACACATTAGAGGTGGGTTATTTGATGCAGTCAACTTTGTTATGCCAAAGACAAACACCCATTGCATGAGCGACTGCACAAGAAATGAGCCACAGTGGTGTTAGTGTTTAATATACGACTTGTAGATAATTGTAAGACTGATACTTGGACTTTTATTAACACATTGACTAAACATTACTGTCTGACTGCCAAGAAGCACAAATCAGCCAAACTATGCTTAAAACATTGCCCAGACGTCTTCTGGCTCCAAGTCACTGCATTAGGGGTTTGGGCTTTGCTATTCAGTCAGTGCGGTCATGTGATTTACAGCAATCTGTTAAAAGCTTGTAGTGCTTTATATTCACATGCGGCGTAGCCACAACCCCAGATGCAAGCACAATTAGAACATTGGAATGTTGGGAGCTCCATTGAAGACAATGGAGTAGCTCTGAGCTTATAATGGCTGGTATAAGCCCAGCGCTCCAACATTCCAATGTTTGTCTTTTTGTTTCTCCATTTTTAATTTAGAACATTCTACCCTTAGTGGGTGGAATGTTCTAATAGCCTTATAGCCCTTCTGCCTCAGGCTATACCGGTTGTTAAAGGCCCTCTCCCTCGTAATAGGCTCTCGCCTATAACTCAGGATCAGGGCCTTTAACAGCCGGTATAGCCCTTGGCAGCGGGCTATAAGGCTATAGTAAAGATGCATGTCACCAATATACTTTTTCACTTACTGTAATACTTGTTCCTTCTTCAGTACACAGACTTTCTAACACTTTGTATCTCTACACATTCACTTGCTTTTGGGAGATGGGTGGGTGAGACACAAACTGAGTTGGAGTTTGTGTTCTGGTGCATTACACTCTTCAAGGAAGGTATTACGAGTCACCTTGAAACCAGAATTCCTTTGAAGAAAAGTAACTCATACCATGTTAAGCCCATACTAGGTGGGAGGAGTGTGCACAGCATGTGAAGCTACAGCATTACCAATTGTTACAGGTAAGTCATTTTTTCCTTTTTCCTTTGTTTTTTGAGAACAGTGTTTTGTGTAGTAAATTGTACGCCCACCTAATAATATTTGAAATTACTCTAGCAGAGATTCCTGTTACCGATAGCTCGAGACGTAGGGCTTGAACTGGTACCTACTGCGACACTTTTAACAATTTTCGGAGTATGGTTCCTTCCTTTACTTTTATAGATTGCCATGTTTTAATTTGTGTGTATTCCATGGCATATGATAAAATCGGAGGGATTTTCATACCATAAACCTCCATCATTGGTGTAAAGTGTCTATTTCCCGTAGAGAGGTACAGTCTCTGTAAAGCCCCAACGCGGATTCTGCCTTCCGACTCAAGTGTTGGAGGTGGGCTGTATCTTGTAAATTTGAAGTAAAAATACGGCCCAAATAAACATACTCTTTACTGTCTTTATCGGTTCACCTCCTAAAGACCATATATAAGGTAAAGGCTTCCTTCTGCCACTGAAAGGGAGTGCTTTAGTTTTCGTTATATTTGGCACCAGAAAATTTTCAGTTGCGTAATGATTTAATTCATTCAGGGTTCTTTGCAGGCCTATCGGGTATGATCAAGTATGACGATATCATCGGCATACATTAAACACAGTATATCAGCTTGAGCTAATTTAGGAGGGTAATTTTTAATTTGAGAGAGACGCCCTGGTAGATCGCTAATGTAGATGGAGAATAATAAGGGAGCTAATAAGCATATAATTGTTACAGGTAAATCATTTTTTCCTTTGTTTTTTGAGAACAGTATTTTGTGAAATGTCCTTCTTGCAACAAGACAAGGTAATTAAAGAATCCACGTCTATATGACACACACCAAAAGTGGACCATCTATTTTGCAGTATGTCACTTATGATCCTGAAAGGGCATGCGGACATCTGCCTTGGAGGGAAAGTGAAAGGTGTTAGAAATGGAACGTTCTTATCTGCGAAGGAGAAGGAAGAGCATAAGTGAGTTGCCCCTTCCACTTTAGAGAACACTAGCCCACTCAGGCACTCTGTCAGACTGCCAGTTGAAATATTGCGTCCATGATCACCCCTCCCACCATTTTCCATCAGCGTCATGGCATGGGTATCTGGAAGCATGCTTGCTGTTGCAAACAGTGTACTTTGCCCTTGCAGAGGGAATTAAGCTCACCAAAGACTGGAATTCTGTGAAAAGGTTATATCTTGAGGCTTCTTCCTACCATTCAACTAAAAAGGTACAACAAGCACCATTTACAGGAGCTGCGGGTAGAAGCTAATAAGAAAACAAATTTCCCTTTTGTGCTCGTGCTATACAACCACTAATCGTTTCCATTATAAGTCAGTCAGAATGCACTGAACAAAATCCTTGTCAATACATATGTATTTATTTAAATGATTAAAATGCATGTCATAATGTCCATAATGTACAAATTCATAAATATACAATACAGTAAAAAGTACAATAAAACAACTAAAATCATTGAGTCTCTTGATCAATGTCAGAAATCATCTGTACAGCAATCACAGCATTCAATTAAAATATTCTTACAACAGATCCTCTATTTGTATACATATTGTATGAACCATCAATTATAAGAACAAGCAGTTACTATGTATCCGAGTACTTTCACTATACAAATTGTGTCGTCGTGGCTTTTCGGCAGTTCTTAGAATCAAATCCCCGCCTTCTTCAGGACAAATTCACATAAAAAATGTTTCTATATAAAAGCAGTAGTTAACTATAAGACAAAAAAACAATGAAAACCCAATGAATTCAAACATCTATACTCATTACCTCGTAATTTAATTCAGTGCAAACTAATGACTCACAACATCCCCCTCATATATACTAAATAAGGTATGTTATTACGTTTAAAAACCCTTTATTTTTGGGCAGTCAAACATTTTTATAATCATTTAAATAAATACATATGTTTTTTCTCATAAAAGGGATACAGTCATAATTTATGGTATAGAGAAGACTATTGACAAGGATTTTGTTCAGTGCATTCTGATTGACTTATAATGGAAACGATTAGTGGTTGTATAGCATGAGCACAAAGGGGAAATTTGTTTTCTTATTAGCTTTACCTACCCTGTCCCTTTTGGCTTGAAAAGGTGACTCTCTGATATTTGGCTGCGGGTAGAAGCCCATAAATTGCCTTCAGACAAAGGGAAACTGCTGTTACTATTTTCTGGTGCAAAAGAAGTGTCCAAAGCACAAATGCAGAGCTGTCTTCAAATTCAATACTGCAGACAAATGGCTATAAAAAAAAGTTCAGAAGCTGTCAATAGATTATCTCCAGCTGCAAGAGTTGGACTGGATGTGCGTCATCAATATATGTAATGTGTACATTCATGGTCCAACAGCAAGAAAATATTGCACATTTTTTGGGGATTAGGGGGACAGGGCAGAGTATTCCAAATGCAAAGTCTTATAGTTCTACAAAATTGCATAATTTCTCAAAATGCAAGATTGTGGTAGGGCCACCTTTCAAGAGAAACGAGATCACCATTAATGTATATCTGCAAGATTGTCTCATAAAAGCATCATCCGACCAGAAAACACAGCAAAGATCTTTAGCAACGTCTTTGTTAATATATCATCTTGGACTCCAGAAAAATCTTCCCAAGTCAACATTTGTACCTGACCCATACTGAATGTAGTAGAAGCTATCTTGTATCTTTTGAGCAGAGACTCTTCTATTCAAGAAATATGTTGGAGTCTGTAATCCACTCCGTAAACCACAGCGCCACAGATTTAATTCCTACGGGGCTTTGTTTTATTGTGCAGCTTTATTGCTCAGAATTCAAAACTCCACATGATGGCCACCGCAACAGTGTCTAGAAGGTTAGATGAACTGACCATATGGAGGGCAAGCTGCTGCAAACGAAACTAACAATACAATAATTGGGAGAGCTGACTTTTTCTTCTAACCAACTGGTCCCATAACATCTCTAATGGGTTGGCGGGCCACATAATAGCTCTCTTCAGATTCAGGATACCTGGACTCTGAGAGAAACTACAAACCAGTCTTCACTGTTTTTTGTTTTTTTGCAAGCAGTCAGATTACAGATGAACAGGACTACAGCATTGTAGTCCATCTGAACAAACCTGTAAATACCCATGAACCATATTGCTTGAAGCTCAGGCTGGCATTAGCTTGTGGCCAGGAACCAGATTTGGATTGCAATTCATCTGCTGGATGCTGAGCAGAACCTTCCATGAAAGCCACAGTTGTGCTCCGCCTTAAAAGGTATTGCACGATACCTTTCAGTCTAAGATGTCCACAAGTAGTGTTAATTCTCAAATGGAAGTAGCAAGGAATATCCAGCTTTGCACCAATGTAGCTCCCATTTTGTAGTCATAAAGAAGTTGAAACATATCAAACCAAAATAATTCTGTTTGCCCCAGAATGGCATAGCAGTGGTGGTTCCCAGAGCTACTCCAAAGCTCAGTCTATCTCCTCTCCTGGCTCAACGATAAGGTCCTCCACCACAGCTTCCCCTTATTTACGCTTTGCTCCTGATGTTCTCCTAGAACCCAAACATCTATCTGCCAGGATGAAGCTGAACTGATCAGCAATCCATTAACTCTGCTACTTGGTTACAAAGTCATGCTTCCAAACCTTGTGCATCTGGTGAAGTCTGGCTGGCAATTCTCTTACAAAATACCTGATTGCTATCACAAAGTACAGATGTTTAATTTTTCACTTTCCTATTGATTAAAGGCCCTCTGTTTGTGGGAGCTAAACATAGTCCTCACTATGTTGCTGAGAACCCATGCACAAATCTTCATTGTAGTGTCTTTCTTAGAAAGTAGCCGTCTTTGTGGCAATTATTTCAACTCTCAGAGTAACCAACATCTAAGCCCTGAATGTGCATAAGCCCTATAAATGTTCACAAAAATAGAGCAGTAATGAGAAGTCATCTCTTTTCTTCTGGAAGTAGTACCTAGGTTCCTCATAAATAAAACCATACTACTACCCACTTCCTTTCAAAACTGCACTGCTCCAGCAGAAAATTGTTTCTGCTTCTTGAGAGTGGGAAGCTTGTTCCATAATTAACTGGCAAAAACAGATGACATCAGAAAAGTAAAACACATTTTTGGTAATTTTTACACTTTTAGAAAGCCTAGCCTTGGGTTTGCTCAACACCTTTTAAAATGTCTTGAATAGTTTTCTTGTTAACTACTGTGTCTTAAGGAGAAAACCATACAATTCAAATCCGTGCTTTTGACTAATAGTGAAGATCCCAGGAAGGAGTAGAAAGAGTTACGTACCTTTTCCTTCCTAGGCAGCTCACAACTGAGGAAGCATGGAAGGTGAATTTCTAGTAACATGAAAGCAAAATGGTCTAGCAGATACGATTTCCCCTGCTCCTCATACAATGCTTTTGAGAGCATGGACGCCAGACATGCTCTTATTGTCACACACACAGACTAAACACTTGAAGCAACACACTTTTTATCACATACCATGGTGGAAAGCAAGAAACCCAGTTACGGGGAACTGCAGAAATTGCACAAGGAAGAGATTGGTAGATCTTCCCCGTCAAAGGCCTGTTCCCCAATGATTACACTCAGTAGCTATCAACTGAGAGTCCCCACTTAAGCTGCTGCAAGGGAGCAGTATCCACCTTGGACTGTGGGTGAAAGAGTACTTTTGGAATATCCTGTAGGAGGCCAGGTGAGCAAAGGGGTTACAAGTCTCTCACCATCCTGCTAAACTAATTCCTAATCTGGTAAGCACTGTCTCTCTGAGATAACCGTGTCTACCTTCTAGTAGTGTTGGCATGAGACAGATTTCTCTAGAGCAGGTGTCCTAAGAATGTAGATGGAACCAAAACAACAATTGATTTGGAGAAACCACCTAGTAAAGCACACAAGTAAATTTAGTGTAATGGAAATGTATGCTAAAATAAGACCAAAACAGCAAAAACGTGATCACTCACATTAAAAATATAGAGTTTCAAAGTATTAGTTCCACTCTGCTCTTCAAATTGAGTTCAGCATGCACAGTCCAAGAAAACATCTGCATAGTACCTGTAGGAGGCTACAAGAGACATCCTCTGCCCCCAGGATCACAGCTCCACTCCCAGTTGCACACTGCCTCTAATCATCAGTCGGGCTGGAGGTCCTGGATAATAGTCAGCCACATCATGTAGTTCCTACCCTGTTCATAGCTTTCAATCTTCACAGGGTGCCTTTAGGTGTGTTCCTGGCAGACATCTCCCCGACAGACAGTGTTTGTTCTGTTTCTGCCAAAACCAGTAGATGAAGCCCCCACTTTTCCAAGTATGAGTCCTTAGTCCTCCATGGGAGAGTTCTCCTTCATGGTACCAGCTCACAAAAGTAGAAGTTGGTTTATCACTGATTTTCAAGTTTCAGCAAAGAATCTTTACAAAGACCAGTGACACCCCATTTCCAACTGGTGACTGCTCTGCTCTACTTTAAAAATCCTTCCTTTTGAGACCCCGGAAGCAAAACAGGAGATCATTTGTCTGATCCTATTTGAGAATCACAGACCGGTTCTATGGGTGAACAACAGCCGCCTGTCACATAAATTAGAGCAGATCACTTCATGCTGGTCTGTTACCTTTGGCACACCCCAAAGCAATGAGAGATATAAGTACACTTACATACTTACCTGCGATGTATTGGTACTCCCAGTGTAGTGCTGTCATGCAGTGACTCCACCTGCAGTTTACTGTGATGTATTGACCTAGAACCATTCCTGTCCTGTACCCCCAACTTCGTTCCTGTCATTCTTCACAACATGTACTTGCCACTCACCATTAGTTATAGCAGCTTTAACAGAGGTGAGGGGATGTCTTTTTTATTGCCTAGCCCTGGTTACTGCAGTTTGCCCCTTTCGGCCCAATCTCTTATACATCTGTGGACAATTCTAAGCAAAGCTACCCTAATGGAAAATAATGGATACTCCCAGTAAAGCTTACTTTGCATTTTTATCACACCTGGTAAAGCAATGCTGTTCTCACCCAAACTGGTTTGGTGGCTGATGACCGACCACCAGGGCCTATAGAAAAATAGCTTTGAATTAGATAAAGTCCAAATGTGCCCCATTTGTGCCCCCTCTGAAGTTCCCAAAAGTATCCAGCCTCAACAGACCGTTAAAGTCAAGTCAATATCTTTATTTCGGGGTTTTAAATAACAACACATTTGATATGTATACAAATAGATATAAAATATACAAGTATAGTGACCCAATTGAAGGTTATAGCACAAAGTTCATGTCCGGCAAATGATTAAAAAACTAGCCCTAAGTGTTTCCTTCAAATTCATACACAGTACTGAAATGTACTCCTACCAACAACAATACAAGTAGTAAAGTATTAGATTGTAATGCAAGCATATGGTGCCTAAAACCTAAATTAAGGCATAATGGAGAAATCAATTTTCTTCTTGCGTGATCATATGCTGAGCAAAGAATAAAACATGTCTATTTTTTTACTGCATTATTGTACATTTTACACAAACAGATGTCAGAAGAACTGATTTTCCATGTATACATAAAGCTATAGACACATACATTCCCAATTGGAAATGTTATATGTAAGATTTTTGCCTAGTATGGTAAAATTCCATCCATGTAGGACTAAAAGTGGGGAGCAGGTTTAATACTGAGAAATTAATCAGATAGGCTTCCATTTGTCATGCTTAGATGCCATATCCCCATTACGTGGATCCAAAAAGGTTGATTTTGGAGTTCCCTTGGATACTGCGATGGAAAAAGGGTAAGACCACATGCTTCCTAGTCCCAAGGCATGAAGCCATGACAAGTTAAGATAATTATCTAACTTCAATATTTCTAATAAGCCATTTGTATAGGAACCTAACTCCTCTGTTGACCACAATCTTACCCAAAGCATAAGAGGTCTAAGAGTGGCAAGGTGTTCAAGTCTCTTAAAGCTAGTGTCAAAGTAAAACAGGAGTGCCTTGGGGTAAATTAAGTAGGGATCTAACAAGATAGTTTTCACTACAAGTCTACATGTCAACATTTGCCACTCCCTAAATTTCTGCTCCATGCATGGCTGTCGATTGGACCTTTGGTCTATAGATCTAAAGAGCTGGAGACGAGGTATAGATGCTGTTGATCTGTGCATTTTCAAGACAGCTGCAGCTCAGTGGAGCACTGTATCCCTGCTCTTCTCACTATGAGGGTTCCTAGATAACTAGTTGTCTACCTTAATGCCTATATCCCCCATCCTCAATGCATCCCTGAAGGAATTAAGCGGGTTTATGACCATATACTTGGTCTTTTGACTATTAATTTCCAAACCCCACAAATCAAAAAAATCTTTAAACTTATCTAGCAAATGGGTGGTCTTTAAAGAAGGCAGAATTCATTTGCTGAGAGAGGGTGAACTTACACTCCTTAGGTTGCCCCTCTCGATCTATGTATTTAACTGGAGTGTTAATCAAATGACCTCTATCTAGCACTTACTGAAGTCTGGAGATTAACATTTTTCACTTCTTCTAGTTCTTTTGATGGAGAATCCAGCCTGCAGTTTATATTATCCTCCTTATTCTCCTCATTGTTTAGATTTGGAAGTATCCTGTTTATCATTAATCAAGCTCGCTAAGTGATCAAATCTATTAGTGCAAATGACTGAGGGCTATACATAAGGAAGGTCAGCAGAAATAGGGCTTCTAGGTCTGGCTTGGGGTAGATAGACAGACATGACAGCAAGGTGTGGTTGGCCCACAGGAAGCTGGTTAAAACTCCTCAGGTTAGCAGGGGAGGAGGACAAAGCTACTGGGGATACAGTAGCGATATCTGGAAGTCCCGTAAAGCCCTTAAAATGACAATTCTGTGCCTTTTTAGGTTGAAGCCCACCAGAGAGTGCAGCTGTCTGGTTGCAAAAGACTTCTTGTGGGCATTCTGAAAGCTTCCCTGGGAATGATTTGTTACTCACATTTTCTGGCTTTCTATATGCTGGGTTTATTTGTTTTAGGCTGCCTAACATGTCTTCATCCCTCTCATGGAGCAAAGCTTGTTCGTCAACGCTTCTTGTATTCTTCCACGAGCCCTCCTTACTGTAAACAGGCCTTTCAATTTTGTTCTTATCTTGTCACATTTGCTGTGCGATCAGACCGAGGTTGACTTTCAGGCTCTGTCTTCCGAGGGAGCTTGGTGTTTACTTTCTCTGACTTCAAAGTGAGAGGATTTATGTGACAATCTTGTTGTGTACTGGGAAAGAAAAAACATTTTCTATCACACAACAAAAAGTAAATGTCTGTAAATGAACTGTGCAAATTTTTCAAAATATATCATAAGTAGAGAAGCATAATTGAAGCACATTTCTTTGTAATTCGGTAGTGTGGTTGAAACAATTATTTGAATACGATCAAAACAAATCAGTACAACACTGGGTAATGCCATTTCCGCACATTATCATTTGTGTGCGGTATAGTTTTATCAGTTAAACTGTATGTGCAAATGTAATGGTTATTTCAATTGAAAATGTGTTGTCTGTAATGGCAGTGTGCTCCCTCACCTTGCATACTCCACACTGCGCCACTCTAGAACATTTTACTCCACTGTGAGCTACTGCCCTACAATCTATGACACTCTACCCCCTTTATGGCACTTCACTCCACCACACTCCACGCCACTCTATACCACTTCACTCTAGGCCACTCTATGCCACTCTACTCCACTCAATGCCACTCTACTCCACTCAATTTTATGCCACTCCACTCTACAACACGTTACACCCCTCCACTCGATAACACTCTACTTTGCTCTATGACACTCTATGTCACTCCACTCTGACACTCTGCGACACATTACTGCACTCCACGACACTCAACTATTGGCTGTTTCTCCCTTATGGCAGATGAGTGTCGCCCCCCGATGACAGTGCATGAAACAAATAAAACGATAATGAAGAGACATCATTCCCATTTTATTTTTCATTTCAGCCGAGTGGCAGCACTAGCGGGGCTATAACTGCTGATTGGCAGCAGGGAGCAGTGTTGCTGGCTGCTCCAGTTTAAACTGTGCATGTCATTTTGGGCGGCTGTCTTGCGACGGCTAGTCTGACATTGCCATTTTCAATTTCTCCACCCAGCTGTCTTGGACAGCTGGGTGGAGAGAAGGCACAGGCCCCCAGTGCCTAATGGAGCATCGAGGCATCCTGCTCCAGTCAATCCTGGTTGTTGTCTCATGCTGCTAACATTCTCTGCAGCATCCGGATTCACAGAGGGGAGCTGGTTGAGGCTCCAGGAGGACTCGCGCTGACTGCCTTCCAGAAGAAATTTTCAAACAACAATGGGGTTTGCCCTAATCCTTTTGCCACATCTGGGCAAAGAACATCTAACAAAAAAGAGAGATGATGTGGAGGAATAGATATGCACAAAATTCAGTAGGGAAAAAACAAATTAGTTCCTACTTCCAGGTACTTAGTCCCTTAGTATTATTTATGCTTCTTTCTGTAATCACATACCAACTCAAAATACAGTTAAGAGCAATTCTTTATATTTCTTTAATTCATAATCATTTTTTTCAACACAAAAACAAAATGGAATCTCAAACATTTACATAAAAACAAATAAATCTGTACTATACAATCATAATTCCTTCCTACCCATTCTTTTTTAAACAAAATTGGTTGCTACATGTTTTCAAGCAATCCAACAAAGAGGTAGTCCAGTACACACTCGAGGGGATAGATCAACCCTCCACTCACTCATAATTGTTTTGTCACATTTCAAAGCTACTAATTGTATATATGGACATAGCTATTTGAATGTACTCGTGGTACAGTCTTGCATGCAATGCATTATGGGAGTACCATACGTGACCAAAAGTTTGATGCTCACTAGGGACCTCTAGCCGCAGCTTGCAGTACTGCACCTACACATCTCACATTTATATTAGACCTTCTATAAATTTCCCTTCATCAGCTCCGCATAGAGTACAACCTAATCGGAATTAATATAATAATTGTTTTGTCACATTTCAAAGCTATTGATTGTATATAAGGACATAGCTATTTGAATGTACTTGTGGTACTGTCTTGCATGCAATGCATTAGGGAAGTACTATATGTGACCAAAAGTTTGATGCTCACTAGGGACCTCTAGGCGCAGCTTGCGCTACCTCACCTACACATCTATATTAGACCTTCCATAAATTTCCCTTCATCAGCTCCACATAGAGTATAACCTAATCCGAAATTAATATAATAATTATTTTGTCACATTTCAAAGCTACTAATTGTATATATTGAATGTACTGTGGTACTATCTTGCATGCAATGCATTATGGGAGTACCATATATGACCAAAAGTTTATGATGCTCTCTAGGGTCCTCTAGGAGCAGCTTGCGGTACTGGCAGTGCTGGTGCCTTGCTCACTAGGGACCTCTAGGAGCAGCTTGCGGTACTGCACCTACCACATCTCACATTTATATTAGGCCTTCTATAAATTTCCCTTCATCAGCTCCACATAGAGTACAATCTAACCTAATCCGGAATTAATATAATTCCTTTGTCACATTTCAAAGCTACTAATTGTATATATGGACATAGCTATTTGAATGTATTTGTGGTACTGTCTTGCTTGCAATGCATTATGGGTAGGGTGGATTTACCATATCTTCAGAGTTTATGATGCTCACTAGGGACCTCTAGGAGCAGCTTGCGGTGCTGCACCTAGACAAGCAGTGCTGGTGCCTTGCTCACTAGGGACCTCTAGGAACAGCTTCCGGTACTGCACCTTTTATTTATGTTTTAACACCCAAAACATAAATAAAAGGCATTGTCAGTTACAATGCCAATAGCCCAAACCCGCGTGAATGCGAGACCTATTGCATTGCAAATGCTTGTCTTTTTTACATTTTGTTTACATGGAAAACAAAGAGATAGAAAATTGCAAACCTCAGCAGAAGGCTCTTCAACAACATTTTTGCCTCATCTCCAGATGCCCACTCCCTCCGTAGTAGCTGTGTTTTCCGGGACTAGTGGGCCCCCAGAATGGCAAGACATCCGACTTGGTGGGAGGGATGAAGCACTATACATCACAAGTTCAGCTCGGGGATGGGCCGGCCTCCTCTGCCCTCGCTTAGCAGCACTGCAGAGTTTGCTGGGACTACTGGCCCTCCAGGATGGCAAGACAACCCGCACAGCCGAGGAGATGAGGCGCTATGTAGCGGAACTTCAGCTCCGGGAGGGGCCGCCCCTGCCCTAGCAGGAGAATCATCTGGATCGTGTGGTGCCAGGACAGACCATTCACATTCCTAAAGGTAACTCCTCCAGAGACACCCCTTTCTCCAGTTCTATACCATAGACCCCTGTGACGTCCCTTCTAGGCAGTGCTTGAAATGGAAAAATAGAAGTGCAGGTACCCTTTAACAGAGTACCTGCTTCTTTCTGAGAAGAGATGGTGCTCTCCCATTAAATGTATCACGTCACTCTTGAGAAGTGCAGGTACTCTCCCTTGCAAAATAAAAAAGTGCCGGTACTCAGTACCGGACAGTACCGGCCCATTTAAAGCCCTGCTTGTAGGAAAGTCTCTGCTAAGACTCCGCAACTCTGCTCAGCTACCTTTTACATAGAAACAGGCAGGCTGCGCAAACTGCAGCTTAGAAACAGAATACAATTTGTTTGCATGTAATCACAACCAGCTCATAGCGTGAGCTGTTTAAACTTTCCTCATGTTTTGAGGGAAACACATGCACTGACAAACTAGTTTGTGGTCTCTTAATGTGCAGAATACCACTGGCAGATTTACAAGCCCCTTGCGCTTCCTTGCGCAGCCGGTGCGTCACTTTTTTTGATGCAACGGCGGTGCAAACAATGCAGCTAATTTACAACGTGACGCATCTCCCTAGATGCGTCACGTTGTAAAGCCCTGCGTCACATTATACCTGCGCCAGGTATGACGTATGCAGGCTAGGCGTTCCCACGCAAAAAGCCATGTAGAACTGACACACTGAAATTTACATTTCACTGCGTCACTCTACGCCTTTACTGCATCAAAATCCCTACGCCTGCTCAGACCAGGCATAAGGAATGACACAGGGCTTTTTGTATGGGACTCACCTATTTGTTGTCACACATTGCTGGAGTTGTGTCACTTTCATGAGCAACTCCAGCAATACGTCACTTGTGTGCCAACAGATGCTTCAGTATTTCTGACGCATCTGTTAATCCTTGCGCCATGGAGCACTGTATTGTAAATACAGCGCATCCATGGTGGTGCAAGGACATTTGGCACTCACGCAAGGAAACTGACGCATCTATGCAGATGCGTCAGTTCCTTGTAAATCTGCCCCCACGTGTCCAGTCAAAAGAAATAGTCGCGCAGGATGCCAAAAAGGTGTGAGTTCTTGCCATCTGTCCAGTGGATCCTAGGATCTGCAGTTGAACAGCTGAAAAAACACGAGTGCTGTGTGCTTGCGGGTTGTCGATTCTACAGGGAATATACATAAGTCGGGTAGAAAAAATGCTAAACAGGTCTGGGTAGCAGTTTTTCAGAGCCATACATGAACGTCTGTACCTAAAGTCACAACCGGTGTCTTGAAGTCATTCAATGGTGTCAGATAACATTAACATTGAACATGAATACAGTATTAAAGGTTCCGGTGCCCAGAAACCTGCTTCTGCCCCAAAAAAAAAAAAAACACAACAACAAAAACACTCCTCTAAAAGTTGGTGTAAATTCATACCGGAGTTCATCGGTGACAAATGGAAAACTCCAGCTATCCTGACTAGGGAAACGAAAATATGTTTGAAGGGCAGGACAGCAATGGTTTCTCCGATGAGAGGTGAGTAGGAGGTATTTGAAGCCTTTCACGAGTATGACTTCTAAATCAAGTTTGCATGCAAGCATTAACTTTGCATGCGTTCAAAGTTATGAAGTAAATCTTGCGTAAATCCGGATTATTGGGTTAGTCTAGGGTGACCAGATCGTGCGACCCAAAAAACTGAACATTTCGCAAAAATAGAGGAAGGACTACAAATTTACAACAATAAAGTGGCAAAGAATGACAGCCCACATCCCCATAGAAACACAAAAGAGGCACTAAGAAAATAAATAAAATGTAATTTTTAAAACCAGCATCATACCTGTGCATTAAATTGCTTACTCATAACAGCTGCTTACTAGCCCTGCTTTGGAATACCTAAAAAAGTTTCTCTCACTGTTTTCAGTTTACCCTCTCAAACAAGCATTTGCAATGCAATAGGTCTCGCATTTACGTGAGTTTAAGCTGTAGTGAGCGTGGGGGCTGTGGAGTAGTGAGACTGTGCTCCCTCACTGAGCGTGGGGGCTGTGGAGCAGTGAGAGCTGCGCGGGGCTGTGGAGCAGTGAGACTCCGCTCCCTCAGTGAGCGCGGGGGCCATTGAGCAGTGAGACGCTGCTCCCTCAGTGACCATGGGGGCTGTGGAGCAGTGAGACGCTGCTCCCTCAGTGAGCGCAGGGGCTGTGGAGCAGTGAGACGCTGCTCCCTCAGTGAGCGTGGGGACTGTGGAGCAGTGAGACTCTGCTCCCTCAGTGAGCGTGGGGGCTGTGGAGCAGTGAGACTCTGGTCCCTTAGTGAGCGCAGGGGCTGTTGAGCAGTGAGACTCTGCTCCCTTAGTGAGCGCAGGGGCTGTGGAGCAGTGAGACTCTGCTCCCTCAGTGAGCATGGGGGCTGTGGAGCTGTGAAACTCTGTTCTCTCAGTGAGCGCAGGGGCTGTTAGGCAGTGATATTCTGCTCCTGTAGTGAGCGCGGGGTTGTGGAGTAGTGAGACTCTGCTCCCTCACTGAGCGTGGGGGCTGTGGAGCAGTGAGAGCTACGCGGGGGCTGTGGAGCAGTGAGACTCTGCTCCCTCAGTGAGTGCGGGGGCTATGGAGTAGTGAGACGCTGCTCCCTCAGTGAGCGTGGGGGCTGTGGAGCAGTGAGACACTACTCCCTCAGTGAGCGCGGGGGCTGTGGAGCAGTGAGATTCTACTCCATCAGTGAGCGCGGGGCTGTGGAGCAGTGAGACTCTGCTCCCTCAGTGAGTGCAGGGGCTGTGGAGCAGTGAGACGCAGCTCCCTCAGTGAGCGTGGGGGCTGTGGAGCAGTGAGACGCTGCTCCCTCAGTGAGCACTGGGGATGTGGAGCAGTGAGACTCTGCTCCCTCAGTGAACGCGGGGGATGTGGAGCTGTGAAACTCTGTTCTCTTAGTGAGCGCAGGGTCTTTTAGGCAGTAAGACTCTGCTCCTGTAGTGAGCGTGGGGTTGTGGAGTAGTGAGACTCTGCTCCCTCACTGAGCGTGGGGGCTGTGGAGCAGTGAGAGCTACGCGGGGGCTGTGGAGCAGTGAGACGCTGCTCCCTCAGTGAGCGTGGGGGCTGTGGAGCAGTGAGACGCTACTCCCTCAGTGAGCGCGGGGGCTGTGGAGCAGTGAGACTCTACTCCATCAGTGAGCGCGGGGCTGTGGAGCAGTGAGACTCTGCTCCCTCAGTGAGTGCAGGGGCTGTGGAGCAGTGAGACGCTGCTCCCTCAGTGAGCATGGGGGCTGTGGAGCAGTGAGACGCTGCTCCCTCAGTGAGCACTGGGGCTGTGGAGCAGTGAGACTCTGCTCCCTCAGTGAGCGCGGGGGCTGTGGAGCTGTGAAACTCTGTTCTCTTAGTGAGCGCAGGGTCTTTTAGGCAGTAAGACTCTGCTCCTGTAGTGAGCGTGGGGGCTGTGGAGTAGTGAGACTCTGCTCCCTCACTGAGCGTGGGTGCTGTAGAGCAGTGAGAGCTGCACGGGGGATGTGGAGCAGTGAGACTCCGCTCCCTCAGTGAGCACGGGGGCTATGGAGCAGTGAGATGCTGCTCCCTCAGTGAGCACGGGGGCTGTGGAACAGTGAGACTCTGCTCCCTCAGTGAGCGCGGGGGCTGTGGAGCAGAGAGACTCTGCTCCCTCAGTGAGTGCGGGGGCTGTGGAGCAGTGAAACTGTTCTCTCAGTGAGCGCAGGGGCTGTTAGGCAGTGAGACTCTGCTCCTGTAGTGAGTGTGGGGGCTGTGGAGCAGTGAGACTCTGCTCCCTCAGTGAGCGTGGGGGCTGTGGAGCAGTGAGACTCTGTTCCCTCAGTGAGCATGGGGGCTGTGGAGCAGTGAGACTCTGCTCCCTTAGTGAGTGCAGGATCTGTGGAGCAGTGAGACTCTGCTCCCTCAGTGAGCACAGGGGCTGTGGAGCTGTGAAACTCTGTTCTCTCAGTGAGCGCAGGGGCTGTTAGGCAGTGAGATTCTGCTCCTGTAGTGAACGCGGGGTTGTGGAGTAGTGAGACTCTGCTCCCTCACTGAGCGTGGGGGCTGTGGAGCAGTGAGAGCTACGCGGGGGCTGTGGAGCAGTGAGACTCCGCTCCCTCAGTGAGTGAGGGGGCTATGGAGCAGTGAGACTCTGCTCCCTTAGTGAGTGCAGGGGCTGTGGAGCAGTGAGACTCTGCTCCCTCAGTGAGCACGGGGGCTGTGGAGCTGGTAAACTCTGTTCTCAGTGAGCGCAGGGGCTGTTAGGCAGTGAGATTCTGCTCCTGTAGTGAGCACGGGGTTGTGGAGTAGTGCGACTCTGCTCCCTCACTGAGCGTGGGGGCTGTGGAGCAGTGAGAGCCACGCGGGGGCTGTGGAGCAGTGAGACTCCGCTCCCTCAGTGAGTGCAGGGGCTATGGAGCAGTGAGACGCTGCTCCCTCAGTGAGCGTGGGGGCTGTGGAGCAGTGAGACGCTACTCCCTCAGTGAGCATGGGGGCTGTGGAACAGTGAGACTCTACTCCATCAGTGAGCGCGGGGGCTGTGGAGCAGTGAGACTCTGCTCCCTCAGTGAGCACATGGGCTGTGGAGCAGTGAGACGCTGCTCCCTCAGTGAGCGCGGGGGCTGTGGAGCAGTGAGACGCGGCTCCCTCAGTGAGCACTGGGGCTGTGGAGCAGTGAGACTCTGCTCCCTCAGTGAGCGCGGGGGCTGTGGAGCTGTGAAACTCTGTTCTCTTAGTGAGCGCAGGGTCTTTTAGGCAGTAAGACTCTGCTCCTGTAGTGAGCGTGGGGGCTGTGGAGCAGTGAGACTCTGCTCCCTCAGTGGGCGTGGGGGCTGTGGAGCAGTGAGACTCTGTTCCCTCAGTGAGCGTGGGGGCTGTGGAGTAGTGAGACTCTGCTCCCTCACTGAGCGTGGGTGCTGTAGAGCAGTGAGAGCTGCACGGGGGATGTGGAGCAGTGAGACTCCGCTCCCTCAGTGAGCACGGGGGCTATGGAGCAGTGAGATGCTGCTCCCTCAGTGAGCACGGGGGCTGTGGAACAGTGAGACTCTGCTCCCCCAGTGAGCGCGGGGGCTGTGGAGCAGAGAGACTCTGCTCCCTCAGTGAGCACTGGGGCTGTGGAGCTGTGAAACTGTTCTCTCAGTGAGCGCAGGGGCTGTTAGGCAGTGAGAATCTGCTCCTGTAGTGAGCGTGGGGGCTGTGGAGTAGTGAGACTCTGCTCCCGCAGTGAGCATGGGGGCTGTAGAGCAGTGAGAGCTGCACGGGGGCTGTGGAACAGTGAGACTCCGCTCCCTCAGTGAGCATGGGGGCTATGGAGCAGTGAGACGCTGCTCCCTCAGTGAGCGCGGGGGCTGTGGAGCAGTGAGATGCTGCTCCCTCAGTGAGCACGGGGGCTGTGGAGCAGTGAGACGCTGCTCTGTTAGTGAGTGCAGGGGCTGTGGAGCAGTGAAACTGTTCTCTCAGTGAGCGCAGGGGCTGTTAGGCAGTGAGACTCTGCTCCTGTAGTGAGCGTGGGGGCTGTGGAGCAGTGAGACTCTGCTCCCTCAGTGAGCGTGGGGGCTGTGGAGCAGTGAGGCAGCACTGCTCCCTCAGTGAGCGCGAGGGCTGTGGAGCAGTGAGACTCTGCTCCTGTAGTGAGTGTGGGGGCTGTGGAGTAGTGAGACTCTGCTCCCTCAGTGAGTGTGGGGGCTGTAGAGCAGTGAGAGCTGCACGGGGCTGTGGAACAGTGAGACTCCGCTCCCTCAGTGAGCACGGAGGCTATGGAGCAGTGAGACGCTGCTCCCTCAGTGAGCACGGGGGCTGTGGAGCAGTGAGATGCTGCTCCCTCAGTGAGCGCGGGGGCTGTGTAGCAGTGAGACGCTGCTCCGTCAGTGAGTGCGGGGGCTGTGGAGCAGTGAAACTGTTCTCTCAGTGAGCGCAGGGGCTGTTAGGCAGTGAGACTCTGCTCCTGTAGTGAGCGTGGGGGCTGTGGAGCAGTGAGACTCTGCTCCCTCAGTGAGCGTGGGGGCTGTGGAGCAGTGAGGCAGCACTGCTCCCTCAGTGAGCGCGGGGGCTGTGGAGCAGTGAGACTCTGCTCCCTTAGTGAGCACGGGGGCTGTGGAGCAGCGAGACTCTGCTCCCTTAGTGAGCGCAGGGGCTGTGGAGCAGTGAGACTCTGCTCCCTCAGTGAGCACGGGGGCTGTGGAGCTGTGAAACTCTGTTCTCTCAGTGAGCGCAGGGGCTGTTAGGCAGTGATATTCTGCTCCTGTAGTGAGCGCGGGGTTGTGGAGTAGTGAGACTCTGCTCCCTCACTGAGCGTGGGGGCTGTGGAGCAGTGAGAGCTACGCGGGGGCTGTGGAGCAGTGAGACTCCGCTCCCTCAGTGAGTGCGGGGGCTATGGAGCAGTGAGACGCTGCTCCCTCAGTGAGCGCGTGGGCTGTGGAGCAGTGAGACTCTGCTCCCTTAGTGAGTGCAGGGGCTGTGGAGCAGTGAGACTCTGCTCCCTCAGTGAGCACGGGGGCTGTGGAGCTGTGAAACTCTGTTCTCTCAGTGAGCGCAGGGGCTGTTAGGCAGTGAGATTCTGCTCCTGTAGTGAGCGCGGGGTTGTGGAGTAGTGCGACTCTGCTCCCTCACTGAGCGTGGGGGCTGTGGAGCAGTGAGAGCTACGCGGGGGCTGTGGAGCAGTGAGAATCCGCTCCCTCAGTGAGTGCAGGGGCTGTAGAGCAGTGAGACGCAGCTCCCTCAGTGAGCATGGGGGCTGTGGAGCAGTGAGACGCTACTCCCTCAGTGTGCATGGGGGCAGTGGAGCAGTGAGACTCTACTCCATCAGTGAGCGCGGGGGCTGTGGAGCAGTGAGACTCTGCTCCGTCAGTGAGCACAGGGGCTGTGGAGCAGTGAGACGCTGCTCCCTCAGTGAGTGCGGGGGCTGTGGAGCATTGAGACGCTGCTCCCTCAGTGAGCACTGGGGCTGTGGAGCAGTGAGACTCTGCTCCCTCAGTGAGCGTGGGGGCTGTGGAGCTGTGAAACTCTGTTCTCTTAGTGAGCGCAGGGTCTTTTAGGCAGTAAGACTCTGCTCCTGTAGTGAGCGTGGGGGCTGTGGAGTAGTGAGACTCTGCTCCTCACTGAGCGTGGGTGCTGTAGAGCAGTGAGAGCTGCACGGGGGATGTGGAGCAGTGAGACTCCGCTCCTCAGTGAGCACGGGGGCTATGGAGCAGTGAGATGCTGCTTCCCTCAGTGAGCACGGGGCTGTGGAACAGTGAGACTCTGCTCCGTCAGTGAGCGCGGGGCTGTGTCAGTGAGCACGGGGGCTGTGGAGCTGTGAAACTGTTCTCTCAGTGAGCGCAGGGGCTGTTAGGCAGTGAGAATCTGCTCCTGTAGTGAGCGTGGGGGCTGTGGAGTAGATAGACTCTGCTCCCTCAGTGAGCGTGGGGGCTGTAGAGCAGTGAGAGCTGCACGGGGGCTGTGGAACAGTGAGACTCCGCTCCCTCAGGGAGCATGGGGGCTATGGAGCAGTGGGACGCTGCTCCCTCAGTGAGCGCGGGGGCTGTGGAGCAGTGAGATGCTGCTCCCTCAGTGAGTGCGGGGGCTGTGGAGCAGTGAGGCGCTGCTCCGTTAGTGAGTGCGGGGCTGTGGAGCAGTGAAACTGTTCTCTCAGTAAGCGCAGGGGCTGTTAGGCAGTGAGATTCTGCTCCTGTAGTGAGCGCGGGGTTGTGGAGTAGTGCGACTCTGCTCCCTCACTGAGCGTGGTGGCTGTGGAGCAGTGAGAGCTACGCGGGGCTGTGGAGCAGTGAGAATCCGCTCCCTCAGTGAGTGCAGGGCTGTAGAGCAGTGAGACGAGCTCCCTCAGTGAGCATGGGGCTGTGGAGCAGTGAGACGCTACTCCCTCAGTGTGCATGGGGGCAGTGGAGCAGTGAGACTCTACTCCATCAGTGAGCGCGGGGCTGTGGAGCAGTGAGACTCTGCTCCGTCAGTGAGCACAGGGGCTGTGGAGCAGTGAGACGCTGCTCCCTCAGTGAGTGCGGGGCTGTGGAGCATTGAGACGCTGCTCCCTCAGTGAGCACTGGGGCTGTGGAGCAGTGAGACTCTGCTCCCTCAGTGAGCGTGGGGGCTGTGGAGCTGTGAAACTCTGTTCTCTTAGTGAGCGCAGGGTCTTTTAGGCAGTAAGACTCTGCTCCTGTAGTGAGCGTGGGGGCTGTGGAGTAGTGAGACTCTGCTCCCTCACTGAGCGTGGGTGCTGTAGAGCAGTGAGAGCTGCACGGGGGATGTGGAGCAGTGAGGCTCCGCTCCCTCAGTGAGCACGGGGGCTATGGAGCAGTGAGATGCTGCTCCCTCAGTGAGCACCGGGGCTGTGGAACAGTGAGACTCTGCTCCGTCAGTGAGCGCGGGGGCTGTGTCAGTGAGCACGGGGGCTGTGGAGCTGTGAAACTGTTCTCTCAGTGAGCGCAGGGGCTGTTATGCAGTGAGAATCTGCTCCTGTAGTGAGCGTGGAGGCTGTGGAGTAGTGAGACTCTGCTCCCTCAGTGAGCGTGGGGGCTGTAGAGCAGTGAGACGCTGCTCCCTCAGTGAGCGCG
Source organism: Calotriton arnoldi (assembly GCA_963921515.1). Classification (NCBI taxonomy): domain Eukaryota; kingdom Metazoa; phylum Chordata; class Amphibia; order Caudata; family Salamandridae; genus Calotriton; species Calotriton arnoldi. The sequence goes on along the minus strand of CAWUFW010000911.1, from coordinate 2,577,649 downwards.
GGGGCTGTGGAGCAGTGAGATGCTGCTCCCTCAGTGAGTGCGGGGGCTGTGGAGCAATGAGCTGCTGCTCCGTTAGTGAGTGCGGGGGCTGTGGAGCAGTGAAACTGTTCTCTCAGTAAGCGCAGGGGCTGTTAGGCAGTGAGACTCTGCTCCTGTAGTGAGCGTGGTGGCTGTGGAGCAGTGAGACTCTGCTCCCTCAGTGAGCGTGGGGGCTGTGGAGCAGTGAGACTCTGTTCCCTCAGTGAGCGTGGGGGCTGTGGAGAAGTGAGGCAGCACTGCTCCCTCAGTGAGCGCGGGGGCTGTGGAGCAGTGAGACTCTGCTCCCATAGTGAGCGCGGGGGCTGTGGAGCATTGAGACTCTGCTCCCTTAGTGAGCGCAGGGGCAGTGGAGCAGTGAGACTCTGCTCCCTCAGTGAGCACAGGGGCTGTGGAGCTGTGAAACTCTGTTCTCTCAGTGAGCGCAGGGGCTGTTAGGCAGTGAGATTCTGCTCCTGTAGTGAGCGCAGGGTTGTGGAGTAGTGAGACTCTGCTCCCTCACTGAGTGGGGCGGGCTGTGGAGCAGTGAGAGCTACGCGGGGGCTGTGGAGCAGTGAGACTCCGCTCCCTCAGTGAGTGTGGGGGCTATGGAGCAGTGAGACGCTGCTCCCTCAGTGAGCGTGGGGCTGTGGAGCAGTGAGACACTACTCCCTCAGTGAGCGCGGGGGCTGTGGAGCAGTGAGACTCTACTCCATCAGTGAGCGCGGGGGCTGTGGAGTAGTGAGACTCTGCTCCCTCAGTGAGCGCAGGGGCTGTGGAGCAGTGAGACGCTGCTCCCTCAGTGAGCGCGGGGGCTGTGGAGCAGTGAGACGCTGCTCCCTGAGTGAGCACTGGGGCTGTGGAGCAGTGAGACTCTGCTCCCTCAGTGAGCGTTGGGGCTGTGGAGCTGTGAAACTCTGTTCTCTTAGTGAGCGCAGGGGCTTTTAGGCAGTAAGGCTCTGCTCCTGTAGTGAGCATGGGGGCTGTGGAGTAGTGAGACTCTGCTCCCTCACTGAGCGTGGGTGCTGTAGAGTAGTAAGAGCTGCACGGGGGATGTGGAGCAGTGAGACTCCACTCCCTCAGTGAGCACGGGGGCTATGGAGCAGTGAGATGCTGCTCCCTCAGTGAGCATGGGGGCTGTGGAGCAGTGAGACTCTGCTCCCTCAGTGAGTGCGGGGGCTGTGGAGCAGAGAGACTCTGCTCCCTCAGTGAGCGTGGGGGCTGTGGAGCTGTGAAACTGTTCTCTCAGTGAGCATGGGGGCTGTGGAGCAGTGAGACGCTGCTCCCTCAGTGAGCGCGGGGGCTTTGCAGCAGTGAGACTGCTCCCTCAGTGAGCGCGGGGGCTGTGAGCTGTGAAACTCTGTTCTCTCAGTGAGCGCAGGCGCTGTTAGGCAGTGAGACTCTGCTCCTGTAGTGAGCGTGGGGGCTGTGGAGTAGTGAGACTCTGCTCCCTCACTGAGCATGGGTGCTGTGGAGCAGTGAGAGCTGCGTGGGGGATATGGAGCAGTGAGACTCTGCTGCCTCAGTGAGCACGGGGGCTGTGGAGCAGTGAGACTCTGCTCCCTCAGTGAGCACAGGGCTATGGAGCAGTGAGATGCTGCTCCCTCAGTGAGCACGGGGGCTGTGGAGCAGTGAGACGATGCTCCCTCAGTGAGCACGGGGGCTGTGGAGCAGTGAGATGCTGCTCCCTCAGTGAGTGCGGGGGCTGTGGAGCAGTGAGACGCTGCTCCTCAGTGAGCGCGGGGGCTGTGGAGCAGTGAGACTCTGCTCCCTCAGTGAGCACGGGGGCTGTGGAGCAGGGAGATTCTGCTCCCTCAGTGAGCACGGGGGCTCTGGGGCAGTGATACTCTGGTCCCTCAGAGAGCACCAGGGCTGTGGAGCTGTGAAACTCTGTTCTCTCAGTGAGCGCAGGGGCTGTTAGGCATTGAGACTGTGCTCCTGTAGTGATGCGGGGGCTGTGGAGTAGTGAGACTCTGTTCCCTTACTGAGCGTGGGGTCTGTGGAGCAGTGAGAGCTCCGCGGGGGCTGTGGAACAGTGAGACTCCGCTTCCTCAGTGAGCACGAGGGCTATGGAGCAGTGAGACGCTGCTCCCTCAGTGAGCACGGGGGTGTGGAGCAGTGAGACTGCTCCCTCAGTGAGCGCGGGGGCTGTGGAGCAGTGAGACTCTGCTCCCTCAGTGAGCACGGGGGCTATGGAGCAGTGAGACTGTGGAGCAGTGAGACTCTCCTCCCTCAGTGAGTGTGGGGCTGTGGAGCAGTGAGACGCTGCTCCCTTAGTGAGCGCGGGGGCTGTGGAACAGTGAGACTCTGCTACCTCAGTGAGCGCGGGGGCTGTGGAGCTGTGAAACTCTTCTTTCAGTAAGCGCAGGGGCTGTTAGGCAGTGAGACTCTGCTCCTGTAGTGAGCGCGGGGGCTGTGAAGTAGTGAGACTCTGTTCCCTCACTGAGCGTGGGGGCTGTGGAGCAGTGAAACTCTGCTCCCTCAGTGAGCACGGGGGCTATGGAGCAGTGAGATGCTGCTCCCTCAGTGAGCACGGGGGCTGTGGAGCAGTGAGATGATGCTCCCTCAGTGAGCACGGGGCTATGGAGCAGTGAGATGCTGCTCCCTCAGTGAGTGTGGGGGCTATGGAGCAGTGAGACGCTGCTCCCTCAGTGAGCGTGGGGGCTGTGGAGCAGTGAGACACTACTTCCTCAGTGAGCGCGGGGGCTGTGGAGCAGTGAGACTCTACTCCATCAGTGAGCGCGGGGGCTGTGGAGCTGTGAGACTCTGCTCCCTCAGTGAGCGTAGGGGCTGTGGAGCAGTGAGTCGCTGCTCCCTCAGTGAGCGTGGGGGCTGTGGAGCAGTGAGACGCTGCTCCCTCAGTGAGCACTGGGGCTGTGGAGCAGTGAGACTCTGCTCCCTCAGTGAGCGTGGGGGCTGTGGAGCTGTGAAACTCTGCTCCCTCAGTGAGCGTGGGGGCTGTGGAGCTGTGAAACTGTTCTCTCGGTGAGCGCAGGGGCTGTTAGGCAGTGAGACTCTGCTCCTGTAGTGAGCGTGGGGGCTGTGGAGTAGTGAGACTCTGCTCCCTCAGTGAGCGTGGGGGCTGTAGAGCAGTGAGAGGTGCGCGGGGGCTGTGGAACAGTGAGACTCCGCTCCCTCAGTGAGCGCAGGGGCTATGGAGCAGTGAGACGCTGCTCCCTCAGTGAGTGCGGGGGCTGTAGAGCAGTGAGAGCTGCACGGGGGATGTGGAGCAGTGAGACTCCGCTCCCTCAGTGAGCACGGGGGCTATGGAGCAGTGAGATGCTGCTCCCTCAGTGAGCACGGGGGCTGTGGAGCAGTGAGCCTCTGCTCCCTCAGTGAGCGCGGGGGCTGTGGAGCAGAGAGACTCTGCTCCCTCAGTGAGCGTGGGGGCTGTGGAGCTGTGAAACTGTTCTCTCAGTGAGCGCAGGGGCTGTTAGGCAGTGAGACTCTGCTCCTGTAGTGAGCGTGGGGGCTGTGGAGTAGTGAGACTCTGCTCCCTCAGTGAGCGTGGGGGCTGTAGAGCAGTGAGAGGTGCGCGGGGGCTGTGGAACAGTGAGACTCCGCTCCCTCAGTGAGCGCAGGGGCTATGGAGCAGTGAGACGCTGCTCCCTCAGTGAGCGCGGGGGCTGTGGAGCAATGAGACGCTGCTCCCTCAGTGAGCGCGGGGGCTGTGGAGCAGTGAGACGCTGCTCCGTCAGTGAGTGCGGGGACTGTGGAGCAGTGAGACTCTGTTCCCTCAGTGAGCATGGGGGCTGTGGAGCAGTGAGACGCAGCTCCCTCAGTGAGCGCAGGGGCTGTGGAGCAGTGAGACTGCTCCCTCAGTGAGCGCGGGGGCTGTGAGCTATGAAACTCTGTTCTCTCAGTGAGCGCAGGCATTGTTAGGCAGTGAGACTCTGCTCCTGTAGTGAGCGTGGGGGCTGTGGAGTAGTGAGAATCTGCTCCCTCACTGAGCATGGGTGCTGTGGAGCAGTGAGAGCTGCATGGGGGATGTGGAGCAGTGAGACTCTGCTGCCTCAGTGAGCACAGGGGCTGTGGAACAGTGAGACTCTGCTCCCTCAGTGAGCACAGGGCTATGGAGCAGTGAGATGCTGCTCCCTCAGTGAGCACGGGGGCTGTGGAGCAGTGAGACGATGCTCCCTCAGTGAGCACGGGGGCTGTGGAGCAGTGAGACGCTGCTCCCTCAGTGAGTGCGGGGGCTGTGGAGCAGTGAGACTCTGCTCCCTCAGTGAGCGCGGGGGCTGTGGAGCAGGGAGATTCTGCTCCCTCAGTGAGCACGGGGGCTCTGGGGCTGTGATACTCTGGTCCCTCAGTGAGCACCAGGGCTGTGGAGCTGTGAAACTCTGTTCTCTCAGTGAGCGCAGGGGCTGTTAGGTATTGAGACTGTGCTCCTGTAGTGAGTGCGGGGGCTGTGGAGTAGTGAGACTCTGTTCCCTTACTGAGCATGGGGGCTGTGGAGCAGTGAGAGCTCCGCGGGGGCTGTGAAACAGTGAGACTCCACTCCCTCAGTGAGCACGAGGGCTATGGAGCAGTGAGACACTGCTCCCTCAGTGAGCACGGGGGCTGTGGAGCAGTGAGAGTCTGCTCCCTCAGTGAGCGCGGGGGCTGTGGAACAGTGAGACTCTGCTCCCTCAGTGAGCACGGGGGCTATGGAGCAGTGAGACTGTGGAGCAGTGAGACTCTCCTCCCTCAGTGAGCACGGGGGCTATGGAGCAGTGAGACTGTGGAGCAGTGAGACTCTCCTCCCTCAGTGAGCGTGGGGCTGTGGAGCAGTGAGACGCTGCTCCCTTAGTGAGCGCGGGGGCTGTGGAGCAGTGAGACTCTGCTACCTCAGTGAGCGCGGGGGCTGTGGAGCTGTGAAACTCTTCTTTCAGTAAGTGCAGGGGCTGTTAGGCAGTGAGACTCTGCTCCTGTAGTGAGCGCGGGGGCTGTGAAGTAGTGAGACTCTGCTCCCTCACTGAGCGTGGGGGCTGTGGAGCAGTGAGACTCTGCTCCCTCAGTGAGCACGGGGGCTATGGAGCAGTGAGATGCTGCTCCCTCAGTGAGCACGGGGGCTGTGGAGCAGTGAGACGATGCTCCCTCAGTTAGCACGGGGCTATGGAGCAGTGAGATGCTGCTCCCTCAGTGAGCACGGGGGCTGCGGAGCAGTGAGACGATGCTCCCTCAGTGAGCGCGGGGGCTGTGGAGCAGTGAGACGCTGCTCCCTCAGTGAGTGCGGGGGCTGTGGAGCAGTGAGACTCTGCTCCCTCAGTGAGCGTGGGGGCTGTGGAGCAGTGAGATTCTGCTCCCTCAGTGAGTGTGGGGGCTGTGGAGCAGTGAGACGCTGCTCCCTTAGTGAGCGCGGGGGCTGTGGAGCAGTGAGACTCTGCTCCCTTAGTGAGCGCGGGGGCTGTGGAGTAGTGAGACTCTGCTCCCTCACTGAGCGTGGGGGCTGTGGAGCAGTGAGAGCTGCGCGGGGGTTGTGGTGCAGTGAGACTCCGCTCCCTCAGTGAGCGCGGGGCTATGGAGCAGCGAGACGCTGCTCCCTCAGTGAGCGCAGGGGCTGTGGATCAGTGAGACTCTGCTCCCTCAGTGAGCACGGGGGCTGTGGGGCTGTGAAACTCTGTTCTCTCAGTGATCCCAGGGCTGTTAGGTAATGAGCGCGGGGGCTGTGGAGTAGTGAGACTCTGCTCCCTCACTGAGCGTGGGGGTTGTGGAGCAGTAAGAGCTGTGCGGGGGCTGTGGAGCAGTGAGACTCCGCTCACTCAGTGATCGCGGGGGCTGTGGAGCAGTGAAACTCTGCTCCCTCAGTGAGCGCGGGGGCTGACAAATGCCAGAAGTGCACTTTGCAGACAGAGTCACACGTGAAACATGAGACAGGAGCACGGCGCCTCTGCAACTTCATGCTGGGGGCGGCAGAGAAGGTGACAGCGATGCTGAAAGAACCTGCCCCACCCTCCCCGGAGTTGTGACAAGATGCTGAACTTCCCTCTCTATTATTACTTCGATTAATAAGCTACCAGTGACTCAGCACGGCAAGGAGCGGTGCCAATGAAATCCTTTTTATATTCCAGGTGCAAGGGGGGTCACAAAGAGCGCATTACCACTGCATGCAAATGTTTCATTCGAGCATCTAAGGAATCTATTGACAATTGCACTGCATCACGCAGCGCCTTTGCCAAAGCCGAAAAAAAAGGGAAAAAAAAGTGCTTACTGAAAAGTGCTTACCGACTAATTGAAGAAGACAGTATAATGCCGCAAGTAAAAGATCCAGTCCTGATGGGCGGTCCCAAAAGGAGACAGGGCGGTAACAAGGAGGGACTACGAAGCCTCATTATCAATCGGAAGCCAGTATTTACCATGGACGATGACGCCAGCCAATGAAAAATATGGGCGGGGCTTCCACACCACTTCTAAAACATACCCTAATACAGCATGCCTCGCAAAGCGAGCAGCGCATGCGCTGCAACGCTAGGCTCGGCCTAAAAATATAGTGCTTACCGACTAATGAAGGAGACAGTGTAACGCCGCAAGTAAAAGATCCAGTCCTGATGGGCGTTCACAAAAGGAGATAGGGCAGTAACAAGGAGGGACTAAGAAGCCTCATTATCAATCGGAAGCCAGCATTTACCATGGGCCATGATGCCAGCCAGTGAAAAATATGGGCGGGGCTTCCACACCACTTCTAAAATATACCCTAATACAGCATGCCTCGCAAAGCGAGCAGCGCATGCGCTGCAACGCTAGGCTCAACCTAAAAACCGGGACATGAGCCACTTTTACCGAAATCTGCCGGGACAACTGTTGAAAACCCGGGACAGTCTGGGCAAATCCGGGATGCCTGGTCACCCTAGGTTAGTCGTACTTTGTGTCATATTCGTTTTCCTTTCGCTGACTGTAATTTTCGTCCATGGAGACTTGGTTTGAGCCAAACGTGCCTTGCGGGAGCTGTGAGAATGGATGTGCGCCACGGCTGCATGCGCTGCACTAGTAAAATCACCTCATCACTATAGAAACTGTATGGACAGTGCATTGAGCTGGTAGATCACCTCTTTGTTGTATGATATTCAAGCAGGCGACTGCCCATGCGTACATTTAATAAGAGGGCAAAATAGCAATTTATTTTAACGCGTAATTACAGTTCTTACATGTGGAAAATATTTTTGCACATCCATCGTCCTGACTAAAATAGAGCTTAAAGATTTTTACGTCGATTTCCCAAATACAGAAAATACGCACTTTAACCTACAGAGTACAGCACCTTTAGCTTTTAATTGTTGCAACAATCTTGTATTTCTTATCTAATTAGCAGTAGAGAGACATCACGTCTTATTGGCATCATCATCATGCAGAGTCAAATCACTGACTGGTTCAAATAACAAGAAACAAGTCCAAGAAAAAAGATAAAAGAAAGAAAGAAAACGAATAAGCAAAACCATTCTGAGCTAAATTGAGTGCTGGTTAAAGAAGTCTACATAGTTCAAGAGTCCATAGGTTGCTATCACCCCCCACTACTGTTTGATATATAGTTTACTGCAAACTTCAAAGTTTATGCAGACGTAGTCTGAAGCAAGCAGGTGTTGATTCCCTTCAGAGTTCCAGTCATGTAAAGTGCACCTGCAGAGCAGTCAGTATTTTTCAATCCCCATCCCAGCACACAGGCCTCCGGTAGGGATCTTGACAGACCCTGCGTTTCCCAGTGCCAATCTATTTCCATACCTCCCACCAGCTTAAAGTTCACCCATTTGTAGAATAGTATGCCCCAAAGGTCTGTCGGTGCAGGCTAAGAGCACAGGGCACATAAGTAGAGCATTATGTAGATGATTGGCTGGTGAGCGTTCCCATGCAGGAGAAATCTGAGCACGATTCAGCTGTTATACAGCTGAGCAATAGTTGTTAAGCAGTCTAGAATGATCATATCTTAGAACATCAACTTTTTTGGGAGGTGTTTTAGATACCAAAACGCCTATCGCAAGACTGCGAGAAGAAGGTACTTTAGTTGAACAGAGTTCTAGATGAAAACTGTAGGAAAGCTCCCTTTCTGTATGATCACACCCAGCCCACACACTTTGTGCCTCAATGCTGATGGTTATGACTCTGAAAGTGCATTGGAGCCTGCTGCTCAGGCCCCCGTGCCAGTGCTTCCTCCCTAAAACTGATACATGTGAATTGGCAACCACAATTGACAAGGACTTTAACCCTTTTGTAAGTCTCTGGTAAATTGTACCAGTGGTACCCAGGGCATGGGAGTTAAAGGGGACACCAGGGCCTGAAGCACTGGTTGTGCTATCCTGAGTGACCCAAGTAAACAGATGGCATCAGTCCTGCCATTGCAGACTGCAGGAGCGGGACAAACTGCTCGTACTCGACTTTGCCCTCACCATGTGTGGCAAGGTCAAAGCACTATTTTTAATATATGCCAGTCACCCCTAATGAAGGCCTCCTGAGCCCAGGAGGAAGGGTGCATTATATTAAAGGTGTGGACAAATATGTGCAAGTCTATATGTCCCTATAGTGGCCTCTTTCCATTAAGGGTTACTATAAGTGATCAGCGGTCCATAAGGGTAACAGCTGGCACTCGGGCCATCCGAGGTTGTCAGCTTCATTATGGTACCACTGAAATATGTTGTGTTTGGTATCAAACAACTTGCCTCATCACCCCTGACGTGATTCTCATGATTCTCATGTCAGAGTCGATGTGACATGCACCCAAGTGCCTACCTTAGGGTTGCCGACCTGCTTGCCCTAGCCTTTCCTGTGCACTGGCTGTCAGCCTGCAGCTGCTGCCACCAAGACAGGAATCTGACCCCCTGTCAGGAGCTGTGAACTCTCTCAGGAGTCAGAAACAATGGCCTGGACAGGAAGGAGGTGACAGCTTCCTCTCTGACATGCTGACTAGTGAAGTTGCATATCAAGGTGGTGAGCTTCAGAGCTTACACCGCCTCTGATATGCATCCAGGCTGCCTCCCAAAGGAGGAAACAGCCCTTCCCCAGCCCCCTGGCACATCTGCACCCGGACTGGTGGGAAAATTATGTAGTCAGGAGGTGTACACCCCCAGAAGGCTAGCCATACCCCTAGGGTGGGCCACCTGGTCTGTACAGCTAAATAAGGTTTCTGTCATTTTTAAAAGTGGCAGAATAGAGGGTTCTGGGTAGAAAAGGTGACAAACACACTCAAATGTGGTCATCTCGGGGGCGAATTAGCCACTAGGGCTAGCAGCCTATTGGCTACTTGCACCCACACCCGTAAATCTAGGATTTAGGGGGCACCCCTGGCACCAGGACCTCAGTTCTTATTCAAATTGCAAGAGAGGACAAAGAAGAGACCCAAGTCTGCAACAACAGGAGCAGCTCAAAACAAGGGCGCAATACTCTGCACCTGTGGCAACCATCCTGATACTGCACGACTGCAACTCGTTCCGGATCAAAGACCGGTTCTTCCAGACAGAGAGCCAAAGGCAAATCCAGACTCCCTTGGACTAGTAGCACTAGTCCCCTGCAGCCGCAGGTAAAAACAACGTACCATAACCAAAGAATCACTGGCCATCGAGCCCTCTGATGGATCGCCCAAAAGTGGATGGTCCACTGCATTGTGGAAAATGTAGTCCTGACCTCTAGCAAGCTTCAGGCGGTTACCGCTTTCCCCCGAACCTCCGAATGTTGAAATCATTTCTTGCTGACTTTACAGCTGCATAGGCTTGTGGTGGCCAGTCCAGCAACCACTATCTTTACTCAATGCTGTAACACGAGGGAACTCTGCAGCACCTTCAACCGACCACAGCAGTGGACCCGTTGTTGACTTTTTGCACCCGTTTCCTCACCAGCACAGTCTAAGTGGTAAAACCAGCTACCTCGCATCTCCCGCTTCAGGACCAAGGACAGCCAGGATAACTCTGCACCCGGGCCTCCTGAGCCAGGTAAAATTGAACTGACTGTTGTGGCTTGGTCCTGGGACCTGCATCACCTTACCCCCAAGTGGGTTCCACACAACTTCGACCTGCAAGTGACCGCTATGCTAACGTTTTGCAGTATTGATTTGCACTGATTTTATATTTCCTTCTAAAATCCATACCTCTTGTTATACTTATCCGATTGACTCTGTTTTGGTGTCTACATTTATATAAAAATCTCTTTTATTTTCATAAATTGGTTTCTTATTGCCATGTTAGTACCCTGAAATGCTTAACACATGTTCCTCTAATTCTAGTAAAACCTGACTGCTCTTTGCCACACTACCAGGATTGAGCTAAGAATTTATTATTGTGAATCCAAGGACCATCTTTTGGGTATTGTGAGAGTATTACATAGTGAAGCCTAACCAGCCTTACTACATAACTCTCCACTTTCCTACAAGGACTTTCAAACCTCTTCGTGTTATGGCTTTTGCATCCAACCCAGGATTAATGGCCAGGCTGTGGGTGTACATCATCAGTCGGTTCAGTCACATGCAGATTGGTTGGACCTAGAGCAGGGTTGTTCAGCATATGGTAGCAACACGTAGACTGTACATCCTCACTATATGAAATCCTCTTACAAAAAGGTACAGTCCACCTAATGTTGTTGTAAATTAGTCTCGGAGAACCATGTCATGAATAATATGGGTTAATCACTGCAAACAGGATGATGAATCCTCACCCTGCATAGCATGCTGTTTTGCCAGTTGCTCCCACTCTACTGCTCATGGCATCAGGAGAGGGACAGGTAGTTGGGGCTATATTGTTCATGGCAGTAAAAAATAAAATAAAATGTAAATCCAGTACTTGTATAGCGCACGAATCACCCCCGAAGGGGTATCTCGGCGCTGGGGGCCATTGGGAAGATTAAGCGAGCTATTGCCCAGAGTCGCATGGTGCTGGGCAGACTCCTGCTGCCGGAGCCAGGGATCGAACCGTGATCCCCAGCATGCAGCGTCAGTCGCCCTGGCCGCGGCGCCACACCTCTCCCACAGTAGGTAACAGTGATGATATATCTTGGTTCCCTATGCTTCTGTTTCTGCTATGGACATGTTTTTCTGACCTCTGATGAGCACTTGTGACACTACCTAACAAGACACCATGCAATCATTATATCCTTTGTATGTCACTCTGAAACCAGTTCCGATGAAAAGTGTCACATCTTAAAAGACGGTGAAACATGGCAGCCATGATATTCAAGGCCTGGGTAGTTGACCCATCTGTTATTTTTAGGTCTGGCTTGGAAGTACAGCTGTAACCAGGTGTAATGTGCTGAACCTAAAAAAAAAAATCAGGAGAACTGCAGAGAGGAGCTCTGACTCCATTCACATATTTGTATCCAAAAGTACATGTTTTGATTGGGCAGACCTTGTGTGCTTCCACAAAAGAGTGTTTTCCTTCCATGCAGCAGCAATTCTTATTATATTATGCTTGTTCAGCTGCCTGAGCCAGCAGCAGTATGGCTGCCTAGAAAAGGCTCACTAACGGGTATACATTATCACGCTTACAGTGGAATGGAGGAGTGTGATCTTTCATGGGGCAGACTTGTCACTGTAATGCTGTTAAGGTGTCTTGACTAAGGAGATAATTTATGTTTTTGTTTTTCTCTGACAGCAGCACAGATGGTAAGAGCTCAATCATGAGGAATGTATTGCTGTTTTCCAGTTCCAGCACCCTCCATGCCCATCATTAATTTTAAACTTTTTAAAAGTTGTATGTTTGAAATCAGAATGGGATGCCCTTTGCTACTCTAATGGACATGCGTTTTTGCATACTTTATTTCTTTTTAATTCCTACATACTGACTCTGTTGATAAACCTCACAACTATGCCAATCCCTCCTTTTTCATGTTTCCTCCCACTGCTTAAGTTTGTTTTCATTTTCTGCAAAAGGATTAGAGGTAGGTATTACACCAGTTACTCCCATGATTGTTTTGCAGGAGAAACAGCAACATGCTGTTATGACTTTAAGCGCTCCCTGTTGTGTTGGTTCTATGGCAATGTCATCAAGAGTGTTGGGATGCGTGGATTCCATCTGTGTCAGCTGGATGGCAGCTGGCAGGAGGGAAGCCATGAGTCCAACAGACTGCAATAAAAGAAGCTATATATTCAATCGTGCATTTCCTGGGTTCAATTACCACATTTTGGTGACATTCTGCCAGCCACAGCCTGCCGGTTGAGTGGCTAAGGACCCATGCTGTTGAGGAAGGCTGAGTTTGTGTCTGGGGGGGCCACAACGCCAGCATATCTGTTAACATGCACGTGTAGATCAGCGGCCTTGGCTGCTTCTTGGCAGCGCTGCCTTCAGTAGAAGCGCCAGAGGCAATATTTGTGGATTTTGTTTGACTTTGTCAGTGCAAGCATTGCCTGCCTCTGTTAGTGTGCGGTGTGAGGAAAGGGCCCAGCATGCGCCTACAGAGTCACGGCCTGTGGAAAGTTCAGGAGCTGCTCAAAGCGCGTTTCAGCACGGGGGTCATTCACACGCCTAACGCGTGTTCAGGCACAGCATGTGGCCCATGGCTCCGTCAGCTTTCATTTTTCAAGATTGTCAGCAGAGATACAAAATTTTCCAGCATTCGCGACAAGAATTTTAGATTCTATTAAGGACATGGAGGCGAGGATTATGCTTCTCAATCTTTACTGCATAAATTAACAGCAGCCAATGAAAAAGCAGTAACACATAAAAACACTACAAATCCCATGAGGCTTTGAACCACGCCTCCTTCAAACACCAATCATCTTAGTCCAAAGTCTACAAAATAGCGAGGCACCATCTTACTGCCTCTTTCTGTGCACAAGCAGTCTCCATATAAGTGAATCAAAACAGGATACAGTTCCAGCTCTCAACGGAGAGCAACTTCAAAGCAGCAGGTCCCAAAAGAGACAACTTATCCAAAAGGATGCGGAGAGTCATCCGACCAAATTCCATAGTCAGCTCTGTTTGGAATCCGTTCCATGTAGCCATAAGATAGTCCATATTCAGTTCTGTTTGGAATCCGTTCCTGAAATCAGAAACAAATTTGAAAACCATAGAACTAGGAGTTTTGGTATTCGAGGGAGGGAATAATATGTTGCAATACAATATATGACATCATGACAGCTGTAATACAATTCTTACCTGTCCCAACGGGTGGGATAATCCTCGCCTCCGTGTCCTTAATAGAATCTAAAATTCTTGTCGCGAATGCTGGAAAATTTTGTATTCTATGGCAGGACCGGAGGCTCAGATTATGCTGGTTCAAAGCTGACCAACAACCACAGAGGAAATATGTACAATTGGTTTGTAATAACAAATTTGAAACATTGAATCGGATGACCAATCCGCTGCTTTAGGAATATCTTCTAGTCTGGATCACATGATAAAGGCTTTAGAGGCCATTGCCCCTCTCGTTGAATGAGCGCCATATACAGAGATATCTATACCGGCCTCAGCCATAACCCATCTGACCTAACAGGCCAAGGTAGCTGCCAAAACTGGGCGGGGAGGTTTCTGAATTGATAACAGCAATGGTCCTAAAGGATCGGATCTGTGAGATAAAGTACGTTCTTCATAACTTTTCAGACATTTCAACACAAAAAATATATCATTGTGAGGAAAGGCAGGATAATCAACAAAGCGAGACATTGTTTTAGTTCGTCTGGATATAATGAATGAAACACCATGGGGAGAAAACTCTCCCGGCTAAATCTAAAGCATGTACATCAGACACTCTACGACAAGAAATAAGACATAAAAGCATGGTAAGTTTAGCCGATAATTGCTTTAATGATAAATCTTTATTATCAGGCCAAGATTCCAATAATGCAAGAACATTAGACACATCCCATAACGTATTGCATCTGGGTCTCGGAGGACGAGCGACTTAACTTACAAACCATCAGGTGAAGCCCCACCGGTTTTCCATCTATCATGTCCAGCTGACAAAGCCAATCTAAAGTTATTAACTGATCTGTAGCATAAACCTGATTCTGCACATTCTGACAAAAAATTTAAAATCTCTTTTAAATCTGATCCCACGTGATCCACCTGCCATTGAAGGCACCAACCCATCCAGCGTTTGGGTGGAAGGAGCCCAAGCCTGTTGTATAAACTCGGCAGCCGCCGATGAAAGGCCTTCAATTTGTTTGTGTCTCCTGAGAGCGTCCATACCATGAGTATCAGTTGTTCCTGAAGGACCAATGGATGAGGGGAGCCCACTGGGTCCAGGAGTAGTTGTGGAAAAACAGGAAGTTGAAAGGGAAGATCCACTGACAACTCCATGAGAGTTGGGAACCACGATTGTGTCTTCCACAGCGGAGAGACTAACACCAATGATACTGACTGACGGCGGACTTGAGCCACCACTCTCGGGATCAATGCAAATGGAGGAAAAGCGTAATTCTTCTGATGTCCCCATTGATGAAAAAAAGCATCCTTTTCCGCTGCCATCGGGTCTGGTCTCCTGCTGTAAAAGCGGGGAAGTTGGGTGTTGAGACGGGAGGCAAACAGGTTCATCTGGCATGGACCTTGAATATCCATTATCTCTTGAAACAACGCAGAATGGAGTTTCCAGTCGCTGAAGTCTGTCAGGAACCTGGAATTCCAATCTGCCACTAGATTGTCCTTCCCGGGAATGTATTCCGCCATTATCGTGATCTTCTGTGCTAGGCAGAAGAGTCAAAACTCTTGAGCAATGTTGGCTAGCAGATGAGACTTCGTCCCTCCTAGGCGATTTATATACGTCACCGCTGACACGTTGTCCATTCGTAGAAGGATACAACAATTGCTCTGTATTGGAGAAATTGACCTGATGACAAATGAACCCGCCAACAACTCTAGACAGTTGATGTGTAGTTTCAGTTCTTCTGCTGACCAGCGGCCGCCTGTGGAGAAGTCTCCGCATCTTGCGCCCCAGCGGCTGGCGTCTGATTCGATAACTACATCGGGAGACGCTCCGAAAATGGCCTTGCCATTCCAAGCCTCCATATGTGTTAACCACCATTGCAGTTCATCTTGAGCTTCTGGTGACAGAGCAATCAAATGATCGTAGCTGAAATTTCTCTGAAGATAATGGATTTTGAGGCGTTGCAGTGCTCTGTAATGGAGAGGACCAGGGAAACTCACCTGGATTGAGGAAGCCAGAAGGCCCACAATCCTCGCCAGGGACCTCAAAGAGACTATCTGTCTCGGCAGTGTCGTATGGATTTCCCTTTTGATAGATTTGATTTTGGCTGGAGGGAGGAGCAATTGCGCCGTCACTGAGTTGATCTGAAAACCCAAGAACTCCACTTGTTGGGATGGGGTCGTCATGGACTTTTTGAGATCTATCACAAAACCCAGTTGTTGTATCAGAGACATATTCCAGTGTAGGTGTGTGCACAACTGTTTCAGATCTTGTGCTAACAGAAGCATGTCGTCTAGGTAGATGATCATGCGATCCCCCATCTCCCGAAGGCGAGTCACCACTGGTTTCAACAACTTGGTGAATACCCAGGGAGCTGATGACAGGCCGAAGGGGAGGGACTGGTATCGGAACCATTGTCCTTTCTACTGAAACTGTAGGTATCTTTGGTGCGAAGGAAAAATAGGGACCGACAGATAGGCGTCCTTGAGATCCAAGCGCACCATCCAATCGTTTTCCAAAAACAGATCTCTTAAAAGATGGATACCTTCCATCTTGAAATGTCTGTAGACTACAAATGGATTGAAATTTCTGAGATTTAACACTAGTCTCTGTCCTCCTCCTTTCTTTTGGACCAAGAAGACGTTGCTGCAAAAGCCTTCCGGAATGAAGGTTCCCGTAGTAATGGCCTGCTTTGTCAAAAGTTCTAATAGTTCTGAGTCTATAAAAGACTGCTCTTGTAGGGAAAAATGGAGAGGAGGAGGAGGAGGCGCTTGCTGGGTAGGAACACAGACCAATTCTATTTGAAATCCTTGAACAGTGTTCATGATCCATGCATCTAAGGTGATCTTTGCCCAGTACAAAATACATCAATCTGCCCCCCAAGGGCATCGAAGGGAGAGAAAGAGGAATTGTTACCTGAAGATTGGGCGTCATTGTTTCTGAAACCTCGATTGATCCCTCTGCTGTAGTGGCCGCGGAAACCCCATGATCTGGTGGGGTAAAATCCGGCCTGATCTGGCTCTTGCGTATAGCCTCTGCATCTGGGGGCAAAACCACGAGGACTTTGTTGGTTGTAGCGGGCGGTCGAGCGTCCTCTGCCACGACCGGCCCTACCAGAGAGGGGATGGAATACTCTCTTGAGGGAGGACTGAGATTTGTCCAAAGATGTAAAGGTGTTTACGAATTTTGCAATATCCTTTACAAACCGCTCACCAAAAAGTTGACCCTCAGCTAGTGGGCCCGGTTCGGCTGAGGCCAATTCTGCCAGCTGTGGGTCAATCCTCAATAGGACAGATTTGCGTCTCTCCGAAGAAAGTGCGCAGTTCGCATTGCCGAGAAGACAAATCGCTCTTTGAGTCCATCCAGCCAGGACTTCAGGGTGGATAGCTGCACCCGATTCTTGTGCTTGCAGAGCCAATTCAAGTATCTTTGCCAGTGGACCAGAGACATCAAGAAGTTTGTCTTGACAGGCTCTCAGAGCTCTATCTATACCCTTCTTGGGATCCTTCCGGTATTTTTTGAGAAAGGTTTGCATCGAGGTGTCTATTTCCGGAGTTAGGGCGGTTTTGTTCGGAAGGTCTGGCCGGGGCATTCAGATCTGAGACAGGATCTAACTTCCTTATCAAAGCTCTTGGGCAGGTTCATCTGGAGAGGGAGTAACGGGGGAAAGGGAGTGTTTGCGTTTCGTAGCGCGTTTGCGCGGGCGAGATTCCTGTGAGGAGTATGTATCAGTATCTGTGTCGGTAAGGGGAGGGGGTTTGAAAGGGAAAGGCGGTGGCGAAGGTGCCAGTAGATTGACATTATAGTCGTGATCTTTGGCTTTTTCGTAACTTTAGTGTAAATTTGTACATGAGGCCAACAGGGACCTTGGGGTTCAGAAGGTAGGGGGGAGGGGTAGGGGAAGGATTACCAGGCGGAGCATTCGGGGTGGAACCTACTAACTGATCAAGGCGGAGAGAGATAGGCAAAAGGGCAGAAGAAAGAGCCTTGTCTAATTTTTTATCCAAAGTCTTATCAATGAGAGACTCCATATTTTCATCATAATGATAATCTTCATCCTCAGCAGGGCCATAAGCAGCTAGCTCCTGTTCATAGACTTCACAGTCCGAAATCTTAAAGAATATAGTATATTCCTCTCAAAATTCCCCAGTGGGAAGCCAATTTTACAACCCTGAATAGCTCAAGATACAGGGCGTCAGAAGGGAGCAAAATGCTTGGACAGTGAGGCTGAAAAGGCACCAAAAATCCTTGTATTATCAGGACTTGTGGGAAGCTATGAGCCCCTCCTGCCTAATTAAGCAAACACGAGGTTTCCAAAAATTGAAGCTGTTAATACAGCAACTTGTAGGAATATAACTGCAGAAACGAAATTCCCAATAGGAGAAAAGCCCAGAAAAAAGCGTGTCAACTCAGGCCCGGTACCGGCACAAACTGTCGTAGCTGCGTTCCCTCAGTTGTCCAAGCCCGGGGAGCGGAATCAATCGGTGTGTGTTGGGAGTCTGCAGAAGCATGCACTGACGCGTGCAGGCTCCTGAGAGGAGCGTGCAAGCAGCTCAATTGGGCTCCTTTACGCTGCCTTGCTCCCAGGGAGGGGCCGCTCCCTTTCAATAGCGCAAAGAGGGCGCGGTTTAACGGCACGGCCATTCCAGTCAAAACGGTCTAATTAACTTCATTTAAGGGCATGAATCTCCAAACAACACAAAGCGAGGACAGCGCAACACGCATCAGGAATCTAATCAATAAAGCGTAGCGCACGAGTTACGCGGCGCGAGCGCTACATCGCAAGCAAAAGCAATGGTATGAAAATTTTCAATTATAACCATGAAAATGATTAAAGCCTATGCATGACAAGCCTTAATGGAGAACAAAATAACGAGGCACTTATCTTGACTGGGGAGCAGCAAAGAAAGAGGCAGTAAGATGGTGCCTCGCTATTTTGTAGACTTTGTACTTAGATGATTGGTGTTTGAAGGAGGTGTGGTTCAAAGCCTCATGGGATTTGTAGTGTTTTTATGTGTTACTGTTTTTTCATTTGCTGCTGTTAATTTATGCAGTAAAGATTGAGAAGCATAATCTGAGCCTCCGGTCCTGCCATAGAATTACGTCTCACCTCTTAACTTCGCCCATCGCAGCTCCTGGCTCCTCCGAAGTGTGTTGCCTCATTGGCTCTTCATTACGGTGGCAACTGTAGTCAGGGGCATAGACACAGTGAAAGGACTATCTCTCTCCCTTGCTTTCACTTTTATTCAGCTCCCTGTTAGGGGAAAGTACCTTAAGTATTGGGAGTTGTTGAAAACCTCATTCCTGGTGGCCTAAAGCGCATTACTTCCTTAGTACATTGTTGCTTCATTCATGCTTCAAGCTAGTGCATTGGAAAACGTGTTCTTTGCCCTCCTCATGACAACCATATCCATTTTAACACCGCCTGTTTTCTTAGCTCATCAAGGAACACCTCCTATATCGTGGGAGGGTTGGATAGATATCTTTGAGAACTATCTGTTAGCGCTAGATGGTAACAGTTTTAGTGCTGGACGGAGGAAAGCATTATTATTTATTTATTTATTTATTTTAATTTTATTTTTATTGGCATTTCAAAATAAATGCAATATACATGTAATACAACAACAAACAGGCTTGGTACACAAATTGAAGTGTACGACAGTCTATACACACATATCTATTCTATGACGGCATGTGCCTGTCACAGCAATGTATCTACACATTCACAGGAACAATATTCATGTCGCAGAGAACATTCAGAGGTAGTTAGACCTAAACATGACAGCAAGTACCAGGTTACACCTTTCAGTGCCCATCCTATATACAAATTACATCTCCACATCATATTAATTATATATCCACAGTTTGGGCAGTGTTTAACACAGCATCACCGTTACCGCTCGTGCGTTCCCGAACCCAGGTAATAAACGGCTCCCAGATCTCACGGGGTCTAGAAGTAGGCGGCATCAATTCCCAGAAAGTGGCCAACTGGACCTGACTGTAGGCTACCTCTCTACTCCAGTCCGTTAGCTGAGGTTTCCTCTTACCCCCCCAGCGTATCGCAATTTGACGCTTAGCGAAGAGCAACAATAATGCATGTAAGTTACGTTTTTGGGGATGTGTATCCTTGACATATCCTAACAGTCCCAATAGTGGGGATGGGGACAGTTTGAGGCCCTGGATCTGATTGATAGCCATAAAAATCTGGGACCAATATTCAGCGAGCGCAGAACACTCCCATGCCATGTGAAGGAAAGAAGCCAGAGTCACCACACATCTCCAGCATCTGTCATCATCGCGCAGTCCCATTCTATGTAAACTTACTGGTGTTCTGTAAAACCTATGAAGAAACTTGAAATGAATCAAACGAAGTCTGTAGTTTGGGGATAACTCCGTTAACTGAGTGCAACAGTATGTCCAGTGAGCCTCAGTCAGGGGAGTCGCGAGCTCCGCACTCCACTGCAGCCAAGCGCTAGGTCGCGTCACAGGGGCATCAGTTTGCATACTTGTGTAAAGTCTGGTTATAAGCCTACGTGGTGAGGGCGAATGTAGTAGATTCTCCAGGGCTAATAGGGGGGGCGGTGAGGCTGGAAATTCAGTGTGCAATTTGCGACAGGTGGCTCGCAATTTGTGATATAAAAACAGCTCTCCAAACGGAACCCTCTGCCCCTCCTCCGACACCGGGGGGTCCCTAAAAGTGTCCGCCGGGTAGAGGTCCGCAAACGTATGAAGTGACATTTTCTGCGCTACCGTCTTGCTGATTTCGTCTTTGATGTTGGGTAACATTGGATTTTGCGCCAAGGGAATAGATGGGGCATATAAGATCTTGGCTCCCGCCCGTCTCCGTAAACCATCCCAAGCCCATCTTAAAGTTTCAGGAGTGTCAATACCGTCTGTGGGGCGTCGATATTTCTGATACACCGCCACCTGCAGAGGAACCGGTGCTACCGCATCTTTTTCAACAGCCACGTGTGGCTGAAAGGGCGTTTGGGTGGACCCAATAGTGCAGAAATTGTGCCTGTGCGCAGAGTGCATATAATTTCATATCTGGGGCTCCCAGGCCTCCCTGGTGTAGCGGAAGTGACAATAGCTCCCACGATACACGAGCCTGTCCGCCTGCCCACACCAGGGAAATTAACAGTGAACGCAAAGTACTAAAAAACGGCTGTGTAAGTATGATTGGTAGATTGACGAAGAGATACAAAAATTTAGGCAGCACAACCATCTTTGCCAATGCGATCTTTCCTGCCAGCGACAATGGAAGTTTAGCCCATAAAGCAACCTTCTCTTCCAGCCAAGTAATGGCCCTACCATAGTTCAGATTCCATATTTCCTGTAAATTTCGGCTAATCCAAATACCCAAATACTTCACTTTTTCATCCTCCCATTTTAACGGGAACTCAGAAGTCACCGCTTTGGTGTTGTCTGTTAATGGGAATATTACTGATTTAGCCCAGTTTATAGAAATACCAGCCAGCCCACCAAACTTGATGAACTCTCTTAAGACAGTGTCTAAGTTCTGTGCGGGGTTCAGAATATATAAGGTGATATCATCGGCATACAGTGACATCAGGAGGCTCCTAGAGCTGAACCCTATCCCTTTATCCGCATGATGTTGTCGGATGCGTGCAGCCAGCGGCTCCATCGCAATGGCAAACAGCAGGGGAGACAGAGGGCACCCCGGCCGCGTACCCCGCGTAATCGGAAACGGATCAGATAAGAGACCATTCACTCGTATCCTAGCTGTCGGCTCGGTATATAATAATCTGATCCATTTAATAAAAAGGGGGCCAAACCCCATCCTCTCCAAAATACGAAAGAGATAGGGCCATTCAAGCGAGTCGAAGGCTTTGGTCGCGTCCAAGAACACGGCTGCCGCCTGCACATCCGGGTGTAAGTAATGTAGGGCCGAAAAGACCGTCCTAATGTTATGGGAGGTAGACCTCCCGGGTATAAAACCCGATTGGTCTGGACGGGCTATGATGGGGAGCATAGGTTGCAGCCAGTTCGCTATTAATTTCGCTAGAATTTTAACATCCACATTAATGAGCGACAGAGGGCGATAGGAATCTAATGCGGAATCTGGTTTCTCCGGTTTTAGCAGGGTGACAATTATCGCTTCCCTCATCGTCGGGGGCAGGATACCAGTTTCATGTGCGTCCTTGTAAACCGCTAGAAGCCTGGGCGCAAGTTCCTCTGCGTAGATTTTATAAAAAGCAGTCGTTAACCCGTCCGACCCAGGGGCTTTATCCAAAGGCAAGCTTTTAATCACAGTAGCTACATCTTCCACCTTAAACAATAAGTGCATGTACTCCCTGTGCCGGTTATTAAACCAAACCAGTTCCAGGGAATCTAAGAACGTTTGCATGCCTTCTGGGCATGCAGTTTGTGTAGCTGTGTATAGGTTAGCGTAAAAGGAGGAGAACTCATTGAGTACAGCCACTGGACCTCTAACAGTACCACCACCCTCAACGACCAATTCAGGAATGTAAGCAGTAGACCGCGGAGTGCGGATCATGCCAGCAAGTGTCCGTCCGGGTCTGTCGCCCTCTCCATATCTACGCGCTTCCGCATATTTCCCAAAAAATGTCACCTCTCTCTGTGCCTCTTCGGCGTACTCTAATAATTTGGCCTTCAACTGAGCCAGAAGAGCCGGGTCATCTGCAGAGTAAACACGCGCTTCAAGGTCTTTTATTTGAGCCTCAATGTTCATCAATGTTTGTCGAAGGGCCTTAAGTACCCCCGCCTGTCTAGAAATGCACTGCCCTCTGATGACCACCTTAAATGCTTCCCACAGAGAGGCTTCAGTGTCGACAGTTCCAGTGTTGAGGGTGAAATAATCAGTAATATCCTTACGGATTTCCTCCTTAAATGCCTCATCTAACAACGCATGTGGGGGCAGTCTCCAGGAGAATGCTCTCCGCGTAGTGTCAGGGAGTGAAAGTGTCAATAAGCATGGGGAGTGATCTGATAACGTTCTGGGCAAGTGTGTCACCTCCACCACCCAGCTCGCCACATCCCGCATGGCAAGCCAGTAATCTAACCTCGACCAGGCTTTATGGTGTTCAGAGAGGCAGGTACCCTCTCTGGACGATGGGTTTCGTAAGCGCCAAATGTCGACCAGGTCCCCATCGTTGAGTAAGGCGTTTAAAACTTTGCCAGCCGCGGGATGGTACGTCCGCGCCGTGCCCTGTCCATCCATGTCATCATTTAGGACGGCATTGAAGTCCCCCCCCCATAGCACCGTGGTACAACCAGTCGCTTTAATTTTGGCCCATATATCGTGGAAGAAGCCGGGAGAGTCGGTATTGGGCCCATATATGGCTACTAAGGTTAAAAAAAACCCTCCTAACGACCCCAACAGAATAATGTACCTCCCTTCAGGGTACGTGTGCACTTCTCTCTCTTTCCAGTCAAGCCCACGTTTAACCAGCACTGCCACCCCGCGAGAATAATTGGAGTAGACCGATGTGTAGGCGAACTCCCACCTTTTGTGTTTGAGTTTTGGGGAAGGCTGAACATGTAAGTGGGTCTCCTGTAACAGACATAAATCTATATTATGCCTCGTAAGGTATGCATGTACTAGCCTGGCTTTCCTACTGTCGTTTAATCCTCTTATGTTCCATGTCAAGCAGTTAATAGAAGTCTCGTGTTGCGCAAAAAGAGCATGCTCATATTGTTACTGTGTCTAGTGCATCGCACATTGATCTCACGTCTGAACATGTATTTCATCCAATTGCATACCAATGCACCAGCCAAACGATAAACAACATCGCCTACCCCCCACCCCCCTCCCACACCAACCCCCCAATCAGGTTGAAGAAGGTCCCCCCAACAATGAAATACAAAACAGCAGAATCCTGGGAAAGCTCCCATGGGGATGTAGGAGGTCTGGCATACACCCCTACCATGGCAGGGTGGCCAAGATACTGCAAGGAGTCGAGCCTGCATCCTAACAAAGATGATTAATAGGCGGTGTCTCATTTAAAACAATCACCACTGCCCCTGGCCCCCTTACAGCAATCACATTCTAGAAACGGACATCGACGGAGGGCAAAATTTAACTATGTGAGACAATTTCGCATGATCCCGGGAGACACAACAGTTATGCAACAACCCCAGGCCAAATCAGCATATATCAAACAATCTAAGCCAACATTCATTAAGTACAAACAGCAATTTTGATCGAACCAAAAGGGTCGGAATCCTGTGCTAAAGCATAACATACGCTCCACTCCCCTCCAGGACCCCAATGGAATAGACACCCAGTGTTTCACGCTATATAAAAGAATATACTATAGTGTCTTCAATCAGTGTCACTTAGCTGGTGTTCGGTCGATTCCTCCAATCTTGGACTTTTCTTGGCCTGCCTACCACCCACGTGTTTGGCGAATTTCAGGGCGGATTTAGCATCCGTGAAGAAGTGGGAAGACCCATCATGAGACACCTTAAGTTTGGTAGGGTATAATAGCGAGTAGGGGATTTGCGCTTGTAGCAGGATCCGCTTTGCTGGCAAGAATTCGCGCCGCGCTGCCTGTACCGCTGGCGTAAAGTCCGGATAGAAGGAGACCTGGTTGCCCTGATGGGTTATTTTCCCCAGTGCGCGCGCCTGGCGGAGTATCACATCGCGGTCTTGATAATTCAGCAATCTCGCCAGGAAGGGCCGGGGAGGCGCCCCCACCGGGGGTTTGGGACTCAAAGCGCGATGAGCTCTCTCCACTGCAAACACCGGGGAGAGGTGTGCGACAAACAGGTCCCGCAACAATTCCGACACAAACACCTCCATTTTGGTAAAGGCTGTAGTTTCCGGAATCCCTGTGATACGCAGGTTGTTGCGGCGGGATCTCGCTTCCAAATCTTCATTTTTGGCGCGTATGACACCCAATATCTTATCCATCTGGAGCAATTGGTCTTTAGTTTCCACCTGAAACTCATGAAAATCGGATTGTTTATTTTCCAACACATCCAGTCTGTGTTCATGAACCCCTACTTGAGTTTTCACAGCGTCCATTTGGGTCGTCAATGTGTTCAATTTCGCGTCGATGGTGCGGAGGCTAGAGCGCATTTCAAGCATAAGGGTACGGAGATCTTCTCCCTGGTCGCCCAACTGTCCCTCACTAGAGCCCCCTGCGGCGGTCTCTGGGTCCGATTCCGTAAGGCGCGTCGTCCTTCTCTGATCAAAGCTTATTTTAGGCTGTTTGGCATCTTGTTTGCCCATGATTCAGTTGCAGAGGGGTGCACTACCGCAGTGAAAAAATGGGCTTCGCGGCACCTTCTCCGTATATACTGCTCTTTCTCCAGCACGTGGTCTGCAGCGTTGTCCAGCCCCTCAGGCACCAGATGAGATATGGCGGCTCTCAGTTAGCGTACCCCACGCGCCTTTCTCCTTTCCCTCAACGTGGTTTAGTGAGGGGGCGACAGCTATTCCACGCCGCGTATTTAGCCACGGTTGTTGCGATACATTGAAGGTTGGAGACAAAGAAGGCGCAGGGCGTCTCCCCACCTCACTGCTCTTCAGGGCAACAGCCAACACCACCGTCTAGTCGTAGAGGCAGCCACACAAACATGACACAGTTCGGACAGGAGTATCGGCTGTCCGGCCAGAGCACTCCCGCACTTAAAGCCTTTGGCACCCTAACGTGGCAATGGCGGCAGCCAACCAGCAACGGGCAGCGTGCGGCGGTTACGAAAAATTGTAAAATGGTGTCGCGTTCATCCAAACAGCATGCAAGCACACAATGGCGCCCTCATCTGCCATGTGGTCTCACCAGTCCAGCTGTCTCACTGTGCGCTATCAGAGCGAGGCGCCAACCCGCCGTCCCTCCCTCGATCGGTTCATCTGCCAGGGCAAGCGCGTCCCCCTTCTTCTGGCGGCACACCGCCGGTCGGCTCTCTCGGCCCTAAAATGGCACCTCCAGGATGCGTGAGGCTTCACCCAATTTGCCTTGTCTCAGCTTACTTGTCCCATCACCACGCCACGGCAGCACACAGGCCGCGGAGCTCGTCCTGCACCGTCGCCGGATGACGAAACCATGGTCGCTGGGGCCGTAATGAAAGCTACCCAGGCCTTACCAGGAGCCACGGCCTCAGGTAGTCACAGCACCCGCTCCGCACCTCCGTCGGGTCCGCCCCCTCCTCCGCTCTCGGTGCTCCGGGGCCGGTAGCTCAGCGGTTCGGCAGCCCCGGCTTATGAAAGCTCACCGCTCGTTGCCGCAGGTTTACCACTTCCGAGGAACCGAAAATAGCAGAGATCAAACTCCTCTTAATGGACGGATCAAAGCAGGATAATGTCTCGGCCGGCGGAGCTCGCTCACAGAGCGGCCATTACGCAGCACGGCAGGCCACGCCCCCCGGAAAGCATTATTATTAAGCGTGTTGGTAAGTGAGGGTCAACATGTATTTAAATATCTATCAGAAGTTTTAGGTGGTGATAATGAGCCCCTTGAAGATGTGTATAAGGAAGCGAAGTCACGCTTGGAACGCAGATTCGCAATAGAGACTACCATAGTTATGTTGAGATACAGATTCTACACCAACCCTCAGAAACAGGAGGAGTGTCCATTGATGACTTTGGGTCAAGACTACACAAGTTGTCCATGAAGTTTCAGTTTGGTCAAATGACCGATGAACTAATAAGGGACCAACTTATAGTACAATGTTGAAGTAAAAAGATACAGGAAAGGCTGTGGGCAGCGAATAATCCATCACTAAAGGATGCTATACAGATTGCAAAACTTTTGGAAAAGTCCGCTTTCTGTGTGTGTGAAATGGGGACAAGAGACATGATGAAGGGCAGGGGTGTTTCCACCATACATAAGGAAGAAGAGGAACAGGATTGTGTGAGTGTGGTGAACAGGTTTAGGAAAAATGTTTAAAAATTTCAGAAGAAAGTGGTCACCCAAAAAACAGGTCAAAGGCCATGTTTAAGGTGTGTTAGCAATTACCATTTAGGGGATTAAAAATCTTGTTTTGCCGCTCATAAATAGTGTCTTAAGTGTGGGCGCCACAGGCATTATGGTCTGGTGTGCAAGGGGAATACTAAAGTGAGTGTGGCAGTAACAGAGTTGGAAGAGGTGCTAACGGACAGTTGTGAAGATTGTATTTTAATGGTCGAGCCCAATGGTGATTGTGAGGGTAGAAGAACCTGTCCTGTGGCTTCTTTGTAGTAATGGGAAGGAATGTGGATATGATGGTGGATTCGGGGTCCATGTTTACCATCATTCCCAAAGCACTCTTCATGGACAAATGGCCTGGGGTGACTCTAGTTCCCAAAGATATCAATTCTATGGGGCATCAGGGAGGGGCCATTGACATTTTAGGGTATTTTTCTGCTCCCATTAAGAATTCAGATGTGTGAGGTATTGGGCAAGCTGTATGTAACAGAGAGTGGACCTCCAATTTTGGAATGGGTGCACCTGTTCAATCTACATATCATCAAAAACCCCAGGACACCCAATCAAGTGATGATGGTGGGAGAAACTAATATTGATAATATACTTGATGAGGCCAAGGACGTATTCAAAGAAGAATTGGGCCAGTTGAAAGGATATGTCCACGAGATTAAGGTCAAGAAAGGGGCCATTCCTATAAAGCATAAAGTGAGGAGGGTGCCTGTGGTGATAAGGGATGAGGTAAAGAAAATGCTTAATGACATGCTTCGAGATGGTGTAATTGAGCCGGTGAAAGCTTCTAGTTGGATGTCTCAAAAAGCAGATGGGTGGCTACGTTTTTGTGTGTGAATCTTAGAAGTGTAAATCATGAGATAATGACAGACAACTTTCCTCTACACATATATAAATGAGATGTTTTTATTGCTCAATGGAGGGAAACTTTTCTCTAAAATTGATAAGAATGCCTATCATCAGATTCCCTTACATGAACAACTTTTATAACAATGGAAGGGACATTTCAATTACCAGAATGCTGTTTGGTCTTTCTTCCGTGGCCAGTGTGTTTCAGCGTATGATATCAAAGATTTTGAAGGATGTTAAGAACGTCATCTATTACCAGGATGACATTCTGGTGTTTGGGAGGATCGAGAAGGAACATAATTATGTTCTTCAGCAAACTTTAAGGAGGTAGTCTGATGCTGGTCTCACCTTGAGAAAGGATAAGTGTAGATTTCTGGTCAAAGAGATTACATACTTAGGGTATACCATAACTGGTGATGGTGTCTGACCTAAGCATTATCTGCTTAAAGCCATTCAAGGAGCTCCTGTTCCATGTAACAAAGATCAGTTGCGGTCATTCATGGGACTTGTGGAGTACTATGCCAAATTTGTGGACAAATTTGCTGAGAAAACTGAGTGTTTGCGAAGCCTGTCGAGGAAAGGTTGCAATTGTGAGCGGGAGAAGGGACAACAGGATACCTTTAAGTGGATCAAAAAAGAAATTTGCAGTGGAGGTATTTCAGTGCCATTTGATTCTACGGTAAAAACTATTGATGCCAGTGCCACCCGTATTGGAGATAATTTGTCTCCGGTGTATAATGCGGTTGAAAAAACTGTGGCTTTTGCATCCCATTCCTTAACAGAGACAGAGCAACACTATTCTGTTATTGAGCAGGAGACACTAGCTGCAGCTTGATCTGTGGAATATTTCCGCACCTATTTGTGCAGATTGGGGTTTGTACTCCGCACAGATCACAAGCCTTTGGCCAAGGTGTTGACGACCAGAGGAGCTGGGAAGGGATCAGCAAGACGAGCAAAATTAGCTGCTATATTGTAGGAATACAGGTATAAGATGGAGTACATTCCTGGTTGGTAGAACACTCAAACAGATTGTCTATCACGCCTTTCAGTTGATTGGCAAGACGTAGATAGGAGGCAGTAATTTCTAAAGAATATGAGGGAGCAGTGGCTTGGGTGACCGTTTCTGAGGACTGTGCTGAGGGAACTGCATTTACCAAGGAGGAATGGAGCAGAGAAATGGAGTTGGATGAAGTGCTAAAAAGGTAAAAATGTTGATTATCAAAGGGGGTAGGCAAGAGAGTACGGTTGCATGTGGTATAAGGACTTACTTAAAAATTTTAGAAGAACTTTCTTTTTGGGAACATGAGGTTATCATAAGGAATGATAAATGTGTGCCGCCACAAGGTTTGAGGAACAGGAAAGTTTCTTTGGCCCATGAGGGGCACCTAGGTTAAACCCTCAAGAAGAAAAGGTTGCAAGCGATATTTTGGTGGCCCGGAAAGGAGGAGGATGTCATAAGTTCGGTGTAGAGGTGCCAAGACTATAAAGACAGTGAAAAAAGACTTAAAACGGGTATACAATCGGGGGGACACATTGAAAATCCAGAGAAACCATGGTATACAGTGTGCATGGATTTTATTGGACCAATGAATGAATTGAGATCAGAGTTAAGGTATGCACTTGTCAATGTGAACGTGCGTGCCAAATGGCTTGTGGTGAAGTTCATGAGAGAGATGACTATGAGGAAAACCATTTTGGTGTTAGAAAGAGTGTTCTGGGAAGAAGGATTTCCAAAACTACTGATTACGGACAATGGCACTCAGCTTACGTCTGTTGAAATGCAGGAGTTTTTAACTGATTGTGGCATCAAACTCAAATGCACCTCTCTTTATAACCCACAAGTGAATGGTCATGTGGAGAGGGCCAGCAGATTGGTAAAAATTTACCATTTTGATGGGTCTCCAAAATTGTAAGGATGTAGAAAGAATGGTGGAGGAGTTGGTTTGGGCCTATCGTACTACGGTAAGTAGTGCAACAAACATTTGTCCTTATGAGTGTATGAGGGGAAGAAAGCCAGGTACCAAACTACTTCCCGTGTGGTTTTTGTTGAATGGTGACAGTGTTGGTATCAATAAGAGGGTTGTGGGTGTCAGGAAAAACAAAGTTGACATGGGCGATTGAGTAAAAATCAAGAAAGGTCGTGTGGGTGCCGAATTGTCCAATTTCATGGGACCCATTAAAGTCAAGGCTGTGCATGACTGGCATATCGTCCTTGAGAATGGAGAAAGGTGGATCAAGAAGAGGATGGCATTATATCAGTAAGGGGGTGAGGATGTGGTGCTGGCACTGTGCTCCGCCAAGGGTATCAGTGGATAGATGATGATGGGAGATAAGTGATTTGAATGGCAATAGGAGGGAGAGGTGGGACAAGGATGTTGACAAGGGTGATAGAGAGATAAGTGAGTGTGTGGGCCTGGGCAGTAGGGCCCACAGGATTCGCAAACCACCTGGATATCTGAAAGACTATGTTGAGAAGTGATTATGGGTTTTTTAAGGTTGAGAATTTATATTTGTGTCATACCAGGTTGTGAATTGTGAATTGAAGGATTGTTTAGTAATCCAATTCTGTCGACGGGTTTTATCTTTTAAAGAGTTAAGGTTACGTTTCCTTACATTTATTGTTTTACATTTTGTTTCTTTTTATGTTTATTGGCATTGTTTTATGCTTTATTACTGTAAGGGTCAGAGACCCACGATAGCCGCATCCACGCTGGACTCCAGCACCACTGAAGCCCTGAAGTGCATCCTCCTCAACGTGCGCTCACTGCACAGACATGCTGTAGAGATCTGGGACCTCCTCGACACCCTCTTGCCAGACGTCGCCTTCTTCACGGAAACCTGGACCAATGCCTCCTCTGCCCCCAACATCGCCACCGCCATTCCTGACGGATACAAGATCCAGAGGAAGGACCGCCCCAACCGCCCAGGAGGAGGACTCGCCATCGCACACAAGAGCTCTCTCTGACTCTCCACCTCCAGCACAAGCGACTCCCCTCCCACCACCGAACACCTTCACTTCCAGATCCAGACCATCCCCAGAACAACGCTTCACAGCATCCTCACCTACAGACCCCCCCCCAAGGCCTCGCGCTTCATTCACCACTTCCATCACCGACCTCATCACACCCCACGCCATCGCCTCCATGGACTACATACTTATCGGAGACCTGAACTTCCACCTTGACAACCTCAGCGACCCCAACTCCACCGTCCTCCTGGACAACCTCGCCAACATCAGACTGAAACAGCTCGTCACCACCCCTACCCACAAGGCAGGACACACCCTCAACCCCATCTTCGTAGGAGGGAACAACGTCCGCTTCAGCCACACCACGCAGCCCCTCTGGACAGACCACCACTGCGTACACTTCTCGTTCAACACTGCCACTGCCACCGCTCACAAACCCACTCCACGCCCACCACGAAGGAACTGGAACAAGGTCACAGAGGAGCACCTCAACTCCACCCTCATCCACGACCCCCCCGCCTCGACTGACGCCAACTCTGCAGCCAATGAACTACACCGGTGGATCACCAACTGGGCCCCCCTCCGCAACCCCGACAGACAACGCCCCTTGAAGGCCACCTGGTTCACCACCGACCTCCAAGAATCCAGACGCACCTGCAGACGCCTCGAAAAACGATGGAGGAACAGCAAAACCTCTGAAGACCAGACCACCTACAAGAACGCCATGACTGAATACCACCAACTCATAAGATCCGCCAAATGGACCTTCATCCGGAACAAAATCCTCACCAACTCCAGCAACGCAAAGGAACTCTTCAGTATCATCCAGCAATTCACCAAACCCCCCAGTGAAGTCACGGACGTCGCACCCTCCCAGGACCTCTGCAACATGCTCAGCTCCTACTTCCACCTGAAAATCAAGGCCCTCTACGACAACTTCAGCGAACAGACTCCAGAAACCACCTTTTCCTCCAGCAATGACAGTCAACCCACCATCACCGCCTGGACCCCGGTCACCACTGAAGATACCTCCACGACCATGAAGAGCACTCACTCAGGAGCCCCCACGGACCCCTGCCCGCCGCACATCTTCCACAGAGCTGCCGCCGCCATAGCGCCCGAGCTACGACGCACCATCAATGCCACCTTTGAATCAGGCACTTTTCCCAACCACTGGAAATGCGCAGAAGTCAAGCCCCTCCTCAAAAAACCCTCTGCAGACCGACGGACCTGAAAAACTACCGACCCATCTCTCTCCTTCCCTTCGCAGCCAAAGTCACCGAGAAGATCGTCAACGCCCAGCTGACAAACTTCATCGAAGAGAATGCCATCCTCGACTCTTTCTTATCCAGATTCCGCAGTAACCACAGCACCGAGACCGCCCTCCTCGCCGCCACAGACGACATCCGCACGCTCCTCAACAAA
Source organism: Calotriton arnoldi (assembly GCA_963921515.1). Lineage (NCBI taxonomy): Eukaryota > Metazoa > Chordata > Amphibia > Caudata > Salamandridae > Calotriton > Calotriton arnoldi. The sequence goes on along the minus strand of CAWUFW010000911.1, from coordinate 2,546,458 downwards.
GGCCACACCGCGGCCCTCATCCTACTAGACCTCTCTGCAGCCTTCGACACCGTCTCCCACCGCACTCTCGCAGCCAGACTCCACAACGCCGGCATACAGGGAACCACCCTTGACTGGCTCCGCTCCTTCCTCACCGGCAGAACCCAAAGGATCAGACTCCGGCCTTTCCTCTCCGAACCCACAGAGATCAACTGCGGAGTACCCCAAGGATCATCGCTCAGTCCCATGCTCTTCAACATCTACATGGCCCCCCTCGCCGCCATCGTCAGACAGCATGGACTCAGCCTAGTATCCTACATCGACGACACCCAGCTCATCCTCTCCCTCGCGAAGGACCCCGGAGCCACCAGACTAAGCTTCCAGGAAGGAATGAAAGACGTTGCAGCCTGGATGAGCAGCAGCTGTCTGAAGCTCAACTCTGAGAAGACAGAAGTCCTCGTCCTTGGACCCACCCCCTCAGCTTGGGACAACACCTGGTGGCCCACCGCCCTCGGCAACCCCTCTCACCCCCATGGACCATGCCCGGAACCTCGGCATCATACTCGACTCCTCCCTCACCATGACCCGCCAGATCAACGCCGTCGCCTCCATCTGCTTCAACACCCTCTGCATCCTTCGCAAGACCTTCAAGTGGATCCCCCCCGAAGCCAGAAAGACCGTCACCCACGCACTCATAACAAGTAGACTGGAGGACGGAAACGCCCTCTACGCTGGAATCAACAAATCCCTGCTACGCAAACTCCAGACCATCCAGAACACTGCGGCCAGACTCGTCCTTGGCATCCCATGACATGAGCACATCATCCAACACCTGCGAGACCTACACTGGCTCCCCGTCAAGAAGAGAGTAACCTTTAAGCTACTCACCCACGCCTACAAATCTCTCCACAACACCGGGCCCAAATACCTCAACGAAAGAGTCTCCCTCCACGTACCCAAAAGAAACCTCTGCTCCGCCGACCTAGCCCTAGCAGAAACCACATGCATCCGCAGAACCAGAGCGGGTGGAAGAGCCTTCTCCTATGTCGCAGCCAAGGCCTGGAACGAGCTCCCGGTCAGCATCAGATGCTCCCCTACTCTGCACACCTTCAGGAAGAGCCTCAAGACCTGGCTCTTCAGCTGTCCCGGAGCTGCACCCCCCCCCACCCAAGCCTTGAGACCCTCACGGGTGAGTAGCGCGCTTCACAATTCCCTGATTGATTGATTAAGGGAGGGAGATTTGTTATGATTTGAATTGCTCCCTGTTGTGGTGGTTCTATGGCAATGTCATCAAGAGTGTTGGGATGCGTGGATTCCATCTGTATCAGTTGGATGGCAGCTGGCAGGATGGAAGCCACGTATCCAGCAGGAAGCAATAAAAGGTATATATTCAACTGTGTGTTTCCTGGCTTCAATTAACACACATACCACCATAACTTTTTTTACCAACTGTGTGCAATGGCTGGCTGGGGCTCCCAAGTCCAGGAGTTTGTATATCTGTGCAGCTGAGGGTCTGGTGCTCGGAGCCTGTCTGTTTTTCACTGCGCAGTGCAATGATAATTTTAATTTCTTTGGTAGCCACCAAAATGTTGTTGCCTTTACTAAAGTATTGATGCAGAAGACATGATCACGCAAACATAGTGCAATTCTGACTAGTCCAGGAAATCTGTGTATGCAGCTAAATATCTAGAGAGAGAATGTCGTTAAAACCCATGAAACAGTTTTAAGCATCAGAGAAAGGACACACATCCAATCAAACTGAGATTAGGAGCAGTAGGGGAAGACTGAGCTGAGACCTACCCATGTTGGTTCTTCTTTTAGCACCATAAAGCCCGAGTCAAATGTAGTGCTTTAAACAAATCTGCATAAACACGATGTATCCTGCCACTCAGTCATTAAAATTAGTAATGGCTATGTAAGAGACTTGTGCCCTATTTGTCCTGAGGTGCTGTTAAGCAGCACGTATTCTGCACTGTGTATCTACATGTTCAGTTAAATAGCACAAATTGTGCAATACTTTTTCCAAATATCCTCTTATAGAGTATAAATTCAAAATTAGTTGTGTTCTGGGTTAAATACCAAAAATGCACTACATTAATTGTATGGATTCCCTGTGAAATACCTTACATATAGCACTGTTTTGCCAGCTAGGTGGCTAAAAAACAGATTCTGTACTATTTATCCTGATGATGTGTTAACTAGTACAGATTGACTTCTAATGTTTAATGCGTCCCATTAAATAGCAGGTTGTGCACTAGTTATCCGCGTACGTGTGCAGATTCTGCACTGTTTATCCGCATCATAATGTGTTTTTAATTGACCAAACTTCTCTCATTAAAGACTATAAATAATGGGTTTTGCCATTACCCAGTATGGTGGCATTCAAGGTGTCCTCTTATAAACACAGATCATTTAGCATGGCCATGTATGCAATATCATACCAACCGTATAATTACCAATAGATTCCTGCCCTGCTCTCTTTGAACCCCAGTTTGATTTACCTAGCCCCCGTCCTGGCCCGTGCTCTGCAGCTGCAGAGCTCCCCCCATCAGATAACCTTTGTCTCTGTGCAGGCCACTTACCACCTCATCAAAGCAGTTTGGCTAAGCCTGTTAAGGGCTGGCCAATCAGAAGGCTGGATTTTGGCTCACAGAAAAGATTGTTTTGATAACTTAGTTTCTGTATTAGTTATGCTAAATTCAACAGTGGCATGTTGTTGGATTTATCATTACCAATATTTTAAGTCCTTGAAATATTATTTTACCTCACTCCAGTCAATAGTTGTACTGTGTTACAGTATTCCCATGTTACCCTATGGAGCTAAAAGTGCTACAATGGGGAAAAACAAAATTTGTCGTTTTTCCCTCACCAGGGCATATAAAACATCTTTTAAAATGTCCCTGCTTATTTTTACATTGCACCATTCCCTGGGGGCACCTAGGATATACTTTAGGGGTGACATACTAGTAAAAATAAGGTAGTTTAATACTTTGGAAGTACCTTTAAATCCAAAGTCGAATTTACATGAAATTTCAGTTTAAAAGCAGCTTGCAAAGCAGGGATGACTTTTAAAATGACAGCAGGCAATACAGCCGTGCACACTTAAGTGCCTCCAAGCTGCTGGGCCTCTAAACCTACATGCCCTACCATATACTCAGGACTTACAGGTAGGTTGTTAGTACAAATTGTGTTATTACACCTAATTACCATATACCTCTTTAATCCGAGCACTGGCCATGGGCCTGGCTAGCGGAGCCCAGGGTTAGTCTGAGTAGTTTTCCACCAGTGTCAGTCAAGAAATGGGGGCAATCAGGGCAAAAAGGAGGACTTTTTCACATGCCCCCCCTTCCTCCAAACGAAAGGTGATAGGTAATTAATCTACACCCTGGTCGTACTAATCAGCTAAGTGGAAAAACCTGGAAAGTCCGTCTGCATTGGCATGGGCAGTCCCAAGCCTGTGTTACACTGTAAAGTCCATCCCCTGTAGAGAAATGGACCACCTCAATAACTTTGGATCATCCCCCCTCATCTGCATGAGCCACCTGAGAGGTCTGTGGTCAGTTTGAACACGGAAGTGAGTACGAAACAGGTGTTGTCTCAGCTTTTTCAGGGACCAAACCACAGCAAAGGCTTACCTCTCAATGCCACTCCACCTTTGTTCTCTGGGGAGAAGTTGCTTGCTATTGAAGGCAACTGGCTGATCAAGGCCTTCTCATTTACTTGTGCCGGCACTGCCCTAATCCCTTGTTCTGAAGCATCTGTCTGAACCACAAATTCCTTTGAGTAGTCAGGGGCCAGTAACACGGGTGCTGAGCACATAACCTCTTTCAGAGTGTCAAAGGTCTTCTGACAGTCTGGGGTCCACATGACTTTCTTTGGCTGCTTTTTAGAAGTGAGTTCTGTCAGGGAAGCCACTATGGTCCCATAGGTTTGAACAAATCTTCTATAATACCCAGTAAGACCAAGGAAGGCCCTGACCTGTGTCTGGGCTGTAGGGGCTGTGCTATTCAAAATGGTATGGCTTTTGGCCTGGAGAGGTTGCACATGGCCTCCACCTACAAGGTGACCCAGGTACACAACTGAACTCTGCCCTATTTGACACTTACTGGCCTTAATAGTAGGGCCTGCCTGCTGCAGGGCCTGAAGCACTTCCTTCAGGTGGCTTAAGTGATCCTCCCAGGTTCAATTGTACACCGCTATATCATCCAGATAAGCTGCACTGAACTACTCCAGCCCAGACAGGACCCTGTTCACCAATTTTTGGAAGGTGGCAGGGGCATTCTTTTAGCCAAAAAGCATTACTTTGAATTGGTAATGTCCCTCTGGTGTGGAGAATGCCGACCTCTCCTTTGCTCCTTCACTGAGGGCAATATGCCAGTAGCTGGAGGTCAAATCAAATGTACTCAGGTACTTAGCAGCCCCTAACCTATCAATGAGCTCATCAGCTTTTGGTATAGGGTGAGTATCAGTCTTTGTGACTGCATTCAGTCCTCTGTAGTCCACACAGAACTTCAACTCTTTCTTTTCCACCTGGGGGTTAGATTTGGGTACCAGCACCTCTGGGCAGGCCCATGGACTGTCGGAGGACTCAATTACCCCCGATATGAGCATCTGAGCTACTTCAGCCTTGTTGCTGGCTTTTACCTGGTCAGACAACTTGTACAATTTGTTCTTGACAGGTAGGCTGTCACTAGTGTCAATGTCGTGTATACACCAGCTGGTGATACCTGGAGTCAAAGAGAACAGACCACCAACTGCTCCAGCACCTGCTTGCCGTTTCTGTGCTGTTGGTTGGTCAATTTGGGAGAGAGTTCAAATCCCTCTACTGACCCATCTTGCACATTTTTGGAGAGGAGTTCTGCCACTGGTTCAGTCTCCTCCTCTTCTCCCTCATCTGTGATCATCAACATGGTCATGTCTGCCCTGTCTTGGTGGGGTTTCAACCTATTGACCAGCAGAACCCGGTGAGGGTTCTTGGGGGTGTTCAGGTCTACCAGGTAGGTAACCTCACCCTTGTTCTCTAGGATTGGATAGGGCCCAATCCACTTCTTCTGGAGGGCCCTATGAGCCACAGGCTCCAACACCCACACCAATTGTCCTGGAGTGTACTCTGGCATGGTAGCCTTTTGGTCATACCAGTGCTTCATGAGCTCCTGGCTAGCCTCCTGTTTTCTGCTTGTCTTGTACATGTACTCTGCCATGCGAGATCTCAGGCCTAGCACATAGTCCAGCACATTGTCCTTGGCTTCTTTGAGAGGCTTTTCCCAAGACTCTCTCACCAGGCACAATGGCCCTCTTACAGGGTGCCTAAACAACAATTCAAAGGGCCTAAGGCCAACCCCCTTTTGTGGGACCTCCCTGTAGGCAAACAGTATGAATGGAAGGAGAACATCCCATCTCCTTCTGAGTTTGTCAGACAAACCATTGTTCATGCCCTTCAGGGTCTTATTGAACGTCTCCACCAGACCATTAGTCTGGGGATGATATGGGGTGGTGAACTTGTAAGTAGCACCACATTCTACCCTTCATCGCCTTTAGATAGCTGGATATGAAATTTGTGCCCCTATCTGAAACAACCTAATTTGGGGAACCCACCCTGGTGAACACGCCAAGAGGGGCCCTAGCCACTGAAGAAGCAGTGACTGTTCTGAGGAGTATTGCTTCAGAGTATCTTGTGGCATGGTCCACTACCATAAAGATATACTTGTTCTCTGATGCCGCTGGTGGTTCTAAGGGATCAACAATATCCACCCTGACCCTCTCAAAGGGAGTCCCAACCACTGGCTGTGGTATCAAGGGAACCTTTGGCTTGCCCTGTCTTGCCACTGGCCTGACAGGTTGCACCAGAGCTGCAAAACTCCTTCACTTTGACAGTCATATTGGGCCAATAGAAATTGTTAAACAACTTTTTCCATGGTTCACTCTGTCCCAAATGACCTGCCAAGGGGATGTCTTGGCTTAAAGTCAGGAGGAATTCTCTGTACTTCTGAGGGACCACCAACCTCCTGGTGTCCCCTTCTTTGAGGTCTCTAGCCTAAGTGTAGAGAACTCAATTCTCCCAGTAGACTTTGTGGAAGCCATTGATGTCACCCTTCTCTTGCCTGGAGGCAGTCTGCCTCAAGAGTGGGACACTCTCTCTGTCCCTGACAAACCTCCTCTCTGGAGAGTCCACCAGCTCCTTGTAACTCTGCCAAGTTGGACAGATCTTGCAGGGGTGGGATACGTACCTCAGTGGTCAGATCCTCCACCTCAAAGTTGGATTCCTCCTTCACCTCTTTAGTTCTTTGGGCTGGCTCACCAGACCCGGTGCCCGTTCTCTTGTCATTTGAAGCTTGGCCCATTGTTCCAGGGTCAAAGTGTCCAGCATCTCTTCTGTGCAGTCTGTGGTCTGGTCTAAGCTTATATCCACTCAGGGAGATCCAGCATCGTTGCATGGACCATTCTCTGCACCCTTGACTAGTCAAATGCTTCAAGGTGATTTCCCAGTAGGTAGTACACTAGGAGTGCAGGAGTCACAACTATCTGCTTAGGGCCTGTCACATCTCCCCATTCCAAACTCATCATTGCCTTGGGATGGAGTTTGGCTCTGCTATCTGTATAGGTTACCTGGTGATACATACCAGGTATGATCTGCCCTTCGGAACCCTGTTTCTCTGTGACCATAGTCACACTGGCTCCTGTACCTCTCAGAGCCTCAACCTCAGTTCCATTGTTATTAAGCCTCTGCCTATACATCTTCATGCTGGGAGGCAAGCTGGCCTGGTTGCAATTTCCACCCCACCCAAGAACACCAAGGTTGCCTCTGTCAACCCCTTCCCCATCTCTGGAACAATCTCCACCCTCACCCCAATGCTGTCAATCCCCTGGCACTACACACCAGTGGGGGGCTTCTTTGTGCAGACAGCATCTCCTCTCTTGTATCCTGACTTGTAACAGTCAAAACATTGACCCGCCTTCATAAGGTCACTGAACTTCCCTGCCTTTGCAGGGTCAAAGGACTTTCCCTGATACCCCTCCCCATGAATTTGGAGTGGCTCGGGGGCCCCCCTCCTTGCACAGGTGTTTGTGGGTCTTGAGAGGACTCTTTGGCTTTTTTTATTATCTTTCCCCTGGGTTTTCCCCGGGGGGGCCTGTCATCCCTTCTTCTGATCACCCCTCTGGTGTTGATTTGAAATCCTGGTTCTCACCCACTCATCAGCTGTCTCCCCCAGTTCCCTGTGACTAGACAGCTTAGAGTCCAGTAAGTGCTGGCATAACTTCTCTTGTATACAATGAGTCAGGATGTGTCCCTTAATAAATAAACTGTACAGCCCCTCATAAGTACTCACTTGGTTACCTTGAATCCAGTCCACAAAGTCCACCCAGGACTGTATATTTACCCTCTGGGTGCCCCTGAACTTCACTCTGTACTGCTGTGGGGTGAGACCACATTTCCCGACAAGACATTTTCTCATGTGTGGGTAGGATTCTGCCTCTGCCCCCTCTAGGGTCAGAAGTCTATCCCTCCCAACTACTGGTATCAGCTCCCACAGGAGTGAACCCCAGTACTTGGAGTTGACCCTTATCATCTTAAGGGCCATTGCAAATGCAGTCAGCCATTTGCCAATGTCTTCCCCCTCTACATACGGGGAAACTATCCCTTTGGGAAGCCTGGGATCAAATCCACCACCCTTGGTCAGCTCCTCCTTTTCTTCTACTTCGCTGCCACTTTTTCTTTTCCTCCCTTGCTCACTTCCTCTTAGCTAGGTCCAGCTACTCCTTCTCTACTGCTATATAAGCAACATGAGCTTCTCTTTCTCTCTCTCTCTCTCTCTCTCTCTCTCTCTCTCTCTCTCTCTCTCTCTCTCTCTCTCTCTCTCTCACACACACACACACCTGAGCCCACTCCCACCATTGGCTGAGAGACACTTTGTCCTCCTCCACCTGGAGGTTGTTTGAGGGGTCCTCCCCTCTCTCTTTCATTCTCTGGAACGGACTCTTCCCAGGCCTTAAGGGACCTAACCAGCTCTGCCATTCTGATTCATTTAACAGCAGGTAGCCCCATAGCCCTAGACTCTCCCCTAAGCTCAGCTACTGTGAGATTGGTTAGATTAGCTAGATCCAACTCCATGGTATCCCTAATTTTGGTTAAAAAAAACTTTGCAAACAGGTATAGAACAATTTAGAAGAATCAAAAACTGAATTAAAAGCAGTTTAGTCCAAAATTCAAAAATCAAAAGTTTTGTTTTAAGTCAATTTAGAGGATATTTTAAGATCCTAACTTAATTTACTGTACGGTGTAATTTAAACACAAGTACATATCCTCACCACTGAACACCAAATGTTGGAAGGCAGATTGCTGGTAGGGGTAAGTGTGCACCTACCACTAGAAGTAAGGCCACCAACGCAATATAAGGTCCAGTCAAGGTCTCAATGCATTAGCTCCTGGCTCAACCCTTGGTAGCTGTCAACGAGCAGGCAGGCTTAACTTAGGATACATGTGTGTGAAGTATTTAAAAACACCAATACATTAAGTAAGTAAGACACAGCACACAATAATAACCCACAACCAATTTATGAAACTAGGAAATATTTTCATGCCTAAAATGACACCAAAACAACAAAAATCCAATATAGGGTACCGTAGATATTAATTTTGAAAGAATAAACTCTTTCTAGTGCTTAAAAACTTATAGCTCCAACTTAGGACATCTGGTCATGCTTGATCGGGACAAAGTCAAAGTTTGAGGCCGACCGCAATGGAGCCCTGGTCGGATACACTAAGTGGGAGACCTTGGTCATAATTTTACCTTCGCACCTAGAAACTTTTCTGGAGGATTTTCTCTCGACGTTGAGCGGACCTCTCCAGCAGGCCAGATTTGCAGCGACTTCGTTGGCTTGGTTCAGCAGGAGCACCCGGTCAGGTCCTGGGAGTCTTGAGCTCTGGAGCTTTCAGCAGGACGAACCTGAAATCCAGGCAGGGTTGTGGTGCGAGGTAGTCTGCTTGATTCTCTACATCGGGTCGGTCACCTTATGGAGATTTTTCCAAGAGTTGCTCCAAACTTCTGAAACTTCTTCCTGAAGTTCCTCTTGAGGGTTTAAAGTTTCCACAATGCAAACCCAAGAGACCAGAGTGTCTGAGTAACTCCTTGGAAATTGGGGCTACAGTGCCCACAATACACCTGACCAAATCCTTAAAAGTCCACTAGATGCACTCCTGGATGGAGACTTCTTGGGGGAGATGGTGCAGGTTCACTCTGTTAACCTGTAGCTTTCAGAGAGTCCACTACTTAATCCTTTTTGAAGCAAGGCAAAGTCCTCAAGACTGTAGTTCCAAGTGTGCAGCAGGTGCAGTCCTTCAGACTGCAAGCATTTGGGGTGCAGATCAAGGTTCCAGCAGGGCAGTCCTTCTTCTCCTTGTAGTTTCAGGCAGCAGATCTGACATTTTTATCCAATGTTCTGGGGCGACAAGCAGGGGGGCATCCCTGACCAATGAGGTGCAGGGTGCCACTCAAAAGCATGACAGCTTCCTCCAAAGTGTGGCATATTATTGTCCCACAAAGCACTGCACTTTAAAATTCAAGATGGAGATTTTCTCTCATTGGGAGTAAGAGCTGGCTAAACCAACCCACGGTGTGGCTCATTTCCCTTAATACTCCCTTTCCAGATCTCCTGCAAATTCCATCCCTGGGACTGCCATCTAGCTGGGAGGTACAGGAAGAGGAAGTTGGCATGGCTGGCATTCCTTCCTGTCCTGCTCTCTTTGAATTCCAGTTTGATTTACCCAGCCCCCGTCCTGGCCTGTGCTCTGCAGCTGCAGAGCTCCCCCCATCAGATAACCTCTGTCTCTGTGCAGGCCACTTACCACCTCATCAAAGCAGTTTGGCTAAGCCTGTTAAGGGCTGGCCAATCGGGAGAGGCTACTAGAAGGCTGGATTTTGGCTCACAGAAAAGATTGTTTTGATAACTTCTTTGCTGTATTAGTTATGCTACATTCAACAGTGGCAAGTTGGGAGATTTATCATTACCAATCTTTTAAATCCTTGAAATTATAATTTTAGCTCACTCCAGCTAATAGTTACACTGTATTACAGTATTCCTATGTTAGTTTTTGGAGCTAAAAGTGCTACAATGGGGAAAAATGAAATTGGTTGTTTTTCCCTCACCAGGACATATAAAACATATTCTAAAATGCCATTGTTTATTTTTACATGGCACCCTACCCTCGGGGCACCTAGGGTAGACCTTAGGGGTTACTTTATGTAAACATAAGGTAGTTTAATACTTTGGAAGTACATTTGCATCCAAAGTCAAATTTGCATGTCATTTCAGTTTAAAAGCAGCTTGCAAAGCAAGGCAGACTTTCAAAATGACAGCAGGCAACACAGCTGTGCACACTTAAGTGCCTCCAAGCTGCTGGGTCTGTAAACCTACATGCCCTACCATATACTAGGGACTTAGAGGTAGGTTGTTGGTATCAATTGTAATTACACCTAATTGCCATATACCAAGACATCATCAGAACCCACAACATCAACATCATCTCCTATGCCGAGGATACCCATCTCATCCTCTCACTCTCAGCGGACCCCACCACGACAAAAGCTAACTTCCACAACTGCATGAAGAACATCTCAGCCTGGATAAAAGACAGCTGCCTGGAGCTCAACACGAACAAACCCGAAGTGCTGATCTTTGGCAGACACAGCTCCCTCTGGAAAGACTCCTAGTGGCTATTGGAAATATGACCTACCCTCACTTCGAAAGACCACGCCCGCAACCTCGATATCATCCTTGACAGCGAGCTCTCCATGAAGGGACAGGTCAATGCCATCTCCTCAGCCATCTTCCACACTCTCTGCATGCTCCGTAGAATCTTCAAATGGCTACCTATCAGCACCAGGAAGACAGCGATGCAGGCACTTATCACCAGCAGTCTGGACTACGTCAACGCACTCTATGCAGGCACCACCAGCGAACTCATGAGAAGACTCCAGATGATCCAGAACGCAGCAGAAAGACTAATCCTCAACCGGCCCAAAAGGACCCACATCACCCAGCACCTGAGAGACCTCCACTGGCTCCCCATCCAGAAAAGAAGCCAATTCAAGCTTCTGACCCATGTCTACAAAGCCCTCCATGACCAAGGACCTGCATACATAAACCACTGCCTGAACCTCCACTGACCACCCAGAAGCCTCCGCTCTGCTCATCTAACCCTGCACTGGAGGACGGTCCTTCTCCCACCTCGCCGCCAAGTCCTGGAAGACACTTGCCCTCCACCTCTGAACAGCACCCTCGTTGATAGACTTCAGGAAGGGACTCAAGACCTGGCTCATCGACTGAAACCCGCAGCCCAGCACCTGGATACCCTCAAGGGTGATTAGTTGTGCTATACAAGCACTGCATGATTGATTGATACCTTTTTACTCAGAGCACTAGCCCTGGGCCTGGCTAGCAGAGCCTAGGACGAAGTTTGAGGCAGTTACCACCAATTTCAGTCAAAAAATGGGGGGGATCAGGGAAAAAAGGATGACTTTCTCACACCAATAAAGCATGATAAAGGCATGTGTGGTAGAGGCATGCCTTGTTAAGGCATATGCATGGTAAATACTGCGTGGTAATTGCATTGCGTGATAAAGACTGCACATAAAGGATGTTTCCTAATACTGCTCAGTTATACTAAAACAGCTGTGCCTACCTGCATTGCACTATTCATTTCTACTATTTAGTCACATTTTAAATGTTTGTTCTGAACTCATAACCACATAGTTCCAAAAGGATCTCAGCTATGCACCATGTAAATAGCATTTTCAGTCCCTTTTTCTTGTTTGTGGGGCAGGAGTCCCCTCCCCAAGCTGACAGCTGGTGTCATCTTGGAGCTCACAAGCAGCCCATGTGACTTTAAAATCTATTCCTTAAAACTGATAGAACCACGTACTCCAGGTGAGTGTGCAAGAGGACTTTTGTTATATGATCCCTGCATATACTTCAAGGACAAGAGAACCAATATTTCAGTTTCTGAGGAAAGAGTAACCAGGCAGCAATATGTAAGTATGTTAAAAAATCACCAGAAACACAAACGTCTCTTTTCTTAGGATTATTTTTAGACTTATTTTAATCTTGGGAAATCCTTTTTCAAATATTTATATTATTTCCTGTAATATATTTTGTGCACTTTTTACTCTACACCACCTACATTTAATGATCTAATCTTTTTATCTCAATGGTCATGGATCTCTGGAGAGTATCACAAGTCTGCCATTTTTTAACCTTTTTCGGTTTATAATTCGATTCTATTAAATAGGAGAGTCCCGCTTTTTTCACACAGCCCTAATGCAGGTGTCTGAAATTAGTCTGGTGATGAAATGCTAATAATTTGTTATTGTATTTTTACGTTTCAACATGAAATTGCACAGAAAAAAATCACAAATATCTGAAAGGGAACAGAGGCTTGTATTATTTCTGAGTGCAGCATGAGCCCTGTCTGTCCAAGGTGAGCAGTGTCTGGGTGCTGGGGAAGCCATGCCTGAGTGCTTGGTAAGAAATGTCTGAGTGCAAAGTGAGCAGTGTGTGAGGCTCAGAGTGTGTGTGCATAATGAGATGTGTGTGAGTGCAGAATGAGCAGTCAGTGTGTTTAGTTTGTGAGTGCAAGGTGAGAGGTATACGAGTGGTGTGAGTGCAGAGGGAGAGGTGTGTGAACGGTTTGTGAGTGCAGGGTGAGCAATGTGCGGATTGAGTGGTGTTTGTGTGAGCTGTGATTGAGTGTAGGGTGAATGATGTTAGTGCAGCGTGAGTGGTGTGTGAGTTTTACGGTGAGCAGTATGCATGGGGAATGTGGGGGGTGAGTGCAATGTGAGTGGTGATGGAATGCTTGGTGAGTGGTGAGTGAATGCTGGTTGAGAAGTGTATGAATGGTGTGTGAGTGCAAGGTGAGATGTGAGTGATGTGTGTGTGTATCCAGGATGAAAGGCGCGTCAGTGCAAGGTGAGCAGTGTGTGACTGTGCAGGGTGTTTGTATAGTGAGAGGTGTGTGAGTGTAGGGTGAGCGTTCAGTGTTAGTAGTTTGTGAGTGCAGGGTGAGAGGTGTGTGAGTGCAGAGGGAGAGGTGTGTATATGGTGTGTGAGTGCAGGGTGAGCAATGTGCAGAATGAATGGTGTTTGTGTGAGCTGTGCATGAGTGTAGGGTGAGTGACGTTAGTGATGTGTGAGTTCTAAGGTGAGCAGTATGCATGGAGAATGTGGTGGGTGAGTGCAGTGTGAATGTCTATTGAATGCTGGGTGAGCGGAGAGTGAATGATGGTTGAGAACTGTATGATCAGTGGCGGCTCCTCCGCTAAGGCGGAGGTGTGTCGCCCCACTGATCTGTGAGCAGTTTAAAAAGGAAAAATATAATGATATTGCAATGTTATTTTCATTTTATTTTTCCGTACGGGCTTAGGTGCAGGCCGGCTGAGCTGACCAGAGCAGGGGCCAGGGGGGAGGAGTGGTGAGCACTCTCTAAGTGCACATGACGGTTTGGCCGGCCGTTTTGGGTCGGCCACACAGACATGTGCACTTTGCATGTTCTCCACCGGCTGTATTGCACAGCCTGGGTGGAGAACATGCACAGGCGCATAGTCCCCGTCTGAGCGCCGAACCACAGCGTTCAGAACAATCACAACGCTGCTGTCATGCTGGTGACAGCAGCATTTGTGATTGGCTGGGGGAGCCTGTGTGCTTCCTGCTTATTGACGACCGAAGAGGCGGCAGCCGGCCTGCAGGTAAGTGGATTTTTTTTGTATCCCCTGTTAAGCAGCAGCCACCACTGTGTATGAGTGGTGTGTGAGTGCAAGGTGAGATGTGTGTGAGTGTCCAGGATGAAAGGTGCCTCAGTGCAAGGTGAGCTGTGTGTGAATGTGCAGGGTGAGAGGCATGTGAGTGCAGGTTGAGAGGTCAACGTGACTGAAGTTAGATGTAGTCCAGATTTTCACGATAACCTCTATGTAAATTAGTTCCATTTGGTGTCATTATTTACAATCTATTTTATGTGAGCATCTCGAAAAAATGGGGCGAGGACCTACCTTGGACAGTTCTGGTCTACAGGCTGTGATGCAACAAGTAATAAAATTATTGGATAGGGCTCCAAAAAAAACATCTCCGCGAGTGATGATAGTAGAAATACCTCCTCACAAAATTTAAAACACAATCGCAAGCCGCAAGGAATTCTGTGACGGGGGATAGTGCATAGTAAAGACAAGTCTGCATGCAAATACCTGGAGCTGGAGCTGAGCTCTCAAGGGTGAACTCTTCTGAGTCTTCTGAGTCATAATGTGTGGATAAAACAATGTTGATGCAGATGAACAACACTACGACTTCACTAAACTGAAGGGATTGATATAGAAAGACTCTTTCTAAGCAAATGGCAGAAGAGGCCCAGGGGGCTTTGGAACTGAGAAAAGGAAACTGGTAGTGCAGGTAGACCAAACACCATGGTCCATGAGAGGAAAAGGGGTTTTTCGACAAATTTGGTTTCCGTTAATGATCGTCGAGAATGCGAGCTTTAGGTGCAGTTGTTGACAGAACTTTAATGTTGTGGCGCCCTCTGCTGTCTTATCTCTGTTCTGCAAGAGTAATAACTACTTGAATCCTGGTACCACGTAAAAGTGGTTGCTGGAGAACGTCCTTCTGATCGTTCGATTGGATATGCTTTTCAACCAATGCCATGGTTGCACAACTTCACAAAATAAGTTTCTTGAATCTCAACTGCAGCAAAGGCAAGGGAATACTGGTTTTCTGTGTATCTGTCTGAGTGTGGAGCTATCATGAGTGCACAGCGTTCACAAACAATACGTAGCAGATGAAAGTGGTATGACTCGCATCTGGTTTTCTTGTCTAAGGGTTTTTGTGTTCCACGTTAACCAAACAATCACGTTATCAATGTTGCGCCAGAGACCACACACACTATTAAAAAGAAGTCTACGTATTGTGTATGCCAGACTCGGCATTCAGTTGTGGAACTGACGGAGTTGTAGACATTGGACGCACCTGCCAGTTCTCTGTTTTTGGGCACTGCGAGGAGAGGGTGAAAGCATTTCTGCAGGCAAGGTTAAGTAAATGAATTGTGGCATCCATGGAGTTTTGTTTTAAGTTGGCAGGTAAAAAGCCACCAGCGTGCCACCGGTACATTCCACGAGAACTAACAGTACCATTAAATGGTTGCAGTATATGTTGTATTTTCTGCCATCTACTTGTGGGTCCAGAAATTTAAGGGTTTCTCGCACTTCACCCTGAAGTCTACAAGACAGACCCCGCCTTAAATTATTTGCTCGGTCGGATTGTGAGTCAAATGACGCGTAAAGAGCGCAGTCAAAGGGTGCAGTGCAAAAATATCAACCCTATTTTCGAATACCGCCAGATGCGCGGTCAAAGATCATAGGGGCATATTAGCAAGAACCTGCGATAATTATCGCAAAGCTTGCTTAGCGCGCGTTTTTCTATCGCCGGCTATCGCTGGATATTACCGCGGAGATAACATGCTATTAGCAAGGTTTATCTCCAATGCGATAAAATATCCAGCGATAGCGCGTAAACTCAGCAATAACGCGAGAAATCCAGCGATAGATTCCTCGCGCTAATGCTGGGGACTTAACCTTGCAATCCACCTCCCATTGACTATTATTGTTAAGTCATGCTTTTACCAGTTCTAAAAAACCAGCGCTAATCGCGGTTAGCGCGCGTATTTTTATCGCCTCGCGGTTATTGCTAATAGGCGATAGCGATGTTAGCGACTGTTTTCAGTCGCTGTTAGGTTGGGAACGCCTACCTTGCATGTCATTAGCGATAAATATCGCTGACATGCAAGGCGATGTAATTCCCAGCCTCTAACGCCTGAAAGCTGTCGCTAACGCCTGTTAGCGACAGCTTGCTAATAGGGCGTTAAAAATATCGCCGATTTAGCGGCAAAAAGTGCCGCTAAATCGGCGATAAAGCCCTTGATAATATGCCCCATAGTTTTAAGGTCACTAAACAGCCACTCCGCATTCGCAACGACAATGAAACTAGTCTCTCAAGTAGAGGAAACACTCCTGTTGACCTCGCCTCTGCCAGCTACAAAACGTAGGTGGCTGGACGGCCGTGATTCTTCACATTTGGCGGGAAGTTACATCAGACAACTACGTGATGAATACGAGAACTCGTAGTGGAAAACGTCTCCCCGGGTTAGCATGTTTCTGTTTCCACCAGTTAGTTAATTTATTCGTCATATGGATACAGGACGCTTTGCTGTGTGTTTACACTCCGTGGTCTCCGGGGTTTGCTAACCCAACTCCAGAGACACGGTCTTTGTCAGCGCTTTAAATGGGAAAAAATAAGTGCAGGTACTCATTAAAATGAGCTAGAGGTGTAGTGAGGGGCGGGGCTAGGGGCGGGGCTAAGGGCAAGACATGATGACACTTAACAACTTCTATATTAGTTGCAGCACATACCAAAACACATGAGAAATGTGTTTATATAAACAAAGCAGGTTAACTCATTACACAAAATGAAAGAGAAATGGGATAATATGTTAACATTTCCTTTTTTTGCAATAGTTGCACCTTCTTAATGTCATACTGTTATTTGCTGTTCGGCACAATACTATATATTTTTGAGCACGCGAGTAGGAAGAAACTGCAAATACCCCCACGTCGAACCAAAGCTCTTATGGCACCAAGCAAATGAAGCAACTCATCATGACCCTCCGCAGAAGATATCTCTTGTCTCTTCCATCGATCTATCCATTCATCCTTTCAGCCTACCATTTACCTGCTGATGTCCACCATTTAACCATTACATTCTATCGTCTATTCAGTCTTTCATCAATCATTCAGTTTTTCACCATTCCGTCTATCCACCCTTCATATCCAAACCTATCATTCCATCTCCAAACCTATCCATTCATACTTTCACTCATCCATCTCTTTATCCACCCTTTCCCTCATCCATCAATCCTTTCGCTCATCCATCCATCAACCCTTTCACTCCTTTATTCCATCCACCCTTTCACTCAATCCCTCCTTTCACTCATCCATCATCCACCCTTTCATCCATCCTCCCTACTTTTCATTCATCCATCCAATCTTTCACTTATCCAACCATCATCCGCCCTTTTATCCAATCATCCACCCTCTTTCACCCATGCATGCTTTCACTCATCCATCCATCTATTCATCCATCCATCCATCTATACATCCACCCTTGCTCACTCATCCATCCACTCACTCACCCACCCTCCCTTTTACGTTATTTATGAATCTTTGTCGCCGAGCAGACATGTACAAACAAAGTGCCACCCATTTTCTTTAAAATACCTACTGAGAGTGTCTGGATTCTCTCTCTCTTTCTCTCACTTGTTTTCTTACAAAAACAGGCATACACACAAACATAGCAGACACACAAAAGACTAAGGGGCATATTAGCAAGACCGGCGATAAAATTATCGCCGTTTTAGCTGACAGGAAACTGCCGCTAAAGCGGCGATAATGGGCTTGCTAATATGCGTTATGGAATTCAATAGAAGCCCAGGTTAGATGTCCTGCACATCTAACCTGGGCTTCTATTGGAATTCTATAACGCATATTAGCAAGCCCATTATCGCCGTTTTAGCGGCAGTTTCCTGCCGCTAAAACGGCGATAATTTTATCGCCGGTCTTGCTAATATGCCCCTAAGGTAGATGAAAGCCATCTTTTCTCTTCACCTACCATGGCTTTTTTAATTGCCACAAGGGCCGGACTGGCCATAGCCTGATTGCCACTGCCAGGGCACTGACATGATTCCTGTGCTTGCAGGAATACACAGGATAGTGTGAATGTGATTGACAGCACAGGGCCTGTATGGACCCTGCTCTGTCAAGCACAGCGTGATGGTGAGCACCCGGACAATATTCAAATGAGCCCTGCTGAATAGCTCAGCTGGGGCTCAGATCGGGGGCTGCAGAAGCGGCGCCTTGGCTGCCAGAGACACGTCCCACTCCTGCTCATCAGCACAGGCAATGAGCCTACGTCTCATGAGTACCGGTACTCTCCACGGCAGTAGAGAAGTGCCGGTACTCAGAGTTATAAATCTAAGAAGTGCCGGTACTCAGTACCGGTGAGTACCGGCCCATTTAAAGCACTGGTCTTTGTTTAAAAATCACACTTCCTCTGACCTTTCACGGCAGTGTCTGTACATAGGACCGACGTGCCACATTTTAAAAGACCAGTAGTGCGGCATTACCGGGCAACTAAATACTCACAAGTGGTACATGGGCAACGGCCCGGTTACAAATGTGCCATTTTATGGAGAATCAAGAAAAGCTGCTTCCAAGGCCAGTGAGTTATTGTGTGCAATGACAAGTGAGCGTATGGCCCATCAAAGGGAGAAGAGCGGGGCTTAGGAGATGCAGCGGCTTAGGAGATGCAGCGTGTATGGTACACTGCGTGTTTTTGTCTGTTGCTTGTCAGGGGGTAGGGGTAGGCCTTCAGTCTCCAGCTGATCGGCATAGGGCCTGGAATCTGATGGGAGACAGGTGTGCTGGATTAGACATGTAGGGCGAAGAGGCAATGAATCATGGCTCTTCTCTCCCACCATTTTAGAGGTCTGTGCCACAAAGGCCTCTGGGAGCTGTTTAACCAGAAGGCACATTCTCAAGGCAGTGTGTGTGGGATTGTTGGGAGAATTGGTTCAGGCAGGTAGAACAGCCAGGCTAACCCTGCGGGTGATAGTGTACTTTATATAAACATCTAACATAAAAGTGGCATAGCTGTGCTCCCTTCAAATAGCCCTGCCAGGGACACTGCTATTCTGAACCATGTTAGAACCTGAACGATGACAGAAGAATCTCTACCCCCAAAAACAATTCTCTCGTTTGAACACAAGGCAACATCTTTTAGTGTCACAGGGACTAAAGAGCCTACAAGTCTTCTGGAATATGTGCCCTACTATAAGGATGCTACTGACTATAAGCTGCCCCTGGGGCTTTCAAAGGAAACTGACCCAGAGGTCCTGCTTGTCTTTTAGAGGGACATTCTTGCTAACCAAAGGCATAGGATTACAAATTAGACTTGAAGCTTTTCATTCGACCGCTACTTGAACCTCAGCCCTGCCTGGTACATCTCACGCTGATGTCGATCTCAGCCGCTTGTATTGGACACTCTGGCTCAAGGGCTGCAGACGTCAGTTCATCTCTCCTGCTCTGACCCCGCTTCCTGGGTACCACTGCATTGTGAACCAGCTCAATGGCTTCTGTGACCCATACAACCTGGACACCTGGCATCACTGTCCTGCATTCTTGAATTAATGGCCATTTGACATATCAGTGCCTGGCTCGAGCGGGTGGGATCCAGGGTACAAATAAGTTCAAGGCGGATTCTACAGTGGTTCATGGTAGCTGATGTTATTTGTATCAAGGTTCCTGTCCTCCTGCTTTGAAAACTTTCCTTCTCCTTTTTAAATAAACTGATTTGGACATTGAAGCTCTTTAATTCCTTTGGCTGGGCCAGGGTCAGGTGTCCAACACATTCTACACACACTTCCCCCAAAGGATAGGCTTGTTGCTCAGAACAAATTACAAAGGGACACCTTACAACACAAAAACCTGGTGTAGCTGCCGCATTCTTGATTTTTTTGTGGCTTACCGATTCATTTTCTAGTGAGCCCAAAAGTAGAGACCATTCGCGTCATACAGCTGCGACATCACTGTGGTTAGTGATGCCTTTATCCTATGGGAGAGCCACACGTAGGGGAAATATGTTACAGTATTTCCATCATGTGGAATACATATTTTGCCCCTTTTTAAACTTGGGAATGAAGCGAGAGGTTAGATTCTTTGATCATACCAAGGTTTTTCAATTCGGTTGACCTGGAGAGTGGTTGTTCTATTTCCAGGGGTCAGGTGATTATAGGGTTATAATTACACCAGGATTCACAGGTCATAATTGTAATATTTTAGTTTTGTGGGAGTTAAGTCTGAAATGATTCTTTAGCATCCATTGTTCCACTGCCTCGGGCATTCACTCAGTTAGGATCTTTTTACTTCCAAAGCTCATTTCATTTTTAGGATGATCTGATTGTTCCCAGCATTGTTGTAGCCCTCTTCTCAGACTGAATTTAAAGACATCTAGCGTGGTTTCTCAAGGATCAGCACTTAGCCCTACACTCTCTGGTCTGTACATCGCCCCTCTAGCAGCTCGTAATGGTTTCTATACTATTTGTATGCTGGAAACACCAACTGATCCTGAAACTGATGGGGGAATCATACTCCCTGTCAATCACGGTTTACAATGTATGCTCTCTATTGCCACTTGGATACCCATCGGCTACCTTAGACTGAACTCTTCAAATGCTTCAGGAACACAAGCGTTTAAGACTCAAATTCATGGCCTAAAGAGCTCGCCCTGTTCACCCTCCTACTCAGGCAGCCAAAACCCTCGAATCCTCTTCGACAGCAATCTCACATTTCAAGAATATATTTCTAAAACCACTGCCAACTGCTTGACTCGACTATTGTAACTCTGTTTTCCTGGGTTTCCCCAAAAACGCAAATCAATCAGTAATATAAGAACCAGCATGTTCTGCCTGACTTCTGCTTGGAATTATGAATCTGTGTCTAGCTATTTGAGACTTTACATTGGAGTGTTTTGAGAAAAGATGTCTCCAGCTCTGCGCTTCTGTCACTGGGCCTTTCACCCTTGTGGCCCGATCTAGCTTCAAGACCTCTATCTGAACTGTAACCCTGCACAGGCCCTTCACTCCGCGTCTGTATGCCTACTTTCCATGCTCCGTATCAGGAAAGCCAGGTTAGGTGGCAGGTCGTTTGGCTACCTCACATCGACCATGCCTTACCCATCTACCAGCATTGCACATTGCCACACCTGGAGTTTAGTAAACGTCTGAAAGCTTCCCTTCCAATCTCTCACTTGTCAGGCCCTCCTACTGCTTCTTTATGGTTTGTACTGCCAAAACAGCTAGATAGATAGATAACTTCATAACAATTCAGTCAACCAATCTGCTTGAAGGAGTTCGCAGGTTGGCGCCACGCGCTAGCTATATATTAAACAGTATGGGCAGTTGTTGATTTCTGAGGGGTAAAGAGTTGAAGAGAGGAGAAGAGACAATGTGTGAACTGTACTTAAGGTACCGTTGGCTTTGAGGATGGCTGGGGGGCAAGGATCTGTTGGGGAGGCTGATGTGCTTATGCCTTATTCCGCCAGTGGGTTGTCTGCTCCAGGGAGCCCGCTTTGGCGATGAAGGCTGTGAGAGGCAGACCCGCCGCGCCTGCGAGAGGAAGCATCATTCAAGGTTTTCAGCCCTTCTCAAGAAAGCGTTCGCCCAAGAAGACAGAGAAGATCCCTGACGGAAGGCAGTGAACAAGCAGTGATTCACACTCTGGGACAGTCACATCTTCAATATTAGCTCTGGGTAGTATATTTGTATGGGCCGTCTCTAGGCCTCTGATATTCTTTTTTTGCGGGTTGTGCATCAATGGGGATTATTCATGTAGTATGGATGCTGTATCAGCACCTCAACAAGGTTCTGTGATGAAGGGAAGGTCTGGTTTGAGATCCTCTTGTCTCTATACATAACCAACTAGATGTTACAACCAATGACAGATCACTAAGCAAGCACACAAATTGTGTCTAGTTCATAGACACAATTTCCCTTTATGATCAGTGATCTGCCATTGATTGCAATGTATGACAGGTCATTGTTATCAAGTTCAGAAATTATTGTCTCATCTAGTTGGTTGTGTGCAGCTGATGATGTGTCTTCCTATGACCGAAGGGGGCGGCTATCGAAACGTGGTGAGGTTAAATGTGGGTCTATGATCCCAGGCGAGCTTTCTGCTGCTTCATGTGGTTGGCATTCAAGGTGGGATCTCCTCACTGTTGAGGTTTTTTGCATAATACTTCCATGAGTATTGCTAAGTAGGTCTATTGTAGCTTCTTCTGGTCGATGCTGGTTAGATCTAGCCTGGGACATTGGATATGAGTAGATGGTGGTGCAGAGGGCGTGTTCTGTTCTGAAATCTAGATGGCTGCAGTGTGGTTATGGGGAGTATTGTGGTCATTGCTCAGTTGGAAGATTTCTTTTTCACTTGAGCCCTATCAAGGGCTGAGAGCATTGTGCAATGCTGCTACTACCAATCCAATCTTGTCAGATTAAAAAGGAACTAAGGGTATTTATGTATTGTTAGGTGAATATTTAAGTCTGGGGTGTTTGTTTTCACCCACACTATTTCATGGACATAGGTAGTGATCGGGTTGGACTCTTCCTATTGGAGCAGGACCAAGACTGATTTGCATATGGCTGGTAATCTGTTTGAAGCGGAGCAGAAGGCAAACAATCATGGGCTACAATTCAGCCTGATCGAGTGCCAGAGTTTGAGACTTTTACAAGCACATTCCACTCAACAGCTCTGTCTTTTCCTCAGTGCGAAACACAAATAGCAACATTTTCCAAACATCACAATGTCATATGGAACCTTCAGAATGAAATTATGAAACTCATGATTAAATTGAGTAGAAGTTTGCTTTTTCAATATGGTGATTCCCATAAATACATTTGTTACCACAATAATGGCCTAACTTTCACCTCCCCACTGTTGTCCAGTCCTGTCAATGGTTAATGATGCAAAGTTTGTATTTACGAAATGCCGGTAAATCTTGATACTATGATGCATAAAGGCTTACAAGATACATGGTTGAGCATAGATTTGGACTACTGGCAGGTAGATTTCGATAACTGCTCTGTCCTTCGTCTTTTTGCTAAATGACCCTGCTGTTTTGCCTTCAATGTGCTCAACAGTCATACATGCACACTTTGTTTCATTGGTAAGAGCTGGGCTCTTAGTTTCAGAGGGCACCCAAAGTGCATCCCTTGCAAAGAGTGACTACTGCTCTCTCTAACCTTTCTATTATAGTGAGGAGACAGTGCTTTCTAATCTGTGTTCCTGTGGGAGGAATGCCTACTGGCTTCCCTGTTCATTCTCCTCTAACCAATGTCCTTAACCTCCATCAAGTCTAGGACATGCATGGAGGGTGCGTGTGTATGCATAATGTGGGTGACTGTGAGGTTCATGAGTGTTGGACATGGCCCTTCTTATGGGAATTTACCCCAAAACTTTTAGCTTTTTCCTCCAAATCTTTGCCGACTCTCTCCGCATGACCGTAGCAATCTGGGCACCTTCCCACTGTACTGCAGAGGGAAGGTGTGCTAATCCGCCTCGCCAACATTGGGCAGGGGGTGTGCATGCAATGGGTTTAGCCGTACCTCAGTGTGCCCTGTAAACAGGTACACCACATACCCAGGGCGGGTATGGCACTGGCTAGTAAGTGGGACGTAGCACTGAGTGTGCCACCCATCGGATAGCCTGTCAACCCTATATTGAGTCTGCCAAGGCAGTCCTGAGGGGCGCTATTACGCCTCTGCCTAAGTTGGCATCCCTTACACCTAAGCCAACCTTGAGTGGGTCATCCCATAGCATGAGGGCACTACCCTGAGGAAGCCCTGACGGTCATCGAGGGGCTGGTAGTTTGAAGGCCGGGTGGAAACATAGGGATGTTCACTGCCAAAGTAGTGAGGAACCCACAAAATGGAGCCTGCCCGGCCTTGGAGTTTGGCTCTTCCCATGGGATACTCCTGGCGCATTGCTGATTCTCTGGTGTGGCCTCAGGTCCCTGCACACATCCTCACTGTCGAGGCAGTGTGGAAGTGCGTGCGCCTTCCTACACAGATTAGGAAGAGGCGCTGACACAATGTTCTGAAACCTGTGCGGGTCTGCCAACACAGACCGGGGTGTACACACCGGCCCTTATGCTGTTTTGAATATGTGTCCAGCCTGCTGCTGCAGGCTGGAGGATGCGCCCTGGCACCTATGGCATTTTGGGATAGGTGCTTGGCCTGCCATCGCAACTGGTGAGTGCATACCTGCTTCCCTGGTGCGCTAACATCCGGGGCAGGCCTGTGTCTGTTCACTTGCATCCATGGTGCTTGGGCCTGCGTAGGCCCATGTGCACAGTGGTCCTTGACGTGTGAAAGTGCATGTGCCCTTCCTACCCATGTTGGGAAGTGTCGCTGATTCAATATTCTGAGCCAGGGGCCAATCTGCAATTGCAGACCAATAGGTGTGCACGGGCATCTATCATAACTAAACCCATGAACAGCTTGCCATTGCATGCTGCTGTATGTGTGCACCCGCACCTATGGTGCCCGTGACTGCATGTGCCGCCTGCCATCACAGGCTAGTGCGTGCACACTGACACACGTATTAGCTAACTTCGTGTCCAGTCTGCTGTGCAGACTCGGGCAGGCGCACTTGCACTCCTGGTGCTCAGGACTATGTGTCCAACCTGCGGTCGCAGGTCTGTGTGCGCACTAGTGCACGTGCACCCAGGTAGTGAAGAAAACCGGTGTGTGTTTTCATTACCTATGAGGCCTGCTGTTCCCATAGGTTAACATGGGGAAGTGGTTGACAATACTTCGGACTGCACTAGTGGATTGCAGTGGAGCAGACTCATGATGTTTGATATCAATGAATTCACCATACCAAACCCTTTCCATTAGTAAAGGGGGTACTGGCAGAATTTGCTTAGAAATGGCATTTATAGAATATGGGCATTTCTATGCTCTAAGAGTATCGTATGCCACGGTGCCTGGCTCCAGTGGATGCCAGGGGTCATGGGAGCACATCTGTGCATTCCCCAAGCAACAGTCATAAACCATGGGCACCCGCCGAGAATGGCAGACCTCTGCCATTTGAGAGCCACATAGGATAGATTGAAGATAGAGGTTTTGACACTTGGCCTCTCAGGGCCAGAGCACGGCCCCACTAAAGATTAAGATCTACATTCCATGGCCCCGTGGCAGACAGGCCTACAATTTAGGGGAGACATCTGTGGTTCAAAGGGAAACCCCCTAAACCATTCCTAACTTCATAGACACACGACAGTATAACTACGGGTGCCATCCTTTTTCAAAGGGTTAGATACACTTGTGGGGACGTGGGACCGGAGAACCTGGACTGTGTGGTGCACATTGCCAGAGGACTCTGCTGTGCACATGGAGGATAACTGTCCGACTAGAGGCTGGCCTGGGCCGAGGACCTGCTGAAGTGTGATGCCCTCAAGTGTGCACTCCAAGGGCGGACCACGGGCCTCCAGTTCTCCTGGAGATCTCGGGGACATCAAAGATCTCCTGAGAGGGAACCTACACCATCTACCTGTGAGGTCTGGAGAGCGGTGCTCTCTCAAGTGACCACATTGGCTACTGAATCCTAACTGGTAGCGCGATGCGAGCTCAGAACTTAGACTTGTGTCTGGAGACTGAATTGTCTTCTGCGGAGTCCCAGAAATCTTGCCCGCATCTAAGGCATGTGGTTCCTGTACTGCGGGGACACTGACACTCATGCGTCTAGTGCTGGTAAGCGGATTAACCATTTGCGGGACCCCGCCTGGCCCTATTCGTCGATCGTGCCGAATATCTCTCGAGCGACATGCCGACTGCATACTCATTGCGTGCGGTGTCCGATTCACAAGGTGCGACCATCAGAGATGGGGGAGTACTCATAGTAGTACCGCATTCTACCTCATGTGGTTCTGCTGAATTGCACCTGTGTGTGTTAGACCGGACTGGTCTGGTGCAACCTGTATCTACGTGCACCGAACGTTGTACCTCATTTCCAGGGAGGTGCAGAATTTGCAACTGATTGTGTTTGAAATTTGAAGTGGCTGGTGCGACTCATACCAACGCGCACCAGCCGCAGTGCCTGGATTGCCTGGGTACGACCCTGATCATTGTGTACCAATTGGGACACCTCTTCTATCGAGAGGCTCCCCTGTGTTACTCCCCATTCATCTGTTGTTCCCTTTTTGACCTTCATTTCGGCAGACCAACTGCCCTCTCCACACCTGGCCCCTTCTGACGACATCTTGGCGCCAGGTAGTAGCGAGAAAGATTGACTGGGTTGAAGGAACGTTTCCGAGACAGTTCAGAAGCGGGTCAAGAGACTGTGTGACTCCTTTGTGTTTTGAGACCTGTGGCTACTGAACTCCCATTGTTTATGTCTACCTCCTAATTAAAACTGCTACATATTCCCACCTACTTCTGGAGGACCAAGACTGTGTGACTTCAGACGCGTGCGGCCCAGTGTCCTGGAGGCGGGGCTGGTTATTTTCCAACGGGGGGTATATAGAAAATCGTGGTGAACTAGAGGGTGGAAGGAGACTGGGGCCATGGAGCTAGCAAGGTGTGATCCATGACCTGCTGGGTAACAGTGGCACCGCATCAGGGCGCTGAGTGCATATGTGCGTAAGAGCTTGCTGTACGGGCTGGCTGATACTGCCTCACTGCATAGTGGTGCGGTGTGTGTGTGTGGGAGTGATCGGGGCGGGCCACCAGTGAGTCACGACTCTGGCCAGCAGTGCCTCTTTATATGTTGATTCTATGCCAAAAGCACTATACACTTGACTTTGAGTTTACCCACGTGGCTACGGCCCGCTGTGCTGCTAAAAAGTGTTCTATTTTCTTGTGTGTACATATTGTTGATATCTTGCACCGCTTAAGGGTGCTCTCTCTCAATTGGGGGGGGGCGGAGTTTAGATTAGGAATTGTCCACAGGGTGCATACTATTGATCTCATAGCAATATGAGTGGGCCTAGTACTGCTAGTAATAATTCCAAATGTGTTTTATGATCAAGAATATATGACGTTCATGTTATAATCATTGAATATGTGTGTTGAATATAAACGTTTTACATTCATCCTGTGTGAAGTCTCTTTTGTGACGCTCAGTGTATTTATCGCAAGTGACTGCTGTGCTTCTGCTTTATTCATTACCTCTGATATAAGTCTGACTGCTCAGTGCCAAGCTACCCAAGAATGAGCACGGGTTGTACAGTGAGTGTAATCACCTGTCCTTGATGGGAGCAGTAGGTTCTGGCTGGCAGGGGGCATCCCTTCAGCCAACCAGATACTGCTGGTTCCAACAATGAGTATGTCTGACCATGTGCACGGTGGAGTCCACTGGAATCTACGTGTGTGTGCTTGAAAATGGTGGAAATCTTTGTGGAAGACTTCTGAGGATCATTGCTGGAACTGTCTGTATTTGTTTTACTCAAATCCCAGCAAAGTTGTTCCTGTGGGCAAAGGAGCTTTCCCACTAGCGTGTGAAGTAGCTATACATGCCTCTGCCAGTGTGTTACCAGCCCCTCCCATACTTCCATCCTTAATGGGCATAACTTCTTCATTCTAGCCCCATGTCTGAGACTGATAAGCATTCTCCCTGGATCGGCTCTAATTGGCCAATCACAATTTATGCATCCCTGATCACACACTAGTCATGTTATGCCTATGTCATGTTACATAATGTTATGTTATGCTATATGTGGATTTGTAGCATGCCAAATTGAACCCTGAAAGGATATCCTTCCTTAGGAACCAGGCAAGTCACATAAGAAATATGCAGTGGGAGCTCCACAGACACAGAAAAAGTTAAAACAGTCAAGTTTTTAAAAGTTTCTTAAACACAAGAAAGGTGGATATTAACCGGAGGTTCTGTGGGAGAGAGTTCCAATGATGGGCTGTCAGGTAGGAAAAGGAGCAGCTAACATGATGAATACGGCTGCTATGCAGATGGGCTAGACTGGCAGATGTTAGGGTCCTAGTAGGTTTATGAAAATATTTTTTCTCTTCAGAGAGTGGGGGCCTAAAGACTAGAGGACCTTATGCACATGGCAAGGCAGTTTAAAAACGGTGGGCTTACGCACTGACAGTCAAAGAAGTGACTTTGGTGTAGGAGAAGACGGGATCCTCTGCGGGACATTGCAAGTCATGCAAGATGTGGTGTTTTGAATGATCTGTAGACTAGTGAACAAATGATTGGCCATAACCACATAAAGCGCATTACCATAATCGAGATAGCTCATGATCAGAGCCTGGATGATGATTTTCTGACAATGCAGCGGAAGCCAATAAAAGATTTTGCTCAGCATTCGCAGGATCCCATAACATGTCTCACAAACCACTATCATTTGGCTTTCCATGGAAAGGTTATGATTAATAATGATACCCAAATTCCTGAACCTCTGGGTCTGGAGAATACTCACCCTAGAAAGATTGCTCAGGATTGAATTAGTCAAGACTGACCATTAGGGGTGGGCAAAACTCGTGGACTTTGACTGCGGAATTCCGTGGAGTTACATAAAAACTCAGTGAGATTCTGCAGAGTTCCGCCAACACATGGAAATAGGCATGTCACGCTGCTCGCACTGTGAATTAGCGCAGATAGCGTGTTCTGCGCTAAAAAATCAGCACGAACGGCACCACTCAGTGCACCAGAAGGTGCAGCTACTCGAGTTGATTTTGCTGCCGCTAGAGTAGATTTTCTACCGGAGTGGCAGCCTTCTGACTGCGATGAACTGTCGCGACCGCCCGCGAGGTGTTAATTAGGTCCAGGGTGAGTGAAGTGGTAATAGAAGCTCCGGGCTCCTTGGGAGGGGGAAATATTGACATATAATTGGGGCAGAGCCAGTCGTTCTCAGACAGATCACCCAAAGGGGAGAATCGTTTTTGAGACTGGCACAGCAAAATGGGGTGTCTGCATGGCTTTGGGGTAAGGTCTTCTAACTAGGCCTTGTAGGAGAGTAGGATCTGCCTCTTATGTTGCCCCCACTTTTTTTCTGATGTTAGCACTGGTTTCTGGCTATAGTCTGGCTGGGTCCCTGCCAATCAGGGCCCCAGCCTCTCTGTTCTCTCTAAACGACATGGAGTGCACTCTAGGTGCACTAGTGATTGGATACTGTGGTGCCTTATGAGTCCCTAGTATATGGTACCTTAGGTGCCAAGGGCATAGGTACTTCACAGGCCTACCAGGGGCTGCAGCATGTGTTATGCCACCCCTGGGAAGTAGTCTAAATCTGACACCACAGGCCTGCTACTGCAGCCTGGGTGAGGTGGTGCTAGCACCCCTCACTGAGATATAGGTTTCCTATATCTCTCCTGCACACACATATAAACCTATCAGTCACCCCTAAGGCAGGCCCTATCAATCCTGAGGGCAGGGTGCTTGGCTTCTATGTGAGGGGGTGCCTCTGCCTGAGCAGGGCCCCTCTGCAGCTCTCAGAGTCTATTCTCTGGTGCTGTTTGTGGATGCGGTTAAACCATATACTATTAAGTGCATTATATCCTCGCGGTAAATGCTAACTTTGGAATGGCTGCATCAAAACATGTCGTGTTTGGTGTCAAACATCTTGGAATACTACCCCCCCCGCCAATCTTGGCGGGGGGGTAGCATTCCACCCTTCTAGAGGGAGAAGACATGTACCTGCTGTGGAAACGCGGTAGAATCCTGCAGAGCCCTGGCATCACAAAATGGATGCCACCAGTCACAGACACTGGGCTGCCCTCCTGCTGATGACCGAAACTCGCAGTGGAGGAAGCCCAACAATAGGCATCCTGTCGCAGGGAGGTGTAACCACCTTCCAGACAGGGTTTAGTGTATTGGGGCTGGGTGGGTGCACTCTTAGAGTGCTTTGAAGTCCTGCACTGGGGGAGCAGAAGGCTCCTCTGTGCATATGCCAGTTCAAACCAGCTCAGGGGCTACCTGCCCCTGCTCTGGCGCGAAACTGGACAAAGGGAAGTGGGTGTAGCCACCCCTCCCTTGACCCTCCCATAGATGGGGTCATAGAGCTAGTCCATCCCCTCTTTTAGTATAAGAGGGGGAACCTTGCCATTGCAAAGCAGATAACCCCTGGACGACGCTCTACAGAAGAATCCTGGCCCTTCGACGTTCCACTACCTTTGGAAGACAGAAGAATCTCCCTTGGAGTCAAGGAGTGACTCCCTGCTTGGCAGGCACCAAAAACGACAACGACGGTCGCAAACTACGCCGCTCCCGCCGGAGTCCGAAGTCCCTGCAGCCCAAGAAGTGGATTTCCTGACCTCTCCCAGGCCATCGTGAGTCCCCAGCGAAGCTGAGGCAAGTGGACCCCACGAGTAACGAGGAACCGCGACCCCTGGGTACCGTGCACTATTGTCGAGTGCAACCCCTTCACAACGTTCTACGAACTTGTGCTTTGGACCACGTGTGGTCCCGACCTCCAGCAGGAATCCCTCCGAAGATCAGAGGCCTACACCGTCCCAAGTGACCGTGGGCCCCTGTTGAGTGATTCCGCCCGAGGTGTCTTCGCGATCCCTGGCCCGCTGGCTTGTGGGTCCCCAGAAGACTTCTTAAAGAAACCAAAGGGCTCCCCTGGTTGCTCCAGGCCTGCCCTGACTTACCCTCGCTGGGTGAGTCTCTCAGACCTTGCTGGTCTGTGCCATCGACTTTTCTTCATCTTCCCGAGACTTGCTGCTGCCAAGGCTTGTTGGCTCCAATCGAGTTGCCGACACCGCAGTCAGCTGCAGACGTCGAGGGACCCACCGAATCCAGCTTCTGGTCATCGTCGACCCCTCCTGGACCACGTGGCTGAAGAGTCAAGGCACCTGCAACCGACCTGAATCAACCGACGACGGTGGGCATCCATCTTCCTTGCCCCGGGTCACTGCCCAGTGACTTTGAACACTGTCCCCTCTGCTTTCAGGTCATCCTTCTTCAGAATCCAGGCTTGGATTCCACCGGACACTTCTTCAGCTCCCGCAAGCAGCAAGTCTTCTTTGTTCGCCATTGAAAACGACACCGCGACCCGACACCAAAGGACACCTATGCACCCGGCTTCCCTGGGTGAGAACTCCAGCACTACGGTGCTCCTGTGGGTGTGGGCCCTAGAACTACTTACCCTGTAAGTGACTTGCTTGTAGGTTCTCCCGAAGTATCCTAAAACTCTTTATTTCCAACCACGACTTGCTCCATTGAAGTTAACGGCGATCCGCGCCTGTGTATCCACACTGCACGCGTCCCCCGTGGGTCCTTTACTTACCTGCCTTGGGTGATTTTGTGAGGCCCCAGCACTTCTGAAGGCCCTAGGCCTTGTCTCCCTGCAAGTCGTTGTCCCTAAGTCTCTTACTTAGTATATGGTCTGGTACGCCCCTAGGGCCCCAGCCATATTTTGTGCTTAACTTATTGTGAAACGTTGATTTGTGCATATGTTTGTCTTCTAATCTCATAAAGAGATTAGTAGAGAGTTATTTAGAAATAAATACATATATATTTGATATATATACCTGTGTGGTGTCTTTTCATTTGGTGATTCAAGAGATTATATGGTAAAACAAGCTGCTTTACATTCCTCCGAGACTTAGCCTGAAGGCTGCTCTCCACAGCTACCACTAGGATAGCTTTCTTTAAAAGGTTGTCTTAAACCTATCTACCATAAGAGTCGATTTGCCCTGGTGCAAGGTGTCCACTTTAATTAGTGAACAGCATATACCAGGCCAACTTCTCACAGGCCTCTATAAAAGAAACCCAGGGGCAAAACCCTGATCTTACTTTGGTGGTAAACAGCTGGACCCGGAGGCCCAATCAGGAGCCTAGCCATCCTAGGATCCCTAAAGGTAATAATAATGCAGTCACCCTCAAACTCCTTCTGCATTTTCCCAACCCAGCTCACACATCTGGCCATGAGTATTTCTGGGAATAAACCACCCTGGAACCTAGATTTCCCCTCAACCCAGTGGGCTGCTTTGTTGATTAACTGAATTGTGGACTTGCTAGATCCGGGGTGTAATTTGGGGACATCAACTAGTATGGCCACATAGGAGCATGCATCTGTGGAAGGTCACATCTAGAGGTGCTTACATGCGCTGACCCTGCCCTGTCAATTGGGTTTGAAAGCTTGCTATTGATCCAGCGCGGCTAATATAAATTTCTCCTTAGGACACTAATCCAGTTAAAACTCTTATGCAACCTATTGTCAATTAAACCTTATGTCGGTGGGGCCCATGACACCGCATAACATACATTCATTCAATCTCTGGATTTCTCGCCAAGGAGAATGTGCTGCTGGACGAACGGGATACCTTGTTAAATTTGACAGAATAATAATTCATACATTATATGCATTAACCTTTGATCCTGTCGGTTCTAAACATCAAGGTACTCCGCTCTTTGGTCGATGGACCAACTAGTAGAATAAGTTGATGGTGATCAAGACCAGCTCAATCACAATTAAAACTTTTTAACATTATAAATCATAAATATACTTAAAGAACCACAGACTCCTTTTAAGTTAGAATATATTTTTATCTAAATTTTTCAATCAAATAAGTGAAATTCTTTATTAATCAAACACATTTAATATATCAATAAACATTTAAGAAAGGTTCAAGGGAAAAATGAAATTCATGCATTACCCATGGTCATAGGACATTGACAGGAATGGTTCACCAAAAGAAGATAAACCGCAGATCACACAATAGAACTCCCAAGCTGACTGACTGTCCCGCCAACCTCCTCGGACGCACCTCCCGGACAGAATTCCCGCAACGATCTCATTCCTTCCCCAGTCAAAATTCAAAGTCCAAAATGACAGAGTCTTTCGCAGTATTGAGGTGAAAAATGAAAAATAAAGAAGCGGCATAGTAGGAAAAACACCAACAGCAGCATCCCACATAAGAACAGACTCTCTTATACCCTATTCTCTGGCTTACTACACATAAAAGTTGCAATCCAGGGGCAAGAATCACGCTAATTGGTCCATTTGAGGAGTGGTGATGGTCACCCCATTGCCCTCCTTGTTCAAACTGGTTTAGGGACAATAAATCATACAATGAGTCTCATGACTCTGGGGTCAAAAACAGTCCAACTTGTCCATTCATTTTGTAGCGATCTTTGATGGTCACATTTTGGTTCGTCCATTGTCACTCGGTTCTTTCCCATCCATTCCCATGAATACATGCTGAATCTTTTTGGCACACTCTTTATTATAGGTCAGTTTGACCTTGACATCTCTCACTCCGGGCACAGGCCGCATTCACGTGACTTGATTTCTTTATTGCTTCTGCGCAGAGGCCATCTTGGCCGTCTCACATGATCTCATCCTCTCCAGCAACCATTTTCGAAGCATGGCCTAACAGGCCCGAACGAACTATCATAAGAACAAACCCAACCAAAATGAAAACAGAGAAAATAAGCCTTTCTGTTTACCACCCGCCATTCTAAAAACCCATGTTAGGTGTTACCTAGCAGAAGCGACATTTAAAGCCATTTTACTTACCATCTGCATTCTTTGCCACAATACAAATCTACTACGTAACATAAATCATGCAAATTTCACTCTAATTAGTACGCAATCATAATACTAAAGTTAATTAACTTCACATTTGTAAATAGATTAGATTTTGCACAAATTTGCATGTTACCCATATATTGTGTTTACTAAAAAGGGTGCATTTGTGGGTTAGTGCATGCATTTTCAAACAGTTAGTATTATTAAATAATTAAGAGGTCATTAAATTCCTAGGGGTACAAATTATTTTGTTTACCTTGTTCCATCAATTCCCCCCTTTGGTGATTTTTAACATCACCACAAAAACCTATCCCTACAAATTTATCAGATAAATGCTTCTTGTCCACTTGCTTTTAGTTAGTTTATACAACCGTGTTCTTTTCATCTTGTCTTTTAGACCGTTTGTACATGTTCTCTTTTAACTCTTTCAATTCTATCTCTCCCATCTCCCGTTCTCTTTCTTTATTTTTCTCATTTTCTCTTTTTACTCTATTTTTCTTCTTTTAATACACACATATGCTAATCTCAATAATAACATTACTATTATTAATACTGACTGGTATTAGTATTTTCCCAATAAGAGAACTACCTATTTCTGTGAACCATTTCTTCATTGAGGAAAAACTCTTACCAAGTCTCTCCCAAACACCTTCAACCTCCAGTGGAGCAATTTCTTTGTGCAAGTCAGTAATGTTCTTTATATACTTTTGTATATTCTCACTTTTGTCTGGAATATAAGTGCAACAATGTTGTACCTTCAGCATTCCACAGACTCCACCCTCTTTTGCCAAAAGAATGTCAAGGGCAAGTCGATTTTTCATCACCATAGCTCTCATGTCAACCATTTAGGTATTTACCATTAAGAACCCTCCAGCAGTATTCATTGATAAACGATCTATTACTGTAGACAATTTCCGAATCTTGTATGCATTCAAAGATATACCCACTGCTGGTATCAATGCTCCAAAAATGTCACCTACTATTTCTGAGAAGCTTTCCCTCCTCCTACGGATTAATGTTTTACCTATCTCGTGAATTCCTTTTGTTCCTCTTTCCACATGAAAACTTTTTGGAAAGACTAGGTCTAGATAGCATGTTCCATACCAATGGTCCGGCAACCTATAATATGCTCTATTTCTGCAAATATAATAGATCCCTGGAAATACTGGATCTTTTCCTCCTTTAAATCCCCATCCTAGAATTTTGTATGTATCTCGGCACTCACTAGAACCCACGAAATAGTTATCATACATAGTATTACCTCTACTAATACACAATTTTCCTTGTTGGGGCCAATCCAGAACCATAGCTGCATTTGTTTCACCTTTGTCGTAACTTCTCTCTTCAAACGCCCAAGGTGGGTTTTTGTCTTTTCTCCTGCTACCTTTCTTTGAAACTTAACTCTTCTGTCCTCTACCATGTCTAAGAAAATCTTTTCTTCTTTCTTTAACTCACAAGTAAGATTGTGTCTAAATGTATACTCTAATGTTAATTCTTTTGTTTCTAAGAAAAACTCTCCAAATACCTTTGCAACTTTTACCTTATTTAATTCAGGGATTACGGGAATTTTAGCAAAAACAGCATCTATGTCAGTGTAGTAATATTCTAATCTACCTGTTTTATAAAACAGGCTAGCTAAAACGCTACAAGTTATTCCATACGTCAAAGGAAGGTGATGATATGTCACACCTTCTGTTACAGACGCAGGTAACTGCATACAGACATAACAATCTCTCACATCCATTGTCTCCACATATTCATATAAAAGTTTTGTGAAGACATTCTTGGAAAAATCAGTTATTGACTTATCCCTATGAAAATCAGTACTATCTACTAATGTTGCAGTGTTCTTTATGTTAGCTTTCTTGTCATTATTTGTGTCATTTACTATTACGGATGTATTTTCTACAACTAACCTAAGTGGAATTATTATTGCTAAAATAAACCAGTTAAGCATTAGCAAACCTGTACAATAAAAACACATCCTACACCATCTACGTAAAAACTCACAACTACATCTTCTATTCTCAGTGTCTACCATGTTATAATACAACCTAGCTATATATATATATATGTACAGAAAATGTGTTTCCACACCTCAGAATGACTTTTCAGCCACTCTACCCTTTAATCAGTCTCTTTTGTGCTCTCTTCAGTTCTTTTCAGAACTTTTTCTTGTCTTATCCAGTTTAAGTGTCCAGTCCGGTTTTCTTTCTTTGTCTTTCAGGTTTGGTGCAATTCACTCTCACCCATTTGTTCACAGTCTTTGTCTGGGATTTCGTGATTGCTATCCACTTCTTTAATGTCGGTCAGTGCTATGTATAGCCATTCAGGTGACTTATATTTCAAGTTAGGTCTCTTCACTCTTTTTGGTCTCTGCAACTGTCTTTCACTTGGTTTTCTTTGTCCTTTCTGACTTGTTATTTCATGTACTTGTTCCGCATTATCTTTGTTCAAATTGATTATTTTATATCTCAGTCTTTTAATTTAGTTGGGCCAATTGTCTCCTTTTCTTGGCCTTTTCAGTTCACTTTCTTTTTCTTCTCGTTCTGCTCTCCAAGTCCTTTTTCTTGGTCCTATTCTTTGCTTTCTTTCTTCTTCACTTTCTTCAGATTCTGTCTCAGACCTCACTTCACTTCCTTTAATTTTGAGTTTTATGATCTCAGTTTCTTTGTCTGAATCCGAATCTTCTTGTGATTCTTCTGTTTGAAAATTTGATTCTAACCCTCCTCGTTTGTCTTCCGCACTTTCCCCAATCTCTCTGTCTGAATCTAAATTTCCCTGTGTTTCTTCTGTTTGTAGTTCTGACCCTACTACTCCTTGGTTTTCTTCCGCACTTTCCCCAATCTCTCTATCTGAATCTAAATTTTCTTCAGTTACCTCAACAATCTCTGGAGGAATTTTCCCACAACTTGTACTTGGCTGTTCACTGTCGCTGTTTCTTGATTCAGTTTCTCTGGTTTCAATATCAGCTCTTTTGTTTCCTGATTTTTCTTTTTGTCTTTCACCAGTTTCAGGTTGGTCTGTTTCAGATGCCGAACTGGTATCCGATATTTCCAGATGTCGACTTACAGGTCGAGCTTCAAGATCTGGAACCCTGATCGTTTCAGTTTCTTCTTCAGTTGTCAAACTGGTACCTGTTTCTTCCAGATGTCGACTTACAGGTCGAGCTTCAATATCTCGAACTTTGATCGTTTCAGTTTCTGCTTCAGATGCTGAGCTAGTATCTGATATTTCCAGATGTCGACTTACAGGTCGAGCTTCAGGATCTGGAACTCTGATGGTATGACTGGGATGAATCCAATTTTTCATACCTGCACACTTTACAGCAGTTGTTGTCACCAGGATCACTTGACATGGCTTATCCCAGCGAGGAACCAATCAGTTTCTTCTTCTGTGGACTTTAATGCAGACCCAGTCTCCTGGACTCAAATCATGAGCTGGTTTTCTTTCAAGAGTGGTCGCATCCGATCCAACCTGATGAAACACAGAATGCACCACATCAGCCAATCCTTTGCAATAGTCCAATACGAGATCATCAGTTATAGTCAGCAGTTTGTTGACAGGTACATGTGCTTGTCTCACTGCTCGTCCCATGATTATTTCATGAGAACTCAGACCTGTTTTTCTGTCAGGTATGCTTCTGATGCTCATCAGCACCAATGGTAGGGCATCGGGCCATTTGAGTCCTGTGGCTTGACACATTTTCCCTAACCTATTCTTTATTGTCCCATTTACTTGCTCTACCACTCCAGAAGCCTCTAGTCTGTAAGCACAGTGCAGTTTTTGTTGAATGTCAAGTGCTTCACATATCAGTTGGATTATTTCATTCTGGAAATGTGTTCCTCTATCTGTTTCGATCGTTACTGGAAAGCCATATCTAGGAAGGAATTCTCTCAGTAGGAGCTTAGCTACAGTAACTCCATCATTCCTTCTTGTCGGATAGGCTTCCACCCAAAGAGAAAACAAACAAACGACCACAAGGACATATCTCAATCTATTGCTTGGGGGCATTTCAATAAAATCTAATTGCATTCTGGTAAAAGGACCTCCTTCACGTCCTATTGTTCCCAAACTCACTACTGTCTTCCTTCCAGGATTTATTTGTTGGCATGTAAGACATCTTTGACAAAGGCTTTCAGCTATAGCCTTAAACTTTGGGTTGTATCAGGTCTGTCTGAAAAGTCTGATCATGGCATCCCTACCAATGTGTGCCTGCCCATGGTACATCCGTGCCATATTAGAGATCATGCTATCAGGCATAACTGGTCTTTCATCTCTATAAACCCAGACTTCATCTTCCTCTCTTTGTCTGCAACCTGCTTTTATCCAACCATCTTTCTCCTCATCATCTGCTTCTTCCTGCAATTGTTTTACCTCGTTCCAGGTTTCAACTGTGTTAGTAAACAGCAAGGGACATGAAACATTCTCTTTTTCCCTTCTTCTGTTCATTGAGGCCATATTTCTGGCACAATATTGAGCTAATTCGTCAGCGAATTTGTTACCCACTGCAATATAATTGGTTCCGTTTTTGTGTGCAGCGCATTTTACCACTGCAATCTGTTTAGGTAGCTGTATCGCCTCAAGCAATTTCTTCACAAACTCACCATTCCTAATAGGAGATCCCGCAGAGGTCAGGAATCCCCTCTGGGACCAGATCTGTCCGAAATCGTGGACCACTCCTAAGCCATACTGGCTGTCCGTGATCACCGTAATTCGGAAGTTCCTTCCCAGTGTGCATGCTCGAATCAGAGCAATCAGTTCAGCAACTTGGGCTGAACGTATTCCTCTCAAGCAGGATGCTTCCATTATGGTTGCCACTGTGCATACAGCATACGCAGCACTTAAAACTCCTTCACTTGTTCTCAGGCAGGATCCGTCCACAAACATCACATAATCTGATTCTTTTAAAGGTTCATCTCTGATATAAGGGCAGAATTCAAGCACATCCAAACACTTATGATCAACATCATCTTTGACTTCTACATTTACTTCGTCTGGCAATGAAGTTGAAGGATTCACACTCGTGCATCTTTCAATGGTTACATTGTCTGCACCCAAAATTACTTTTTCATACCTAGTCAGCCGACTATGTGTCATGAATTGGGTTTTTGTTTGGGTCAGAAGAATTTCAACGGAGTGTGGGACATATACTCTCAAAGGATATCCCATCACAATGCCTTCACTCTGCTCTAGACTCACACAAGTAGCAGCTACTGCTTTCAGACATCCAGGCAACGCCTTTGCTACCGGGTCTAAAACAGCTGAAAAATAGGCGATTGGTCTTTTCATTTTTCCATGCCTTTGCACTAATACTGAAAGTGCACATCCGTCTCTCTCGCTACAATACAGCTCAAATTCTTTTTCATAATCAGGCATTCCCAATGCTGGTGCCTCACACAAACTTGTTTTCAGTTCCTTAAAAGCCTTCATTTCCTCCTCATCCAATTCAATCGGATCTTTGACATCCCTCTTTGTCAATCGCTGTAAAGGTTTTGCAATCAATGAAAATCCACTTATCCACTGTCGACAATAACCAACCATTCCGAGGAACATTCTCACCTCTCTCTGCGTCATAGGGGCTCTCATTCCTTGGATAATTCTTATTCTTTCTGTCGTCACCTTTCGCATCCCTTTCTCAATCTTATGACCTAGGTATTGTACCTCCTGTTGACAAAATTGCTGTTTTGATGGAGACACCTTGTGTCCTCCTTCTGCCAAATGATTTAATAAAGCAATTGTGTCCGTAACACATGCTTCTCTGGTCTTTGATGCCACCAATAGGTCATCAATGTACTGGACCATCACAGATTTTTCAGGCATTTTTAAATCTTCTAATGA